>OX402590.1:25136342-26336342 GCA_948098905.1 Tiliacea aurago | reverse complement strand
AATCCAATTTGAGAAGAAGTATTATTTTTTAATATAAAATACTGTTCGTTCGCGCTGCTGAAGGCTTGCGGAGCGAAACTAATATCCTCCTTATCTGAGAGTTTCCTTTGTCTTTATAAACTTGGAGAAATGCTATGAATTGAAGATTTTATTGAACTTAGTATCTATCCAATGTAATAGCAATGATATTACATTCGCTACAAATAAGACAAAGTCTCATAAATCTAACCATTAAGTAACACAACAACAAAACAACAAAACATTTAAAAGGACAACGAACTATTTTTCATGGGTCTCCATGCCCACGCAAACTATATGAAAAATATACGTATATGTGAACCAAAGCAATCAATCAGGGTGCACTCGCACCGCTTTGCGGGGACACCGCACGAATATCTAATTTTGTTTGTTACTCCGCTACCCCCAGGCACCGCCAGCACCCCCTGGCACCCCCCGAGGGCACCGCGCAGGCGTCGAACACCCCAAATCCTGGCGGACGTTGATGGATCACCCTTAATGACAAGCACCGAAGGGGCGATAGGGTTGTGCCCCTTATCGATACTCGTTATCGATAAAGTCGCTTGTGGAAATTGGTTCGATAAGATCTAATTGTTTGTCGGGGTATCGTGGTGGAATTGATTGGTATTATTAGAGGGTTAGTTTTATGATAGTGTCTTGGTATTTTTCGTCGTGTCTGTGCATAATTTTTGAAACGAATATTTTTATAACTTCTTTCAAGATCCTCCATTTTGTGTTTATTATAGAATTTTTTATTTGTATAGGCATTAGTAAAATTATTATGACAATCTAGATGATCGTTGTCACAGTATTAATAACAATAACCAATTAAGTATTCTCAATTATCACAATCATTTTACACAAAATAAACACTGACCTCAATTTGCACATTACATTTATTTAATCATCGATGTCGACATTACACTTATCACCCCTCTACCCTTAGGCACAGCTTTCGCCCGACACAAGCACTCACTACAATAGTATTATACATTAGCAGCCCGTTTACCTCATTCGCTCGTACTTTTTCTTCCAGGCGTTTTATCGACATCGATATTATCTACTAGTGTCGCATCACTAGAACATATGCGCCCTTCGCGTGCTCCTCGACACAATCACATTAGAAATTAGCGATTCATGCTTTTATTTAACTGTACTTCTTGTTGCTTCTGTTAACTTTATGCTTGTATTTTCGCTTAGAATGTGATCGGCATATTAAGTGGTAATACACGTTGTTTCAGCAACTTGATGACGATGTGGTTTACCTAAATGAAAAGTTTCCAGGAGTTAACTATATTCGTGGATGAAAGGAAGGTGTATGACCGTTCATTGAATATTGTGACTAATTGTAATATGATAATTTATTTAAGCATTGACTGTAGAAATAATTCCATATTGTGACATTTATC
The DNA here is from genome assembly GCA_948098905.1 of Tiliacea aurago. NCBI lineage: Eukaryota > Metazoa > Arthropoda > Insecta > Lepidoptera > Noctuidae > Tiliacea > Tiliacea aurago. The sequence goes on along the minus strand of OX402590.1, from coordinate 26,334,915 downwards.
ATTTTTGATTTTATTTATTTATCATCGTTCTATTAATTTTGACATAACTACCAAATAATTTGTTTACCTCTCGCATTATCAATATTTTATTTCGCATGCAATCATATTATTTGTAGGCCTCTTGGCATAACATAGCGACCTAAGAACTTTAATTTAAGAACTGTATTCACTACCTATGTTAAACAAGTAAAAAATGATTGTCATTATGATTCCTACGTTGAAAAGGAAACTAGCGGAATTACGTGTTTGTTTTAAGCACCACTTCTCCTGCCGTAATCCCAATATATTTTTGGTCGACGCATCACTTTATTTTAAGCACCGTATTGTGAGAACATTGACCGTTTCATACTAGAACTACACGTTCTATAGCTATAACACAACCAAGTTGATATTATATGCACACGATATTTTACTAAGGAAAAGTGCCAGATGAATAATAAAACAATAATGGTTTAAAGTGCCTCAATCATTATCTACCTACATAGGGAGCAACATGCTGAGTCCAACTACGCCCTAAATATAGTGATAATGGAAAAAATACCCTCTAATGGTGAACCTTTATCCAACATTAGAACTTCTACTTCCGCCTGAAATATAAATGAAATCACGTAAATAAATAATTATTAAATTCATGTAATGTAATATTACCGAGGGTGAACACATCTTTATTAATAAATCATAGACATGTATGATAGACGGATGAACTCATATCAAGTCCATTGTCCGTTGTGTGCGGTAGTTAATGATGCCAGTCACGGAATGTCGTCGATGGAAAGCAATTTTACAACGATTCCCCATCAGTTGTTAGGGGGACGATACATTTGGGGACCTGAGCAAATTGTTTTACAGTTTTATTATGGTTGTTTTCGATTGCTTGTCGTGCCGCTTCCGATTCAGTTACCAGACAATAATATCAAGTATCTACTTGTGGTGGATCTCTCCACTTTGCAGTTGGAAAACTTACAAAGTTATAGGTTTAAATTTTGTCAGGAAGAAAAATTGTGAATAATTATAGTACCGTCCTTTGAATCCAATTCTGATGGAAATCAATACTTTTTTGCAATTGAATTGTAAAAAAGAGCTAGAACTAAAAGGACTAGATATTGAAGAATAGTGGGTACATTTTGATACAAGTGGAGTATGTTTGTTATTGCATTCGACGTGGAATTAACACCCGAGCCGTAGGCGAGGTTGTTTTGAGCCGAGAACTGCAATAACAAATGTCCACGTGTATCAAACGACGTTTTTCAATACACTTTTAAAGAAATATAATAAAATAACGAAAAATATTTTTGTCCTGTATTATTAGGAAACTATGATTTAATTTAAATTTTTTTTCCGCGCTCTGCTTTCGCCAGGTTGAAGGAAAAGCAAAGGTATAAAGCCGATAAAAACCCTAATGTGAAAAATAGAAAATGTAAATATTTTTGAGTTTAGAACACAAATAAATGTTAATTTGTTCATAAACGCTTTTTTTATTGTAATAATCATGGTATTCTATTATTTTGTAAATATTATTTAAATATTCCAAAAATATTAACGCCGTAAAGACGCATATTTGCCGAGAGTAAAAAAAACAGGCCAAGTGCGAGTCGGACTCGTGCATGAAGGGTTCCGTACCATTATCTATAAAAATGGCAAAAAAACACGTTTGTGGTATGGGAGCCCCCCTTAAATATTTGTTTTGTTTTAATTTAATTATTCATTTTCAAAGTCAATATATATCTGCATATTCTGTGAATATTTCAAGCGTCTACCTGTTGCCGTTATCAATATAGAGCAAAAACGAGCAAAAAAATCACGTTTGTTGTATGGGAGGTTGTATTTAAGGGGGTTAAATATTTATTTTATTCTATTTTTTAGTATTTGTTCTTGTTGTTATAGCGGCAACAGAAATACATCATCTGTGGAAATTTCAACTGTCTAGCTTTCACGGTTCATGAGATACAGCCTGGTGACAGACGGACAGACAGACGGACATACAGACAGACAGACGGTGGAGCCTTAGTAATATGGTTCCCGTTTTACCCTTGGGGTACGGTTTTTTTTTTCTAGGACCGTCTCTGGCGCGAGACGGTGTGAATAGAGGCATTGAACCAATTTGGACTAAGTATAGGTATAAGTTATCTGTGGCAATTTTTATTCCCGCACACGTGTTGGAAAATAAAAAATCGCACGTGTGTGAAATACAATGCATTGTGAACCTAATCGTAGTGCGATTTGAACCAGTTTTCAAGGAAGTGTCTTGAAAAATAACAAACAAAACTCTAGAAACACACAAACTATGATAAACAAAAGATACAGTAGGTAAGCAACAGTAGCAAAGGAAGCGTTTTCTATTTCGCCTGTTACAAGCAGATTTTCATACGTATGTCGATTGCTCTTGTAATACATTATTCGCCCCTCACGGACCGAGATTTTCGTGTATTTGCTCGCGAATTCTGCGAGCAGAGTAAACGGACTTCAAAGGGTACGTTTTGTTTTCTCCAAATTCGAATATTAGCCTGTTTGCCTTTATTTCAGCATTTGCGAAACTGCTTTACATCTTTATGGAAGAGCAATAAGTATACCACATGTTACCTGATACAAATATAGTGAATATGGCCATTTTAGACTATAAAAGTATTCTGCCTATTTGCAGTGCTCCTAAGCTACGAGACAACTATAATAAACAATGTGTGAATGTGTGGATATCACTATTTTCACTACGCTTGCCAGAAAACGATTTCTATTTTTTTTCTTTGCTATGAGCCAATTATGAGGAAATGAAAAGGGTGGGTGCCGTTATCCATTTTGTTGACGTACAGCCACCTTTTATTGTTAACCCAAAAATGGCGTTGGACATTCACTCATAGCTATCGCTAGACGTAAAAAGTTTAAGCTAAAATCGATTTCAAATTGAACTTTTCGGCTTCACGTTTTTCAGCAATTGTTCGTCCATTTCAATCTGACACATGTGGTACTCTATGGCTTGTAGAAAAAGTGCCCTCAGCTCTAAATAAAAATGTCAGCACAACAAAATAGTTGCGGCACTTTAGATCTACCCTGTATAACGGGTTTTTTATTGATGTGAAATAAACCCGCTTCTATCTAAAAAACCGGTCAAGAGCGAGTCGGACTCGCGCACCAAGGGTTCTGTACGTATATATGATGTTGATGATTTCTGAAAAACTGTGCTATTTAGAGACATCGTTTTATTTTTCCTGTAATCTTTACATAAACTCAGAATAATTTCAGATTTTTATCTATGCAAACTTCGGAGATAAGGGGGGTAACGGTATTTTTTTTCATCAAAAGTCGGAAACTATGCTGCCTAAAAAAAATATGTTTGAGAATGTGCAAACAGCGCTCTTTCATATGATACCCCACATGCCCTAGTAGCCCCACTTCAAATTTTTAAGACCCCCTTTCAGTCCCTTTTGCAAAAAAGATATATTTTTTTTATTTCTTTCTTGCTTGCAAAATAGTTGGGCAAACGTCATCTAAAACTATTCTAAATTTCAAGTTGATAGCATTAGGAGTTCTTGAGATATCGAGGTGTGACAGACAGACAGACTTAGTCTCACCATAAGGGTTCCTTTTTACCATTTTGGTACGGAACCCTAATTATTTATTATTATTTATTTATTTCGGACAGAATCCATAAAGTGTTAGTAACAATTTTCATAAATGTTATTATTAAAGCCTTTTATGTCAGCGCGTTTAAAACCTCTTCAGTAATGAACTGTCCATTTCGTGCCTTCGATAGAGCATTTTAAAACCTTAAATGCTCTAAGTTTCATACGCACAAAAATGATGCATTCGTGTATAGGACCATTCATCTTATCATCAGCGTCCACTCGACCGTTTGACCCTGTGACCCTGTGACCCTGTGACCCTGTGACCCTGTGGCTTGACCTCTACCCGGACGCCATGAAACTGAAATAGCCTTGCGATAGGGATGTATTGTGTCAGCGAACGTATTGTTGCAAATAAAAACATTAATTCTGCCCAGACAATACCTATCTATAACAGTAGTAATAATTTATGTTTGAAGTACAAAATCAAAAATCAAATCATTTATTAGCACAAAAAGAATTAAGAATTATCAATTCAACAATATGATTTTGATTTTTAAATACATTAAACATAATAAAATTTGAGCATCTTAATAGTTTAAGAGAAAAATACCTATCTGTAACAGACGAGCACCCAAGTGATTTCATAAGTTCACGCTCTTGACAATTCTAATTCGACACACAAAAATATATGTAAAGCTTAGAACGTATAAGTTGGTCGACATAAAACTTGAAACTCGTCGCATCATGAATAAAACACGCTTATCATACGCAAGCTACGATAAACAATATCACATAGCTTATTACCATCAAAAGGAGCACATTTCCTTTTAACTTATTTAGAGACGGGAAGACACTCAGTATCTTCCCGGCTCGTAACATTAGCATAATCGACTTAACCCTTCCATGCAAGGGACGCGTTCAAATTACCCTATATTACCCTGAAATGGCGACGGGCAGGGTAATTATGCGTCCACAGTTAGAGGCTCGGATAGTGGACGTTAGTGCAAGCTTGTAATTAGAACTAGGCTAATTATTGACTTTAAAGGTCGTGTGTGGCTTTCCCGGAAGGCTATGTGGAAGTATTAGTGGCACATTTTTAATGGCCTGGCATTATCCGGTGGTCTTTTACTAAGTTACTTTATTTATTATGCTGATAATAAATCTCCTAAAGTGTAATATGATATCTAAGCGGCTGATGAGACCCTCAAGCGGCGCAAATACTGTAATCTTATTGGTAACTACAGTTTTGAGCCGTTTGGGGTCGAAACGCTCGGGTCATGGGGCCCGAGTGCGCGTCTCATTTTTAAGGAAATTTCTCACCGACTGATCGACACTTCACGTGACCAGAGGGGTGGCTCGTTCTTCGGCCAAAGATAAAGCATTGCCATTCAACGTAGCAATGCTGCCGGTCTTCTGGGCACGTTTCCAGATGACAGCGATGCGGACAAGTACTTTGACGCTTAAGACGCAGATTTATGCCAGTGACCTTGAGTGGTTAGCTTGCGTGTTCTGTACTGAGCTCACGCAACGCCTCGTACGTCCAGCCAGTAATAGGACTCGCCCATCAAGGAGCGCTGTCCCCAATTTGACGCATTATTAATCTATTATACACAAAACAAAAGGTATTTTAATAAAACGCTTATACTAAAAGATAAATACTTAAATTATTTTTAAATTGGTGAAGGCTTCAGAAAAATACGCTTGGTAGATTTTACGCCATTCTCAGTTTTTTATCCGCGTTAGACATAACTTTACAAATTAATTTCACTATGTAATATAAACATAATCTAAAATATTCACATATTAAGTTATTGAGAAATTGCTCAAATTTATCTTATATTTTTTTCAAATCATTAACATTACTCGTTTAGACGTGATCTTCAGTATAAAATCATTAAAAGTCGGTTATCGTCCCCTTAAGTGTCTTTTTTATTTATTTTTTTCATGTTGTAACTTTTTTTCGTAGTTAGTATCTTCTTAGTGTAAATAATTAGCTGTGTATTTGTAATTAGGAAATGTATACTTTGATATATTTTAGGCTAAAATAAAATCACTATTAAATTGTCGACGAAAATATAGCCAAAATCCCCATGCCTGACAGACGGTGCTGTTGCTCCTTACCAACCAAAATACAGACTCTGTTCTTCTTTGTTTTCATTTTAACCGAAGAAAAACATTGCAATGCTTTAATACCAGTTTCATCGTACTCAATAGAACCATTGCTAAGTCGACTCCACCTCGTTCTTACTTGACTATTCGGTTTAAACGAGAACCGTGATCGTAAAAGTATCGATACCTACGCAATATCACGAGTGAGAAATTAAATGACATACTCGTAGATATACGCCATTATATTTACATATGCATATGAGCCCGTTGACCTACTGCGGATGTTTGCGTCAGTTCCACGACGAATTTGCTTCAAGTTTGCCTGAACTAAGTTTGACATATAATAGCTAAACTTCCAGGGTAATTATATGGATAAAGACTTGGACTGTATTATATGTAGGGCTATGTGGAGATTCAGTCAATGACTACCTTAGTATAGGGTTAATAAACAGGGAGGTTCATTCATAGAATATTTACAGGGTGGCCAATTCCAAGGTCGATAAATAGGTACAACTTTAAATAACGTTTTTTTTTTACAAACGATAATTACTTACCAGATAATTTTCCATAATAATAATTATATAATACTCAATACTCCATATATTTATTGCTTCCACATGTGAGGCTTGAGGCTTGGCAAGTATATACATTTATTTGGTCTTATATTTATGTACAGTAGGTATACTTACATGGGTTTGTTTGGTCAATACTATGATTCGATTAGAATTATAATACTATTGTAATTTCGTTATTTTTCTAAAGTATCGATGCATGGTTTCTGTCTCAATCTCATTGGAATCACGTGCTTTCTATGTCAAACCGGCGGATTTTATTAAATAAAAAAAAACCGGCCAAGTGCGTATTGGGCCACGCACAATGAAAGGTTCCGTAGTTGGGATGAATTTATTCCCTTTTTTTAATTTATTTTCTTTCTTTCTTTTCATTTCTTTCTATTCCAAGAACAAACTTAAAATTATAGTTGTAAAACATGATTACCATACATTCCAACAAATGTAAGTTTGTACACACAATCGGCACAATATTGAGTGATTTACCATGTTATTTTAAGATCACAGACTTATTTAGGTTTGCCTGTAATCTATAAGAACAATGTTTTGTACTTTTTTCAAAAGTTTAGCCTCAGTAGTTTCGGAGATAATCTGGGGTATAGAAAAAATCTAAATTTCGGGGGCATCAATTTTTTTTAATTCAAGTATTTATTTTAAAATGATAAAAAAATATATATGATATCTTTACAATAATAAGCCCTTTCATTTGATATGTCACACGGAACAGTCAGCAAAGTATTTTTTTTTTAATTTTCTAACTTGCCCCCCAAAAGTGACCCCCATATTCAAAATTCATTTATTTTCGTAACGCGTCCGTGTTTGGGTCACAGAAGTTCATAATTATGTGTAGGTACCCAATTTCAACTTAATCGGTCCAGTAAATTCGGGAGCAAATCAGCTGTGACAGACGGACAGACAGACAGACACACGAGTGATCCTTTAAGGGTTTAGTTTTTTCCCTTTGAGGTACGGAACCATAAAATAAAAACACTTAACACTATTGTGGTTGCCAGTCACAGCAACAGCAGCACCTGTCCCGCATTGGTCAACAAAGCTCTTCTCAACGATACTGAAAATGGTACATTATCAATTTGCCACATTTTAACTATAGAGTGCAGGATATCAAACAACCGTAATATTCGGCGCCAAGTGAAAATGATGGCCAAAATAAGTTTGGCCACCCTCTATATTATTTAGACAACCAAACAATATTATGTAGAATCTCAGGTTTTCAGTAATTATTTGTATCTGGAAGAAAATAGAATAATAAGATATTAAGTTTCCTCAAAGCATTTATTTTACCATTTAACTTGGACAAGCAATAGCATATTACGACAATCTACTCCAAACTACCAGCCTAATTAACCAAAAGTTTTCCCTTAACCGATTGTAATCTTTAACCGCTTTACACACTGGGTGCCGGATAGTCAGTGCCGACTCGGTGTGGTGGATGGCGAAGCGTATACATTTCATCCGATTTATCCTTACAGTCACTACCATGTACCTATTCGTCGCCGGCTATCCGGCAGCCGGCGTGTGTGCAAAGTTGTTTAGTTCCATGACCTTATTCATTGTACGTATGGTGGACTATATTAACTCGCAAACTTTATTCCTTAAGCCGTCTGTTTATAATAGCTTGTGTTAGTACAACTTCAGTGACTTATGATACGTTCCTACTTACTTACTCACCAATTTCTACAGAAATACGTCACTAAATCTTCTCTTTTATTGACTGGAACTGAGAACTGTTTTATTAAGTGTGACTGCGTACATAGAGGACTCATTATTTGTTTTACATGATTTGCTATAATATTTTGGTTTTTGTTCACAGATAAATCCGGGCTCTTCCCAGAATACCGGGTAAGTAACCTTTTATTTTAAGAGGTGGCATTTTATTGGTATTTTCGTCTCACGTGTGCTCATTAAAGGACGGTGATACTGATAAATACCTATCTATAATTAGATGGCAAATTCAGTAACACCGTTGGTGTACCAACGTGTTTTTGACTGAAACAAAACCTTGACCACACAGACATGTAGGGTCAAGGTTTTGCTACAGAAACAAATTAATTTGTTTCACCCATTCTTCATCCTCACAGAACCATAATCATAACAATCACTAATGAAGCATATGCTTTACCAAAACAAGTCTCTACTCAATATACTGGCATCGCAGTGTATACACAGACACACAGACCAACAGACGCTTCGGACAGGAAACGGAAGCCGCGCGCGCTTCTCGCTGTAAATCGCTCGGCGCGCACATTTCGCTGTCATCGCGCGTGCAACTTAGACCGTAGGTACTCCACAGTGTAGGATGCGCCTGATTCACTGTTGTGAGGGAATGTGGCAGGTTTTTTTTTGTTATTTTTCACATTTAATATTATATTGTAAATTGTTATTACTGATAATAGGAGAAATTAAAGGCCTCAAATAGGAGATTTTGTTTATATTAGCCTATTTGAGAACAATGTTATAAAATTATGTTTTGATAAACATACGTCATAGGCTTCTTTTCACTTGGACCTCAGGCCAGTTTAAAGCTTTTCATTTTACTGAGACTAAATGCATAGGAGCCTGTACCCACCTTGAAAAGCATTTTTTATTTCAGCATTAAGATTTTAGAAACTTGCTTGTACTGAACACTGCTGAAAAACAGGCGAAATTGTGGCATAAAAAAAATCCTTTACTTATAAATCTCGTATCGATGTGGTCACTCTACTGCACATAGCAGCCAATCGCGTCGCACTTCAGCTTGCGCCCGCGCACTTAACAAATGTAGTGCACGCTAGGTTGTATCTTATGCACTTACTAACATCCACCAAGCCACCAAGTAACATGGCGCAGAAGGCCCGTCGCTAAACAGTTACAGTAATGAACGTTATGAACATGAGAGAGAATCCAGTGCAACATAGTCAATTCTGATGAATTGACTATGTTGCACTAGATTCTCTCTCATGTTCTGATGGTGATTCTGGTGGTGGTTGATGATGATTCATCATCATTTCAGTTAAAAGACGTCCACGGCTGGACATAGGCCTCCCCCAAATGGGGGGTTTGCCATAATCGCCACGCTTGGCAGGCGGGTTGGCGATCGCAGTATGGTTACCTATACAAAATATTGTAAAACATTTTAAAAGAGTAACGGTGGAGTTTCTTGCCCATTCTTCTCCATACGAAGCTACCTTTTGGAAGGGGCGACTAGAATCAATGCTATTTTCTTTGTACATTTTGACGTTCAAAAGTGCCATTTAAATATGTGCCTATTTGAAATAAATATTTTGACTTTTGACTTTTTTTTGTTTTAAAATGCATCGAGAACGCTGCTGCCCATTCTCTAGTAAGTCCCTTAGTCGCCTTGTGCGACACCCACGGGCTGAAATGGGGTGCAGGTGCTATTCTTTACGTCCGGCAGCACACGGAACAACACAATCAGTTATTGATAAGGGATTCTAACATTTCTAACAAGTCGCCACATTATACATAATTACATTTAAGTATATAAAATACGGCAAAATAAAAAGGTTTTAAAAAATCATCTACTTAATTAAAAAATCATAATTAGATAAATATTTGAAAAAGGCAAGTTTAGAACAACAATGAAAGATCGTAATGGCATAGTTATCAACATAAAGGAGTGTGCTAAAGTATCGGGATCCGTGTTCCATGTGTTATATCACTTTTGTACAGAATGGCACAGGCTAGAGCCTTATGACAGTGCGTAATGTTGCGTTGATTTAGTGCATGCTTCTAGAATACAAAGACAAGAGGAAAAAATTAAACAGTAAAATCTGAAAATGCGTTAAACCGCTCACACATTGTCTAGAAATAGTCAAATGCAGAACACTTACAGAATTGTGAAAATGGGTTTCCTCTCGAGGATTAGATGCAGTTAACTTTCTGTGCTTCCCTATTTCGTGGGTCTTGTGTTCGAGTTGGGTGGCCACTTCGCACTTTTCGCTGATAATTTTTGCAACATTGTTTTTACACCCTGGAATTACAACTTCAAAATGAATTTGAACCTTGCATCAACAGGATTGAGTTGTATTTTGCAGTGGGTGTGTAAAAATTTAATTACGGTACTGTATAAACAAATATTGAATGTTTCAATTTATATCCTCATATAATATCAATAAACGCAGTTTAATTTGAACCTAGTAGATTTATGCATACAGGTATATTGTACAATGAACGCGTTGAAAGTTCTTAATTGTAATACTTTGTAAAGGAATATTGGAACTTAACTTTGTTAATTAAGCGCTTAAATATTTAACTTCAACTTATTGGTGTTATTGTTAGAAATAAAACTATTTTAGAAGAGTTGTTTTACTTCCACTTCGACGTTTTAAGAGCCCAACAGTAAATAAAATAGATTTCTATTATTATTAGTAGTATTTTTCTTAAAGAAACATTATTGTAAACCGATAAGGTAGCCTGCCTACTGAGTCTACTTAAGGCGACGATAACCGACTTTTAATGATTTTAAACTGAAGATCACGTCTAAACGAGTAGTTTTAATGATTTGAAAAAAAAATATGTTAAATTAAAGCGTTTTCTTAATAACTTATTATGTGAATATTTTAGATTATGCTTATATTACATAGTGAAATTAATTTGTAAAATTATGTCTAACGCGGATAAAAACAGAGAATGGCGCAAAATCTACCAAGCGTATTTTTCTGAAACCTTCACCAATTTAAAGATACTTTAATTATTGATCTTTTAGTATACGCGTTTTATTAAAATACCTTTTGGTTTGTGTATAATAAATTAATAATGCTTGAAATTGGGGACAGCGCTCCTTGATGGGCGAGTCCTATTACTGGCTGAACGTACGACGCGTTGCGTGAGCTCAGTACAGAACACGCAAGCTAACCACTCAAGGTCACTGGCATATATCTCCGTCTTAAGGACTAGAAGTCAGAGATCCGCGAATGTAGCTCAAAAATAGATTCCTGTGCCTTGGAAATTACGTCATGCTTGGTTCCGACTGTCATTTGTAGATCTTTGAAAGTCGTTACAGGTAGTCATGGCAGAAGTCCGAAAGTCTGATAACTTAGCCTTACCAAGGAGTATATAGGTATTACTAACACGCTGGATCATTGTTGTCCGAAAAATAAAGAATATAATATAATAGTATTACGGACCCAATAACTGGGCTTTAAATGTCAGATAGGCAGTCGCTACATGTAAAATACTGGTATTCAGCTGCGTCCAGTTAGACTGGAAGCTGACCCCAGCATAGGCTAGACTGATAATGAAATAGATTCCATGATTGATTACTAGTAACAAGGTTTCCCAATATTTTTTTCTCGCGTTCCAAGCATGTTTGAGAAAAATACTTTTCTCAAACATGCTTTATGTGTCGTGGTTTAGCGGCCAAATAAATTAGGTACATAATAATATATTAAACTTGTATCTGTCGTGTAATTTAAAAATGGAACGATCTTTTACTCCGAAACATGGCAACCAAGGAGGTAACTTATCGAAGGTTTTATTTAAATTTCGAACTGGCTTGCAAATAGAAAGCTGTTTATTGAAAAAAAAAAACAAATGAACACACTAGCGCGTGAATAATTTTCGTCGTTGGAATATGAAAAAAAATTCGTTGAATCTGGAATTTATAAATAATTTACTTTGTTTGAATTTCCGCGCATTATTTAAGAAAAGCTGGTGCTTTTCTTTCTCAAGCCTTGGCCGCAACCAGGTATTGATGGCCTCACGTTTGTATGCCTCGGGCCGAGGCGAAGCGTTCGTCCATCAATGCCTCTGTTGCTGGCCGCTGCGGTAATGTACTATACCTATATGACAACATTGTCTCGCTTACTAACTTCATTTTGAATTATAAATATGTTATGGACCTATTCAGAACCTCATACATCGTTTACATAAGCTGCCTTACAGTACAGCTAATCTGCAGTAGATGTAGCGCGTGCAATGTAATAGTGTTAAATCATCGTAATACCTCCTGCCTTGCGTCCGCGCCGAGCGGTGAGCGAAACCACGTGTAGGGCCTGTATTCATAGTCCAGGATCCGATAGAAAGAGAGCAAGTTAGCTAACTTAGAAAAAAAGAACCAAAATAATAAGTAACAATACAAAAACAACAAAGTACTTAGTATAGTTGCATCTAAACACGTGTTTTTAATGCTGCTGTTGTTAATGCTCTAAGAAAATAATACGAAAAACTTAAGTTTAGCGTATTTTTAGCACCTCTCGTTAAGAGCTCTCTTACATTTCGGCGCTGCGCTAACTTAGGTATTTAATTTTTTTATATATTTATATTATATTTACACAACAGTAGTATCGACACGACAAAGAGTGTGGAATCAATTGTCATAGGTCCGTCCTTGACAAACATTCGTGTGATAATGTGCGCACGGTGAAATATATAGTACTTTATTTATAAAAAAATTATAGAAGCAATAGAAAAAAAAATGCCATTGTTTAAGAAAATGTTGGAAATTATTTTGGTATAAAAACTACTTCAAAATGATGTAGAACTTTGGAGATATTCAGATTTGTTTCCAACTCTTTTCAGTAGAAAATTCAATTCTCAATTCTTTATTGCATTCCATATGTATTAATAGATGGTATAAAAAAGTAAAAGATCAATATGGTCGGGCACAGCAAAAATTAGGAGAGAGGAAGAGGGCTAAGTAAGAATAAAATTCAAGCAATTTATTATTATTATAAATTATTAATATGTGTTTAGTTAGGTGCATAATTATGTGTAGGTGTAAATTGAAGCTTGGACTTAACTTACAACACACCTTGTGTTGTAAGTTAAGTCCACTCGTTTTTTTATTTATACATATAAACGACATAAAACAAAAATGTATTCTATTATTAGAAAAGTATAGGATACTAGCTTTCGCCCGCGGCTTCGCCCGCGTGGGTGTCGAAAAAAAAACAGCTTCTCTATCAGCAGCATTCCCCCAAAACATTATACCATATCTTAGTTGGAACCAACGTAAGCGTGGGAAGCAGATAGGAGTGCAGTTTGATTTACAACTTTACGGAGGATATAGCATATAAAAACCAACTTCGTTTTGTACATACTTGTTCAATATACCTACGTGTCCATCCATTTCATGTCTAAGTCTATTTGTAAGAAATTTTGTATTGTTTATTTTTTCTACGTTTTTTTCTAAAATAATAATTGATGCAACTTTTTAGTTATTCAAGGTACGCAGTAAAATTCTCTCGAAAACTATGAACCCCTTTTTCCGATTTTAAAAAATTCAATTTTTTTTTCTGTCTCAAAAGTATGAGCTCTGAGTTTCGAGTGAATCAGACCGCGCGTTAAGAGTCTTAAATACAAACGATAACACTCTAAAATACTTTTGAGGGGTAGTTTTGAAAAACGCAAAAGTTATGACAAACTTTGTTATTTAAGACTGCCTCGTTAGTCTAGTGGTCACAGGCGCGACTGCTGAGCATGATGGGTGGGTTGGATTCCCAGGTCGGGCAAAGTGTTATTGGATTTTCTATTAGGCATTTCTCAGTAGCAGCCCGAAGTCTGGATTTATGCCCGGTTGATGGCAATAGGCACGCCCCCTATTACATGGGACTTAAACAAAACTGTCGAAATGTGGGTGTACTAAAGTTACACCTCTAACTAACCCTTTGGAGATTGCAGGCGTGATGTTATGTAAATAAGTACTCGGGCCAAATTTCAAGTTTATATATCAAAAGAAATAAGATTCTGTTCATACAAACTATATCGCCCCTTTTTACGCACTCAAAGGGGTAAATTGTTGAAACATCGTTTTTGACGTTTCTATTATTGGATTTATAGGTTATTTATACCAATTCTCAAGTTAATCAAGCCAAGCAGTAAAATCCTCCCTTGTAAATTGACTATCCCTTTTCACCCCATTATTAGGGGCAGATTTTCAAAAAAACCTGATACAAGTTATTCTTTATTTTTTGTTTTCAGTATAAATCCTGAGTTTCAAGTTAATCGGATCGCGCGTTAAAATTATTCCATAAAAATATTGATATCCCCCAATCCCCCTTTAGGGGGTAGTTTAAAAAAACAATAAATGACAAACTTATTTTACTTAGGTTAGGATTCGTGCCAAGTTTCAGGTTTATTAACTCAAGGAATAAGATTTTTCATACAAACAAAATCCCCCTTTTCACCCCCTTAAAGCTTGAATTTCCAAAAACCCCTTCTTAGCTGATGCCCACGTTATAATTTGGGGTTAATCAAGCCACACAGTAGAATCCGCCCTTGTAAAATTGACTATCCCTTTTCACCCTGTTAGGGGTCATTACCGCACGGTCTCCCGTGAGGCGGCGAGCCGCCTTGCTGGACTGTCGCCATGGGTCCTGTGGACCTCCTCCAGGAGTGGCTAGAGAGGCGCCACTGCGTCTTCACCTTCCGCCTGACGCAGGTCCTCACCGCACACGGTTGTTTCGGGAGGTTCCTGTTCAGGATAAAGCGGGAGGAAACGCCCGGGTGTCACCACTGTGTGGATCGCCCGGAGGACACGGTGGAACATACGGTGGAAGTCTGCCTGGCTTGGGCGGGGCACCGCCGTGTCGACGGGGTCTGTTAGGACCAATGCCTGCCAGGGTTGCGAGTTTGTCCGAAAGGGATATCGTGGCCCTGGCACACAGGCAACGGAAGGAACGGGTGGGTTTTAGTCATAAAAGTCTGACATTCCCTCCCGCTCCGCCCAGAGCTGGAGAAGTTATTTGATAATTTCCCACTCAAAAAAAAAAAGGGGTTCAGTTTTGGAAAAACTGATAAAATCTGTTATTTATTTTTGGTTTACAGTATAAATACTGAGTTTCGAGTTAATCGGACCGCGCGTTAAAATTCTTCCATACAAATTTTGTCATCCGCAAATCCCCCATTAAGGAGTAGTTTAAAAAAAAACAAAAATGTCACACTTTATAATTTACTTAGGTTAGTATTCGTGCCAAGTTTCAGGTTTATTAACTCAAGGAATAAGATTTATTCCCCTTTTTCACCCCTTAAATGTTGAATTTCGAAGAATCCTTTCTTAGCGGATGCCTGCCTGTAGTTTCCAACCATAAGCCGAAAAATTTGTGATTTTAACTTAAAAAGAACTTTCATTAAAAATATTTTTTTTTACCCCTTAAGGGTTGAAATTCTAACAACACCGTTGTGTTAGCTTCCAACCATAAGCCTAGATTTTGAGTTTTTACTTCTAAAATTAAGGACTTTGATACACGACTTAATCCCCCTTTTTAACCCTTCGGGGTGGAATTATCAAAAACGCTGAGACACGTATAAATTAATTTTCAATCGTCAGCCTATACACCAAATTTGAAGATCCTAACTTCAAAACTGACGGACTTTCATATAAACTTCCATCCCCTATTTCACCCTCTTAGGGGTGGAATTTCGAAAAACCCTTTCTTAGTAGATACCTACTCTTTACAAAGAACACACCCTCCAAATTTCATGTCTCTAGGACCAGCGGTTTAGGCTGTGCGTTGATATATCAGTCAGTCAGTCAGTCAGTCAGTCAGTCAGGACTTTGAATTTTATATATATAGATTTATAATATGATAAAAAATATTTGGATGGATTATATTCAACAGAATCTGCAAATTAAAGCTCTCAAATCAGCACTCCATGAGTTTTTGCCTAAACATGCATCAGGAGAAAGACTATTCCTAAATAAATAATTAAAAAATCGGATTATTATTATTTTAGAAGAGAAAACTAACTATTCACCAAGTGATTATTATTTATACGCACCAACGAATAGTATTCAATTTCAACGAGAAAATCATGCATTTACGCGCATTTTTGTAATAAAATGTAAGAGGACTTAATAACTGCCACCCCGTACACAAGTAATTTTCAGTCCTTTCATAAAACTGCTTTTGTATGAAACAAATGAAATTCATTTTTATTTTATTAGTTACAAGAGTACAATATACGGAGGAATTTAATTGGCAGCGACTTTTTATTACTCACTGGGCTATTTTACTTCGTTGCGTAATAAAGAGGGCTCCGTCATAATGGCCATCCTGTCTTTTATTCGGTTGTAATGACATTCTTAAAGGTACATCACGTTTTGTGAGTTTGAATCATTTTTATAGGCTCAAATTTACGACTCATTCTTTCGCTTCCGAGTCTTACCTGCACAGGATAATGTCCTTATTAAATTAACATCAACAAGCTCAGGATATTTTGTTAAAATGCAACAACGTTGAATCATTACTAGTCTCCATTTTCACACCAACTTACCGTGATCCTAATTATTTTCATCAAATACTCCTCAATATGTCACCAATCCATCCGCAACTGGACTATAAATACGGGTCCAGCAGCGCTCGCGCATGTAACACGAGCTCGCCGCACACTGCGCCCATTGAAACCATAACCTTATAGTATCAGTACAGTATAGCCAGTCTAACAGATAATGTGGGATTAGTCCCGAGACACAGGGGCAGCACTGTCCAATAGCGAGGAGAATCGACCACCTATCTCAAGTTTAGATCCGAAGGCATTTCCGTTTGGCGACTGCGGTAGAGAGAACTGAAACGTATTCAATGAGTCAGTCGATAAGGCGATACTGAATTTTCTGATTCAGGGATTTACAACATTTTCCAAAAAAAATACTCCATATCGCAAACCCACACTGGGAAAACCAACCAATAATCCAAATACTGCAAGCAAACATTAAGAGGCCGGCAATGGATGCGTAGTTCATACAAACGTAATACCAAAATAATTTGTAAATCAAACATATTCATAATAAGGTAGTGTGTCTTTATTCCGATTGGAATACAGAATATCTAGGTTCCCAAATATATATTTTGAATGGACACTGATTTAAACAAGAGTTATGAGAAAAATAAGTTTTCTATAGAAATTTTAAATTCTATCTCGTCTTTCAAACTCAAACTCAAAACATTTATTTCAATTAAACCTATTACAGGCACTTTTGAATTGTCAAAGAGTCGGTCAGTTAGTCAGAAAGTTTAAGCTATTTGCCCATTCCAAAACGTAGATCTCTATGGAGATGAATAGGCAAGAAACTACAAGGACACTCTTTTAAATCAAGATATTACAAAATCCTGGGTACATTATTCTTGATGCATCTATATGTGAGAACAATGTAAAAATTTAAATTCTTTATTTAAAAAAACCAATACAAAATATAAGATTAAAAGATTACAAATAAGCCCTGGCAGTTAAGAGAAGACCAGCCTCAACTGACGGCGCCCGTTCATTGCTTTACATCATTGTCCTTTCAAAGTATATATTTGAGAACACATATATTCTGTAATCCAATCGAAATAAATACACACTACCTTAAGAATATGTTTGATTTACAAATTATTTTGATAATTATTACGTTTGTATGAACTACACATGCTACGCTGGCCCCTTAAGGAATATTACTAAGTTTATAATCATTTTTGGTTACTGCCTGTACCTACTCTTGTCATAATCTCGCATTTGCTTATGATAACCATGAGAAGTTAGAGCGTCGCTTCTAACGGCTACCAGGTTGACGAAACCAAGTATCTTTACCGTATTTTCAAAGTTGCATATGCTATAAACATCCGTGCAACGTGACAAATATCCCGATGAAGACACAAAGCAAAGCTTCCCATCAGTTGTGTCGCTAAAACGTTAGCTCAATCAGTGTTATCGGGTTATTTTTTGTGGTCGCCTGTGGCAGTGAGGGTCGCTCGAGTGGACCAGTAATGCTTCACTCAGATAAAGATCTCAAGTGTTTGATATATGAATCGTAAAAACTATGAGTGTAGTGGTGTCACAGTGGAATATCGATGGATTTACTTCATCTCAATTGGAACTGAACAACAATTAAAATGTATGTGATAAACTCACCGGGTCTAACGAATTCTTTAGATACTATTAAGGCTTCTACATACCAGCGCGACTTGTCACGCGACGCAACACGGCACAAAGGCCCCGCGTGTCGCGGGACGAGCGGTGCCTTTGTGTCGCGTCGCGTCGCGCGACAAGTCGCCCCGATATGTAGAAGCCTTTAGTAATCAAGTTCCCATCCTAAGCTTTATATTCCTAAAATTAAAAATAAAAGATATAATTAAGCAGCGATCTCACATGATGACATGACTTATCTTACTTACTTATAATGAACATAAAACAATCAACACAATAATATTACGATGCATAAACTCACGCCTTTTCCCACAGGAAGAACACAACACGCCAAAAAATTACAAAACGCCACTTGTTACAATTTTTACAAACACTGTTAAATATATTCATCGACAAACATTTAGCCTTTACCGTGCCCGGCTCTAATGTCTCCACTAAGAGCGTCTGCTACCTGCGCGCGCGCACTTGATGTCGCCAACATGGCGCGCAAATGTCGCCCCAACAGCTTTTTTACTTTACTTTTTTCAACAGAATTTGTCCCAATTGATTCGTGAGCTGTTGAATGATAAAGATGTTAATTTTATGTGTATTTACATTTTGTGACCCAAGACTTGTTTTACTTAGACCCAGCAGATTTTGATGGGGCATAGTCTCTGATTTTAAAATCCTAGAAATATTGTTATCGACAAACGAATATAAAATGATTACAAGTATTGTCACTCGTCACTGTTTTAAGCAACGCCAGAACAGATGTTAAAGTAATCATAGATAGGAATAACAGAGGTGTTAGAACAACACTGCCAACTACGGTCCTGGAATCTCTTTGAAGAACACATCCTTTAGTCATTGTCTTGCATTATGGTGATTTCCTTGATCCAAGCGTTATCTACCACATAGTCCATATATCATGTCTATCCACATTCATTGCTAAGTCAAAACGGAAAATTTTGAGGAACCCGATATTGACATGATTCGCCCATAACTGGGTATTATCATGTTACAAGTCAATAATCCTCTAATTCCGTGCATCATGCGTCAGGCATTTGAAACTACCTGCGACATCCGTTGTACCAGGAACTGTTATCTAAGAAGACGAGACTTTGCGGAACGTTATACCCAGACATGAGTTGACATGGGACGCATCAGTGTTATCGATTCTCGTAAACTCCTGCTTTATACCAGGTAGCCACGTAGACCAAAGAAAGGAACAAAACAAAATGGGAGAGGACTAGAAAGCTGCTTAAAGCGAAAGTCTGATATCGATTCTAGCTCGATAGGGATAAGGTGTCAATTAATTTTAATTCACAATTCTTTATTGCATTCCATAATGTTAGTAAAACAAGTGGTAGGCCTAAAATTAAAGACACAATTATGGACGATGTCGGGCACAGCATAGTACGAGAGACGAGGAAGAGCGCTTGTGTTTTTATTATTAAGGTACTTATTCAAGTACTTAATTGTATTTTTATTTTATGACCACTTTTTCTTCTAATATTGAATTTATTCCTGCACCTATTTAGTAAATATTTTGGTTTAAGTTGTAAGTAGTACCCGCTTGAGTAAGTAGGTCTTTTTTATGTTATTTACCTTTAAAGTTTTAGTTAGATAATCCTGTTGCTGTCAGTTCGGGAATGTAGTTCATGTTGAGAATAGGTAGGCAGACATAATCCTACATGGATCCCTTGTAGAGTAAGAGTATAGCCTTTTGTAATCAAATTAATAATTATTTTTCCTTCACACAAACAGACAACAGCAAGCCCATTCAACAATAAAAATAAAAACCGGTCAAGAGCGAGTCGGACTCGCGCACCGAGGGTCCCGTACGTATAAAATGATGTTGATGATTTCTGAAAAACTGTGCTATTTAGAGACATCGTTTTATTTTTCCTGTAATCTTTACATAAACTCCTATCACATAGAATAATTTCAGATTTTTATCTATGCAAACTTCGGAGATAAGGGGGGGGGGGAACGGTATTTTTTTTTACATTTTTCATCAAAAGTCGGAGACTGTGCTGTCTAAATAAATTAAAAAAAAATGTTTGAGAATATGCAAACAGCGCTCTTTCATATTATACCCCACATGCCCTAGTAGCCCTACTTCAAATTTTTAAGACCTTTCAGTACCTTTTGCAAAAAAGATATATTTTTTTAATTTTTTTTCTTGTTTGCAAAATAATTGGGCAAACGTCATCTAAAACTATTCTAAATTTCAAGTTGATAGCATTAGCAGTTCTTGAGATATCCAGGTGTGACAGACAGACAGTCTCACCATAAGGGTTCCTTTTTACCATTTTGGTACGGAACCCTAAAAAAGACTCATAAACTCAGCGATTCAAACAATTTGAACAGCAATGCAAACTAATCGAAGAGAAATATCACATTACCTCCGTTAACATATCAAACGAGTGGCCAATATAACTCTGATTCCATTCCAGCCCATATTATAATGCAGGCAAAGCCAAACCTTGTTGACATCCGTTGTTCAAGGAAACCTTATCTAAAAGGCGGCGGGAACATGGCGCTCGTTAAATATGCCCAGACGTCATAAAGTGGTAAACGAGAACACTATATTATTATCATTGCTATCGAAGATTTTATATCTTTTCTTGAAATTCAGTCTGGGAACACGAGTTTTTAAATTAAGTTCATTCATTATTCTGAGTTTCATCCCCAGGCCTTTCGGTAGGTATCTCAAGCTTACCTATTGCCAAAAAGCTATATATTTCAGCATCATCTTAGGAGGTCATTTATTTGGCTACAGGAGGCCGCAAGTCATAGGTAAAACTTGCTTGAGGACTCGAAATTTTCTTTACGATCATGCATTTGATATTGTGTTGAAAGTGTGTGAGATACGATCCTGTATTCTTTATTCATAGAATAATGTAGTTCTGATAACATAATCTTTCCTACCACTGCATTTGCCTACCTGTGACATTCGCTATTCTAAGGAAATGTCAATGTCAACAAATGTCAAAATCAATCGTCGCGGAAGCATCGGACCCTACGGATCATACCTACCCCGGGCGTCGCAGGGTGAATACTCTTATCGGAGCTTGTCAAATAATTTTTTACCTGCGTGGCGTGGGGTACGATCGAGAGTACAGTATTGGCGCCTCTGCAAATTGTGACGCGTGAAGATAAGTTGGGCTCGATAATGTCCTACGAGTAATGCGTTTTGGATATTTAAGAGTTTATGTGGAAACATTTTTTGTTCTGTAGCTATAATAAATTATCGTGGTGGAACGCAGAGCTTGTATGCTTTTCACAATAGGATTTAGGTTCATTTTGATATTACAAAGTGGTTATTGATTTTCTGTACAACACTAGAGGTAACAGTCCCGACCATCTAAGGCCAGTGTGTTCCTCCACCAATTTATAAATCGAACCAATCACCGCATGAATTGACAAAAATAAAATACCAACAATGTGTGTCTTTTACACGTTAAGAAAATTCTAAGCAAATCGAAGGGCTTTGCTCCTCGACTCCCCGGCCTCCCATTCGGAAAATAAGACAATAGTGAAACAGTAGAAATATGTTCAAAGTTTAGCGATAAAAAGCGATATAACTTCACAGAACCTTTTATTGCTGTTACACTTTTTTGCCGAGTATATTTATGCGTACCTACAACTTTTTTTTTAAACACTACAGTTCTGCAAAAATTACTGGCTACTGCTCCTTCACTCTAGAGTAATTTTTGCATTTTTCGTAAGCCTCTGCGCTCTTCTTGCAAAGATATGTAAAAGCGAAGTCAAATGTTATCTTATCATTAGGAAGATGACGATGGATTTTAAGTGCCTGTTATAACCCCCTCCGTTCCTTTAAGGCCAAGGCAAGTGCTTCTGCATTATTTTATTTATACATTAACCTATCTCTTTCAGAAAAACCTTATTTTACTACATTGTCATTTTCATTTTCCGTCACTTGCTTCGTTCAGGATAATTGAAACAATCAGTCAAACGCCTTAAGTGGGTCCATGATTTAGGTCCGCGTCCATTGTTGCGCGGCACGGCATTGTTCGCGCTGATTTGTCATGTTCTATTGTGTGCTGTACCGCCGATGGAATTAACGTATTTCTGTGAGTACGGCTTAAATTGTGCTCTATACATTTTCCTTAATTTCGTTATTTTTAGGGTTCCGTACCTCAAGATGAAAAAACGGAACCCTTATAGGATCCCTTCGTTGTCTATCTGTCGCTCTGTCAAGACTCTTTTTCTCAGGAACGCGTGAAGGTATCAAGTTGAAATTAATATCAAATACGTAGGCCTACGGTCTCTTGTAGCTCTAAAAAATCAAGCTTCTAAGTGAATGCAATAAAAAAAATACGTCGATTAAAGCGACATATTTTGATATCCGCAAATAAATCAAAACCTATAGGGTAGGTACTTCTCGTTGACCTAGAATCATGAAATTTGGCAAGTAGCAAGGTCTCATAGCACAAGTAAAGGAAAAAGTTCGAAAATTGTTAATTTGTGGTTATATCAAATTGAAAAAACAATTACAAACTTACATTTATTTTGCAGTTGGAAAATTGACCGTGGCGTATATCGTTGTATGGTAAAACATGTTTTTCAACTACCTACAATATTAAGTTTGTTTTTGGGATAAGTTCGTCCCAAATACGGAACTCTTCATTGTGCGTGGTCCGACACGCACTTGGCCGTTTTTCGCTCTTTGCTCTAGATCCATTTTCCTCATTTCGATATTTTTTCGCTCTGAATAGATTTCAATAGGTCAAAGAACAAATGCGCTGTAGTGAACTTGAGGCAAAGGTTTCATGAGAGAAGAGTGCTTTATTACTAATTCTTTAATATATTCCTAGTCCATCGTACAATATATTCCTAGTCCATCGTACAATATATTCCTAGTCCATCGTACAATATATTCCTAGTCCATCGTACAATATATTCCTAGTCCATCGTACAATATATTCCTAGTCCATCGTACAATATATTCCTAGTCCATCGTACAATATATTCCTAGTCCATCGTACAATATATTCCTAGTCCATCGTACAATATATTCCTAGTCCATCGTACAATATATTCCTAGTCCATCGTACAATATATTCCTAGTCCATCGTACAATATATTCCTAGTCCATCGTACAATATATTCCTAGTCCATCGTACAATATATTCCTAGTCCATCGTACAATATATTCCTAGTCCATCGTACAATATATTCCTAGTCCATCGTACAATATATTCCTAGTCCATCGT
This sequence comes from Tiliacea aurago, assembly GCA_948098905.1. NCBI lineage: Eukaryota > Metazoa > Arthropoda > Insecta > Lepidoptera > Noctuidae > Tiliacea > Tiliacea aurago. The sequence goes on along the minus strand of OX402590.1, from coordinate 26,311,590 downwards.
ACAATACATCCGAGCCATAGGTACACTAAATGAAATGCAATAAAATAAACACCACAATATTATAAACTTACCTTAACTTAAGGAATTTCTCAGTAGCAGCCCGGAGTCTGGATTTGTGCCCGGTTGATGGCAATAGGCTCGCCCCCTATTACATGGGACTTAAACACAACTGGCGAAATGTGGGTGTACTAAAGGGACACCTCTGCCTAACCCTTCGGGGATTACAGGCGTGATGTTATGTATGTATGTATATTATAAACTTTTATCATACGTTCCTCTACCTCTTCAGTAATTAATCGTGAAACACCACACTTACACACAATGGGTCGTCTATGTAAGTGTGGTGTTTCACGATCCACATCTTACCAACTAATCAGCATCAAACCAATATCACTAACGGCACTTTATAATATCCCACCCTCCCCCACTCAAATTACCTTCACCATTAATTACAATCATCCGTCAATTCGAGTTCCCGCGTCGTGTGTCAACGGACCCGCGCGGCACTTAGGCGTCAAGTTGCATCGCCTGCCCCATCCAATCCGCCGAAACGTCAGTACTCCACATTTATTTAATTTGTACTCCATTGCGCGGCGACAAGTACCTCCATATATTTTAATTGGAATAAAACGAAGCTTGGATGACGACATTTTTGGGGAAAATATTGCCGCTGGCAAATTGTCTGCTGTGAGTCAAAAGCTTTAAGTAATGATAACAGGAGATGTCTGCGGTGCTGGAATAAAAATAAATGCTTCAGGGAAACTATGAAAACATTAATTTCAGCAACTTGGGGTTCTTTAGAAGTGACCCTAAGTAGTTCAGTGCGTCTGGCTCGGTCTCTACACCAACAGTAACTATGTTTGAGGATGACTAGCAATTTTTAGTAAAATGTGTGCGAAATCTATGCAAATCTTTAACATTATTCTTACTTTTACTATTCTAATTTTAACTTTAATCTTTTCTATTTATTTTTAGTTAATTTAAATTTAATAATATGATTAACCCTAACATTGGACATTATCTAAATAACTATGACTATTAATAAATAATTTATAAGTTCACATACATTTATAATAATTGATATTTTCTATTAGTTATTAATATGATGCTGTGCCCTAACAGGGTCCATAACTGTACTTTAGCTTTAAGCCTTATGTAACATCTTTAGTCATGTTCGTGAACGGGCGCCATCAGTAGGGACTGGTCATCTCTTAGCGGCCTTGGCTTATTTTAATTTAAGTTTTGAATTGTTTTTTTTTTAATCTTTTTGTTACGGACGCCTTTGACGGTTTGCATCGTTCTCCATGTTTAATTTCAACACGAATGATGTAACCAATATTTTGTAACCATATGTTAATTTAAATAAGTGTCCGTGGAGTTTCTTGCCCGTTCTTCTCCATAGGTACCTACTAAGCTTTGGAATGGGCAACTAGCTTCATCTTTATGACTGACCGACCCCTTGACAATTCAAAAGTGCCTGTAATTGGTTTATTTGAAATAAATACTTTGAGTTTGAGTTTGAGCTTTTATACACATTATGGTATGCAAATAAATGAATTGAATTGAAATACATTTTTTCCGCGAAGAAAAATTACGCTAGGTACGCAAGTATGGTTATTGCTTTCTTTGCAGATAACAATAAACATATGTACGTACCTAAAAAAAAAGAGGACTTCGATTTGAAAGCCATCATTATTAAACCCAGCCCTAAAAGGTTCACCTCTCATTCAACACACTTTACCTGAACCATATTCCACCATGTTTTTACGTCCCACCATTCCACTACCTACACGTTCTCTATAAAATCGTATCAATAAACATTTAGTATTACGAAGTATCAGTAAACGTCTCAAGTCTCGGTTTATAAGTAAAACGTTGCACTGGGGCTGCCCCATTGGGTTTAGTGAAGTAGTTAGTATATAAAGTGATGGCAGAGTTGCGCAGTGTAATGTTGTGTTGTATGGGACGGCGCGAAAGAGATTGTTTCCACACGCGTGCTTTTAGTTACAGCACGGCAAGAGTTAGAGGTTGCACTTGTATAGAGTATAGTGGCATCAACATCGCCACATGCGAACTACGCGGCACACTGACGTCACGCAAAATTCTGCATCGCGCAAGCAGAGTTTACCGCGCGACTAGCATATATACAACATCCCGACATCAATCGTAGGGCAGTTACCCACCAGACACGACACCTATCTGGTCGGAGTATCCTCCCTTTTCTATAGAGGATGAGTGACCTTTACACCCTGTTCCTCATGCCTCTTAAAGAGAATGAAAGGATCTGTGGTTTCCTGAGTTAAAAAAGATGTTGGGATTGCTACATCATTCAAATAACATGTACGACTTGCCATTTTTGGGTCTAAGTCAGCAGGTCAGTAGCGCTAGATACCGTCATTACAATCTCTCTTTTAATCTTTTACTAGCAATGGTTGCTTTTTTCTGGTGAATGATTTTTCAAAAGATATTGTGTAAGGGAAAAATAGCGTAGACATGGTAAATAGGCGTCGTTGTGTAAACTCTAGCTACGGTCGTACTACTTATTAGCGCTCAATTGGTCGGAATAGCGCACTACGGCAGACTGGAGGTATAAAGTACGTCGCTATCTTTATTCGCTACATGGACTTGTCAACCAGTAACTATTTTATTGTGTACAGTGAAATAGAGTGTCATTTTGAACCTGGCTGAGCATCCCATGAAGGTAACTCCTTGAGTAGCTTCTTATACCTAATATCAATGCCTGAATTCGGTTATTAGAACGAGATTTTGTTACGGTCAATCAATCATACAAATATGTCATCACTGCCCCAATGCAATATTCTCAGAACTTGTGCCGTCACGAGTAAAAGATTGATATGAAAGAAATAAATAACTAATTTATTTATTTTTTAATTTATTAGGTAGATATAATTGTGCTGGGGCGGTAAACCTCAAACGGTGCAAATACTCAAATCTTATTGGGACTTATATGTTCCAGCCGTTTGGGGTTGAAATTATTGGGCATGGGGTCCGAGTGCCCACTTCGTTTTTCGAGACATCGCCAGGCGGTTGAGCGACTCTTCACGTGACCAGAGGACTGGTCTACTCCTGGGTAAAGAATCTGGCAGCATTGTCACGTTGTATAGCAATGCTGTCAGCCTTTTGAGCACTGTTCCTGTTGACAGCGACGCGAACGAATTTTTTGTTGCCCTAAGATTGTTTCCTCTCCGTTTTTTATAAACTTTTACATTCTATTATTATTATTTTAAGACTTGGCTTTTGAATCATGTAAATATTATCTTGTAAATCAAATAACTGTCTAAATGTCTGTATAAATGCCACAGATACTATTATGAGTGGCAGAGTAGGAGGATGAAAACGTACATAATTTCTAAATTTTTGGACGTAGTGGCCGGTACCTATTGTTGGGACAGGTATCTCAAACCATATCGTGCACCACAACCTGTCGCACGTAGAATATGCAACATAGCCAATAACACGGCTGATAAAGTTCTCCAATATTGTGGCCGGTGCGATGTGGCGCGGATTATTTTTAATTTTGTGACCACGCGGAGCGATTTGCGACAACAATCATGAGGTGTGGGTCAAGTTGCAGGCGTATAGCGGGGAATACTGTTTTATCGGAATTTTGCAATACGGCAAATAATTGGTGATCAGTGAGGTGGTTAGATCATAGAAATAAATTAATCTACTTGTAATATTAATCATTTATCCATACCCATTGGACAAGCGAATTGGTAACTTTTACCTAACGGAATTTATTATAATCTGTCCTAATCACAATTAACCAATGTGGGAGCATCAATCTGCCTGCCCTTTCCCAACTATGTCGGGGTCGGGCTATCAAACCTCCACAATCCAGTTACTGGGTAATACGATACCCCTTGGTAAGACTGGTTGTCAGACTTTCGGGCTTCTGAAGATCCGTAAAGACTGTCAAAGATCCACGAATGACAGCCGGGACCAACGACTGCACGTGCTTTCCGAGGCACGGAGGAGTCTCGGTATGTAAAGATGGTGACCCATCCACGGACAAACCCCGGCAAGCGTAGCTTAACCTGATGGATCGACCCGTGTGGCTGTTATGACCAATGTGGGTACAAATAAACGAAAATCCTTACTTAAGAGCGTTTGCAACGTACGGCATTTTATACAAACTTTCAAGCCCTTGTTTTTCGAAATGAGTGAACCAATTTTAATGAAACTTCACGCATGCAGGATACAAAGGTCTAAAAAGTTAGTTAAGAACATTTTCGAAAAATTGTCTTACAGCCAAATTAGACCGATTTTAAATTTTAAATATAAATAGAGATTTCCAGTTATTTTTTCTAAATAAGACATTTCAAAAATGTTCTTTTTAGACCTTTGTATCCTACTTATGCGTATGAAGTTTCATTAAAATCGGTTCAGTCATTTCGAAAAACAATTAAGGGCCTGAAAGTTTGTATGAAATGCCGTACGTCGTAAACGCTCTTAAGCGAATTCTGCTTTTTAAAGTGTTGTTTTATAGGCGATAATTTATTCTATTTTTCATGATCATGACGATTACACCCGTACAGCTATATAGCAATGCAATTAGACGACCAAACGACCAAGTACAGTGTACTACCGATACGTACGGCTTTACGTGCCTCCTTTATGGCTCAATTAATGACTCACCCATAGGTAGGTAAACTTAGATGTTCATTTCGCCTGTACTTTACACCACAACACAAAACAGCCTTCTTTCGTCCTTTTTCTGTAACACTATATCCAATCGTAAACTTCAAGATAAAATATTGCGAGATACTGTAAAACCACAACACCTTTGCTTATAACCGACGCTTATGTCAAGGGAATAAAGTTGAGAATGGGTTTTGTAAGGTCGTGTATAAGTTGGTTATAAACAGTGTGAAATTGACTGCGGGCTATTGAATTTGAGTGTTTATTCAGCGCTGTGTATGCGAGTATATAGTAATTTGTTATTGGTAACGCGATAGTTAGCTGTTGGGCCGGGACACGCCGGGACAGTGAAAATATAAACGTATGCTAGTTTATGACAAACTTGGTGTGTGGATGAGAGGTGGAATGATTATGACAGCAATTTATCGATTGGTGTTTAATGAACGCAGCAGTAGATATTTCAATTGCCGATTGCAGTCATTTGGGTATAAATTCTCAAAAACAGGATACTGGTGACAAAATACATTACTTTGCATAATAATCTGGCGTAGTGAGGTAAACTAAATTAGCCTCTTCAGAAATGGAGTTCATCCCAGTCGAGATAAAAATAACATTAAATATTCTTGAACTTTATCCTGGAGGGAATTGAAAATATTACTGGCAGTTTAGATTCAGTATCGATTCCTGCACCAGCAAGTACAAGTTGTAAGACTTACTAAAAGCTAGAGGGGTGCCCCGTCGACTAACTTATAGGTACAACTCTATTTCGAGGATTGTAAGTTTCTTGCAAGTTTTTAACTGTTAACGATCGATCGAGCACAGAACTGTTACTTACTGACTTATGTACCTTTATGTATCCACCTATTCAACAACAGAAGCTTGTAAGTAATTTTAATAAACCTTTATTTTAGACCTCAGCGAATCCATACTGTGGTGTTAGTAAAGAAAACTTAAGAACTACTCGTATTGTTAGTATCCAAATAATAATTAATCTTATGCTTGCTAATCTGTAGCTGAACTTCACACTATCCACGTAGCTTAAAGTACGTACTCGTAGACATATGCAGTCCGACCCAGTAACGCAACATTAGACAACCCCACCTACCTAATGTAAGTTGTAACTGCTTCATCGACACCATCGACGATTTGATCGCGGGGTCTCAAAGAGAAATTCGCCGAATACTGGTCGAAGCTAATTTAAGACCGATAAATGGAATCATCGCCCAAGCAGCACGCAAGCGTTTTCAACATCAATATACCAGCCTATTTAGAACTTAGAGTTTTTTTAGAGACGTACAAGAGTGTCAAAAAATTTATTTTGTCTTTGTAAGAGCGATTTATGATATTATACAGCTCAAACTGTATAAAATATTTATGAAGGGATCCGCGTCAGCTTAGAGTACTTAAACAGAATATTAAAACTCTACTATACAACTTTAAGTATTTTGTGAAACTTCAATCTGGTTTTATCGTTAAAGCATACAGCTTTACAGGCTGTATTTTGCATGTGATCTGATCACTTATTCAACCAGGTTTCAGGCTGTTAGCCAGCCTGAAACCTGGTTGAATAAGTAGACTCATCTTTCATGGGGTACTGTTTAAAATGTTACAATAAAATACCCTCCGCACATACTTCAACTGAATTAGTAAAAACAAAATTTATATCTTGTTTAAAACGCACACATTATTGGATTACATCGCTAATAAAAATGCTTGGTTCAACGCTGGTTCTGCTCGACAAGGGTGCAAAAACGAATTGATTAGCATTTGGAAATACTATTGGAGCTGCTGAAGATTTCAAAAACCATCTTTACATTGTATAAATTAAATCTTTTAGTATTATATAATTGCATAGCACATGTGTGAGTACTACGTACTTACTATAAAGCTACCATTTACTGGGTACATCTTTCATTGTAATTTCACTGTACTTTCTCGCTGATGGTGGTTGGTGTGTTGGATCATTTAGCTCTCTTCAAAATGGTTGAGCTGAATGGTTCTAATCCATGCATCATATTCGTGAACGGGCGCCATCGGTATGGACTGGTTATCTCTTAGCGGCCATGGCTTATTTTAATTCAATTTAATATTGTTTTTTTTTGTTTTTTTATTACGGCCGCTTTTGACGTTTTGCATCGTTCTCACAAGTATAATTTTAACATGAATGATGTAACCAATATTTTGTAACCATATGTTAATTTAGAAGAGTTTCCGTGGAGTTTCTTGCCCGTTCCTCCATAGGTACCTACTAAGCTTTGGAATGGGCTAGTTGCCCATTCCATCATCCGTGCTTCATCTTTATAACTGACTGACTCCTTGACAATTCAAAAGTGCCTGTAATTGGTTTATTTGAAATAAATGCTCTGAGTTTGAGTTTGAGTTATTACAGCTCTAAGTATTATTATAGTATCACTTGATACTTGTTTCTCAAACTTCCGCTCCGTCCGTTCCGTTCTCAAACTTATATTTATGGCTTAATGGTACACTCTTGTAAATACTGTGGTTTTATGACTTCTGTCTATAAGGATGTTCTAAAACTAAAAAAAAATATGACAGCTATAGTACAGCTTTAGTCTTCTAATTAATGTTTTCATTGTGAACAAATGAAATATGTGACATCCTACAGTCAAGCGTCAATTCTATCGAAGTCCGACGAAGAGGTTCCGTAGCAAAAATATTAAACAGTGATATTTTGAACCATGAGATCTAATTCTCTCACTGCTTCGTCATATTATGACGATAATGATAGCCTTTTCACAAAGCATTTTGAAATGGATCAATTATCTAAAGGCTGAAATGTTTCACCCTGTAGGGGATCTCTACACTTAGTGATATGATAACGGGGAGATTCTATTGGGACGATGAAATAAAACCAACCGCTTTGAATGTTCGTTAAACACTGGTTTATTTAAATATATTTTTACGTATTATATGCAATAATAAGTACAAATGCTGTGTGTGCAGAATGCACGGCGCGTAAAACGGTAAAATAATGTACAGTTCAAAAACATCCTTTACATTAATTGGTTGACATCTAATCGCTTTCTTGGCCATCTTAACCCGCCTTTTGATTCCCACAAACTTAGTATAATTCAAAGCCCGTTTTGCCCTTTCTCAATGGTTTCTATAATTTTAAACAGCATATTTTCCTGAAAATAAAACATTAGGCTTATGTAGGAGACCTATTGTATAATCACAAGTTCATTTTTAATAATATATTATTGATAAAGTGAGGAAGGTATCAAAGTCATCTTGGGCTCAGGTTTTTTATTTTTTTTAAGTAACTCTAAAGAGCATTATAAGTTATGTATAGAGAACTAATATGCAGCCTAAGTAATATAAATATACTATTTTAAAGCTGATTAAAAGCCAATAGCTGTACATTATAGTCCTTAACTTACTTAGTACAGCTACTCAGACTATAAAACTCTCCAAATATCGTTTAGGCTGTTTAGCAACTTGTCGCCATTTTCAAATGTATAAAAACAAAATTTAAAGTTTATTTGATAGAATATTGTTCAACAGCTAAAGCCGTATCATGATTATCAGCTTGAATAATGATCACTGTGTCCTCATGTCTATTATTATATTATTTCATTATTCCGTCCTTAAAAACAAACACTTACTTACTTATTTTTCTTTATGTCAGCTCCATTATTTTTGCGCAAACAGCCAGACCCGGAACAACTACTTGTAGGTCATACAAATATTTGTTCCGTGCAGGAATCGAACCCGCGACACGCAGCGCAGCAGTCAATCGCTTAACCACTGCGCCATTCGTGTCGTCAAATAAATATAATGTCGCCATTCATTACGTTTCTATTAAAATTTTCGTTTAATTTTTATTTAAAACATTTTTCATTACAAAATAGTTATAAGATGATATCTGTTGTGTAATGGTTTCTTTGAACACACCAAATAACAGATCTAATACAGCTATTATGCAGCTTCTCTATTGCTTCTACACCAACAGTATAGTAATACTGCGCTAAAAGCTGTATAATATAGGGCCTTCTTTTACTTATAAGGACTGTATAAGCGCTTATACAGCCTGAATATACAGCTTCTAGTATAAAAACGAACTTAAATACAGCTTGCAATGCTACTTGGGTGGCTGCATCCGGTTAGACTGGAAGCCGACCCCAACACAGTTGGGAAAAGGCGGCAGATGATGATGAAATGGAATCATCGACACAATGAAGAAACAGAAGGAGAAATTCAAAATGATCAACAATCTCACCATCACGCTTGCTCATAGCGTCGGTTATTTAGAAACGTTTAATGAATCAATTGTCCGTTTGGTGCCGGACATAAAGAATAGCACCATCCCATTTCTTCCCGTGGATGTCGTAAAAGGCGACTAAGGGACTTATTAGAGAATGGGCAGAAGGCGTTCTCTATGCATTTTAACATCATACTGCGATCGCCAACCCGCCTGCCAAGCGTGGCGATTATGGCAACCCCCCCTTTAGGGGAGGGCTATGTCCAGCAGTGGACGTCTTTCGGCTGAAATGATGTTGATGTTGAATTAATCAATCAACCAACTTGGCTTATCACTGTCCACTGCTGGATATAGACCTGCACGAAGCTTCCGAATCCAGTCGGTCTCAGCCACCTTTTTTAAGATTGTCGGTCAATCTGAAGGCTTCCCACGCTACGTTGATTTCAAACGATGCAATGATTAGAAGTATTATCTATGTAAGTAAAAAGCAAATAACCAACTGGATTCTCAGAAATCCTTTGTCTAAGAAATAAGAAAAAGCTTGCATCTTCATCATTTGCGCTCACCGAGCTGTTACAGTAACAGGAAATGAGGTGTACTTCCGGCAGAGGTTCACTTCCGGCCGGCCACTTCCGGCTCACTCGCTGAGCGAATCTAATGCTTTATTTGTACAACTTCCATGCAAACTAATGCGCAATGGAGTGCTATTGCTGTGGATGAGAAGGTGTGAATGTTTTATTTGCAAATGATATGCTCATTTGGTGATTAATTTTATATATACAATGACATGAACATTTAATTTGTAAAGTATTATATTATTTTAATTATTGTGAATGTGAAAACTATGTGGGTCATGTATTTTTTTTCGCAGTTAGTTTTAATCTTGGTCGGCAGTTTGAGTTATTTATGCTGTCTACCCAAATGTTCTTTCTTTGGTATTGTTCGTCGCATCGTTGAGCTCCTTAAGTTCTGAGTTAAGCTGCACGATTACTGACAAATGCGTGCACTGACTGGACAGGTCGTTCTTTTCTCAAAAGACCATTTCAGACACCAATCTACATGGTCTTCACACGATCTGACCAAGATTAGTATGTCTGGACTTTAAAAGAGACTGTGACCTATGAGTTTGTTTCGGCCTTTCTTCTCAGAGTATTCAGATAGGAAACGCCGACCTCATCTAGTTTTTAAAATATGATTGACATGTAAAAGTGTTTGTTCAAACCTACTTACGGAAATAAAATCATTTACCATTTAAGCATTTTCTTAAATATGGGTACATAGAGTTTATACTAATAATTAGGTAGCTCAGCACATAAGTACTTAGTTACCATTTCTGTGAGCGACGTGATAGCATCGGCGTATATATTAATCAAACATTTTGAACCTTGCAAAGATGCTACAGTTGGTAGGGAATGGTCCTAACATTTAATAAGAGGGTGAATTAAGTTGAAATGATCTAAGTACCATTATCAAACTGACCCAACTGTACGATTAGTTTGGGAGTTACTTACCAATAACGTGAATATGCGAAGCCTACTTTCGTAGAAATCCATGCTCAGCTTAAATTCCTAATGATCACATAATTTCAATTCTAACATACAAAAAAAACTAAAAAAAAAAGAATAAACACATCTTCTATCAGTCCACGAGTCTAAATAAATTCGAACACATAAGTATCGTTTCGCCTCGTACATCAAGTGTGTTACCGTTATTTTTCACGTGAACTTATGTCCGTAGCCCTGAGCGTTCGGTTTGAAACTAATCACCGATACCCTACAAATTGGGGGGTGATCCTGGGGGCGGATCGGTGATTTTTTAAAGGGTTGAGGGGTCATAGTCCTTGTTTAAGGTAAAAGACATGCTTATTCCAGAACGATGAGCGGTTAAAATCTAGATTTAAGAAGATAATATTAAGAACATAATTCTGGAATACAGAATTCTCAGACGTCATGTAACTTTAAGAAGGTAAAGAGAAAACTTTTTGTTATTACGGCCCGTATTTATAGAGCGTTACTCAGTACTCAAGCTTTACTAAGACTAGTTTCAACCAATCCAATGGCTTGAATCTAGTCTTATGTAATGCTTGAGTACTGAGTAACGCTCTATAAATACGGGCCTAAAAGTCTCTCTGCCGCTACGTTAACATGTCACAGATATAATATACGTACGTACTATATAATATACGTACGTACTATATAATATACGTACGTACTATATAATATACGTACGTACTATATAATATACGTACGTACTATATAATATACGTACGTACTATATAATATACGTACGTACTACTGAATGGGACTTAAAATTGAGCTCCATTTCAGAAATTGTCTGTTACATAATATATATGTAAAGTTTAGGTTGTTTAGAAGGACTTTAGTCGATAAGTTAGTTCTGAAGTCTTAGATTTATTCAGAAGGTCTGTGTGCCGGTCCTAGGAGAATTGGGAAAAGTATTGGGAAATTCATGAACTTGTCCCATTGAAAATAAAGAACCCGCAATTTTTCTGAAATATCATTGGCTTCTATGATATTTCAGAAAGGCCTGTATGTAGTTATAATAAGCACTGCGTGACAGTGCCGAATGTAGTATCTCAATATTTTAAGCTTTTATAAAGATAAGTATGTTAAAGCCCCGCCCCTGCTCCGCACGATTTTTTCGATTTGACAAAACATCGAGATTCTTTTATTATATGAATGTTTAATATTTAAAAAATTATAGAAGAAACCTTCCGGAACAAATTCTCTAAATTATGGTAAAAACCGCATCAAAATCCGTGGCGTAGTTTAGAAGAACAACGCGGTCAGGCAGACAGACAATGGTTTTTCGGTCTCTGTATTTAATTTTCTCTTCTATGTTTCACAATATGTCTGCATCTCTATCTACATATTCTCCGATCGCCTAGCCGGTATGCTAGAACAGATTCATAATATTTTGTGACTGCAGTATACTACTTACGGATAGTACTTAGGCATTTGGTTAGGAGCCGCTGGGAACAAATTTACTATTTTATTATTTAACTAATAAAATTATAGAATTCTTGGGAATCAATGTATGGAGAGAAATTGTTTGGAAAACAATAAATTTGGAACTCCAGGGAATAAGCCTATCTTTAGAAATAAGCATCTGCACCTTTGTATGTATTTTCTGATCCTTTCTTCTGTGTTTATGTGTGTAGTACATAAAATGTGAAACAAAAAGGAAGTATATTTTTCCTGTAGCAACCTCATACAGAGGAAGAAATAATTGACTGTATCAATGAGTTCCCGTACAAATAAAGCCCAATATTTTGCCTTCCGTGCGCGTCAGTAGCGTTTAGTTAGAAAGGGGATAATACCGGGGCCTGCCCTGCGGCTGAGAGGTATCTTCATTAATACAGGTGCCGCCAGAGGGTGACCAGGGCCATAGACCAGACTGATATAATGCAGACTGGTCAGGCTGGCAACCGAGACTTTAGCGGATTGTGATCGAGGTGTCTGTGTGTTGACAGCAAATATTTGGTCGAGTGTTTGGTATGTGTCTCCCGTGTGTAGTCAATTGATCAAGAGATCATATACACATATTTCGTACCCTGGCTGTCGAGGAGTGAGCACTTGCACTCTAATGGTAAGTACTAACTTGCTCTCTATTAAAACACTTGCAATTTAGTGGCGAATACTTACAATTCATTAAACACTCTACTAAATACTTATAGATATATCTTTAAATGTATTGGCGACAGCAACATGAAACACAGCATAACGGCGACATAGAAAAGCGTCGAGAAAGCAGTTTAACCCCGCTAAGAGATTCACCACTCAAGACTCTGGAATTAGCAACGTGTAATACAGCATAGCAGTGCCACAGAGTCGAGAGGACCTGAGATAACCTGGTGGCGAAGCTAATAAAAGATGTCCCATAGATAAATATCACCCGTCTCTCCACTATTCCAATACTTACTTTTTTTTTTTTTTGGTTGGGAAATTATCAAATAACTTTTCCCGCTCTGGGCGGAGCGGGAGGGCGTGTCAGACTTTTACTGACTAAAACCCACCCGTATTCCTCCATTTGCCTGTGTTCCAGGGCCACGATATCCCTTTCGGACAAACTTGCAACCCTGGCAGCCATTGGCCCTAACGGACCCCGACAGTTAGTGCTGACAACTCTTTGAGGCGCGCCCAATACTTACTCTAGGATGTATATCCGGTAGGCTCTTAGAACCCTTCCATATCCCAAGGGCACGTCTTCCCTACCATTATCGCGCCCCCAGGTCTACTATTTGATACACAATGGTCTCTGTAGTCCCATGAAACATGAGGAGTCTGGATCAACCATGCTGGGGTCGGTGCATTTAATTCATTCATTCATAGAGAAGTAAGTTAATAATTACTATTAGTAATACCTACAGCGCGCAGTGCCTCTGACATGTAGCTACTCTATGTAACACTCGGGGTACCAATCAAGATGGGCGCGGGTCACGGACGCGGTGGGGCTGCCGTATACTGTGGCTACTGGTACTTTTAGTACCAGACCGAAATACCTTACTGATTTTAGTCATGCCTAATACAAATTTCAGGGGGCCACCACTGTTTGTGATACTCTTCCGTTAATGTTGCTTTTTAGGGTTCCGTACCTCAAGAGGAAAAAACGGAACCCTTATAGGATCACTTCGTTGTCCGTATGTCTGTCTGTCAGTCTGTCAAGACCCTTTTTCTCAGGAACGCGTAAGGTATCAAGTTGAAATTAATATCAAATACGTAGGTCCACGGTCTCTTGGAGCTCTAAAAAAATTGAGCTTCTAAGTCAACGCAAGTAAAAAAAACGGCTATTTACTCGTATTCGACATTATTGCGAGATATTTCGATACTCGCAAATAAATCAAAACCTATAGGGTACTTACCGTTAACCTAGAATCATAAAATTTTGCAAGAAGCAAGGTAGCACAAATATAGGAAAAAGTCATAAAATTGTAAATTTGTCTGTCTGTCTGTCAGTCTGTCAAGGCCCTTTTTCTCAGGAACGCGTGTAGGTATCCAGTTGAAATTAATATCAAATACGTAAGTCTATAGGCCCTTGGAGCTCTAAAAAAATCAAGCTTTTAATTTATGTGACATATTTTGATACTCGCAAGTAAATCAAAACCTATAGGGTACTTCCCGTTGACCTAGAATCTTAAAATTTGCCTAGAGGCAAGTCTCACAAACCACGTAAAGGAATAAGTCCGGAAACCGTTAATTTTTAGTACTACCACATAAAAAAACCGGTCAAGAGCGAGTCGGACTCGCGCACCGAGGGTTCCGTACGTATATATAATGTTGATGATTTCTGAAAAACTGTGCTATTTATAGACATCGTTTTATTTTTCCTGTAATCTTTACATAAACTTCTGTAATCTTTTTATCTATGCAAACTTCGGAGATAAGGGGGGGAACGGTATTTTTTTTTACACTTTTCATCAAAAGCCGGAAACTATGCAACCTAAAAAATAAAAAATAAATGTTTGAGAATGTGCAAACAGCGCTCTTTTATAATTATGATACCTCACATACCCTAGTAGCCCCACTTAAATTTTTTAAGACCTCCTTTCAGTCCCTTTTGCAGAAAAGCTATATTTTAAGGGTTCCGTACCAAAATGGTAAAAAGGAACCCTTATGGTGATACTAAGTTTGTCTGTCTGTCTTTCTGTCACACCTGGATATCTCAAGAACTACTAATGCTATCAACTTGAAATTTAGAATAGTTGTAGATAACGTTCCCAACTATTTTGCAAGCAACAAAGAAATTAAAAAAAAAAATCTTTTTTGCAAAAGGGACTGAAAGTGGGTCTTAAAAATTTGAAGTGGGGCTACTAGGGCATGTGGGGGGGTATCATATGAAAGAACGCGGTTTGCACGTTCTCAAACATATATTTTTTTTAGGTAGATCAGTCTCCGACTTGTGATGAAAAATGTAAAAAAAATACCGTCTCCCCCCCCCTCCTTATCTCCGAAGTTTGCAGAGATAAAAATCTGAAATTATTCTCTATGATAGAAGCCTAAGTAAAGATTACAGGAAAAATAAAACAATGTCTCTAAATAGCACAGTTTTTCAGAAATCATCAACATCAGTTACTCGTACGGAACCCTCGGTGCGTGGTCCGACATGCACTTTTCCGGTTTTTTAGGGTTCCGTTCCAAAATGGTAAAAAGGAACCCTTATGGTGAGACTAAGTCTGTCTGTCTGTCACACCTAGATATCTCAAGAACTACTAATGCTATCACCTTGAAATTTAGAAAAGTTTTAGATGACGTTTGTCCACCTATTTTGCAAACAAGAAAGAAATTTTAAAAAATATATCTTTTTTGCAAAAAGGACTGAAAGGGCGGGTCTTAAAAATTTGAAGTGGGGCTACTAGTGCATGTGGGGTATCATATGAAAGAACGCTGTTTTTACATTCTCAACAAGTTTTTTTTTTTTTTACGCAGCATAGCTTTCGACTTTTGATGAAAAATGTATTTGTGTTTCCGGCTTTTTAAGGCGTTCCTTACATCCTAGATGCATCCGACTGCATTTATTTATTTTTGGTACCGCGAGTAAAAGCTATTAATACTATAAACAATTTCAAATACGCGGTATCTTCTTAAATTTAACAATAAAGACCTATTTAATGGCTCTACTTATTATTTTTTCTGATCATCATTATAATGCTTGAAAAGTGGATTGCCTAATAATATTTGAGCTAATTATTCGCCTCTGACGACGCCTAAACCAAAGTTGATACTTACACTCTATTCTAAGCGTGTAAAATAGTGCACTATTAAAAGGTATTTATAACTTTACCACCAATAACTTGCTAAAACTCTGCTCACCACGCACGGAAAACAGCGCAAACATATTGGACAGTTTTATTATAACTGCACGGAGTTAAGTGCGGCACTCGTAAAGTCGTCGCATAACGATATCCGCCAGGATCCGCTTCCGACCTTATGGTAAAAGAGAGCTGGTTGAAGAGTTCTACAAGCTCTGTTGTGTAGTTATAAGCACACTCACAAACATACACAACATTTACTTTTAGACTGGTCATGTGGTCAATAATCTGCAAGCATTTCATCCTACACGAAGAGGTGATACAGTTAGCTCTTGTGAAGCTCAAAGTTGAGTATCTTATTCTTACACCATTGTAAATGGTGCTCTAACCCAATTTTCTCCATATGGCTGCATATATTAAAGTTTCATTTATAGATGGCCCTATTGGTAGGTACATAAAGGCTGCATTCCGAATTAAGACCATAATCGCTGTAATCGATTTTAGCGTGCTAAACGGTAATAGAAAACGCGTTTAAGCGCGCTAAAATCGGTTACAGCGATTATGGTCTTAATTCGGAATGCAGCCAAAGTTGTCAAAAAATAATAGGCCCGTTTTGACATTTAGCTTGAATGGATTTAACGTGAGTATAGTACCGAGTCGTGTGGTTACTTCACTAGTTACGTCGCGATGGTCTGTTATTTTTTTGCGAACTATAATTATTTCCACCTTTGAAAAACGCCCAAGTAGTTACTACTCAGCAATCCATTTCACGACATAGACCTCTCTACACCAAATGGTGGGAATCCATTAATTAATACAGAAAGAAGACCTTTCCAACAACTACTTACTTAAGCTTCGCAAAAACGATGCTTACCATCGCAATAAACACGTCCCATCGCTTGCCATACCTTAAAATCTTCTTGCACATTTACTGGCACGCTGGCACGCCAGGACGAATGGCAGTCTCTGGCACGTTATCAGCACGGGCGATCGCGCTAACTGCGCGGCGTCTGGTAGACCCTACCGCCTCCCCTTTTTGCCTCATTGGACACGCACGGAAGACGGAATCGCGTGTTTGTAGCGTGATTAGTAACTTATTTTGTTGTGCCTATTATGTGTATGTTTCTGGATTTATAAAGACATTTCCCTAGAAAAGTTGGTTTTCTTTAGAAAATGTACCAATTTTTGGAAGGATTTTATATAAGGCATTGTGATGATGCGTACGTACCTACTATCATTTTTAAGTACAGCTACTATGTTATTTGGGATTTACACTGTTTACAATGATTGTATGTAAAATTTATTTGCTAAAGCTTATTTTTACAAATTTTTGATGAAACTTAGGTTATCCAAGCATATCCAACCTCCCCAAATCGACAGCCACTTCACTAGCTACTGCTCCGTATCGCGGTGACACGGGTCGTCGTGATTAAAGCAGACGTGAAGGATCGCGTGCTCCGGGCGACCAGCAAGCTCAACGTGATACTTGTGTTACTGTCACTTTACTGATCCTTAGAGGATTACGATGAACTTCACTTGAGATAACTCATACACAGCTGGCTGATTTTACAGCAATTCGGCAAATATCTACAGCTGTAATTTAATTATACAGCTGTCTAAGTTAACACATTTTTTCTTAATAGAAAGTACGCTTTCTATTCAAGAAGAAAGGGTTAATCAATGATGTATTACCTTTAGATGCGTTACCTGCGCTCAATAATGGCAAAGTAAATTCCAGGCGCTTGCCTGACATTTACAATAATAATAATTATTACGTACGCGCCAGTGAACATGCAGCAGCTAGTGACGTAACTAAATATGTATGTTCATCTCTTTCTAACAACAGATATCGGTATAGATCTTTCTTTTCTTCACGCGCTGTATGAATGTATGCAAGTATGTAGCTACAATCATGGCTTACCCTGTTTTTCAGTGCACTAATGTTCGTGTATGACGCGTCTATTTATAATACGTCATTGGGGTTAATAGCTTAGAAATTTTTAAATGGAAAACCCGCTATTGATAGCCATTTTCGTGAATTAGTGACGTGGACAAATACGTCCATTGCACCAGTTCAGCAAACACAATCATTGATTATAATGCACCAACAATGTCGGTTGTATGATTCTAGTATTCACGTTTTGCTCCAACTAAGCGATACTTTCCGACAGAAGTGGATTCACGTCCAATACGGCAGCGGGTCAGGGCGGGGTGCGAACCCGCGACCTCGCAAGTTCAATTACCGCTTTCTTTCACGATATTCTCATATTAATCAGTAGTGAAGCTACATAATATTGTCAGTCCTTTCAGTAAAACGTGAAATGCACCGGTAAGTAGTCAGTAAGTAGGGTCGGGCGGGCGGGTGGCTGACGCGGGTTGCCGTGATTAGGGCCGACGCGGGTTCGAGGCCGGTTGACAACCCGGCTCAACGGGATTACCTACTTACTTACTAATGCCGATTAGTTTCATGCGAATATCAATGCGATAGACTAAACTATCGTGTATAAAATGTCCTGCGGGCCTTGACAACGTGACGTTCTAAATCAGCGATAACGATTTTGGAAAAGTCAAAAATGTATGGGACTGACATAAGTACCGGAAAGCTTCTATCAATCCTGTTGAAAGACGTTGTAGTAATTCGAAAGGCTTTGAAAGCGATTGCCTCTAGTCTGGGCCCTCTGGAATAGCAAACCAGTACTTATTGCCAATTCTTTACCCGACTGCGGCGAAGCCAAAAAAGGAGGGTTATGTGTTTGACCTGTATGTTGTAAGTATGTATGTGTTATGTCCGTCCCTATGTTCTCGTAAGTACTAAGCGGCTAAACCGATTTTGATGAATAATATGTCGTTATAGTTGTCTTTATTGCGCGTGTGTCACTGGGTATATTAAAATTATAAGAATCAAAATGGCGGATCTTTGGCGTCAAAAAGGTTGCATACAAAAAAAATATCTTCCAAGCCTATCGACTGGGGTATCAAAATTAAGGATTTTAAAATGTGATTACAACAAATCAATACAAATTATGTTCCAATATCATTTGGAATGAGAAATGATAAAAAACTATCTCGAACTGAGTCTGTTTTACCCTTCTGTGTTATTGTCAAAGTTTATGTTTTTTTGTGAATAAAAAAGAATTTATTTATATAATATTATTAACTTTTCAAGTGAGTGAGTAAGAGGCCGTTATCACCCGATTATAAGAATTTACCGACCAGGCATCTTCTTATATTTCACAATCTTTAAAGACCTATTGCCTCCGACTGCATGAGATTGATTATAGTATTAAGATAAATAAATATTGTTTCTATTTTTTTTGAAGTTCTCTTTTTACGCAGTTGGGTTTTTTGATTTTTCTAATTAACTTTTTTATCTTTTAGTGTAATCTTGACGACTTTCAGCCGCGTATAGGCTTCTACATACTGGCGCGACAAGTGTATAATCTATGGGCGCGACACAAAGGCCCCGTGTGTCGCGCGACGAGCGGTGGCTTTTTTTGTCGCGTCGCGAGTCGCGCTGTTAAATGATAATGATAAATGATTTATTTTCTGTAAGTAGGTTTGGTCTGTAGAAACCTTAAGAGTAAACCCATCAAGCATAACCTTCATACGAACAAAGAGGAATAATCGTAACATGTAATGCGAATATTATTTTTGATAGACCTCGTAATGCACTGCTCCCGCAGGTGATACTTTCGTGGCCGGAAAATCTTTCATTCCCCTGTAACTTCACAACACTGAACGCTGTACTTCATAATAAATCAACATAAAAGAAAAACGCACCAAGAATATCAACAAAAAAATAAAACTTCATCTACAGTCGAACACAAAAGTGTAACAAATATAAAAGTACATTAAAATATCTGTCGCGAGCGTTTCGTCCCGGGCATGGTAATGCGGTATTATCCGGTTCGCGCCGGAATTTACCGGCCACCTGTAACCGGCCTCTCGGTCGCCGGTGAAATTTTCATAGCCCTCGAGCCACGGAGGACTTGCGTCGAGTGTTTGTGCATTTTTTAGTGGTTCGCAACGTACTTCCAACGTTTTTGTTCAAATTGTTAGTACTTTTTCCAAGATAAAGTTTTGTTGGTTATGAAGATTTTTGATATTTCCTCCAGAAATGTAAATGGTCCGGACGTATTTACATATTTTTATCTCCAATTTTCTTTCGCAACGTCAAGTATTAAGTGTCCTCAAAGAAATGATGGAACTTTTAAAAGTTTTTCAGAGAGAAATCTCTTGCGAGATAAATGGGGTGCCTGAGAACTCCGTGGCTCTGGATGCTCGTCTTTGGCAGTTAACTTGACGCAACTATTTCACGAACTTCTCCACTTTCTGAGGGAACACGTTCTATTCCATAACTTGGTCGCCGTCAGAGCATAAGTTCGCATGCCAGCTGCATTCATAGGTAGCTACCAAACTTACTTAAAGTTTTTTTAGTTCTGTAATAGGTAAGTAGTCTAGCGTAGCCATGAATGGGTAATTATACATCTCTTATTATGTACAACCTAACATACTTAAAGAAAACTATTTTCTTTGTATTATAAAGCCAAACGAGGAGGAGGAACGGATGTATGTATGTAGTCGTATGTATGTATATTCACCTGTTCCCTCTTAACTCCTGGTCATATTTTGACAAGCGAGGTATCGTTGGAAGCGTCATGTTATTCCGCGGGTTATAGGCTGCATGACGTCGCATAAAATCTAATATGGCTGCTTATAGCGGAAGTAAAGTATTACCGATTTTTTTTTTGTTTTTTGTTTTATTGTTTTAGGTATCTAATGAAAGGTCTTAAAGAGTACTTTTTGAAAATATATAGACGATGCACATACATAAACCACAAAAAAAAACAGTTATGTTTCGTTCGACAGGTTTTAGGTTTCAAACCATACTAAAATGTTACATATATTATGCTGCTCAACTAATCATTGGTATCAAATTTCATTTGGTACATTATGTAAAATATAAATAAACAAATTATACACCTCTAACAGAACTAGAGAGCGACTAAGAGTTACCAGAAGATTACATTGACAACGGTTTATATAAAATATATCTGGTGAATTTTCTCACGCCAAAGAAGTGGGTACCTACCCACAATGATACCAAACCACAAAATAATTTTAAAAAAAAACTGTTTTCGTACAACCAGAGTAACACGACATTATATGTTAGGTAGTTAAGGCATAAACGTGTGACTCCGGATATACGAAAACCGATGTTATTTTTAATTCGTCTGGCAGTGATGTCTTGTATTGACCTTTTTAGCTTTTTGTCGTAGCTGGTTTTTAGTTTTAAAATATTTTTTTCCCGTCATTTGCTCAACTTTCACTAATGTATCCATGAATTACCACATCATCACAATGACCTAAAAAGTTATAATACTCCCAAAAAATCCAATGAACAATACTTTAAGGCCCACAGGTGGCCCCTAAACAGACGGCCGGGTAATGTGAACCGTTCCGGATAATAAAACCATTCGCACGCGCCGTACCAGCTTGATCCGGATCTCAGGTGAAATGGCCGCGTTATACACGGGTGATGGCACACCGCTGGGTAACGGAGAATGCGTATAAAATGGATAATAATTACCGAAATGGTGGATACAAAGAAACATTTTAATAAATGTTGAATTAACTCGGAAATAAGGAGCCATGGCCACAAGCCACGGAGAGATGTTTTCTTCCATATTTGTATCCTACTGTTCATCTTTACAAACACTTCAAAGTCTTATCAGTGAGGCAACGTTTGGTTCTACACACTGTGCTCATGAAACACTCCTCCTTAATATTTGATCCCCTCTCTATCTCGGGAAAACGCAGAAAATATTCTGTTTGCAATACACGGAAGGGTATAAGAACTTGCTCTCTCAAAGATTTTATAAATTCCTAGGTCCCCACCTTTAGAATAAAATTAATCGCATTACCACTATCCCCTAGCAAAAAAGGCATGTAAGATTGCTCTGGTTGAATGGCTCCTTAACTTAGATTATAAAGCAACGGAGGAATTACTTAGTCATCCTAAATAGTCCATCCCGCTAACTTCCCCAAGCATAATTATTATTTCATAAATGTTTCCACTTGTTTATTTGCTGTTTTTTATTTTTTTTTTCGTTTTTTCACTTAGTTTTTATTTTTGATTTATATTGTTATGCTCAGCTCCTTCAGTTTTATTGTATAACGAATTATGTTTACTCTCCTTCTGGTTCTCCTGCTATACAGGTTTACCTAGTGCAGACACCAGTCTCTTACAAACTTGGTCTGGTATGTCCTAAGCTTGTTTTAATTATAATATCATGTCATTGTTTGTGAAGATAAAATAAATTATTTAAATTTGAGATGGTAAAGACTACAAACAAAATAGAACTAGGTATGATAAAATTAATTTTAAAATAATTATTTTGTTTGTACGGTCGTGCGGTGTCTTTGATCGAACGTATTCAAGCATATATCGACTATCATTGGCACGATTAGATAAACATCAACACAACAAGGCCATCTGATTTCCATCGGATTCATTGGAAACCACTGCCGATCGCTCTTGTCTCATAAATTACTAACCGCTGCCACTGGATGAGTACAAATGAGCCGTACAAGTACATTATAAATTCGCGCGTTACCAAGATACATGGCGCCAATACTGCCATTAATTAATTCCGTATTCAATTACATACGATTTGTTATCCGCTCGTGTTATATCGCATTTCGGTACTACGCGTAATATACGTGTTTAGTATAATCTTGATTAATCATGCCGTAGGTACCGTATATTTTTAAATAATTCGTAGGTATTATTAAACTACCTATTTTATACAAAATTTAAAAATGAATTTACAGTAGAAATTAAAATTACATATATTAAAGGTTTTTCACATTATTCTGAAGAATTTAAATCAGTTTCATCCTACAGGATTATTATGGGTGCCTTAAGGCCTACATTCATGGACCACTCTCAGAGCTCTCAGTCTTAAATCTGTCAAATTGCAAACGTCATCAGCGGAATTTTCCCCTATTAGACTACATGCAAAATATTTATCATGAGACAATAAACCATCACACTTAGCTCCCTGGGCAGTCAACCTGTCATCTGACTCCGCAACAAGAGGTTCTAGGCCTAGTATCGACACAAAAGAAGACATTTCACCACATTCCAAGATACAGACTGCCAGTTCCAAGATACAGACTGCCAGTTCCAAGATACAGACTGCCAGTTCCAAGATACAGACTGCCAGTTCTAAGATACAGACTGCCAGTTCCAAGATACAGACTGCCAGTTCCAAGATACAGACTGCCAGTTCCAAGATACAGACTGCCAGTTCCAAGATACAGACTGCCAGTTCCAAGATACAGACTGCCAGTTCCAAGATACAGACTGCCAGTTCCAAGATACAGACTGCCAGTTCCAAGATACAGACTGCCAGTTCCAAGATACAGACTGCCAGTTCCAAGATACAGACTGCCAGTTCCAAGATACAGACTGCCAGTTCCAAGATACAGACTGCCAGTTCCAAGATACAGACTGCCAGTTCCAGGATACAGACTGCCAGTTCCAAGATACAGACTGCCAGTTCCAAGCACCGGGTTCTCTTTTCCCTTGCACCATATAATCACCTTTCCACGCGACTGTTCGGTAACATCTTCAACACTCACAGGTACAGTCTTTCACTCA
This sequence comes from Tiliacea aurago, assembly GCA_948098905.1. Classification (NCBI taxonomy): domain Eukaryota; kingdom Metazoa; phylum Arthropoda; class Insecta; order Lepidoptera; family Noctuidae; genus Tiliacea; species Tiliacea aurago. The sequence goes on along the minus strand of OX402590.1, from coordinate 26,288,271 downwards.
TATCGCTCCGATGTTTTATTGAATGTAATGTAACCTTCATAAAAATGTTATGTCGAGTCTTGCTTATGATGTGTATTGTGTGCATTTTCTTGTTTCAAGATTTTTTAAGGTTATAAATTGGAATACGGATTCGAATATTTTTTTTTTAATTGTTTTACAAATAATAATTAAACACTGCTTTTCCCAGTTTGTACATTTGTAAACTTTAAAAAACTTGAATTATTTCTGTCGCTTCCTAACCACACGTACTTTGTGTTTATTTAGTACGTTGTCTCCTTCCGTATATTAACGTCTCCAAAATTAATCACACGGAACCTGCCCATAAGCTTCCAGCAAGAAATTTTTTCCAAACTACTTAGGTACTACCAGCTCATCTTCTTCCCATAATCTCCTCCTCTTTCCATCGAACACCAAAAATGGCGTCATTACCACCCGCCCTCCCTATCTTCCCCCCTCCTCGCCGCACGTGAGCCCAATGGCCTTTATGACTTTATCATGAGCCGGGATATTGAGCCGACCTGCCGGGATTTACTCCGGGTCTGGGCCTGGGACTCAGACGTAATCTACCTTGTAATAATGTTGCGAATATCTCGCTTTTTATTAATTTTCGGCTTAAAAGTTTTTACCGCGGTGAATGTTTGAGGTTAGGTGCGATTTGTGGTTGTATTAACTTTGTAAAATAAAAGGTGGGTAATAATAATATTTGGCCTTTAGAGGGTTTTTAATAAAAGCGTTACAACTCCATCATCATTATAAAACCAGCATTTACTCACACCTGAACGTGCGCTCTTTTTACCCGACTGCTTCAGAAGGAGGGTTATGTTTTTCGAGTGTATGTATGTATGTCCATTTCTTTGGCACGCTCTATAGGCTAAATGGTTTGATGGATTTTAACATATGAGGTATCCTTAGTTTCCTTTTAATTGCGGGAGTGACATAAGCTATACAATTTTACTATGGCATTTACGAATCAAAAAAAGAGGGAGAATAAACAAAAATATTTTACGATTTTATTGATATGGGTATCAAATAAAAGCTAGTAAATAGCCAGTCCCAAATATATATATTTTATAACACTTTTAAGCTACTATTTTGTCACAAACTACAAAAAAGTACATTTTCCTTACTAACAAAATCAAAGCGAAGTTAAAATTGTACATTGAATGTTTTTGAAAAAAAGTAATTGGTCTGAAATCGTTCTCATTCCGAAAATATAGTTTTTAGAATTTTTCCAGCATCACGCAAATTCTATTCGGATACATTCTGTTAAAATTTTGCATATATATTCCCTATAAGTCTGGTTAACTGATAGGTTATACATATATTATCACGCTATTTACTATGGGGGATGGACAATATTGCATTGTTTGTATTCCTCTATGGTTTACAGCAAATTGTAAAAAGACGAACCAAACGGTTAGAACATTGCAGATTGTTACAGATTTAACCTTTTAACTGATTATCATCACGCTATATCTTTATGGGGCTAAGCACAGTCAATCATCATGGCATATGCAGGGTGGATTTTTAAGATGGAAAGTAAGGATATCTTAACCGTTGTAGCTACACAAAATCAGTCTTAGGAGACTGTCCTTAAAATTTTGTGACATTTTGATCTGCATTCACAGATTTAAAAAATAAATTACAGTCAGCACGAAAACGAGCAATTTTTTATTTTTTTATGCCAATAGATCCTGTTTCATATGAGAGAGTAGACCAACTGAGATTTGATGCATCGGATTTGGTACACTTGCGCGAATGACATGTCTGCTAAAGACACTTGCGCGAAAAGATGTCGTGGTTTTGTGATGATTTTTCGTCATGGGTGTCGTTTTCATGGTTTTTGAGGGCACTGACAACAATAATGGGGTCGAAATCTAAATTTAAAATGGCGTTATCGAAAATTTGTGATTTTTTTGTCATAGGTATCGTTTTCATGGTTCTCTAGGGCGCTGACGACGATAATGGAGTCAAAATCAAAACGCAAGATTTTGCCGAAGAAAAAACGGAACCCTTCAAGGATCACTTCGTTGTCCGTCCGTCTGTCCGTCTGTCTGTCTGTCAAGACCCTTTTGGCATTGGCAAGCAATGGGGAATTGCCACTGAAGACTGCGGAGCCGACCTCAGGACTAAAACTGGTTCTCACACGGACACCCGTACGTCACTTGCTCCCGCGTCACCAGTCTTGAGTCTCTGTGTATTTTGGCTGCTGAGATCAAAACTACAAACGTAGTATACAGGGAATTTTTATAAAAAATAACATAACTTCACGCCTGTATAAGGGTTAGGCAGAAGTGTACCGTATAGTACATCCACATTTCGCCAGTTATGTTTAGGTCCCATGTAATAGGGGGCGAGCCTATTGCCACTAACCGGGCACAAACTCAGACTTTGGACTGTTTCTGAGAAATTTCAGATGAAAAACCCAATAACAATTTGCCTGACCCGGGAATCGAACCCAGGACGGCCTCGTTGGACAAGTGGCCGTTTTCTATAAAAATGTGGCTATTCTACTACTTCCACGCCAAGTCGCGGGCAGTAGCTAGCTTTTCTAAGATCCTATCTTATCTTGGTAATTCGTATAGCTTTTTAACTTACCAATACTTAACTAAACAATATGTTCATTAATAACACTAAAAAGCTTTAAATAAAACAAATTATTAAGAAAAAAATAACCCAACTGCAAAAAAATTAACTGAAAAGATGGAAACAAGATGAAAAGAAAACCAGTATGCTTTAAGTATCAAAAATAAATAAATGCAGTCGGAGGCAAATTTTAAGGCGTTCGTAACATCCTAGATGCCTCCGACTGCATTTTTTTTTTTTTTTTTATTTAAAGCTTTTTAGCGTTATTAATGATCATATTGTTTAGTTAAGTATTGGTAATTTAAAAAGCTATACGACTTAGCAAGATAAGATAGGATCTTAGAAAATATTAATAATAAATTATTATTTTTTTAATATTTTTTTTTATTTTGGTATCTGACTTGATTCTGTGCTTCAATTCCAGTCAAAAACAATTTGATAAGTTCTATCACAAAAAGTAAGACATTCAGTTGCAATCAAAATCTTAATTTAATTGGTTCCCTAATTAGGTGACAAAATACATTCCTCAAAAAGTATATCAAAGTGCTACTGTATTCCTTTCAACATGTGACGGGTCTCCAATGTTCAGATACAAAAAAAAAACCTTTGACACCTTTGCACTGATTAGATGTTTGTTAATCGTGAACAAATGAATGTTTGTATAGAAATCGTATCCGTGGATCGTGTCGCTGCGTTGTCTGTCGCTAGTTAATTACGAACGAATGCTGAGCGACGCAACACGACGGGTCCAGTTATTGGGGCGGGGTGCCAGTAATGGCGGGAAAATAGGACATTATTATATTTCAATATCTATCATTTATAAATTTTATGTATCATTAGATACTAGATGATGAGGGAAATAGGATAGCAGGTTTCACGTGATAGATCTCTCCAAAAAAATATTTTCCATGAGCTAAATTATTCAGAGAAAGTAATTTTAAGGGCCATCCACCATAAAGGCTTCTACAGACTGGAGCAATATCGCGGGCGCTACAAGGGTCAAGCTGCTTGTCACGCCCGCGATATCGCACCAGTCTGTAGGAGCCTTAAATAATAAATGATTTATTTCTGGAAATAGGTTTGTACAAACTCTTTTACTCGTTAATCATAATTATTTTAATAACTAGATGAGGTCGGCGTTTCGTATCTGACTACTCTGAGATAAAGGCCGAAACAAACTCAGAGGTCACAGTCTCTTTTAAAGTCCAGACATAATCTTGGTTATATCATGTGAAGACTTTAGAGGTTGGTGCCTGAAATGATCCATGATATATTATTATGTACTAAATTGTGTACCAGAAAACACCTAGAAACTCCAAAAGCATTTGTTATAGAAACCCAAAGAAGTATGTACAAAAAAATCCACCGAGTTGATTCCATTGCATGCAGGAGACATAATTGATGTGTTCAATCGTACAAGACGCATCTCGAGATATGTCGACTGCGCGAGATATGCCGAGTGTCGAGGGACGCATTAATGTCGTTATCTTCACGAGACTAATTAATTAATGCGTCGCATACAAATGTCTGCCAGTAAGGATGTGCTAACATAGTTTATTTTAGGGACCGAAAAACTTCGCAAAAACGAAAAACAAAGTAAAGGCATCTTCGTAAATTATTGTTGCAGTTTTATTTTCATTTTAAAAAAGCTTACATTTGTTGATTCATACTACAACGAGTATGTGGAGGGTAGAGAAACTTAAATGTAAGGAATACTTCATTTTAACTAGTTTTTGACCAACTTCAAAAAAATAGGAGGTTCTCAATTAGTATGTTTGTTCCGCGATTATGTATGTTTGTTACGCGATTCCTACACCTATTATTCCTACTCCGCCAATTATGAATTGATTTTGATGATTATTTTTTTGTTTTGTAATTAATTTTATCGAAATTGAGTAAGCGCTTCTTGAAACAGCACTGATGACGTTTTGGTTCCCTTCATCAAAAGTTTTCATGAGGACTTTCAATCTCTGTTTTAACTGTTTTCACACAAACATTATTTAAAATATATCGGTCTCACTTAAGTAGTTTGAGAGCCTTGTTCTTTCATACGTATTTACATTGTGCATAACTATAATATAGTTGAGACGCTAGTGTTCCGTCTGGACTAAGCGAGAGCGCACACACACCTCTCCTGCTAAATAAATATAATAAATAATTATATAGAAATTATAACTGTCTTTCATTGGTTCTCAAAACCCAACATTTAATCCACTCGATGTATGTCGATGATGCTATACAACTTCCTGTCACTGTTGTTTACACAGCAAGTAGTGGTATACGAATTGGTGTGGGCTATGTACTGATTTTTGAAAAATGATTTTTATTTTAAAAAACAACCAACTTCCAAAAACAAAACACTAAAAAGTGAAAAATTACTTTTATTCCGGAAGTCGGTGGCAAAAAATTAATGCAGAACCAAAGACACCGAGATTTTAGTGTTTTTTTTATTGAAAGTCGGTTGTTTTTTTTTCACTATCCTAACAACACAACTAACAAATAGAAATGATATATTATTATCACAGGTTCTTTTTTTTTAATGGGCTTATTAAAATACTATGACGTTATCCAACATTTTGAGAAAGTGTAAAAGTCAAGTTTGTGGGCATCACTAATCCGAAGGCGTGTATGAACGGGTCAAGTGACAGCAAGTTGGGGTGCCACTGCCACTGACTGACAACATTTTAATATTTTCAGGTAATGATAAAGATAAATATTCATTCATTCTTTTCTTGTGCAGAAAGAGAAAGTGAAAAGATTTTACTAGCAATATGTTTCTACGACTAATAAAAGAGAAGAATATAAAATATTGTTGTTAAATTGCTTCAGACGTAGACCTATAGAATTCAATAATTCTACGACTAAATTGTCAAAATGTCATAAATAATTGAAATGTAAAGTGTTAGCGATTTCTCAACTAGAATACTCGAAACTAAATAAATAATCGACAAATAACAGTCACAAATCACACCGACACTGCTTCACCGCAACAGATTAATTAGCAGAAGATTAAACGCGCGCAACAATAAAATGGCGTCGTGTCAGATATCACGAGGCTCGGAACTAATTAGACATCTGCCCGACTGTCTGTCTGTCTGTACGTCGTTTTAAATCGCTTTTAATATATTATTAGATGGTGTTTGTTTTAGCTAAATGTATGAGACAGTTTTGGAAGGGGATGTTCTATTAAGGTAATAGATTAATTCAATGTTTGGTCGAACGTCAGTTTACTTTCTATTGTGGAATAAAACATATTTCTTAAGAAATAAGCAGTACTAAAATTATAATAATGATGTCGTGTCTCTATGTATTGTACTGTGTGTACATATATAAATAAACAAATATTACAACCTGAGTGAAGACTTCGTTAAAACTACAAAACATTGAAAATTGTTGTCTATGTTGCAGTCGCAGACTTACATGGTTAATAATAGTAATATGAACTGGAGTTCAATAAAACTGATCCGCGGTGATCAGAGGAGATACATGTTATGTCTTATTATGTATTTCATATTATGTCCCCTGTTATATTGAGAAAGAATATAACAGGGGGCTTTTATTAAATGTAACCTGTTATATTCTCTTGGAAGTCAATGAAGCTCATATGCAACGCTCGAAACAACTCAACTTACAGTAAACAAGCTTTTTCATTTCTCATACTCGGAAAGTAGTGTTTGGTTGATCCTAGTAGCGGGTGGAACACACTGCTTCCCACCCTTGGGCGGGAAAGACTTATATTAATTGCTTCCCTCTCTAGGGCGGGAATGAATTAAAAATAAAGAACTCAATTTGGTTAGGTATACGGCTACGAACATTTTTATATAATTAAAAAAATATAGATTCAATTAAAAAAAAATCCTGCGGTATTTTGAGTGTATAAGCAGACAGTGTGAATTTAATAAAATACCTATTAAGCGGGATGGCCCACGGCGTTGACGCGGTGTGTTCCATGTTTAAAATTTAAAAAATTGGCCAAGTGCGTGTCGGACCACGCACAATGAAGGGTTCCGTAGTAAGGATGAAGTAATCCCAAAAACAAACTTAACATTGTAGTTGAAAAACATGCACTCCCATACATTGTCATACGTTACGGTCAATTCTTAAACTGAAAATTTTAGTTGGTCGACTAATACTCGTTAACTTGTAGACCTACTTTGCTGTGATAGTTTTCCTTTTAATTTCGTTATGTATACTATTGCCATGATTTTTTTCACATATCCAAAACCAACCATTTAGCTGTCAGGGGACGACGACACTTGACTCTAACAAAAAATAGCACTTTAAAGCTAATATTACGCAAACGGATCCCGGAACAGATACAATATTTTTAAACGGCCTATCCAACGATACCCCACACCATGTATTGGACGAGAAAAAAAATATCATCCCCATTTTACGTGCAAGGGAGGTACCTTAAAAAAAAAGTATTTCATGGTTTTATTTTACGACTTTTTTGGCGTGATTAATCTCATGCCAAATTACATTTTTCTAGGACTAAGCGTATCTGTGCTGATCCGGGGACAGACGGACGGACGGACAGACAGACAGACGGACATGGCGAACCTATAAGGGTTCCTTGTTTACTACGGAACCCTAAAAATACTATATGATTTGGTGGGATACTAAGAGAGAAATATTAACCAATAGGATTGCAAGTGGACAGGGATTTGCAATCCTATTGGTTAATATTTCTTATTTTCTCCGCTCCGCAGCCTCGCTCCGCTCCAGTGGTCAGGCAGCCTAACTCTCAGCCTAGCTGCACCGAAATTCAAAATATCGGTTTTATAGACTAATATTTGATTAATTAATAAAAATGAGTTCAAACGATTCTGAAACAGTTAAAGACGCAAATACAGTTATCGAAAATCTTTTGCAAGAACTTTCAAAGGAAAGTTATTAAAATACGTGCAATGATTTTATGAAGTGGCGAGCAAACAAGATTTTTTTTTTTTACCTTTTTTATATTCGATAAGAAAAGTAGTGTTTAACATGGGTGAAAATCACCAATTCCTACTCGGACTATAGCTGCCCTCGCTACGGTCCGGTGTCTAAATACCTCGTATGGGAATTGATTCTTTTCGACCCTTGTGTAACAATTATTCTATCATGATGATGTCACTGCTCTAACATAATCGTCGATTAATTTGAAGTATCCATCCAACCAGTACTTCGGTGTCTATCCTGCACACTCACTGTTACGCCACTCAGCTAGGCGTCGACACTAACGCCATTTAGATCATTGTTTATATGATCAACACTTGACCCTACATTATAGCGTGTTTTTGCTTGTCATAGTTCTTCACTCATAAAACAACGGTGTAGGGTTCATTTTCGCGTAGGTTTCAATCTTTGAATAGGATATTCAGGTCAAATGTGAAGGACAATTGATTATATGGGACATGACTTTAATTTTCAATTATCGTGACATGATTCCTGTATTTAAATGATGCGGCTTTGCATATTGACACTTGAGTCTCATGAAAATAGTCAGTTAACAATATTGGCTTGTTAACAAAAGAATGTAGACGCACAATTAATATCACTAGAAAGGTATTGTTCTGCAAAACTTTCATGAAAAAAGCGTAGTCAAAATTGGAAACTAGGTACCGTACAGTCTCCGTTTCAATTGACTAGAATAAACTATAAGGTAATAATGTAAATAAAGTTCTAGAATTGGCATTTCGCAAAGAATACTCTACTAATATTGACAGCGGCTAAGAGCCTATGTCAGAAGATAACGTGTATTATTGAAGAAGTAACCAAGTACCCTAATAGCAAGTCGATGACGTCACTCTATCATCATTTTCAAAATTGAGTATAACGAACAGCCGGTGCTGCCACCATTCTGCCTATATTGAGGAAAAATCATATTTATTTAACTTTTTGCCTGAAGGAATCATTGGGGCGTTCTCACTAGTTCTTACAAATACATAGACAATGCTCATTTTGTGATTTTTCATTCAATATTTCCCAGTGGAAAATTGCAATATTGATTAATTTGAACCATTAATGTATTAAATAGGAAGATATGGTACAGACGGCTACACATCAAGCTATACATTTCCAGTATAAGCTGATCTCGCATTGTATAAGATTTCCGTATAATGAGATGTTAGCGTATACTGGAAATGTATAGCTTGATGTGTAGCCGTGTGTACACTTTCCTCGACGTGGATCGCATAAATTAGGGGAAAGAACACAATCGACCTACATTACTCTCGGTTTGCGGGGAATACCCGAATCGTAGTTTGTTTCCGAGTTATTATGAGTACGTAACAGTGACAATTATTGCTATCTCGTTCCCGCTATAGCCCGCGTAATAATGTCTCTCTATTTCGGTTGTCGAGCACATGACGCATGACATCGGGTCCATTTAATATTTACGTGATGTTAGAGTGGCCTATATCTTCCTATTTAATACATCAATGATTTGAACTAACAAATGATTTCTTGAAGTAAGTACTTTATGTCGCGATATACCTAATAGGTTCTTGATGTGACTCCCACAGAACGAAGAGATCTTTTTCTCTTTTCATAATAATTACTAAACAGAACAGCTTGAAAATAATCAAGGCTACAATCAAAACGTTACCCCACACTAGGAATTACTCCTGTATTGTGGGTGCGTTTACAAACATTTAAACTCACATACACAAACAGCCAGACCCGGAACAACTACTTGCAGGTCATACAAATATTTGTTCCGTGCGGGAATCGAACCCGCGACACGCAGCGCAGCAGTCAATCGCTTAACCACTGCGCCAACCGTGCCGTCAAATCTTAAACAACTTTGCTTGCCCAACCGGCTTGGTTTTATTATTTCGGTAGATCAACTGAAAAGTTGAGCAGCCTAGCCTAAATAGATCCACACACTACAAATCTTCTGCCCAAAACTTCAATCCAAATTAAATTCCCAATCAATTAGTTGATGTGCAATCAATCGCCGTTGCTAATTATTGGCACGACATGTGCGGTAGGGCAATGCAGCAACGGCTCGGTACAGCACAGCAACGGTGCGGCACTAACGAGCCGAGCCGCTAAAGCAATCAGCAATCAACGAGCTACGTGCAAGGTTCAACGGAGTTGTGTTGGTGGAAGGAGCAATGTATGCGATTTATTAGGGAAGTCTAATTCTGTAACTGTTTAATTAATGGTAAAACATGGTTCCTACCCAGGGACCATTTTGGTAACCCATTGAAAGGGTTTTCGATAAAAACCCATACGGTGTGGGTAACCCTTTTGAACGGCTTAATTTAAGCCATTCAAAATTACCCACACCGTATGGGTTTTTGATTAACTGCTTAGAAAAACCTTATCGAAAACCCTTTCAATGGAAAAGGTTTTCGAAAGGGTTTTTCTAAAATGGTAACCAAAATGGTCCCTGAGTAGAATACAGATAGAATTGGTCATGCTAAGCGTGTTGGGCGGATATCGAAATAACATAATATTATGATTTTTTCATGTTACTGGGTTACAAGTAGATATAGAACCCATTTAATGGGTTATCATGTAACCCTTTCACTGGGTTTCAAGTATAAAACCCATTCAATGGGTTATCATGTAACTCTTTCAATGGGTTTCTAGTATAAAACCCTTTCAATGGGTTAAATCATGATAAAGGTAACCCATTGAATGGGTTACCCCTTCGAAAGTCTTAACTCTTAACCGGGGCTGTACGGTCCCTGTTCCTACCACAATCAGAAATCAGATGGTGGTGTGGTAGGGTTTGATAAAGTCAGCTTAAGTGGTTGATCTGATTTAATATATGTACAGGATCACGGTCAATAACTAGTGACCATTCAAAACTACTTATTTGCACTTCTAATTACTTATTCAAAGCTTTACTTTTTGCAGTAGATTATAAAACTGCTCAAGAAATAAGATAATTAATAATCTTTTCTAAGGGTCTTTATGCTTTCCACTTTTGCTTCTCACAGTTTGACTCAGGCCAATTATTAGATGTCGTCCATTTTGTCTGATACTTCAATTGTATTTTGTCTTTCCGTTTCCTCCAATACTCCGTGTCAACCCTGACTGCACTTGAGCGCATGTTGTCTCGACGCTCGTATTCAAATGTTTGCGCTGCAGCCGCTACAGCCGCTCGCTCTGCAGCGCTGACTCGCTGACCTCGCATGCTCTACCTCACATATTTTACTTCAGCCTAGATCGGTCCCAGTGATTGCCTGATCATGTATGTGGCGCCTGGGTTGACTGCTACATGGGAAGTACAATTGGCTGGTTTAAAGTCTGGATCTCATTATATTTTGGGCACTATTTATCTTGCTGCACGACTTTGCATACAGCCTCATTTTCTGTTTTTGTTTTATAAATAGATCGTCGTCGTCTTTCGTCCTCTATATCATCTGTCCCGGGGCCCAAGTCTTCTATTTTTATAAATTCAGTCATTCCAACACGATCCCATTGTCATTTTGCAAAAACTTCGTAATCTGCTAAATTCATAATGGTCGATCATTGGTCGGTTAATGTTCTCGTAATAGAATTGTTTTATTATAATGGCATTGTCGTATTGCCATTATTATAAAACCCATTAGTAGAAATGTCATTAATTTGTCATTATGTACGAGATTACCAATAAATGCAATTTCTTTCAATGTTAATTCGTCATGATAAAATTCTAAAATAATTAGATATAGGTCAAGTATAGGTACTATAATATTAGCAAAATCTGACTGAAGCATTTTTTTTTTTTTGACATAGATTATTAGATATTTTATGTTTTTGTGAATTATTTTTTATTTACTGTTGACATTTTGATGCTGAATTCACTTTAATTTATTGATATTGACTTGAAATCAATTATTAATAATCTTAACTATTACATTTGTACGCCTTAATCAAACATGTCTGAACTTATTTTTTTCTTTGTAATCCTGCATGCATATCTTTGTAATCCTGCATGCATAAGCATATCTCTACTATTGTATGTGTACACATGTTTATGCAAATAAATATATTATCTTATCTTATCTTGTAGTGTCAGTGGCCGACCATTGAAAAGTCATAATGACGCCATTGTAGATTACCAAACTTGTCGAAATCAACAATTATGAAATCAATGATGGACCATTCTGACACTATTGTAATAGCACTTGAGGCCCCTGTATACTCGTAGTAATTGAGTTCTATAAAAATACGTACATAATCGCTTTTAATTTTGGTTTTACTCTCCAAAGTAAGTAAATTAAAAGCACAGCTTTTCATACATAAATCATAAGAACACGATTAACTACAACGCTTGACCCAAAGTACCTAGTTCTGTAAATGTGGGAGGTGACCACGTGACCAGCCAACACACATTATACCTAAAGCTACCCACAATGACAAGCAACACTAACATCAACCTTACCATGAAATTCATCTTAATATTTGACTTGATCTCGAAACAGTCAACATTAACCGTGGGCAGTGTCCGTCTGTTACAAGTGGTTCTCCAAGTATCAAGATGTAGCTACGTCATGGCGGACTGGCCATAAATAGTTAGAATGCAAGTATCAAGATTTGTTTACGATATGGTAGGTGGTACTATTGTCTGTGTGGTGCCGGACGTAAAGAATAGCACTCCCCTATTTCTTCCCGTGGGTGTCGTAAAAGGCGACTAGGGGACTTACTATGGGCAGCAGCGTTCTCTATGCATTTAAACACCATACTGCGATCGCCAACTCGCCTGCCAAGCGTGGTGATTATGGCAAACTCCCCCTTTGGGGTAGGCCTATGTCCAGCAGTGGACGTCTTTCGGCTGAAATGATGAATGATGAGGTGGTATTAAGGTGCAAAAATCAAAATTGACTACATCATGGTGCTGTGGTTGCGAGCATGTATCTAGATTTGCTATAATGTTACTGGCTGTGCAGTAGTAACGGTTCAAGTTACAGGACTAGAGTTTAGACTCTTAGAGTGTAAGTATCAAAACTGGTCTACGCGGGGTTAGACGTAAGCTTCTCATCTGTACAAATATGCATGCTGTAGAGTTAACAGTGTCAGGACACTGGGTATACATGGTTACTTGTACCCTCCTTACTTACATGTGATTGGAAAGTTGATTGTGTAACGAAAGTAGGCATCCAACATTGTGTTTGATTTATAGTCTATATTTTCAAGTGTTGCGTGTAGCGAGCTCTTCATACTTAAGGTCTGAACTCACAGTGTCATTATAAAAAATTAAAAACAGCCACAGTTACAACACTTCTTGAAAACGTTTACGCGTGCTCTTAGGCTGAATGTAGACGCCTGTTTTTGACATCGGACCACGGACCGTGTTTTTCATACTTGTATGAGTTGGATACCGGATCGGCGCGCGGCGTCCGGTACATGTACATCAAATCACGCACTTCTATTGTAACCTTAACACCACCGCAAGTCAGGTGAAAACAACGGTCCATTAAATAAATAAATAAGTAAAATAAAAAGGTTTATTTCAGAAACTTGTACAACTTTTACAGTAAATCTTACATAAGGACCTCCTTTTAAGTAAAAGCCCAGTCCCAATCCATTAACCGGTGAAAAAAACGGACGTGTACAAGCGGGCTTAGAGTGTCAGCAAACTTCAAACAGAGGTCAAACATTTCAAATACTGGCAGTAGCCGCTTGTTTCAAATACCTCCCTACCATCTGGAAACTGGTATTTACTCAGTACCATTTATTTACCTACTGTAAACTACATAGATGCTGTTGACAAACCATGTCATTGACAATTGAACATTTTATATTTCGCTCTCTCATCATTTCAATTCGTCACGCCACAATTTAAAAAGCTCACATCATCGCGCGTTGTTGGTTGATGGCCGGTATTGGTCAATAATTGTCCACAAATGTTTGTCCCCGCTCGTCACTTGTTTGTACTAGTGCACCAAGTAGCTGCTACTGTTTGACTTTGTTTTTATTACACTGCTGTGGAATTAGGGTGGTAGTGGAGATTATGTGGAGTCATTTGTAGTATGTTGGGTGGCCCTGGATGAGGTGGCATCCCGTCTATTTCCAAGGAAGTCTAGAGGATAGAGACATGTAGGTACCTATATTCGACCCATGTGCTATGGTTTACCGGGTACAAAGTCGACCCGGTGAAAAATCCAACCGAATAGGACTAACAACAATGGATAATAAATTTCTACTGCTAAAGATTCATGGATCGTCAAAAAACATTTATTCAAATAAATCCTTACTTTTCTGTAAGCTCTAATTAAGCTACAGGTCGTAATATTAAAAAGTTTTAAACAAACAGCATAAAGCACTATGTATTGTGTTTATGTATTGTGTTATTTTCACTATTTGACACTTAATTAAAGCAGTTCAGTCCATGAAGACGAAGAAAAAATACGCTTGAGTTAAACAGCACTCGAAAACTTTCAACGACATTATATTGCACTGCAAAGACTGTAGTGGTCTCAGTCAGTAACAAGCATGTCTTGAATTTTATACTTATTTTCAAAACTTAAATTATGTTTGAATACGCTACGTAATCGATAAACGATGCAAAATTCTGTAGAATATGTCACTTGGTCATTACTAGGTGTTGCTTTATGCGCCTCTCCATTGCCAATTTTTAATCTAACATACATAATTATTTAACATTATTTAATTTAATTTTTATTTGTTGTATAATGTAGGTACCTAAACCAAATATTTAATCTTAGTTTAATTTTACATTCTCTACTTACCAATCTATTTAATATTCAATTTTTTTTTAATAATGTATCCTTACTTATTTTTTATTATTTAAATTAATTTAATTCGATTATTGATTTTTGTTTTTAAATTGCTAGATTTAAGCTTTCTTTTTTAATTGTTTTTTGTTCAATCTAAATTTATAGTGCATGTGGTGTTAGCCTGTAAGTAATTGTTGCACTTGTAAATGTATAGTGTGTACTTTTATATGAAAGGAATAGTGTAAACAATTGTAGGTTAACCTAGAAAAATAAATAAATAAAGCCAAATCTACTAATAACCAAGTGACTTCTACAAAATTTTGCATCGTTACAAAGACTGTCCAGCAGACTTACCATTTCAACATTCCCTAACTAGACAATGACATCAGCTCCTAAACAAACAATCCAGTGTACTTTGCACCGCGTGGCAGGGTCCCACAATTACCCAATAAGAGCGTGTCACCGGCAGGAGTGATGGATGAGGATCGATCGCCGACGCCCGCGCCGCTCCGTGCCACGCCGCGGATGTTCCTGTCGCCGCCAGCCGAACTGTGATGAACTACTCGTTGGGACATGTGGTGGTAATCAGCACGATAGAAACAAGGGTTTATTTAAAAACAATGAGAACTATCCAGGAAGTGTATGAATCTGGTGTCTGCCTGGTGACATCAATATGAGGACAAGCCAATCATCGTTAATACAATGTATGCGAGGCTACACTTAAAAGAAAGAGTCAAATCTTGACCTTCAAGACCCTGAAAATACCACCAACGACAATAATTCTCATTCCCGTTTTTGTTCCGATTACTTCGAAATAGTAAAAAGCCATTGTGAATGAGATCAAGATAGGTCCGAAGACTGTTTAAAATCAAATCTAGAAACAAACCACGTAATGGCAAAAACGATAGAAGTTAACCTATCCAGCAAGAGTGCAGTAAACCTGAGGTTTACGAGCACAAAGCATACATCACTCACGCATAGAATCACAACACACATAACATACCATTATAGTTCATTTTCTTCCACAGGTTCAGGAGTCGATAAACCTGTCAAATATAACAGGCCAGTTGCTTGATTAAACAACGGACACACCAACTAATCAAAACCAACTCTAACCGCCAACCGATATGGTTGTGTTTCATTCGGACGATGTGTGGTGGTTATGTCGTTGTGATCGTGGTGAATAGGAATCGAAGGTGTGGAAATAACAAGCGAGCCAATGTTGTATATAAACTGTGGACTCAATCAAAACGTTGGCTTCTGGATCGGGGTGGTGGTCATAGACTGTTGAAAAGGATAGACAGCGCTTTCCAAATATCTTATCTAGGTACTTACTATTTGTCTTCATCAATCAAACTTCCTCCTCGACTACATCTACAATGCTACTGACTAAACCAACTGACGATCCAAGGATAGCTCGGAGGCTTGTCCCGACTTGGATATGTACTTACTTACTATAAAGCTACCATTTACTGGGTACGTCTTTCACTGACTTGAATGTGCCCTGGCGGCTGAGAGTAGGTGTGTCATGCTCACTGTAATGTCTCGCTGATGGTGGCGGGTGTGTTGGATCATTTAGCTCCCTTCGAAATGGTTGAATTTCTTTTTTCTTCTGAATGGTGCTAATCCATGCGTCATGTTCGTGAACGGGCGCCATCAGTAGGGACTGGTCATATTCTCTTGGCGGCCATGGCTTATTTTAATTTAATTTAATTTTTGAATTGATTTTTTTTAATGTTTCTATCACGGACGCTTTTGACGTTTCGCATCGTTCTCACATGTATAATTTCAACACAAATGATGTTACCATAGAAATTTCTTATATCTATGGATGTAACCAATATTTTGTAACCATATGTTAATTTAAAAGAGTGTCCGTGGAGTTTCTTGCCCGTTCTTCTCCATAGGTACCTACTAAGCTTTGGAATGGGCAACTAGCTTCATCTTTATGACTGACCAACCCCTTGACAATTCAAAAGTGCCTGTAATTGGTTTATTTGAAATAAATGCTTTGAGTTTGAGTTTGATATTATGCATCGCCCAAGTAAAAGACCTTCTCTGCAATGTCTGCTAAATTCCTAATTTCTGTGTGAGATATGAATTCCTGGAGCAGAGCAGGGGGCTTAAAATGGACGCTTTAGCAGAATCATAATAAGATCTGCGTACAATTCATACATCCCGCTATTCATCAGTTTGACAGCTGATATTTGACATTAGACTTCAATAGAGCAATTAATAATTTTTGGACTATTTTATGAAACTCCATACAAACTGTCAAACAGATGAATTGCGGGATATGAATTGCACGCAGTTTTATATTATGATTCAGCCAAAGCGTCCATTTTAGGCCCCCTTGTAGGGCTATATCCTAATTCTTGTTATTTTCTTTCGGATTTCCTATAATGATTCGATCCGATACCAGCTTAAAGCCTATTGAGCTGAAGTAATTCCAGCAATATACATGCCTTCTCTGTACGTTTTGTGGTCTACAGTGAAATAGATGTCCGATATGGGAGCGATCTATTTGTGGCGAGCGGACGCGGACGCGGCGCGCCATACATGTGTTTACACGTGGCTTCGATCCCAGCCCTGCGCCAGTTATAGCGATTGTGTAGCTTTACTTCAGGAATCTCAGAGTCAGCCTCAACAAATAACAGTATGTGTCGACGCTGAAGATTGAAAAAAATATCGGGTCTAAATTTTGTTCGGTCTTTTTTCTGGATCCTTATAATTTCCGGAATATACCAGAGGGATCGAATTTTTAGTAAATATGCGATAAGAGTTGGTTTTCTTTTGACAGACTTCGAAGCGTCCCTGGCAAAAAGTTAAATTAAACATTTTAAAACCACCGACGTAACCTCTAAAAAAGTAAAAAAATAATATGTACGTGTAAGATTATGTATGTCTTTAAGTTTAATAAGCTACAATAATTATTGTGAATCCTAGACACAGTTACTTTTGGTCTGACCTCCGACCCGTAGCTCGCTCCAAAACCAAGTGAATCGATTGCTGTGTATAATCTATGTCGATTGCCGCACAGCGCCTTCCTTGAGCACTTGTCAACCGTCATCGCATGGTTTTGCCACTTATGTAATCGTTCTGAATAATCGATAAGTATGTCAGTTTAATCGATTTAAAAAATACAGATAAATGAACCTAACGATAAAGTCTTTTAACCTAATACCTATTTATACCTAATCATTAATCAACAATCAGTACACCGCTGATATCGTCAAGCATAACAACCTGTTCCCGACATGGAGCACCAGTACTTACGTACCCAGTAATACCTACACGTAACTCTGCGTAAAGCCGCTGCTCCCCAAAAGATACAGAATAAACCATTAAATGAACTTCCAACATTAAAATGTAAATACAATTTGATATTTTCGCAAGAATTTACGTGCAATAAGATACAAACATAAACATATTTAGCAATAGCATTAAAACGCGAATAGTTGCGCGCACGCATCCGTTGGACGCCACTACTCTAAATATATTCCTACCCTCGCCGCGGCTTCCGTTCTATAAGAATAACAAACAAACAGAATAAAATAGACTCTATGGCCTTTAATATTAGGAATATAATAAGTTGTAGAAGCTTTCTAAATTGATTCCAGAGTCAAAACATTAAGATTAAGAAAAAAATACAGGAATATTTAAATATCATTTGGAAAATAATGTTACTGTAACCTCTTGAAAACACCAATTGATTATCAACTGTATCTTTACCCATCACGGTTGAAAATTGAGTAAGTTGGTATATTGTTTGTTTTGAAGCAAGGTAACGGGTGTCGATGAATCCTGTATGTTTGGATGCAGAGACATGCGCGCGCAGCGGGCTGTCAGAATGATGGCTAACGTAAATATGATGAATCCACTAGCTCAGGATAACGTGTGGCTTTACTT
This sequence comes from Tiliacea aurago, assembly GCA_948098905.1. NCBI lineage: Eukaryota > Metazoa > Arthropoda > Insecta > Lepidoptera > Noctuidae > Tiliacea > Tiliacea aurago. Next base: position 26,270,113 of record OX402590.1, on the reverse strand, counting down.
TATAATGGAGTTCATAACATAAAGATAAACTATACGATTTTAGTTTATTAGGTTCCCTATTCGTAGTTGGAGCTTGGACCGACTTCATTCTAGTTTAGGATTTAATTTTTTTAGGGAGTTTATAGGAAATAACACCGAATAACAGCATTTTCAGGCCTCTGACCTAAAGTTGTCAAAAAATAATAGGCCCGTTTTGACTTTTAACTTGAATCGATTTATCGTGAGTATCGAGTTCCGAGTAGTATGCTTACTTCACTAGGTACGTCGCGACGTAACAATTCGATCGATTGAAGTTAAATGTCAAAACGGGCCTATTATTTTTTGACAACTATAACAAAGCTTAACTAAAGATTAGGTACAGTCGCCTTTACTATACCTAGGTCAAAGGTACCGACTTACTGAGGTTCTATAACGAAGCACTCGTATTCTCAACAAAACCTACGCCATCAGAATTCTCTACTTCTCTCTACGGAAGGCAACCAATGTATGGGTAAATCCCTAGGCGTGCTGTAGTAACCACTTTCTCCATCATAGAATAGAATAGAATACTCTTTATTATGTACATCATAAAAAATACAGATATTTAATGTTTGTGACACAATGGGCGGTCTTATCGCTAAAAGCGATCATATGGGTGATCGACCTGTTTGTCGATATTTAATTTTAAATTAAATTACACTTTATACAGTTACCAATCACTTTATACATTTAGAACGTATCCACACCGAGCCGCTGTCCAAATGACGACAATTCTTCTGACAGTAAGCAAGTGCTAAATGATGGATCGCGCGCCGCCTGCGTAATGACTGCCTAACCAGACGTGATTGATGGCAATTGACGCAGACTGGAAAGGGTTTCTGATTGTTTTTAATATTGTAGCTGGTGGGAAGTTGTTCTGGCAACCTTTGATTGTGACTGTTTCTGCTGAGCATGGCTTGCCAATGACTTACAATGGCCAAAGATATAATTGTTCGGAGAAATCGTCACTACGCTTAATAAACGGTTTCACGCGTTCTATGCGTCGTTTGTTGTTTTAGAAGACAACACGATAGCAGGTACATACTTGTTACCGATCCTCTTGATGTCATATCTTGGACGTTTTTTTAGAAAGCTGCATTTTTTTTATATAATCCTCAATTGCTGTATACTGCTAACAATTAGAGTTCAACCGAAAATATTTTTATTCGGCCGAATACGTAAAATAAATTCGACCAGCACCCTAGTTGCGCAACACACTTTTAATCACAATCTGAATGATTTTGAAGGATATTGCTTCATATGTTCGAGAACTGTGTCTACTCAACAACGTAAATAACACAATGAATGTTGTTGAACTTTCAAAATGAAAGCCATTGTCAGTGCGTTACGCAATTACCCCGCTGATTTTCATTTTCGACCGCATAACGAATACGAAAAACAATATTTTTTTAATTACTCATAATCGGAAAGTAGTGTTTGTTTGATCCGAATAGCGAGTGGAACACGCTGCTTCCCACCCTTGGGCGGGAAAGACTAATAGTAATTGCTTCCCTCTCTAGGGCAGGAATGAATAAAAAAATAGAACTAAACTTGATTACGTAGTCGGCTACGAAAATGTTTACATAATTCAATAAGATATCGATTAAAATAAATAAAAAATGCTGCAGTCTTGTGAGTGTAGTACAAATTTAAAAAAATACCTGTAAAGCGGGATGGCCCGCGGCGGTGACGCGGTGTTCCATGTTTAAAATTTAATAACGACTATATAATTTGGCGGAATACTAACTCTGTAAGCTGCACCGAAATTCAAAATCTCGGTTTAATAGACTAATATTTGATTAATTAATAAAAATGAGTTCCAGCGATTCTGAAATGTTAACCCCAGATTCGGTTAAAGACGAGGCAAATACAGTAATCGAAAATCTTTTGCCAGAAATTTCAAACGAAAGATAAGATACATACAATGATTTTATAAAGTGGCGAGCAAACAAGAAAATAAAATATTGTAGAAAAACTATTTTTTTTTACCTTTCCTTATTTTCGAAATGAAAAGTAGAGTCTTTCACGGGTAAAAGTCACCAATTCCTACTCTGACTATACCTCGCATGGGAATTGATTCCTTTCAACCCTTGTTTATCAATCTACTATTTGTTTGCCGATAGGTTTGTCTTTGGTAAAAGTTACAGAAATGTAGTGTCCATCTTTTAATAATTATATTTAACCGTTTCAACTTAAATCAAACGAAACTTTTTTTAAATTAGTATTGATAACAATTAAGTCGGTATACATTACAAAGCAGCTTTACCATTAATATCAAGTGTACATGTTAAATCTAGTAAGACAAAAAGCTTTACATCCGTGTGTTCAAGTATCCGACAGTGTCAGGGGGGAAAGATCGTATACTCATAAATAGAGCACTTTTCACATCTGAGTGGTAATCACCTACGCAATATAGATTTCCCAGTACAATTAGTATCTTGAATGTTTGTTCAGATTCTGACCATAAAGTAGTGATTGATAACTTGTACAGTGACATAGTAGATTCCTTAAGGTTGGCAGCCGGTTCCTCAGGAAGTAAATTAGTTTTCTCACAAAGACCTAGAATTGTAAGTGTTTTTGTATTTTTTATTGTGGATCTTTGTTGTCTGAGAAATAAATAAATTAAAATAAGTAGGTACCACCGACTAAGCCATGAACCAAGCACCCCGAATTATGAAAAGAAAAACTGAAAACGGTCTGCCCATTGACCTAGTCATAACAGGCATTGTTTCTATAGTCCTTGTTTCCAAGTCCGCAGAACAAAAGTGAGACTTTCTATGAATTTACTGCAAACAACTTTTTATGATTGAAGCTGGCACTGATGTAAGAAAAAATGGGATTTCATCAAGATATGATTACATTATGTTAGGGTTGTAGGTACTCTAAATACTATATTTTTAATACCAACAGCGGATGCGTTAGTTTAAGATGACAGAACATGATTATTTATCACAAATGTGAACAAATTATTCATGTGCACGTTTCCACGATCATCATGCGTAAGCGATCGTTTTTATCGAACGTATGAAAGTTTGGACAACAAATAATGTCCCGCCGGTTGCTGTGTGTGAGTGGTGGTTGAGGTATGGGCTTGAACTGCTTGTTTCTTAGTTAGATTTTTTATAAAGAAGTTCTTTATTTTGAAAAAAGGAGTATATACTCCTTTGTATATACTCCTTTCGTCCTCCTCGTGATTATGAAATTTAGTAAACAGTCTACTCACGGTAGACTAAATTCCATAATCACTTTGGAATTAAATCAAAATTTCAAGGCTTTAGAGAATGGCCTTAGATGCAATTACCAAGAAGACTTAAAGCAACTGCAGATATTCATACCGCAAACTGACGTATTTATCGACACAATATCAATATTTACCCTATATAAAATAAATCACTACACTATTTTAAACATAAGCGGATGGCACACTGTCGACACGCGCGCCGAGCGTTTAATCGCGTGAACGCGGGACATTTCCCGCGCGGCCGAACGCTCGGTATAAATATAATGCGCAGATTAAGTTATTAAGCTGTCTTGACGCGCGGCTGTTTACTACATGCCCACTGTCAACGCCAGAGTTACATGTGCAGCTTATTCTGGAGATACAATATTTATTGTTTCTCATTATAATATTTATATGAGCTTTATAAATATGGTGCCAGGTCAGCTAATTCATCATCCACATTGGCAGCCTGGTCCGTCTACTGCTGATCTTTTTGCCATGCTTCCCTCATCTATGCCAGTCTCGTCCAGGTCTTGCCTGCGGTCCTTTTTTGTAGATAGTCCATCATAATAATAATAATGACAATCATCATCTGGCAATTGGTCTTCCAGCTTCCTTCCCACCTTCACTCGGCAACCATTACTGAGCGAAAAAAATGCAGCGACTGAAGATCGTTTTTCAGTGTCTGAAGGACTCCGCGTTAAATACATTTACTTACTTTCGTGCAATTAGCATCAACACCAGAATACGTCCCCAACATATGAATCACACATACCAACACAACGATTAGGTGTTTAATTCCGAGCATAACCCCTGCCTACCCACCCACCGCACGGCGTGAATATAGCGCGTCATATTAATCACGGCTATTTCAGGAGATGCCGCGCCAATTAGTAACGTTCGCGATGATCTCTAAATGAGAAAGTGATGTTAATGTATCAGTACTTCAGTATTGTAAACATCTGGAAGATATTAAAGTATGCTATGGCAATTTAAATTAGGGAATTTATATTGAAAGGATATTTTGATATCAAATATAGAGTTTCAAGAAAACTTTCTGTTACACCTCTTAACAGAGTCATGAATGAGAGCAATGAATAAATGTTAATTCTTAAATAAATAAATAAAATTAACAGGGCCTCAAGTCTGCTATTACAATAGTGTCAGAATGGTCGATCATTGATTTCATAAATGTTGATTTTGACAAGTTTGATAATCTACTATTATAATGGCGTCATTATGACTTTCCAATGGTCGGCCAATCACACTACGTTGAAAGAAATTGCATTTATTGGTAATCTCGTACATAATGACAAATGAATGACATTTCTACGAAGGGGTTTTATAATAATGGCAATACGACAATGCCATTATAATAACACAATTCTATTACGAGAACATTGACCGACCAATGATCGACCATTATGAATTTAGAAGATTCCGAACTTTTAGCAAAATAACAATGGGATCGTGTTGGAATGACTGAATTTATAAAAATAGCAGCCTTGGCCCCTGGACTGAAAAATTACCATAATTCATTATGAAATACGATGGTCTTGTGAAAAGATGTACTAACTTTTTTCCTATCTTGTCTATCCATAATTTTCATCATTTGCCTATATGATGTCAAACGGGAATTGCCTTAAGATCCCTTCCGTATGTAGCTACATATTAGCGTAGAGTATTGAACAATCATACCCACATCTGCTTTAAGGGGAAAATAAAATCCAAGTGTCATTTTACCACACAATTTGACGCAGCATCTGCTTAAGAATCCGATCTTCCATCTTTAACAATATAAAGCGGGCCACGCCCGGCACTTTATTCCATTGTGTCGCATTCACAGATTACATGTAACGTCGCGATCCTTAGCGGGTTTGTTCAGACGGACGGAATGACAAGTCATAAGAGCTTTACTGTGGTGTGAATGCGACTTAATGCGGCGCAAAAAATGTCGTTTGACGTGTCGTGGCGCGTTTCCATTGTGGAATTAACGTTTCAAAGAAAAATAGCATTAAGACGATAACCGACTTCTAACGCGGATAAAACACTGGGAATGGCGCAAAATCTACCAAGCCTATTTTTCTGAAACCTTTACCAATTTAAAGACAATGTAATTATTGATATTTTAGTAGTTATACGCGTTTTATTAAAATATTATGTTTTGTGTATAATAAATTAATAATGCTTCAAATTGGGGAGAGCGCTCCTTGATGGGCGAGTCCTATTACTGGCTGAACGTACGACGCGTTGCGTGAGCTCAGTACAGAACTCGCAAGCTAACCACTCACGGTCACTGGCATATATCTAAGTCTTAATCCAGATGATTTAATAACATAAACTTCAGTTAATAACATAGACTTGAGTTAGTGCCAAGAAGTTGAGTTAGTGGACAGTAACCGCAAGCGAAAACATGCTAATGGTAGGATTTCACGACAAGTGATGTTTTTTTTTAACTTTTGGAATAAATTTTTCATTATTCACAAATTACACCAGAAAATGCCCGAAAATTCAAAATCATTTAAGTAAGTTAATCTCCTCCTTAATAATTTTGAATACCGTACCGTTCTCGACAATGGGAATGGAGGTAAGTTCTAACAAAGAAACGCAACACAGTAGCGCACAAGACGCACGTGAATGGGCCGCCCTAATGCGCCAATTGTTTGCCGATACACCGTCATAATGTTGTGACGCGACCCGCCCGTCGTCCGCACTATTGTAACATAGGGCTGCTACTTCATATTTACTCGCTATTTATGGGGTGAAAATTATTTCCGAGTGTGGTTTCAGTTTTGAGTAAGGAAAACAAAGCACATAATTATAATCAAAGTTGCTGAAAAAAATATTAATAAGCAAACTTAATCTATCAGCAAACAGTGAAATTGTTTATTGAAATAATTGATTTACATAAATATTAAAATAGGGTCTTAGACTAGAAGTTAAGGTAAATAATAATTGGATTCTACCTGAACTAGGAATAAACCTGTATCTCAGGTATCTCACTCAAGTGCTTATACATAAGTGTTATCTAAGATTCCAAAAAATTGTAAAACTACTATAAATTATGTTTTCATTCAAATTTAGAAAAATACTCGTAGTATGCTGCATTTTTTGCATCATCGTAAGACATTTTTACAACCATGTTCTATTATGATTTTTGCAATGTAACATTTTTAACAAGGTCGCATTTACTTTAAACATAAGTACAGAAAATTTAGCCGTGTCAACAAAAAGTAAAGATTGCATGTTTGCAAACGAATTGTAAAACCTAAAACTATTTTTATGTGTAAAGGGCAATATTAGTTAGTAAATACATTAATACTAGTTATTAAATACAAAATACATTAATTAATAAAGACTTAAAGATAACTTGGCGCTATTATGCGACCTCAGTATAATCTATAGAGTTGATGTATCTTGTCTCAGCTAATTTCTTTGCAGGGCATTCTTGATCGCCTGTTTTGTGATTGCTCGGTTTTTTAAATCGCAAGCATGTTGCACAATGTGATGGTTCAGCATGTTTAGTGCACTCATTCGTTTGATGACCTTGTTCTCCACAATGTCCACACGTATAGGTAGCCTCACGACAAGTCTTTGCAGCATGTCCATACTGTTGACATTTAAAGCACCTGGTCACAAGTGTGAAGTCCCTCACTGGGCAGGATGTCCAATTAATGAACACTCGACTTTGGTTTATAAGCGCCTTCCTTATGCTAGCAGTTACTTCAAGAATAAAGTTGCACGTAGGTCCCTCTTTTTTACCAGACTTGTGACTTAAATTTACAGAGGCCAAAAAAGAGTCACGGGACAAACTAGGCAGTTTGTCGGCAATATTCTGCTCATAGATGCAATCATAAACATCTTTGTCATTTAAAACGTTCGGTACTCCTATAACTACAATTCTTGGTCTTCTCTTATGGGGCTCTTCCACTTTCAGGCCGGAACTACTTAGCTGCGATGATTTCCTAAGTTTTTCAATATCGTCTTTGGACTCCGTGCTGATTATAACGCCTCCGTGTTTTGTTTTGCGTAATCCTCTAACGTGCAGTTTCATTTGCTCAGGGCATATAATTTTTTGGACAAGAGATTTAGTGTCGTCACTAGATTTTAATTTGTCCGTTGGATAAATTGCAATAGAGCTGATGTTATTGGGTCGCAAGTAATTATTTTGATTGGTTTTTACCATGTCAGCGAATGAAACTGTTTCTGCCATAGCCGGTTTAGCGCAGTTTTCATGAATGCTAGCTTGAACGGTTTTCTGGAAATTTTCGAGGCAATCTGTCAGGTCAACTCTTTCTTTCAACGCTAGTTTAGAGTTTTGAATTTCTTGGGCCTTTAGTTTCAATTCCTGGTAGTAAACTGCCATTTGTGAAACGCCATGTCCAACCTTGCGCGATAAGGAATTGATCCTTAGCTTTTGTTCGGAGTTCAGCTTTCCTTCCTGAGCAATGGTACAGACTTCATTCAGGCATGATTCAATTGAGATCAACCAGTTACTAATGTCACTGGTGACCACTGCCTGAATTTTTCCTTCAGCAACATTGTAAGGTATTTGAGATTTGCTGGCAGGGCTGCTTGGTGGTGGGATACTCCGAGGGCTGTTTTCACTATTTGACATACTTAATTCTTAAATGTTTCTCATAATTATTTGTTATTCACTAAAGTAAATCACTAACTTAGCAGAAAAATGCGTAAGTCGTTTTCTAGGTCACAGATCACTCGGAAATATTTTAACGACATATATGATAAATAATATTGCTTATACTCGTACACACGTCCGCTCTATTTGAGTGAAAGTAGATGTGACAGTACACAGTAACAGCTACCTACTACATAAGCGTTACTCTATGGCAGGGTCTTCAACGATTTTGAAGTCAAGGGCCGAGAACACTATGATTTTGGTTCGGCAGGCCGCAACACAAGGGAAATTGATTATATTCCATTTTTAAGTAGGTACCTAAGTAATTAAAAAAATGTAGTTAATGCAATTTTACAAGGCTAGAAACAGGTAATGATACTAATAAAGGTCAATCACTCAGATATTTGACATTGTTCACTCTTAACTAATTTATCAATATCTGCCCCAATAGTAGTTGTTACAATTCTTAAACTGTGTTCACGCCTTAGTGCAAGTACCTGAATAGTAATAAATAAATTTAATTTTGTCAAGCCATTTCCGGGCCGCCAAGGAAGCCACAGCGGGCCGCAGGCGACCCGGCGCGGGCGGGTCGAAGACCTTTTGCTCTATGGCATTACTAAACGATATTTTCAGGAACATCACCGAAGGGACACTTTGCTGCCTGAAAACCTATGCCCAAATGTTTTTCACAAAAGCTGTTGTCACCTTGATAAGCCATTAACACTTTATTCTTATACTAACTCTGACATGGATCTACTCTGACTTGATCGATTTTACAGGAAAATAGAATAGACGGGAAATTGAGCGCATAATCGCTTTATCAGAAAACTGTTTGTCGATTAAATAAATTGTTTGAAAGTTGGTTTAGCGCAATAAGATTAAGGGGAGATTTAAGAACGAGGATAGTAGGTTAAGGGGAAGAAAACCGTAATTTCTTTACATCGTTCATACAGTCGGAATTTTGTGTAGATTCTAAAAAAACAATAATTATAATTTCGGCTACAATTTAATTCATAGTAAAATTTTGGGATATACCTATGTGGATAACTTAATAACAAGATAAGAAATCATTCACAATAATACTTGCTCCAGACTCACTAGAGCGGGCCGACCCTACCCTAAGAACATCGAACATAATAGAATCGACGCACATTATGGAATTTGTGCACTTAATTGAGTGTGAACGAATGAAAGGAACAATTTGACTCGAATGACGCCCTTCCACGTCAAATGACGCAGTGACGCTAAAAGCTTAGCTTAGCGTATTCAATGTGAACAAATTGACGAAATTCATGATCCCGTATGTGGGGAAAAGCTCTGTTGACTTGACAAAAGCGCGAAGCAAAGAAGTTCGTATTTCATGACGAAAAAGCAGTTTTACCTGTCTTGTTAAGCGCTTAGTATCTATTGCCATACAATGTAGTTCTTTACCATATGTGAATGAATTCAATTCATAGGCTTCAGGCACAGGAAACGGTATCTTTACTCATGTGCTTCAGGTAAGCTGCAGCAATATTTTGTTACGTTTTCAAATGATAATGACAAAAATCTGCAATAGCTCCGCAGATTTTTATCTTGTAATGTAGACTTTCTCAATGAAATGGAAAAGTTTTATTTGCTTTGTGCTCGAATCACGAGTCCAATAAAAAAGGTTATTAGAAATTCCAATAACAAACAAGTAATAACAGTTTTATAAATTAACAGTAACAATAAAAACAAATGCGATTCAGTCGTTATTCCGGAATAAAAAGCACGTTTTCACCCATTTTCAGTTTCAAAGCGTTACAAAAATGGGGTTAATTGAATTTTCTTTGGCTTTATTATTTTCTGATATAAAAAATTAACCCTTGGAAGTGAGGCTGCGATGACATTAAGTCAAATTGTAACGACGTTACAATGTACTTAAATATGTCGGGGCCTGGGGCCGTGGCGTAAATTAATTATATTCGGGATCTCTCAATTTCCCGTTAATGTATGAAACGTAGATATGTTTTCCTTACAATAAGTCAGCAAAAAGAGACTGTGGGTCTCGGGTTTTGCTTTCTAGATTATGAATGACAATTTCTTTCGTTTTGATAACTTTATTAATAATTTAATACTGATAATGATCAGGGTTCATTAAAAAAACATGTTTGACTGAATGTTACTGTAGATAACAACAAAAATTAATATTGAAACTATTCAATATTTTCTATCAATAATTTTATATCTAACAGAAACTTTTCTAATACGTAAACTCTCATTCTACGATAACCCTCTGAATATATCTTTAACTACAAAACATAGTACACGTAGTTAAGTTTAATGGCTCGATTACTGAAGCCCGCTACGGCCGCGGGCTACAGCGGGTCGCAGAGGGTTACACGGGGTTACCGGGGTTACAGTTCAGCCTATTTAACATACATTAGCGAAGGACAACTATTCATGCTAATGTTCGTAATGTGTGAATATTATTTGCGCCATGTGTTTAGTTCTGCGGCCAATGATGCGGATATGTTAGATTACTGAAGGAGTTAAATATTAAATAAGTGTCCAGGTTTGTTTTAAATAAGCGACTCGCGCCTGTTTCGCTCAGTTTTTACCAGTTGACAAAGCACCGAGTTCTTTATTATGCAAGTTAAACGTCTATCCCTACATACAGTGGACGTTTTCGGCTGAAATTATGATTTCGCCAGTTGTGTTTAAGTCCCATGTAATAGGGGGCGAGCCTATTGCCATCCACCGGGCACGAATCCAAATTCCAGGCTGCTACTGAGATATTCTAGGTAGAACACCCTAATAACACTGCTCGAACTGGGAATCAAACCAAGGACCTCATGATCAACAGTATCGCTTGCAATCCCTAGCCCAACGAGCCAGTCAATATACTTATGTATTCATTTTTGGATATATCTATTGCGGCGGAATACCTTATGCTTAACGTATAGGGAAATCTGAGCCATACAAAGATAATGGTCCCTGACAATGGCTTACCATAACCCTAAAACAGCACGAAATAAACTGTTCTTCGACCTCAAACAGTAGCATTTTAAACAAAGACAGATCTGTGCCAGGAATAACTAGCGAATACTACTCACAGTCATTGAGTTCTGCGCACATAACTGTTGGTCATAAATCGCTGCGAAGGAACAGCGGTGTTTAATGTGTGGTGTGACGGTGTGACTGTGTGATGGTGTGACCGTGTGACGGTGGTGTGCGCGGGAGCTTGTCAATGCAGGATGCGGTCAGCGCGGGTTTGTAACGAGCGGGACTGTTTGCGTGACACACGGACGGTCTGGTGCTACAACTGTGGGGGTTGTGGCTTACTAGTTGCACGACTAATTTTTAAAAGATATGTTTTGCTGATAAGTAGTTCTAAGCCTCTTGGCTTACCCTGGAAGCTTTCTATTTCGGAGGCATTGTTTATATCAGCCTGATAATTATTATTACAATATAACACATTGTATTACACGAGATTCTACACAAAAACAGACGCGAGAGACGAGTGAGTATTTAGGCAGTGTCTACCGATCTAACATGCATTCAGGGCCCCAAGTCTGCTATTTTTATAAATTCAGTCATTCCAACACGATCCCATTGTCATTTTGCTAAAAGTTCGTAATCTGCTAAATTCATAATGGTCGATCATTGGTCGGTCAATGTTCTCGTAATAGAATTGTGTTATTATAATGGCATTGTCGTATTGCCATTATTATAAAACCCATTAGTAGAGATGTCATTCATTTGTCATTATGTACGAGATTACCAATAAATGCAATTTCTTTCAATGTAGTGTCAGTGGCCCACCATTGGAAAGTCATAATGACGCCATTATAATAGTAGATTACCAAACTTGTCAAAATCAATAATTATAAAATCAATGGTCGACCATTTTGACACTATTGTAATAGCAGACTTGAGGCCCAGACATAGATACTTGCAAGCCAATCACCACCTCGTTACAGTTCTGCGCTCGCCATTCTCCTCAACAGTGTAACCGGTTCGATATAACACGCAGGCAACACTCTAATGCGTCTAATTATTGTGGTTAGTGTAAACTCGTGTAAACATCGAGTAAACATCGCGTGGACGCTGCAATTGACTCGCACAGGACGTCGTTAATACGCGCGTGGTGATGGTATGGACCACCGACTGCGCAGTTCTGATCAACATTGACAGAAGTTGTTCGATTGAGCAGCTTATTAACGAAATAGTATTACAACATTTGACGTAAACCAAAGAGCATATAGCCTCCCAGTGATCGCTAGCAGGTACCTACTGTAGAAAATTGCTGAATTTTAGCAGTGATTGGTTCACCTGTCTGCCTAATCAAATTATACTTAGTACAGCCAAATAGTAACTGTTTCAGGAATAAACGCAGCAGCGTTTAATTATGAAATGTAACACCTAGCAATACGAGTATAAAACAATCCATATTCCTCTGTAGTCTTTGATAAACTACTGTTGTAGTAGGTACATTCCAACGTATTAATTTCTTCTCTCACGATACCCTGGAAATACCTCTGGGTGGTCTGATCATAGGCAGATACAGCACGTTTGCGGCGCCTGCAAAAACCTGGTTCCATTAAAGTTTCACGGTGGTCCATCAGGTTCCGGTTTAAAACAAAAAGTTGTCATACATTGGGAATGAAGTCACTACACGAATAAAAAACTAATATTTTTTTGGCTGGTTACACTTTCTTCTGACTTTTTAATGGTTATAATTATTCAGGCAACTAACAGCTTCTGTATTACGATCTACTATATCTATAATATCTGCATATGTATTAGGTTCCTACTTCCTGTTTATACGGGTCTCTTCTAATTGATTCATTATTAGTGAATGACTTGGCTCAAGACATAGCTGAGGCTTGCCAAAAGGAATTAGTACTACATAGTATAAAAGTTTCTTGTACTTTATACACAGGTTTTATAAAATATCTAAGAGCTGACAGTTTATCTGTGTTCTTTGTTGATTAATATTTGTATTAAATAATCTTCGATTCAAAACCCCGGCATCCCAACACATTTCATTCAATCCCAGTACAGCACACATTATTATTTATCACTATCATTCATAAGATTAAACCGTTCACCTTTAATCTCTTCAATAACTCTTGTTATCAATAACTAAATAAATTACTCTCGTTTCAGATAACTGACGTCAACGCATCAACGTCGGTAAGTTTATCCTATCTCATTAATAATCATTGATAATAATTTTACCTTTATCTTAATTAGTTGGCCAGGTAATATTGGTCTTTATATCGTGGAGATAAGGGTGTGGTAAAGAGAATTAATGGTGGTGAATGGTGGCCACACGCAAAGTTCGCGTGGTTGACTGGTTGTTAGTAAGAGCCAGTAAGAGGTGACATGCGGTGGGCGTCCTACATACAATGGAGACACAGAGTATGTGCTGGAGTTCGTACAGGTCTGATATTCCACAAAATGCAGAATGTTTTTTGTCTCCTAGGATCTCTTTCGCAATGAAAGACCTAGAATACTTTGCATTTCCTTACAGGTTCAAGGAAGATTTGATCTCTCATTTTGCCCATTTGGTGCGCAAATGACGTAATAAGCATTACGTCATCAGCCTTCGCCCTGACTACATTACTCGTTCATAATTACAACAGCTTTCATTTTGACAAATCTACATCATCCACTGCTCCAAATATCTCTAAACTCTGTTTTCTATAAAGCATGGGCATTTACCAGAAAGTTACGGGACAAAGCTAAAAGCATGTCGAACCTAGGTACCTACCTACAAGTGTAAGACAACATGGTTATCATCTTTCAAAATTATTAATCCTCTAAACTAGCTATTTATAAGCTGTTTGTCCCATCTATAGTAATTGCGAACTCTAGCCAGATGTGACAATAGTAAAGTTGGCAATAGTGCGCAGGCGCCGCCGGCGTGGGAGGCAGCTCACATGTATGTAAATTATAAACCAATGATTTAAGCACGTGTGCAAATAAATACTTCTAACTACTTCTTATTTGGTATCCTGTGGACAATATGTGTAGTGTGGTTTAACCTGGATTCAGACCTAGCCACCCCGCCGATCCCAAGAAGCGTGAAGCAGTGGGCTGGAGATAGCAGGTAAGCTTCACGAATTTATTACACAGGGGTATTCATTGCGGCTTTTGTCAGGTTACCGTAAATAGGTAATCATAACTATTGGATGGTCTTTGATCACTCTCTTCTACAAAACACGCTGTTGGGAGAGAAAACGACAGTCCCCATTTTGAGAAAAATATGACACTGAAGTGACAGATAGTCAGTGTCAGCCAGGGCACAATATCTTTCGGTCCAAGTCGCTCCATGTAAATTACTGGTATTCAGTTGCATCCGGTTAGACTAGAAGCTGACCCCAGCATATTCGGGTCAGACCACACAGGCTAGGCAGATAATGATGACCAAAGCACAACATCTATAAATTCACTAGCTGACCCGTGCCCACTCCGTTGGGCGGTAAACATTTTTACTCTATGACACTCACAAATAACGTGGCTTTCTATGGGTAAATGAATACCTACCCTACCTGCCTACCCTACCTACCTAACCTACCTACCTACCCTACCTACCTACTCTAGCTACCACAAAAAAAAAAAGAAACTTCACATAAACCATCTACTAAATAGTCCGAACAAAGCCTTTTTTGATAGGTGGTGAGCACGTTCTTGAGTTATAAAATTACAACGAAAACTGGCATTGATTTTTAAAGATATAGATTGATTCAGAAATGTATTATATTAAGAAGCTTTTTTACTGACGTTATCAAACTATTACCTTTCTAGTACAAATAGTACTAACATTAATTACCCAGGCTTACTAGGTTGGTGACAATAGCCTAGTCAGGCAAGTAACGATGGTTGCGTGTTAGTGCGCAATGCGCGGGCGCCGGCGGCGGCGTGGGCGGCGCGCATGTTCGTAATGTAAGGTCTTGTCGCAGATTAATATAAAGCCATGTGTGCAAATAAAGGTCAGGATGGTAACTGAAAATATTTTAGATTTTAGTAAAACGTATAAAAAACCATTTTGGAGTTTTTTAAAAACATTTAGCATTAAAACGAAGTAAGTTTTACTACTTTCACTTGTGTGTATCAGCTATCTATATTTTCACTTGTGTGTGTCAGCTAGCTATATCTATTCATATAATAAAATAGTAACCAACTCAAAACTGTATTTTGAATATTTTCGAAAAAAAAAAGTAATTGCTGCGAGGTGTAGGAACGAGTGTGATGTCGAAAATGTAATTTTTATGTTTGTCCGTTTGTCTGCATGAATGTTCTTTATTAGTGCAAAAACGGCTGAACGGATTTGGATGAAATTTGGCATACATATAGTTTATACCCCACACGTATGGGTGTGCTATAGGTACACCTCTGCCTAGCCCTTCGGGGATTACAGGCGTGATCTTATGTTATGTTATAACCTGTATTAACACATAGGGTACTTTTTAATCCCGGTAGTACGTTCCTGTGAGTTATTTCAAAATCAGAATCTTAAATTTGAGACTTTCAGAGGGTTAGTAACATTGTCCTTAAAACTAAGTCTTAGTAAACAACACGATACGACGGCACATGTAACTGACAGCAGCGAATTACATACGGACAGTCCACTCTGTCAGCAATCATTTTCAGAACCCTGTTAGGGCTGGCCATGACGCGCTGCCGCAAACATCCCTGACGCACTGTAACGCCATGGCAACTCTGAACGCGTTATTCAATTGAATAGCGCGACACGAAGGGCTCATACGACGCCTGCAAATATGTCTCCCACAAGCTGCATGTGAAAAAGGTGGTACAGAATGCTTTAAAGAGCGTCACCTTTACGTCTGCAGTACAACGTGCAAACAAGCGGGCTATCATATTCGCGCCCTCGGAAAAAGCCCTCTGTTCCCTTTCAATGTCAGCATTGTCTTTAAGGTCAGTGGTGGCCAAGTGACCTAGATATTTAAATTGTTCCATTCACTCAACAGGAACACGGTTTAGCCGTAAAGAAGACACATCAAGATGGTATTCGGTCCCCGCCTCAAAAACAATGTACCTACTGACTTTTCTGAACGTTATACCATAATAAACCCATGCTCAGTTGCAAGACGCTCCCATGTGACCAATAGAGTCCTAATACTCTTAATACCGCCTACAGATGCGCTCAAGCAGCACCATGTCGTCCGCTTAAAGGCTCGTGCAGACTGGCGCGATATCGCGGGCGCGACGCGACTCTAGTAGCATAATTTCTATGTCACTGCCTGTAGCCTTAACTTAAATGATTTACAAACGATATGATGACTGCTGAGCGCCTCAATCAGGGCATTCATATACAAACTGAAGAGGGCAGGGGAGGTCAACCCCCCTTGTCTCACTCCACACTCCAATTCATACGGCTCCGACAGCACAGCTGCCCACCGAACATTGTTGACCTGGTTTCCATACCAATGCTTGAAGATACTTATAAGCTCGTAGTCAAGCTTATAGCTTCAAGTTTTTTCCATAAAGTTTCATAGGAAACCAGCTCAAAAGCCCTCGACAGATCGAGGAAGCAAGCGAAAACAGGTGTTCTTCTTTTGTGTAGTACATGAGGGCCTGCTTGAGACACAAAACTGCACCTTCTGTACAAAGTCCTGGCCGAAACCAGCACTGATTGTCGTACAGCACGAGACGTTCGTTTAGTTTTAGTATATGTTCCGACATCCACGCGAGCGAAGCCGCGGGCGAAAGCTAGTATTTAATAGACTTAGAAGGATAAGCGAAAAAACTTGTAGGTAACCTACACCTGGGTACACACTCGGAAATCCGGAACTTGTCGTTTTAGCAGCTTTAAACCTACTCACTATATACATAGCTAATCTAGCAACCAAATTACCAATCCCTTACAATAGCTCATAGAATATTAATTACTCTGACTAATTTAAGTACTAACAAACGAGCCTTAAACAATTTACAAGCATTAGTGGATGTGACAATGACTATTATCGTCAAGCATGCGCGGGCGCCGGCGTGGGCCGCTTCAATAATATATGAGATGTTGTCACAGATGCCAGTAGTGGGCGGATTAACAATAGTCGCCATGTCTGCGGAACTGTGCAGTTTAAGTACATCGCCATTATTTTCTTAAATATGTATGTTCTATCATCTTAGTAGATATATATGTCCGTCTTTTACTAAAGCGTGCCATCATCCTCTGCTAATCATTCAAGTCGTCAATTGCCTGAAAGATCTGCTTGTCTTACTTAACTTAAAACTGTTATTGAACCACGGTGAGGTGACCCCGATGGACATAGACTTAAACATTAAGAAAAAAAACCGGTCAAGAGCGAATCGGACTCGCGCACCGAGGGTCCCGTACGTATATAAGTATAATGTTGATGATTTCTGAAAAACTGTGCTATTTAGAGACACCATTTTATTTCTCCTGTAATCTTTACATAAACTTCTATCACATAGAATAATTTCAGATTTTTATCTATGCAAACTTCGGAGATAAGGGGGGGGAGGAGAACGGTATTTTTTTTTTATTTTTCATCAAAAGTCGGAAACTATGCTGCCTAAAAAAATAAAAATAAACGTTTGAGATTGTTCAAACAGCGTTCTTTCATATGATACCCATGGCACATGGCCACTTCAAATTTTTAAGACCCCCTTTCAGTCCCTTTTGCAAAAAATATATATTTTTTAAATTTCTTTCTTGTTTGCAAAATAGTTGGGCAAACGTCATCTAAAACTATTCTAAATTTCAAGTTAATAGCATTAGTAGTTCTTGAGATATCCAGGTGTGACAGACAGACAGACTTAGTCTCACCATAAGGGTTCCTTTTTACCATTTTGGTACGAAACACTAAAAAGGCAGTCATGTATGGGGACTGCCGACAGAAGTGAAAGAAATAACATGTGCAATCACTTCTTTCTTAATAACTTCCCAGTAATGAAGACCTTGCTCAAAAAGTCTGTGATGAAACTTGTCTAAATTCAAAATAATGAAGTGTCTGCCCTTGTCTGCCACACCAAACACGTCGTTTCACTAGTTTATGAGTTCTGTCTGGATCGACATGACAAACGTGCAATATGTGCATACATCAGCTGTTCGCGGGATTGAGGAGTCACGGGCATGTTCTTATGAGGTGATGCCGAGTATATCGTGGTGTTTTCCTTACCAATAGAATAGAATAGAATACTCTTTATTATGTACACCATAAAAGTTACAGATATAAATGTTAAATTTTACATACGGTGAAACAATCTTATCGCAAAAAGCGATCTTTTACAGACAACCTTTGGATGAACTAATGCGAGCAGGAGAGACAATACTGCAGGTAGTCAGTGGTGTACCATTTACATATACAATAAATAGTATGTGCTATAAAAGTAATATTAATATCTTACTTACCTAGAGTCTACTCTTTACAAAACGACAAGGACTTTTAAAGATTTGTTTTATTTGTAAATGTCAAGTTCCTATAGAGGTTTCGATTCTGAGAACTAAGCTGTGCTCAATGTGTTCATCCTTACCTACGTAATAAAAAATATTTGACTTTATTATTAACATTCAAAATTCATCGTATAAAATTAAATAACAATAAACTTCGCTTAATCGACCTAGCAAACAGTACTACGACATTTAATTCAAGAAAAGAAATGTGAGATTTGACGAACCTCTCGTAATAGATAAAACTTCATGGCCACCAGCCAGAAAGAGACTAGAGTTAACCATTTTTAGTCTTGAACTAAGTATTGATTGAAACAGATAATCTAAATCGTACTGCTTCACTAAGATACCCAGTCGTGTTTGCCATCATTGGAATTTGCATTACAACTTATTTTCAATTCCACAGCCGTCCACTCATAAACATACATTTTTATCTAACATGGTAAATCGAACACTTAAGTTTATCACTCGCCGTCGCTCACAATCAAATTGATGCTCGTATCAGATCGGGACGCCATCAGCATGCCCGATCCGCTGCTATTAGCATGCAAACAACGCAGCAGCGTTCCAGGAGTAGCTGCTTTTAGCGATTTTTATGCTCAAATCTCATGTGAATGCTCTACCTTTACCTACTTAGGACTTATAACGTACGAAGACTTTTTGATGCAGGAGCTTAAATCCTGTCTAGCAGTCTCTAATTGCTATGTCTTCTGGTGCCGGACGTAAATAATAGCACCATCCCATTTCTTCCCGTGGGTGTCGTAAAAGGCGACTAAAGAATGGGCAGCAGCGTTCTCTTAACATTTAACATCATACTGCGATTGCCAACCCGCCTGCCAAGCGTGGCGATTATGGCAACACCCCATCCCTCTTTTGGAGGAGGCCTACATCCAGCAGTGGACGTCTTTTGGCTGAAAATTATGAATGAATGAGTCTCTAATTATGATAATGATTTCGAGGAGAATTAATGTCATCGAGTAACTTCTGATTAGCATTATGCAGGATTGTTAGTAGACAGACGCGAAAGGCAAAGTTAGAAAGAGAAAAACATAATTACAGGATGGTGATAACTGTTAAAAAAAACAATGATATCATCACTTGGTAATAATACCAGCCAGGAACTATCACAACAGAAGTTACCTGTTTTTTTCATACGGAGGAGAAACAGGAATTTGATAATAACGCTTGCTCATATTATGGCGAACAATTTCTTAGGTATTTACATATAATCCCGTTGGCACCCTTTGGAAATACCCTATTCAGAATGCAATTGCAAAACGTTATTGAGTCGACTGGTGATCTTAATAAATCTTAACTATTATTATCTCGGACACGACTGCCTTAGCCAATCCATTATTAGAATTAAATATGAAGATAAGGTGATTATTTAAATCTTAAAACAATGAGAGGAAGCTTGTGTATTGGCAACAGTCTGATAGATCGGCTGTCAGTCTGGGAGATTTGTACATTAGGTGAATACAAACCCTGAGCAAAAAACAGTATCAAGGTGACCTCTAGAAAAACAAAACAATGCAACAATTTATAGCACAAGGCAGTCCGTGATGAATATTGTTATATTGAATATATTCAACTGTGACATATAATGAATTACTTATTGCCCACGGAGCTTGCTGTCAGTAGTTGTACAATATAGATGACTGTGCACAGCCTTAGAAATAAATAACGGTTCTTAGTTTTGTGCCATTATTGAAGTGGCTGTTATGTTTCTGCAAAGCAGACGTGATCCAGCAACTTTATATATTTGCTATTACGGGCCCTTTCATATTACCTTTATCTAGGGTTGGCTCAGGTCCTCTCTGTTCTTGACTGCGTCACTGCTATGCTGTATTACACGTTGCTGATTCCAGAGTCTTCGTCTGAGGTCTCACTATCCTTTTCAGAGTTCTTGTCAATCTCGCTAGCAGTTTTCTTTATCTTACGACGCCGCCAGTTTGTCCTTCCAAGTCCCTTAAAATGCGTAAACTAAGTAGACGATAGATCTGGAAAGTCGACTACATACAATAAGAATATACCAATCAGCCCAATCCCTCGCAAACTTATACAGTAACAGGCTTTAGCCAAAAAGCTAGTGTAAGTCAAGTGCAGCTGAGCAAGCACCGCCACCTCTCTAGCATTAGCGCGTGTTTGCCACAATGTGCGAAACATGGCTCCAGTTACACACAGGGCTACCACGGACATGGTAAGTCACTGTTTTAAACTTTCACGTTTTATGAGACTAAACCCGCTTCGTCACTACCAGATTCAGACATGTAAGTATCAACTTCAGGCACCAATCTACATGGTCTTCACATGATTTGACCATGATTATGTCTGGACTTTAAAAGAGACTGTGACCTCTGAGTTTGTTTCGGCCTTTCTTCTCAGAGTAGTCAGTTACGAAACGCCGACCTCATCTAGTTTATTTTTGTTTTTTTAAATATGTTAGACGTGTAAAAGTGTTTGTACAAACCTACTTACAGAAAATAAATCATTTATTCATTTATTTAATCAACAAAATCAATCAACTCAGCCTATCGTAGTCTATTGCTGGACGTAGACCTCACCCAGGCTGCGCCACAACTACCTGTCCTCCACCTTCCGCATCAAGTCTGTCCTAGCCACCTTTTTAAGGTTGTCGGTCGGTCTAGCTGGGGGCCGTCCCCCGCTACTACCACGGCACTACGCTTGCCGATACGCGGTCATCAATCCAGGACTCGTGTGCTCCACTGACCATCAGTCCTTCAACAAACATGGCCAGTCCACTGCCACTTCAGCTTGTAAGTGTATATGGCCAGTCAATTGGTCAGATCGTATGCATTGCATAGTCCCTTGTCAAATGTCAAATATAATCAGGAACACCATAATTTACAGGCAGCCATTGTAGTGATCATTGTAGTGATCCTTGTATTGATCATTGTAGTGATCATTATAGTAGTCATTGTAATGATCATTGTAGTGATCATTGTAGTGATCCTTGTATTGATCATTGTAGTTATCATTCAAGTGATCATTGTTGCTTTTATTGATCATAACAATGAAAGATTCTATGGCCATAAATTAATATCCAATAGGAAAGAACTGTGAACTTTGTGGTTGTCTATTGTCGATATTTTGGCTTCTTTTAAAATGTATCTAATACTATAGAAAAATATAAGAAAAGTTCCCGTTCACCCCTGTTCCGCGGCGAGCTGCCGCCTGTAACATGATAGCTGACAATTGCTGGCACTTACCGGCGGCGCTCCGCAGACTAGCGCCCTTCAGACAATATTTACTAGATCGGAGTTCATCATATCCCAATCGTGGGGGATTCGCGACTTTACCCACTGTTTGGCTAAGAAGGGGACGGTAATTAGTTGCATTAGTGGAATGGAAATAGGATATGTACGATATGCGATAGGGAAGAAATATTCGTCATCTTTGTGGCAGCATTATCTGGTGTTCCATGAAGCGTTTCTGTCCCATTTTCTTTTCAATTTATCTCTTAGCCTATTTTTTTTTAATCGAATCTTAATTTTATTGTATGGAACTGTACACAGTACAGTCAGAATCATCCCAACCAGCATTTATTCCAAAGAGGTATAAAAGTTTCTCACACAGAGAACGAATAAGCAATATTGCTCACCACCACTTTTGCTCACTACATGTTTACAATTTCAAATGATTGAGCCATTGAATTTACTACACAAAATACCATTTTCCAGTTATGTTGCAGGGCAGTAATTTGTGCAAAATCATAATATTGTTAATAATAATGTTAAGTTACTTCTGTTTATTTTTAAAATACTACTGTTTGTTTTCTCTAATGAAATAGATAAATAAATAAACAATCATTCGGAGGACTAAGGTCCAGGTCCTCTAAGCAAAAGTTCAAGATCGTTAGCTTCAAAGTACAAAATCCCGTTTAAGTATAAAAACTTTACGCCTCAGTAACTGTTGTTGTTTTCCTTGTATACCGTTCCCCACAACATGGTTGCAACTGTTAACGTTGCGCCCGCGCATGTTTGCTTAGCGTTTGTTTACAAGCCGCTTTGTTTGGGCAACACTGCGGTGGTAATTATAATACTTAGTTGTGTCTGCTTTGTGTGGGTACGAGGAGGTATTGTGGTTGTGGACATTGGTACTTGTCTGTACACTAGGAAAGTAAAGAACTTTTCACGTAATGTGGAAGGTAACGAATTGACTAATGAGCAGGGCTTTGCTTTAAGATAGTTATGGGGAAATGGCTTGTAGTTCCTGCTACAAAACTGTCTAGGTACTTATAGTTCAAAGCTATTTGTATTTAGCAAAAGACAAAGGCATTGTACATACCTATAAGAACATACCCATTATTTTAAATAGACTTGAAGTATGACCAGCACGATTGAACGTCTTGGCACAACAGCTTTCTTAATTTGAAATTACGAGCTCTGACAACCTTAGTCCAAATCTCTGCTGAGCCTGCAACAAATAAACATTCACATGAAAACACAATCTTTATAATTGAGACAATCAAGTACATTATCACGGTTTAAAAACAACACAGTCCCATAACATTAACAAAACAACCTAACTTTATAACTCCTCAAGTAACAGAGAATAATAAGCGCTCACCGCTGGCAATATGTCCGCGTCTCCGTTAAATGAGAGCATTATTTTGCGACGCTCAGCATATGTACTAACATACGGCTACATAAATGGATGTTATGTACGTTCAGAGCAAAGTTCCGAGTTCCCGACGTAACTGACTAATGTGGACAAATTGTCAGCCTCGGAGGAGTTTCATACTAAGTTGATGCATATATTTGACGCTATTTGGACCTAGATTTTAGAAGGAATACCAAAAGTTGCAATAGACATACCTCAGTTTATTAAAACGTTTCTAAACAAGCCTAATATACACATGCATACATAAACTCACGCCTTTTTCCTACGGGGGGGGGGGGGTAGGCATAACTATATGTAGAACGCCTCCTACTGTGTTCGGTATACTCGAACTCGAGCTAAAAATAATGCATATTTTAAGTGAAATAGCTTTATAAGTAAGTCGACTTTGCCTCTGTCACCTCTGCCCTAGACTAAGGTCAAGATCAAACCCATCCTAAATAAAAAAATTAATAAAAAAAGTAGTATTTGTTCATTTTTAGACATTCATTATTATCTTTTTTAAAGTCTTGTACAAAAAGATTTGAAAACAAAACAGCCTGGCTAGCTAAACAATCATCCCATCCACCTTGGTCGCCAGTCCATCTGGTTTGGGAATATCCTCCGCTCCATTTGCCGATGTCAAAAAGACCGAAAGCCCAGTTTCATGATTCAAAACAAGCGATCACGTTCACAAGTTTAATCTAGTTTGATATCTCAGAGCAATTCCGTTCATTGGTACCTCTCGTTAACTTGACGAAGGCAATGTTGTCGCGACAGCCCGGACAAATGACAAACGTTGCTGTTAAGATTGCCTTGCTTCATTTGACTTGAATAAGGAAATAGAGCTTTAATTCTAATTGTATGTAGGTATAATTTTAACTCGATGCCAGTGAAGCGAGTAATCAAGCCTAACATGAATCTAACCCAGTTAGATAACCTGGCAGCGTCGTGACTGTCCTGCGAGAGGTTCTTGGCATGCTAGCTAGTGCTGTAGGTACGTGTCAAGTGAACGGGGCAGCCCTGACTAATCACAGGCGACGATGTGAATTGAGAATGTTATTGTGGTGGGTGGGAATTTATTCGATGGTGATATTATTGGAAAGTGATCAATTTGCTTATATAGAGGTCAGATAGGCAGACGCTCAGTGTAAAATACTGGTATTCAGCTGCATCCGGTTAGACTGGAAGCTGACCCCGACATGGTTGGGGAAAGGCGGCAGATTGATTGATTGATCCATTTGCTTATCATTTGCAACTCACTGATAAGAATTTTAGAATTCATCAATCCAATCATAAAAAACTGCTAACATTCAATCAAATTCAAAGATTTCAAAGAAATACCATGTTTAGTTGTGACTACTTGTGATCGGATATTCTCGACGTTTCCTTTCTTGAATATATTTATCGTCTTTTCTTGAATCTAGCTAAACTAGCAGCTGTAAACAATACACAACAATGCATCTGCAATGAAAACTTATAATTGGGTAGCTAAGAGGAAAAATATTGTGAACTCGTAGGACCAACCAGAGGTTTCGATTCGAATGTCGAATCAACAATCTTTAATACCAGTTATTCCATAGCGTCGTTCAGTTTAATAATCTCCCAAAAGCCCCGACACTCCCGACACTGCTGTCAGTCCTGAGATCCCTGGCGTGCTCTCTACAGAGCAATACGTAAGTGTCAGTGAAGGAGCGGCAGCACGATGTCCGTGTTAGTGCGACAAGTGCCCCCCAGACAAGCGACGGTATTAAGGCTTCTACATACCGGGGCGACAAGTTGCGCCGGTATGTAGAAGCCTTTATGGTGTGTTCCTAATAGGGTGGATAAAGGCTAGAACAGTATCAGATAAACGTTAAAGGCTTCTACATACCAGCGCGGCTTGTCGCGTGACGCGACACGGTACAAATGCCCCGCGTGTCGCGGGACTAGCGGTGCCTTTGTGTCGCGTCGCGTCGCGCGACAAGTCGCCCCGGTATGTAGAAGCCTTAAATCGGAAAAGATTGGAGAGATTGGCGCTCTGTATAAATGACACCAAAATGTCATTCATAGTAGTCTATAGCGCAGCCTTTGCAGGTAAATAAAATATTACAACGTGATTATTTTATAAAGCAAACCAGATAGTGCATTAAAATAGAAATAGCATGAATATAAAGCGTAGTGATTCAAAGAATTTTATTGTGTTTTTTTGCAAAGTCATAAAACGCCTCAACAAGGTACGTTAGATTATCACAGATTTAAAAACATCAATAGTTAGACTATTTAGAAGAATTGATTAGACACGAAATATGCAGTTTCAACCATGACTATATTATAATGTTCATGAATAATTTATATTATGGCCTTTAGTCCAGTTTAGCGTTAAACAGGACAAATAAATACTTAATAATGACTCTATTTGGCATTCCCTACAACCTTATTATTGCGATAATAATGTTATTATTATTACTCTACAAGTTATATTTAATTCATTAGACTACTAGTTATTTAGTCCAATATGCCCTTCACTGTTTGGGCTAGATTTAATTATAAGGCTAGTTGAAGAGTGTTTAGTGTTTATGTATTCGGAAGTTTCAAGTTAAAATTACTATACCCTGAAGGATATTATTAAGTAATTGGAAATCGCACAAGTTAAGAACATTCAGTTTAATACTAACCCGTTATAAAGACTGATAAAAACAAGCCTCCTTGTTTAAAAGTGTGCGCCATAAACTCTTTATTAAGAAGTTTTACTGAATCATTTGCATCTGCATAAATTAACAGCATCATAATTTCCATGTGTTAATTAACTGTAGGCACAATAATTATTTGCAAATCGTAATCTTATCACATAATCAGTTAATAAAAGTCAAAGTCAGTTAAAAAACCTACCACCCATGCTACACAGATTCGTAACAAGTGTGTGCGCGCCCTAACACATGCTCCGTAGGGCTGCCACCTGATTTATTATCTCGCAGACAAACACATTATCACAACCTTAAGTTTACACTAAACAACACTTCTGCCACACGAAACTCCGCTTTATTTCACCGCAATAAGGTTTAGGATAGTTTTTTTAGAAAAACCTGTATGGAGGATCATGAATCAGCATCGCCATATTGAATTTTAACAGCAATTGCGAATAAAACCGTCAGCCTGTCAAAATATTTAAAGTTATTTGTGTGCGCAAGAGTGTGAGGAGCCGGTAGAGGCGGCCATTGTTTTTATTTTAATATGGAAGCAAAACAGTTGGTTTTATTTTTTAAACCTTTAAAAGATACCTAAAGAAATCGTGAGTACATTGATGACTTCATATTGTATTGTTCTGTAACATCTTTCCTCGCGCTTTCTGTGAGAGTGATTTTGTAAAAAGGGGCGGAAGTTTGTAACAGAAAGATACGGCTTGAGCA
The DNA here is from genome assembly GCA_948098905.1 of Tiliacea aurago. Taxonomy (NCBI): domain Eukaryota; kingdom Metazoa; phylum Arthropoda; class Insecta; order Lepidoptera; family Noctuidae; genus Tiliacea; species Tiliacea aurago. The sequence continues at coordinate 26,243,819 of OX402590.1, read as the reverse complement.
TGGAATAAGTAAGTACTTTATAATAGCATGGAATTAGTAAGTGTACAGCACTTACTAATTCCATGGTGAGATGTGAGATGATACACATCATTTGCAACTACTGTAGGGCTCGCTCGTTTTTAGGGTTCCGTACCCAAAGGGTAAAACGGGAACCCTATTACTAAGGCTCTGCCGTCTGTCTGTCTGTCTGTTTGTCTGTCTGTCCGTCTGTCCGTGTGTCACCAGGCTGTATCTCATGAACGGTGATAGCTAGACAGTTGAACTTTTCACAGATTATGTATTTCTGTTGCCGCTTTAACAACAAATACTAAAAAATAGAATAAAATAAATATTTACATACAATTTCTCCCATACAACAAACGTGATTTTTTGCGCTCGTTTTTGCTCTATATTGATAACGGCAACAGGTAGACGCTTGAAATATTCACAGAATATGTAGATATACAGGGTGTTTGGTGCATCGTGTGCCAAATTAAAATGGTCGACTGAAGGGGTCATCCGCTAGCCTTTCAGACCTCTTAACACCCCTCATGCTCTGTGGATTTTTTTTATCGACTTTTTATTGTTTTCCAAAAAAAAGACCCAAATTTTACATTCAAATACAGATTTAAAAAAAAATATAAGGCGTAGACTCTGAATTATAATTTTATTTCGATGTGTATTGTTTAAGAATACCTTTTAATACAAAATTAGTGATATTAGTCACCTAGTTTTTTTTTAATTCACTCGCAAAGGTAAAACTTAAATTAAAGCTGTACATGTTACAGCTATTTATAAGGCTACAAAAAAAAAACCAAAAGCGACCGGGATCTTCCAACTCCCTCATTAATTCTCCAGTCTATCCTCTTTCTAATGATGTGCCACATGCCATAAAAGTATTTTAACAACTTTGTGAATTCGCTAGAATTGTGAATCAAGTCACATAAAACTACATTCCAAATTCTAATGAAAAAATATTTATTGCGGAACTGTTACTTGAGAAAGAGGTAAAATTTGTTTTCTCACTCTTTCACAGTAAAATCTATCTTCTATCTCTTTCTTGCATACCTTAAATTGGTTTGAACAAATCGCGCCGCCCGACCCGCCATTTTTTTAGTCGAGACATGACTGCCTCTGCTACCTAACGTGTGTGCTAGTTCACCATACTCCGCGATTCTTTTATTACTTTGTTATCGTTAAGTTTTGCTGGTTCTTGTTACATTTGTTTAATTTTTGTTGTTATTGTTAAACTTTGAGTTTTTTGTTATTGCAATGGCGACATTCTCTAACGAAGAATATGCGGACATCATGATGGCTTACGGAGCCGCTAATGGCGTCGCTCGTGCCGCGCAACGACTTTACCAGGAACGCTTTCCTGGTAGACGATTACCTGGCCGCAGAGTCTTCCAAGACACATACCGACGCATACGCGAGATTGGCAGTGTTACTTTTAATGAACCAAGGGGCCATATTGTGCGACATAATGTTGAAGTAGACGAGAGAATACTGGCACTTTTTGAGGAAGACCTTACAAGAAGCATTAGAAATGTGGCATCACATCTTGATATTTCAATATGGAAAGTGTGGAAAGTACTTCGTCAAAACAAAAAGTATCCATTCCACTACACTCCGGTGCAAGGTACGTAATTTTAAACTAACTTTAAACCCGTGCAAGCTTTGTTTGACCTTGCCTTTGTTTAGCAGGTAATGGGTATGGTATGGCGTCACTTCCAGGTAGTGAATCTATTAGCACGAACAGCGGGTCCTCTCTTGTGCAATTACTTATTGCCCAAGAGAAATTTAAAAGAGGTTTTTGTTTGTTGCAGGTCTTGAGGGTGGCGACTTTGAGAGACGAGTGGCTTTTTGTCGGTTTCTTTTACACACGGATGTGGATGATCCTGATTTTTTAAAAAGAATACTGTGGACGATTGAATCCAAATTTACCAAGGATCCTCAATTTACACAATTTGCACCACTGGACAACGAAAACGCAAAACCCACGTGTTAAAAGACAGAAATCTTCTCAAAGAAGGTTTAGTGTAAACGTTTGGGCAGGAGTGATTGGGAATCAGGTAATCGGACCGCATTACCTGCCCGATAATCTCAATGGCGAAGACTACCTGGAATTCCTACAAAATGACCTGCCCGAATTAGTGACCGATGTGCCCGTATTTAATGAACGTGTGCCCATTGTATTTCAAAATGACGGCTGTCCCGCGCATTGGCGATTGACTGTGAGGTAATATCTCGACAATGTGTTCCCCAATGCATGGATTGGACGCGATGGCCCTATTCCATGGCCGCCACGTTCCCCAGATCTAACTCCGTTAGACTTTTATGTCTGGGGACGTGCCAAAGAGTTGGTATATGCCACGGAGGTTCCAACTAGGGAGGTATTAGTCCAACGCATAGAAGCGGCATTCAATACTATTAAGGAGGAAATACGACTTCGTACAACAACTGTTGAAATACGAAACAGGTGTCGGGCCTGCATTCACAACAGAGGCCAACAATTTGAGCAAGATTTGTAACAATGATTAAATAAATGTTAAAAATGCAATTTTGTTTTTTTATTTCAAGTAAATCCCACGAAAGATACAGATATGAGACACGAATTTACCTAACCATAAGAATGAGATAGCAGATTTATAGGTTTGACAGGTATAATTTAAGAGATTTTTTTTTAAATCATAATTTTGAATATTAGCCTTAGGTGACTCGATTCACAATTCTAGCGAATTCACAAAGTTGTTAAAATACTTTTATGGCATGTGGCACATCATTAGAAAGAGGATAAACTGGAGAATTAATGAGGGAGTTGGAAGATCCCGGTCGCTTTTGATTTTTTTTTTGTAGCCTTATAAACAGCTGTAACATGTACAGCTTTAATTTAAGTTTTACCTTTGCGAGTGAATTAAAAAAGAACTAGGTGACTAATATCACTAATTTTGTATTTAAAAGTATTCTTAAACAATACACATCGAAATAAAAATAAAATTCAGAGTCTACGCCTTATATTTTTTTTTTAATCTGTACCTGTATATTGACTTTAAAAATAAATAATTAAATTAAAATAAAACAAATATTTAAGGGGGGCTCCCATACAACAAACGTGTTTTTTGCCATTTTTATAGATAATGGTACGGAACCCTTCGTGCGCGAGTCCGACTCGCACTTGGCCGGTTTTTTTTAATAATATTAAATCATCTGTTACCACTACTTGTTTTTATTTAACGATTTTACAAACAATCGATGGTTTATTTACTCTTAGGATACATACAATACACCTGTAGCTACTATTCACGCTAGATTTCGTGAAGCTGTCGATGTTGAATAAAAAAAAAAACTTTTATTTCAGACCCATAGATCCATTTGATTAGTATACACACGACTTAGGCCCGTATTAATAGAGCGCTACTCAGTACTCAAGCATTACTTAAGACTAGATTCAAGCCATTTGATTGGTTGAAACTAGTCCTAAGTAGTGCTTGAGTACTGTCGAGTAACGCTCTATTAATACGGGCCTTAGAAACTAGTGTTAGTACTTAAATCTAACAGAAAAACAACACAAACTATTAATTACTACGCCACAGTGCACAGTGGCATGTAGGCGTATGCAATGTCTCAGTATGGGGCTGTCCCACTTATCAGCTATTGTTTTCAGGATGCTTTGAAACCAAGTCACTTTTTTCTTTAATGTCTACTCACAAGTCAACCTAGGAGGTTGTCGGCTGCTTAACCAGGCTGTCCTGCGGATGCCTTAATAAATTAAGGACTCCAGCCAGGGCATAAAACTTATAAGCTAAGCGTCTACACGCTAAGGGCACCCCCTGTGGTGTTCGGACCTCGGCTTAGGGCGCCCGCCGATGGGGGAGGGCAGCAAGAGACAGGCTGGATCGGGTCAAAAGGTAGTTTTTTTTTAATACTGATTTATCGCAGTTGGCTCCGAAGTGCCTCTACTGCTTAACCAGGCTTTGGCGGGGCCTGAAGGGCCTCTCGCCAGGTTTAAAATATAAAATTAAGTAGCACAGCTGAGGGCGTCTCTTAGTGGGAATTGAACCTAGGCTTAGGGCGCTATTGACTACTGTACAAGAGGGGTCTTGTAGCATCTGATTATTGGTAGTCTTTGTAGCACTTACACTATATCTAGACAATGATCTCCTCCCACTCTACGTACCCCACACAATTACTAACATCATACCAAAACATCTAATCAGTATTCGCGTTTCTCCATCGACCCACATTTCGTAACAGAACTGGTTCTAATAATTCAGCTCCGACCACAAATATCGACTAATTAGATATTATTTATTGCCGATAAATTGTTATAAATTATACATCGATGCTAACTTGTGTTATTTACGACGTCACAGCCTCGTAACTCTGCACTTCATGATTACGAGCTGGTACATCGAAATGGCAGATTTTGCTTAATTAGTTATTTCATTCAGTATAGGTATTATTGAATTATGTTTTAAGAGATTGTTGGTTTTAGTTGAAAGTGCAGCAATATTTGGACTAGTTCTGAATTAATTTAATGTTTGGTAGGTACATTGCAAGATGCAAATTGGGTACCGACTACAATAAAATTGAAACATGTTTATTTAGCTCGCTGTAGAAACGTTTTGCTTTAAAGTAATAAAGTGCTAAAGTCCGATAAAAACATAAAAGCACATTCTCTCTTAATACAATCTCTTGTGTAGTTTGTTCTTTACTCCCATACGAATACAGTAATTATGCGGTACTGGACCAGGCTGTATATTGAGCATTCCGGATCCAAACCTAAATTTAGACTAAGATGAACTATATACTTAATTGTAATTTATATTGTTTTTTATTAACGACTTTTTAGATATGTTTTTATTTCTCTCAGATATTGAAAAAAATTATGTGACATTTGTGCGTATTTTAAATTTGGTTGAATGATAAGTGTAGATAATGTATTTTAATTTTATTTGATTTGAATGTTTTAGTATAATATTATTGTGTATGTGTGATTTTTATATCCATTTTGTGATCTTATTTAATGTGATTTTATGGACTATGTCTAAAAAATAAATGAAATTTTAATTTTTAATACCTAATACAAATATTATAATAAAACAAATACAAACTAAGTTCAGTTTACCTCCACTCTTATTTGAACAAAACAAAAACTATACATAAAACCCAATCGATGTGTCAGTTCTAACAATCCCCAGTCTTCGCTATTTAACATGTATAAAAAAGGCAACAATTCTAAGAAGTACAATCAACTCGTACGTATGTGAGCTGCGCATGAGCACTGACATCTCGTTAAAAATGACGCAACAAGGCACTAGCACACGAGATACTTGCTCTGTTGTGATTCGCGACCAGTAGGTACCATGCTGTCGGTGCAAGAACCAAGAAGCTATATCTGCAATGTAATTGATTTGAACCTATATCTAGGTACTTACATGAAACTTATTTCCAGCCAGTGAGACTACAAAGACTGCAACAATAAAATTATAAAAACTTCTTGCAAAAATTCCAAATGTTCAGAACCTGTGGTGATGTGTATTTTATATGACACTTGAGCTTTACCCATATTATTATTATTAATTCATTTATTTCAGACAGTCCATACAATAGATAAAAAAATTAAATTCAATAAAACACATATCATTAAATTAATCAACAATAAATAAAATTACACATACACATTAGAATTATTTAACCAATGCCACAATTAAATTAAATATAAGTAATGAATTAAAATATTATACACTAAAATAATCAATAACAAATTTAGACATACACAATACGGTCATAAACGCATGTCAAATAAAATGAGGAGAGGCGTTAACATGACGACCATCCATAGGTTGAGCTAAAAACCATTCCTTCCAATTTTTATGAACTGAATAGCTACCTAGCTTTAATTGCTTTTTAGAAGGTTGTAACCTCAGATTATAGAAAGAAGCAGATAGACCGCGCGGAACAATAAAGTGAGGCCCGTTTGTAGACATGTGTGCGTTACAGCCACGTGACAGCACTATAAGAACAGGTGCCTCTATGTGTGTCCGGTTGCCAGAAGAATGAAAAAATTAGCCATAATATTTCATTAGTACATGAAAAAAAAAAGTTTTTTTTTTTTAAATCAGTTGTTTTTATTAACAGTATATGTCAAATTAACAATACCCATATAAACGATACATTTGCGATATATTTTTATTTTGAGACACCAACATTTTATTGTTTTTGGTAGCTATATTTACTTTATGGTGACGTCATATAACCCAAGATATAGCAAATCGACTGATGTAATAAGTATTATAAAATCCATTAACTATACTCGGAATTTTAATTCGATTCCAGATTTGACATTAGCTACTGTCATTTTGTGAAATAATGATACCACATATAATAGTGTAGTGATGAACACAAAAATCGATAAACAATCGAGCTAAACCCTATCGAATTGATATGGGCGCAGGTAAAGGGGCATGTAGCTAAAATAATAAAACCTTCAAATTGACAGACGTGAGAAATTTATTTCAGGAAGGCATTAAAAAAATTACGGCTACCGAATGGTCTAAATGCGTATCCCATGTTGTCAAAGAAGAGCAAAAAATGAGTAGGCTAGATATGTTAATTGACAATATCACAGACACATTTATAATAAATGTTACAGAAAGTGACAGCGATAGCGATAGCGATGACGGCGACAATTTATAAAATAATTTATTACCATAATACATCTATCTATCTGTTTTATTTGTCATGTTCCTTCATGATCACATTTTTTTATTTATTTCACACACAATTATAAAAGAAAAGTCTCAGATCGTTAATTAATCGTCAAAACTAAATTATTGGTTCAGAAATATTTAATTTCCTGATATACTTAGTTTACGAGCGTAAAATTATAAACGAGAAGAATCGATCTGGAAATATTCCATTTCCATATCGAATAATTTCGCAACGTCACTATTTAGTACTTGTCATAACGTTGCAACACTGAAATTGTCAAATCTGGAATCGAATTAAAATTCCGAGTATAGTTACACTTACGAAGACACATACATACTTATTTATTTATAAACATACTAACCAGAAAAGGCGATAAATAAAACACTATTATCGACATAAATATTTTTGTAAATCGATACTCCTGTATCCTATACTTATTTCCTAACTTAGGGTAAATGTTTCAATATAAACTAGCAACACCGAGATTTTTGTTAAGGTTTTGTGTTTCAAGATGTCACTAAAAATAAACACGTAAAATAAATCCAAATAGACAAATAATCAATATTTTACGTATGAAAGATACTCCATCTTATTTGTTTTGTTTTTGGGAACAGTTTTTACAATGTTTAAAAATACAAGACGGCATTATTCTGAAATTATCTGTTAGAGCCCGTGACGTACCTACTAACGATGCGACGCTTCGTGCTGTACTGAATCGAGAGTGTATTCGCTTTTGAATTTGTATTTGCTTTGTTTCCGCACTCTCGGTGTTCCGCGCGGTCTATCTGCTTCTTTTCTATAATCTGAGGTTGTAACAAACAAGCATGATAAGAATAATAAGCTTTACATGCATTGTATAATCGCATTTGATAAAAGTATCGATATCAATAAAATGAATGTGCCAACATTAAACAAAACACACAGATTATCAACATGATTTATTTGTTTTTTTAACCTCGGTTTTTAGCACTTGGGGTCTCCATAGAGGTCACTATAATTAGGAATGAATAAAACAGAATGTTTGTTTTTTATCCGCTTATATAAAGTAAGATAATTTGTATGTGGAGGTCTAAGTTCATATGTTTACTATAGAAAAAAATCATAAAACTTGATCGGTTGAAGATAGGAACATGTTTTATTTAAGCACTCTACATAAGATGTTTTTTTTAATATTTATGTACTTAGTTATTAGTCATTTACTAGATTCATAGATGGATAATGCCTCTCAATAATGTTAATTAATACCACACCGTACGCAAAATACGCGCATTGACGTGGAGTTGCGAACACCAGCCCGTATTACTTATCTAATTAATACCACACCGACGATTCCCTCAGTGACGAGTGCTTGAGACAGTCATTCTATTAACACACTCATATTATAAAGGCGAAAGTTTCTGACTGTGTGTGTTTGTTACGTCGTCACGCTACAACGGCTGGACCAATTTTGATAAAATTTTGATACCTCCATACAAATTTTTTTGGTGCTGACACCCTTTTTTTTTTTTGTTCATGGGTGGAAAATCCTCATGGATGTCCTCTGCCCTGGGGTGGTCGGAGGGGTCTGTCAGACTCTTACTGACTAAAAACCACCCCAGTGTTCCCTTCCCACACTTGCACCGGGGATCTTGGGATCTGTTATTACTTCTGCAATCCCCGGCTAGTGCCGGCCCGCCTGTGCAGGCCACCTTAAGTCTGGTGGGGGGTGAGGTGGTTGACCCCGCCCCCCGCGCGACGTCTGAAAGGGGCGCGCGTGGAACACTACGCGCCGCCACCTCGGGTCCAGTGTGATAGGGGGCGGCGGACGTCCCCAAGTCCGCCGTCCCTGGACCCATTTAGGGGGGCTGGAAGAGGGCATTGTCTGCCCTCCGCCGACGCCCAGTGCGCCTGCTGCGGGCCGGGTGAGCGGACGCGATTTCCCGCTCCCTTTCCGCAGCCTCCTTCTGCGACACGACTGTTTCGCAGAAGGATAGCACCGCGTCCCAGGACTCTTCGCTGCCGGCAGCGACAGTAGGTCACTGCCTACTCCTGAGATGAGGGCACGGCGTGGCCCCTCCCAAACGGCACACTCTGCCAGCGTATGCCGCGCCGTGTCCTCCCGAGGTAGCTGACACCCTGGATTAACATATAGGCTACTTTTGATCCCGATATTCCCACGGGATCAAGACTAACGCGGGTGAAACCGCGGGGCGCAGCTAGTTTTTCATATAAATGAGAACCAAATAAATATAAAACTGTCATATGTCTTACAAAAACTCCTACTAACTTCAGAATATCGAAAAGTCTTCTTACAAATCTTGCCAAGTACACATGTGATCGCCATACGTGGAAACAATGTCCCACGATAAATCCGTCGCCACGCGGCGCAATAGCGCATGCGCTACAGATTGTAATGCTCGCGCGCATCTAAACGTGTCAGCGATGCGCCGGCGACGCCGCGCGCCGTAATGTACGACAGCGCGATGACTACTGCGGATATGGGAGTCAATAAAATATAGATATCTTTGGTATTTACTGAAAATAATAGCCGAATTCGTGTTATGTTACTGTCAGTATGAAAGATTCTAGCAATACGAGAAATTATAATAAGAAAGCTCACCGTTTTATCTTGTGGAATTTGTCATGGATAGCATCCATCATGTTGAAAAATTGTCATGGAGAGCACAGGGTTCCAAATGTGTTGAGACATTTGGAACCCTGTGCTATTTCCTCTGCTAAAAGAAAGTCGATCGTGTAGGAGCCATGTAGCTATATTGCAATGAATAAAAGAAGGTTTTTAGCATAATTATAACAGAAATAGGCCGTGACTTAGGCCTACCAGAATAATCACAAAAAAAGTGCTCAAGCCATGCGGTACGAACTGCTCGTGATCCACTAAACGTGTCAACGCTGCCCCTGCCGCTGTCGACGTAATGACAACGCGATGACTACCGCGGATACGGAAAAAATAAATTTAAAGGCATTTCTAATAATATTTTTGTATACGGTGAGAAAAGACGGTTAGCAGAAACATTTTTTTCAACTTGTAATGTGAGAATTTCTTTGAAAACCGTTTATTATGGGTGTCTGATGCAAAGCTTACGTTTAGCATTAAACGGACTGATAATGATGAGGACTCTCATGGGATGATATACCGGTTCCACGTGATATTATTTTTTTTATTTATTTAACATTTTTTCATTAAAGAAACTAACACTAACTATAGGTACATTACAAGATACTAATACAGAAAAGTAATAAGTCTAAGAATAAATGACTTCAGTTTCAGCCAGTGTTATTGAAATGTAAAAACTTCAGCGAACTTCTAATGAATTCAGCCCATTTGAAATTCTACGAAATCTTTGAAATATGATCGTCTTAATTTCTTGTTTCCTAACAGCCATTTCAAAGATATTTGTTTGATGAGAATTTAAACTATGTATTAGTAAGTTCCATGGAATTAATTCAAGAATTAAAACTTCCATTCTTGTTAAAGAGAATAACTCTAGGTCTAAACCTACTCAAGTTATTTAAATTGAGGAACGTTTTACCATAAGTAATCTTAGTTATTTGGTAACCAGGGAGTCTACTCCGAACATAAAGTTTAAGTATCGGCCGAATGTGCGGCCGTTGCTTGACTACGGCTAACTATGGCTAGAGCGAAAAAAAAAATCTTACTCAAAGAGATCAGCCAAAGTCAAAAATGTAACTTTAAGTCGGGTAATGATTCAAAGTCAAAAAAAGGAAACTATGGAAGTTATAAAACGAGCGAACATTCGGCCGATACTTCGGATTATCGCTTCGGAGTAATCCTTTCGTTTCTTCTTTACAGGTTATCCCAAGTTTCAAGAACCTAGTCATTATGTATTTTTATGCAGATCGAAAAGTCAGATTTTTATGTGGACGGCTTTTCTATTAAATAGCTGTTTGCCGTTGCCTATGTTAAGTACGTCAGCGTGCCAAGACGTTTGTGACAAGACATGATAAATTATGTCTTTTCAATTTGTACTAGCATTTTAAGACAAAACGGTTTTATCGCTTTGATGTGTGAAATGTGTGACTCAAGTCATGTCACAGTAGGCCGTGCTCGCCCCGCCCCGGTATATGATAGGATAAGTAAACCAAGGATCTACAAATTAGAAATTCACAGCATCTACGAGTATCTATCTGCTGGGGAGTTTGTTGCGCTACTTCTTCTTCCCAGCTAAAGCACTAGGAAGTGGGGAAGGGCGCGTTTTTGGGGGACTGTCTTATGTAATTTTGATGTTCGAAAAGTGCTGATTCTCAGCCTAGTTTAAATAAATTACTTTTGATTTTTATATTTATTTAAATGTCGGAGACGGTTATTAGTACGGACAAGTAACGAATCAAGCCCGCCACCTGGTTACATCGCGTGATCTACCCACACCTCTGGCGCGCTACTACAGTCGTGATGTTTCGAGCCGATGGCGAAGAGGACATTCAAGATTCAATGTCTCGTCTGATCGCATCGGAGTTAAGACGTCGTGGAACTATACTCGATTCGTTATGCTCGGTTATTATGGAAGTTTAAATTTGTTGTGATTGTGTAAATTTGTAATTTCATTAAACGCTCTGTATCGCACCCAGTGTGTTTTCATTGCACGAAACCCAACTTCTGCCCACATGAAGACCGCATCTAACTGAGTAAAATCCTGGCGCTCCGACATATACATGTTTAAATAATAAATATAGTCGTCTCGTGTCTGTCTGTGACCGCGTTGTTTTTCTAAACTACACAATGGATTTTGATGCGGTTTTCAACATCTAGGGAATTTATTCTAGAAGGTTTATGCGAATAATCTATTAATATTAAACTTACATACAATAAAGAAATCTCAATAGCTTTACATGTCGTTAAAACTGTGCGAAGCAGGGGCGGGAAGCTAGTTCAGCATAAAGTCTAGATCTTTATACCAAAACTCGAGTCTCATTCGATCGTTGTACTCACATACAAACGTCCTTGTTTTGTACAGTTACTGAGTCGCAAGCCATAATGGTTGATGTCGGAGGTTATCGCGCTCACCCGGCGCCCGCGCACCCACTGATTTCTGCGAACCCTTATCACTCCGCTTCATAGTAAATATTTTAAGACGGATAATATTATATCGCGGCATGCCTTCTGCGTACATTATATGAAACAGTTTTACTAGATTACATTCTTGGGAGTTGGAGGTTACGGGTATATTTAACCTTTGCTAGCTAATCTAAGACTGAAATATGAAAATAATGAATTCATGTAAACTAGAATTTACTAATTGTGTCTTTAGTTGAACAAAAAATCAAGAAAAAAAGAGAAAAGTATAAAAATGAGAGAAATATTGAAAGTGCCTGATGTATGAGTTGATGTTGGTACATACTTTAGACTCGTACCTAACTGTTCTGCACTGACTGACGATCACAACATAGTACGAACTAGTGCATTGTATTAGTTTTCCACGTAAATAAGCAAATTCAGATATTGTAGCATGAATAAATAAATAAATAAATAATCATTCCTATTAATTACTAAATAAGTGAACTGCTGCTTCATCTTCCATTTTTAGGGTTCCGTAGTCAATAAGGAACCCTTATAGTTTCACCATGTCCGTCTGTCTGTCAGTCTGTCTGCCCCGGCTTAGCTCAGAAAATCTTAGTAGGTACTAGAAAGCTGTAATTTGGCATGGGTGTAATTAATTATGAATTTGAAATGTTTTTAGATTGCATGCTATTATATTATTTTCTTGTAATATTCAAACGGCAAGAAATAAAAGGCTATTTTATTTTATTTTAATTTATTTTTGTACATATTAATCACACCGACAAAGTGGTAAAATAAAATCATTTTTTTTTTCTTACTCGTAATGCGGGGAAGATATTTTTTTTCTCGTCTATCTCATGATGTGGAGTATCGTTGGATAGGCCGTTGAGGTTTGATAGTTCAAAAATGTTGAGGGTCTGCGAAGATTTTTTTTCGATTCAGGAATCCGTTTGCGTAATATTAAGCTTTAAAGTGCTAATTTTTGTTAGAGCCAAGTGTCATAGCTTGATGTGTAGCCGTGTGTACTTATAACAAAATTAAAAGGAAAACTATCACAGCTAAGTAGGCTTTACAAGGTAACGAATAATAGTTGACCAACTTACATTTGCAGTTAGAGAATTGACCGTGACGTGATATCGATGTATGGGAGAACATGTTTTTCAACTACAATGTTAAGTTTGTTTTTAGGATAAATTCATCCCTACTACGGAACCCTTCATTATGCGTGGTCCGACACGCACTTGGCTGTTTTTTATTATATCAAATATCACCTGTCTCTACGACACCGAGCTGGTGGGTGACAACTCCACATTTACATCAGTTTCCACAGAAACATGGCACCAACAGCTATAAAAGAGGGTAGGCAGCAAAAACAGAGCAATTATGATAATGAAGTACCTACCTATATCGCCAAGGTACAGACAGCAGACAAGTTATGATATATTTCTGTATTTTTTGGAATTAATTAGCCAATCGTAATTTTATGTGACATGTTTTTTTAATCAATTAATATTATAATAAACAAGATTTCATTAATAAAACATGTCAGCTATTAACAATCATCACATACTTTCTTGCTGCCAGTAACTACATCGTTATTTTTTACACCCTTGCTAAATAATTCATTTGAACTATATTTAAACTGACGCCATATTGAATTAATGGAGATATGCTAGCTATCCACTATGCCCCGGCTTCGTTCGTCGTCATCTCCGTTACAATAATCTATTAGTACGGTAATGTGGGCGTTACGATGCAGACTGCAGAGTCGACGTAATCATGTAAGGAGTCTACTGAGGACTGTTGGTTCCATTTAATTAACTTTTTTCGTAATTTTATTTTATTTATTTATTTATTAATAACCAACTTATATTAACAGTTTGCACCACACATAAAAGTTATCGTCAATATTAGTAATTACACATAAAGTAGGGTTTACACACAATTTGACAAAATTAGTTAAAATCATATACAATCAGATAAAATTAGTTAAAATCATATAAAATTACAGAAACAAAGATAAAAAATTAGAGAAACAAAGATAAAATTAGACAAAATAAGATAAGATTAGATACAATTGAGATAAAATTGGAATAAAATGTAACAATGTGTGTGGCAATGAACTCCAGGTATTTAAAAGCAGGAGTTAGGAATCTCAGTTCAGTACTCGCGAAGACATCTGAGGATTCGTCGTATAGCAGAATGTTGTTAATATGGGTGAGGGTGAGGGAAATGTATAGCTTGATGTGTAGACGTCTGTATCTAGTACAGACGGCTACACATCAAGCTATACATTTCCAGTATAAGCTGATTTCGCATTGTATAGGATTTCCGTACAATTAGAGGTCAGCGTAAACTGGAAATGTATAGCTTGATGTGTAGCCGTGTGCACAATGGACTGATCTTAAGAGTTATGGTACTAGTTTGAGGTATTGAGAACAGAGAACGTTGGCGAGGGCGAAGTGTGTGTCTAATGGGTAGTGGGACGTTAAAGGAGATGTACTGCAGTAACGAGGAATTGGTTGTTACCAGATAACGATCACTGATGAACGTATTAAGGCTTCTACATACCAGCGCGACTTGTCGCGCGACGCGACACGGCACAAAGGCCCCGCGTGTCACGGGAGGAGCGGTGCCTTTGTGTCGCGTCACGTCGCGGTACAAGTCGCCTCGGTATGTAGAAGCCTTTACAGTTTTTTTGAAGCATTACAACTCCACCATTTTTTCATTTCTTGTAAGACTTCTCCTAATTTTGTCTTAGCCCAGCTCAATAAAATCCACATTAATTCTTGTGATGTGAACTTTTTAGAACTGAATGTACGTACGTCATGTTGGTATGTCAATAGCATAGACAGAAGCCAATCCTGCTCGGTGAGTATGGCAACATGTCACGACTTTCAATTAAAACAATCTACAAGAACATAATAATAATATATGGGTACTTACCTACTTAGATGTATTCGTTGGACTCTCGACGTTAAGATACCAACGATTTCATTGAGATCAGGTGTCCCATTCATGGCCAGTATTTAGCAGAAGCCGTGAGACACAGACAGACGGACGTGCTTCAACGTGAGTGTAGGTAGCAAGGTGTCGTATGTACTAACACTACGTGAGACACAACATGATACGGGTTTTTCTCAAGAAGTCGCGCAGCTTCCACCGAGCACGAGCACGAGCAAAGGGCTGCACGCGCAACTTGCAAGAGAAGACAAAAACATTGTTAAATTATTTATATCATAGTTTACCACAGTCAATTCTTATTTCGCAAATAATGCATTATTTTAGAACAAATTTGATTACCATAAAAAGGTAAGTCAACCTTAAAAGACAAACATATGCTTTCGCGAACTTTCAAAGGGGAACAATTCCGATATAGGCACGTGATATTTTTTGCGTAACTTTAATCGTTTACGCAGCGCACGCAACGGAAGCTCTCATAAGGATTTTTTTCCCGTTTTTGCAACATTTTTCATTGATGCTCCGCTCCTCTTGGTCGTAGCGTGATGTTATATGACCTTTAGCCTATGGCCTATATATAGATTTTCCTCAATAAATGGTCTATCCAACACAAAAATATTTTTTCAATTCGAACCAGTAGTTCCTGAGATTAGCGCGTTCAACCAAACAAACTGTTCAGCTTTATAATATTATATTATCTATAATAATATTATATTATAAAGCTGAAGAGTTTACTATTTATCATAAGAGGTGGGGGAAGACCTCCCTTTATACTGCCCCTCGGACTGATCTATCCTTAACAGACAAAATTTAACAGTGACGAAATCCTATATAAAACATCAATACTCCGTGAACTATCTCATTCAAATAATAAATTTGAAATAGATAGCTACTCATCATTTACATACACACCTCCTATTCGGGAATAAGGATGTGTAACTCGCATATAAACGACTAATTACCGCTCCTCATCGATTCCAATTAGTCTATAATAAACTGGCTGACTAATCAATCGCTGGTATTAATTAAGTTTCCTTGCCAGCCCTGTGGGACGCATGGTCGTCGCCTGCACAGGTTCCCCCCCGTACGAGGCGAGGCGACACCGGGCATGCGCCGTAGAATCTTAATTACTATCTTTTGGAGTTAAAAGGCCTGGAAGGAGCACCGCGAAAGTGTTACGAGTATTGAAACCTAATAATGTATGCGAACGCAAGATCACTCGGAGCAAAACATATAAAATGCTTAAATTAATACAATGCTTGCATTTATACTGAACGTTCGTAGATTTTATGTGAATGTTGTGGTATCCTACAAATTAAATGGAAGCGCACACATTTGTCCCTGTTCTTGTAAACATGCGTGTAATCGTGTAGCCTCTAATGTAAATCCAATAAATAAATCCCGTTCCTAGAAATATTGTCAAGTCTCAAATATCAATCTTCATTTAAAGCCATACAACTTTAGCTCTAGTCCCGTGTGGTGCCGCACGGGTCCCGTGTGGTGCCGGACGTAAAGAATAGCACCAATCCATTTCTTCCCGTGGGTGTCGTAAAAGGCGACTTAGGGACTTACTAAACAATGGGCAGCAGCGTTCTCTATGCATTTTAACACTATACTGCGATCGCCAACCCGCCTGCCAAACGTGGCGATTATGGTATCCCCCCCCCCCCCTTTTGAAGGAGGCCTATATCCAGCAGTGGACGTCATTCGGCTGAAATGATGATGATGATGATGAATTCTAGCTCGGACGGGACACTGAGCACGGAAGGCCCCGACCTAAAGGACCTGATGTGTTATTATTAAGTTGATAGATAGGTCCCTAAGTATAAAGCTTTTGTTGCACTAAGTAAATAACTTCTCCCGCTCTGGGCGGAGCTGGGAGGGCGTGTCAGACTTTTACTGACTAAAACCCACCCGTGTTCCTTCAAATGCCTGTGTGCCGGGGCCACGATATCCCTTTCGGACAGGCTCGTAACCCTGGCAGGCATTGGCCCTTTCAGACCCCGTCGATTGGTGCTGACATCTCTTTGAGACACGCGTGGAACACAACACGCCGTCGACCCGGGCCTGGCCCTTATCGGACGGCGAGCTACCCATCGCTCACCGTCCGCAAGCCCGCGCCTACGGTGGCCGGGAATCGGTCTGCGATTCCCGACGCCCGGGGCGTCTCCTGCTGCGACTAAGGGCGTGAGGGCGTGAACCCTGCCTCAACCTCACGCGTTCCGTCTCCTCCTTCGCGAGCATTACTGCTTCGCAGAAGGAGGTGACGGCCTCCCATGCACTCTCGCTCTAAACCATGGCCTGAACCAGGGCCGGACGCGAGAGATCGCCGCCGCCGATCGCCTCCGTGAGGACACGGTAGTGCTCCGCCCACGCCGGGCAGACCTCCACCGTATGCTCCACCGTGTCCTCCGGGCGATCCACACAGTGGTGACACCCGGGCCTAAGTATAAAGCTACGTGTGAAATCTAGCACTTTTCTACTAGGAAAGACGGAAACTGAGAAACAGTTTTTCAGTTTTCCAGTACACGTAGTATTGTGTAGAAGTTCCTTCCAGTTGCTATTACTCTATGTACGTATAGTTTGCACCATCTCCAGCTACCAGGTATATCGTAATTAGATACTTAGCCGCAACACCTATGTATTAGCTGGTGTTGGTCAACGATGCAGCTAATAGGCAAAACTACTTAATTAAAACAGCTGTGTTATTGCTAAGAACCTGCTGTTTCCTACTAGAGCTTTTACGAGTATTTTTGATTAATCGTTTAGATAAGATTATGGGGTAACAAGCGTTTGCATAAATATGTATACTGGGAACTGTTAAATGAAATAAGGACATATTAAAAGTCTTACAACTTTAATAAGAATTTGCACGTAGACTGACCAAAGGATAGGGACTTAGGGCAGAAATCGGACAGTTAAGTAGGTATGTATTCATCAACTTACCTGTATGCTTCTAAGTAATGATAAGGTACTTAAAACCTATAAAATTGCACAACTTTCAACATAAAAGCTTTCGATACACGGAGAGTTTACTATAACGTGTCACGTTCCTTTGTTCTTTACTTCTGTACCAATATTTCTTGCTATATATCTTCACTTTATTCCAATTCGTTCAATGTGTTACACGAGAATTCTATTTCCCTCTCATTCCTTACCAGTATAACCATAAAGCCGCTTCAAACATCCGTATATGAAGAGTAAACCATCCACAATTCCTTACGAACACCTCATCTTGAGTTTCACGAGCGACGTCTTAAATCTTAAATAGTCGCCGAATTTCGCATGTTATGACGTCACACTTTACGCCATACTTACTGATCTAGAGAAAAAACAGAAGTCCCACTGCTAGATTTTATAAAAAAAATCTTTCTGTTTGCGGCGTCGTAAGATAAAGAAAGCTGCTAGCGAGATTTACAAGAACTCTGAAACGGATAGCGAGACCTCAGACAAAGACTCTGAAATTAGCAACGTGTGATACAGCATAGCAGTGACAAACTCGAAAACAGAGAGGACCTGAGCCAACCTGGTGGCGAAGCTATTAAAAGATGCCCCCCCTAGATAAATATAACCCGTCTCTCCCTATTTTAATGCTTACTCTAGGATGCATATCCGGTATGGCCCTAACAATCCCTCCATACCATTACCGCGCCCCCCGGTCTACTCTTTGATATACAATGGTCTCTGTGGTCCCATGAAACATGAGGCTCCAGGGGCTATTGCGAATCCTTGGGTTCATTGATCGAGTCTGGTTTAACCATGCTGGGGTCGCTGCATTTCATTCATTCATATAAAAAAATATTTCTGTGTTGCTATCTACAATTTTTTAACCCAATGGTTAATTTTCATCCAAAATGAGCCTTTTGACACAGTCGGGTGGAAAATAAAGCTATAGCTAAAGTGTTCCCATCGTCTGGCACCCCAAAATCATTAATAGAATAGAATACTTTTAATTCAGACAAATTTCCATAGGGTTACTAACAATTTACTTATCATCTAGTGTTAGTACAGACAAAGACAGAAATTGACAACAAAGCAATTAAAATTCAGCGTGGGGCTTCATCCACCTTCACAACATCGGGGAATCCCACCGATATGCGAACACACGGAGAATACTGTTGGTGCTGCCGCGAACACGCGACATCAGGGATGCACTTTTTTTTCTGATAATGGCGGTAAAACCATCAATGTTATTATCCGCAAACATCCCTGACGCACTACCACGCCACGGCAGTCGCAGCAGTACTCTCAGTGCGTTATTATATTATATATGAACGCGTAGGTCGCGGTATGCACGCTGAGTGAAATTAACCCACAGGCTGCACTTGTAGAAGATAACAGAAAATCAGTCGAAAATTAATCGTGAATATCAGTCTGTGTAGTTCATCATCATCATCATCATCATTTCAGCCAAAAGACGTCCACTGCTAGACATAGGCCTCCCCCAAAAAGGAAGGGGGGATTTGCCATAATCGCCACGCTCGGCATGTGGGTTGGTGATCGCAGTATGGTTTTAAAAATGCATACAGAACGCTGCTGCCCCTTTAGTCGCCTTTTACGACACCCACGGGAAGAAATGGGATGGTGCTATTCTTTATGTCCGGCACCAAACGGAACGGAGTCTGTAGTTCACTATGTAATAATGATGGAAATTCAGATAGCCATAGCCAGGTGATGTAAGATTATGGAAGTGAAACTTGTTACGCTTCCATTCGATAATTGGACTAAAATTGAGAGTGAAATTTCAAGGACGCGTCACATTTAAGCACATTTCGTTATATTAGAGAGAAGAAAGTATAACTCTCTCTGTTTCTCACGCTAAATCTCTCTTATTCTTTATTGAAAAGATTGATTAAGAAGATCCTCATATATCAGGTGTACGTTGCTGCACGCGCAAGCTTTTTACTTTACGTTGCAAAAGTACTGATAGCGTCAAGGAAATGGCTAACCTCTGTCATCCATTAATAAATATATTATCCAACCGTCATGCCTGACAATCACTTTATGTTAACCTTCTCCACTTCCCTATCCAGTGCCTGCCACACACAACCCAAGAATACCGCATGTGAACAATGCATCGTGATATATTTCCTCATTGTGCGGGACTCAGAGGTTTCCATGAAGCCTGTTATGTGACATTTTCATAGGAATCACTGCCACATACATACGCACACGCCGGGATTGGCTTTCTTTTCCCTTTTCTCTGTTACTTATTGTTGAAATTCTTCGTATAGACATGATGACAATATTTCTTTGTGACATTGTGTTTTTATTATGTATGATTGCCAGAGTGAGATGTATTATGTCTTGATGAAAAAATTTTGTTTCGTAGACTTGGCTTTTAGAAAACTGTTGCGGAAGGGTGGATCTTCAGCAATCCTCTATACATATAGCCACAAATAAATCATAGCCAGATAAAAGGTAATTTTATATTTTAACATTTCTCCAAGCTTTAAGTGTTATTGTTACAACAATCAACCATATTTTAAAGAGTTATTCTAATATTTAGCCAGTCACCCTTCCAATTAGACACAAATGAAACGAAATGAAATTGTTTAATAGAATATAATAAAAAACTAGATGGAGTCGACATTTCTTATCTGACTACTCCTGAGAAAGAATGGCAAAACAAACTAAAGGTCTCGTAAAGTCCAGAAATAATCTTGGTCAGATCAGTTGAGGAGCATGTTCACGATATAATGTGAACTTTTTAGAAATATTTATCTTTTGCTTTGTTTTGCTTTTTATTGTCTATTTTTTGATACGTGGCTGTTTTTTCACTCTCTGTCATTATATATAAATTTCTATACCGAATGGCTGTGTTTTTATTAAGAAAACCAACCTGCAGCCTAAGCAGTCGGTAATAGTGCGGGTACAGAGCCGCGATCACGCCACGTGGCCAGGTGCCCCTTGGTAAGTCCCCGTCTCCAATGAGCACAGGGTCCCCAATCCTGACAGCAACGTCTGTACCCGGAACGCGCCGCGGAGCTAAGGTGGGCAAATATTCACGGACCCAGCGCCGCCAAAAATAGTCCGCCAGTCGCATTGCCTTTCGCCAACCGCTCCTACCAACCAACGCCGCATCGGTTAGGGCTTCGCTAGGAAACGAGTGTCCAGATGAATCGCCGAGCAAAAAATGATTGGGTGTGAGCGCTTCCGGATAGTCAGCATCGGGAGAAATGTGTGTCAATGGACGCGCGTTGACAATCGTCTCTGTTTCTGCCAACAGGGTGGCGAGAACCTCCTCACGTGGACCAATTACAATCGATGACGTACAATAGCGCGGGCGCAGCGTCCGGTGCGATTTACACTCACCAACCTTGTCAAAATGTTATTTATATCAATTCTTAGCTAGGGCACACCGGGGTGATAAGCGATAGCGATTTCCATGAGAGACGAGACAAAATAATGATCAATCTTTCCGGCTGGCGTTCCTAATACGAAACAAAATATCATGTAAGTTTACCTCGTAACCTGGGGACCAAGTCTACAAACTTACAAACGTTGCCATGGTCTCGCCATAGTGAGTTTTTGACAGATTTTGTATGGCAAATTTATCCCCTCAACGATTGGCACAAGACCCACAGACCGTGGGCGAAAAATGCTTTCGGTAAAAGCTAGCTTGGACGACCCGTGCACAAGTAAATGTTTCGATGACCAGGAAAGAAAAAGTTAGGTTAGGCTACGGAAGCGTTGAAAAAGTAATTTGTGGAACTTTTATGAGGACTGTTTTTGTTTAGGCAAATATTAAGGTGACCGCATAAGTTAACCCAACGTTGCTCGCTACTGCTCACGCTATGGTCGTACCCTAACTCAAGCAACATCCAATAAATTTGTAATTAATAACAATAACGCTAGACAGGGCGCCGTTACTGAATCACTGCGGGTCACCTCGCATTAACACAATATATTCACCCTGCACGATTATTTAGAGCTCAGCGGAATTAGGATTTATGAAAGTGCAGATAATTAAGTTATTATGGGAATATAACCACTAATCGGTTTGTCAAACTTAATTGTTTTTGTGGTCTTCATTACCATTCGTTATAACTGGCATGAGACAAATTAATTTGAGCATTTCGCTAGACAAACCGATTCTGATTTTTAGACGATATTGTATTTCAGAACTGGTAATCGGGAATCCAAAGAGGTTTTCTAATGAGACCCACTACGCGTCGATTGAAAGTCTATAAAAGAGTTATATTGACTGAAAATTCTGAAAATAGATGTTTAGTAAAGCTCTACAACAACAAACTTACCAACACCTGACACCACCATTTCTCAAACTTTTCTTACATTATCTCCGAAACGTTAAATTAAGTAAAACAGAGCCGCTTAAGGTAAGCGACACGCTTGCTTCCGGCTGAAGCATCCCGTTTCAGGCGTTAATTACTGAACATTTACAATGCCACTGAAAAGTGTCGGGTACGCCTCGTTTTTCAGCTTAATTTTGTGTCATTTATCTGCTGTTTTCGGTTGATTTGGTAAAACAAAGAAATGCATTTTTACTGATTGTGTTTGACCTTTTATGTGTCGAGTCCATTTTCGATATTCCTTTATCGACTACCTACCACTAAACCCAAAAACTTCCTTTACCATTCAGGAGATGTCAAAAGTAGCTAAAGACCATGTATTAAACGCCATCCTAAAACCTGGTGAATAAGGAAACTACAGCATGTCAAAAACATCAGATCAGATTAGATATGCCAGTGACCTTGAGTGGTTAGCTTGCGTGTTGTGGACTGAGCTCACGCAACGCGTCGTACGTTCAGCCAGTAATAGGACTCGCCCATCAAGAAGCGCTGTCCCCAATTTGACGCATTATTAATTTATTATACACAAAACAAAAGGTATTTTAATAAAACGCGTATACTATAAGATCAATAATTAAATTATCTTTAAATTGGTGAAAGTTTCAGAAAAATACGCTTGGTAGTATATCGCGCCATTCTCAGTTTTTTATCCACATTAGACATTTACAAATTAATTTCACTATGTAATATAATCAAAATCTAAAATATTCACATATTAAATTATTATGAAAATGCTCTAATTTAACATATATTTTTTTCAAATCATTAACACTACTCGTTTAGACGTGATCTTCAATATAAAATCATTAAAAGTCGGTTATCGTCGCCTTAAGTCAGCCCGAACATCATCCTTACGAAAATGACGTGGCCTATTCATTGTTAGCAGAGAAATTACTCATCCTATTGAAAATCATGACTAATACCCTAAACATTCTAAAATAGAATCACTTCTCAATGTGCAGAACACTGTTACAGTTTTGAAACACCTTTTACGTTGTAGTGTTGACTTTCTGACCTAAATATTATTTCCAAGCTATTGATTTATTGCGGTAATAGTTTCAGATTCGCCCTTCATACACTTCAGATACAAAAGATGACTGTTTCTTTTGAGAGTCTATTGAATTTGAAGAGAATTCAGAACTCAATTTACTGAGATAAAATATCTTTTACTTGGAGTAATTGGATTGAATTTCAGGTTCTTAGTGAGGTATTCAATATTGTTGTCTGAAGTACTAAAAGCACTGAAATATACTTTTATTAACAGGCAATTTACATAAGTATTATTAATATTTGAATTGAATTTGTAGAATCATAAAGTGAAATAAAAGTTATATTCTGAAGCTACGAAACCGTGTTTTCCATTTTAGTGATATCTAGTAAAAACGGCGTTTAAAAGTTATGTATTATCTCCTGTGACCTTGGAATACAATGGAAACCATTACAATAATACAATATCTCTATATCTACAAATATTTTGCCGCTAGCTATTCGCTTGTCACATTACAAACCACAAATGTGTCAGAATCTTCAAATAACGCGTTTCACTTCCATCTTAATTGCATCTTGAAACTTTAAGTTACAATAATTGTCAAAGTTAGCGAAGGTAACCGATCCTCCAATAATACTGTGATAAGTGGCACCGTAGGAGTGCCGCGGTGCCGGAGTGGAGTGCCGTGTGTGGAGGAGTGCAGTTAAACTGTTTATCGTGCTGTCGAAAACTTTCAGTTTGTAGTGCTGCACCTTCTCGTTAGGTACTAAGTTTGGTAGACAAGTTGGCTGATAACTTGAAACGTGCGGTTTTTAATGTGTATGTAGGGCTACGCTTTTCGTTAGGACCAATGCCTGCCAGGGTTGCGAGTTTGGCCGAAAGGGATATCGTGGCCCTGGCACACAGGCAAATTAAGGGATACGGGTGGGTTTTAGTCAGTAAAAGTCTGACACGCCCTAGCTCCGCCCAGAGCGGGAGAAGTTATTTCATAATTTCCCACCTAAAAAAAAAAAAAAAGGGCGACGCTTTTAGGTATAGTACCAACTTAGTGAAGTACTTTGCAGGCAATCTAACAGTGAAAGTGACAGTTACAGTGTGCGGTTGACTGTACCAACATGACGAAGATTTTTTGCGGAAAATCAAGTCCGTAGAATCGTGGATGATCACGTCTCATCATCATCATTTCAGCTGAAAGACGTCCACTGCTGGACATAGGCCTCCCTGAAAGGGAGGATGATCACGTCTACTTGAAGCGAATTAAACTATAGGCCCAACTCTTGAATTGAAACAACAATCGAGTATTTTCGGGTAAATTCGGCGCTGGGATAATAATGTGTAATTTGTAATATAATAATTAATAATTTGAATGATGTAACTGGAGGTCGGGGGACCTCCAGTTACATCATTCAAATTATTATTACAATATAATGGCGCAGAACACAATTTTGTCGGCATTAAAAAATATTGCTTTTGTACGTATACGTAAGTACAGTGTTGTCCCAGCGACAAACTTATCTAGAGTAACTTGCAAGATTATTATAATTCAGTCAGCATCACTATTGTGGATGTTAAAAAGTTCCTCCTCGGTGTTTTCTATAAATAAGTAAAGCAGCCACGTGTACTGACAACTGCAGTGTTCGGTTGCCGCGGTAATGAGTGTAACTTGATATACTGATGTGTTACCGACAGGAATGGTGCCCTAAATATACTGAAGATTCAAATATGTTGGGTTCGTGCTGTTTAGTTGTCTTTTGGTTTAGTATTTTTTTATCTGTTGGAAGAACTACTAACGTGATCACTACAACCCTTTAGTGAGGGACGTACAATCGGTGCATTCCGTGACTACCGTTATCTGACCACAAAAGGTTTTGGCAACACTCGCTTCATAAACCTCTCGTATAGTCACAGAATATTTTATGATGATTAAGAATAGCTCCTGCAGCAAGTTGGAGTGGGCCGACTGCCCTGGGTAATAAGGTACTATTAATAAAGATAAATGTTAAACATTCGACCCAATTCAATCCGTTTCCTTAATATCTCGTGGTTACACACCAATAAATTCATTTAATTGTACACATTCCGTTCACATTTTCAAACCGTAAATTAAAACATTATCACAAAATGGCCGGCGACGTTTATTTTAGCGCGAAACAGCGCAAAATGGAGTCGCATTGTCGGCCAAAACACGCCCTGGCCGGACTCCAATAGGACTTGAAAGCTGGTCCGAAATAACGCCACTCGCTGCCTCCTCGAAAACACCCTGGATTTTCTTTATTGCTCATTTTTATG
This sequence comes from Tiliacea aurago, assembly GCA_948098905.1. Classification (NCBI taxonomy): domain Eukaryota; kingdom Metazoa; phylum Arthropoda; class Insecta; order Lepidoptera; family Noctuidae; genus Tiliacea; species Tiliacea aurago. The sequence goes on along the minus strand of OX402590.1, from coordinate 26,218,558 downwards.
AGGAAGTAATATCCTGTATGATTCATACACTCGTACCTACACTAAGAAGCTCCGATACTTTTCTGAACACAAAGAATCTTACACCGTACAAACGTTTTCTTTGTTTTTAGACCTACCTACTTACTAAAGTCTTAAAATAAAGTTATTTTTAAAATTCAATTCTAATGGAATAAAACTGTAAAAACGGCATAAAACCAATCAAGCACCTTCTGAACTGTTATTAAAGGAATTGAGTGGAAACTGAAAACTGAAAAAAGTTAATCAGAATCTAAAAATATATCTGACCTAAAGAGATTTGGATTAAGCTTGGAACTTTTAAAATAAAACGGGAACCTCTTGAACGTTTCTCAATTACATAAGTTTACGTTTTAAGTATCAAATCCTTATGTAACATGTCTGTAAAGTTTCACCAACTCAACAAACACAATGAATGATAACGTTACTTAAGCCTCAAGTCACGACAATGGCGACCATACGAATCACATCTCGCTGACAATATCCACTAATCCGATTACGTATCGAGATTAGAATCGAGTGACTCGTATCGTTATTAAATCGATAACGAGGTGAATACATAATATAGCGGGCTATTCTTTAGTCTAGCTGTAGGGTTGCCAAATGTTGGAGATTTTGTTGCAAATGAGTTGGAAAACAGCTGCGGTAGAATAATCCCTAGATAAAAGAAATCGTTACCAATTTTAAGCAGTATCGTTTGGTATTTTTGCGGGATGGAGATATAAATACGTACCTACAGATAAGAAATAACTAATGATTCTGACCTAATTAGTGCATGTATAATTTTATTTGTACAAGAAACAGTTTATTTTTAAAATTATAATGATAACCTTCTTTCAAGTCTTCACAAATAACTGTATTGCGCAGATTATTTTCATAATTCGATTCCATGTCATTTATTTGAATACCTCAACTCTGCCATTCACCGTCGAACTTTTTTCTACGACATACTTATTCACAAAAATACATCGATATCAATAACATGGAGGCAGGTGTAAAGAAATCCTCTCACGTAAAAATATTCATTCGACTGTGACAAGTCAAAGGGACAATTATATGGAAATTCAAAGAAACGTAATCGGATTATTTTGAGGCGACTGTGACTGCCTGCGACACATACTCGTATTAATGACTGCGACATTTTGAGAGCAAGATGACGCGACACGACTTTAAATCACTTCATGTGTCTTCGATGTGTATCGATTGTAGATGCATCAGCTTGTCGATTCTGTAAAAATCTCACCGTGAATTCTTGCGTGGAGTGAGCTGTCAGTGTCATTCCACTGATGCTAGGGATTGACCAAGGATTACATTTACAATCATAATCGAGATTCTAATAATATTTTTATGCTAATTCTATTGATCATTTTATATTATTTCAAAGCTTACTAGCTTTTATGTGTCTTAACATTACTATTTAGGGGGATTTTAAATAAAATAGCAAAACAGAAATTTAGTCAAACTCAATTTAATGTAAAAAAAAACAAAATTGAGTTTCTGTTCAAAATCACGATTATGATTGTTAATGTAATCCTTCTTCCATCCCAAGCATCAGGTGGGATGACACTGACAGTTCACTCTACGCTCACTTCATCTATGTTTTCACTGTGAGATGGTTACAGAATAGCACTGCAGTTCCCATGACCTACTCATCGAAACAAATCATCGAAACAGAGATCGCTGGTTGTGAATGTTGTGATAAGAGCGCTCTTTGTTCTTCTTCTGTCATTTCGATGTATTTACGTATTCCTATGAAATGTATATCTACATCAGTCCCCATTAACAAAAGGAACGGTAGTCAGTAGTCATTAATCCGTTCCTTTTATACAGATACAATCATTCACCAAGGGGTGTGTGATGTAATGTTGAATTTACAATGTGTGTATTAAAATCTAAACATGGCCGAATTAGCTGATAGCTTAGCCCGAGCTTAGCATGCTTTATTCAACATCATGTTCAACCTTCGCTTAGAAGTTAGTTCATTCTTTCTCATATCAATGAATAGTGGATTTTTATTTCCGCTCGGATACATATTCTCTATCTAAATTGCCGGTTGAACATTTTTCCTACATTTTCTTTACAGCCACAATGAATGCGCGTCCCTACACTTGGTCGTCTGATAGCCGATAATATCAACGGATAAACAGCAATTATCATGACCATTACCTACATTGTCGCAATGAGAGCTTTCTTTAACAGCCAATGATAAAGTTATTGCCATGTTCGGTTACAAGATGTTATCTTTTACTTTGTTGTGTAATGTTCTTAGGCTGTCTGTAGTGTCTCTAGATGTGATATATTTTGAGATTCTAATCTGATCTGTTTGAATAGTTATTTGGTTTAGTTTATGTTGCTTTCTTGTTAGGAATCTGTGAGAAACTGTACATAAATGATGCATACATTTTACAATCTTAAGAGATACTGTGAGAAAGTCTTTGCCATCATTACTTAAAGTAAAAGGACAATAAAATTAAATAAAGAATAGTAACTTTCCAAAAACAATTTCAACACAACATCAGAAGCAGCAAAACAAGCAATTCTTCCGTCCGACCTGAAGGCGGCCATTACGGCAATATCGTCGAATTGCGCCGTGAGTGCGCAGGCGCAGTGATCCCGCTGAACGGCTGAACACTGCGGCTTTCAGTCGGTCAGCAGCTGTTATCTCCATCTTAATGCTGCGCCCCAGGACTTGTGACCTGATGCTCTCAGTCTGATAACTTTAGACGACAAAGATGAAAGAAATCAACAGATTGACTGGTCTTCTATGAAATAAGAAAATCAACGGATTGGTGAAATTAACTTTTAGGGTACCTTCATCAGTTTCAGTCATAGGTAATTTATTTTATATTACGCTCATTCACAACTTGCCTGCTACATATAGGTACGGTGTGTCGCAGCGGCGCGGCGCGGCGGGCGGTACGATTTTACGTATAGTTGACATTACAAAAAGTATTCTATTCTAAATAAACATAAGTGATACAATAAAAACATTTCAGCATCAACTTTGCCATTGGTTATGTGGCACATTAGCTACATTCACCACAAAATAGATGTTAGGTCTGTTACATAATACACACAGTGTGGAATCTACTTAAAGTATTGCTTCCACTACACTAGACTCCACCTCCCTATACATACTTTAATACTTTTGCTTTATAAAGAGATAAGAGTGTCGTGTCTGTAACACACTCTATGGCACAGAAGTCTGCACAGTGGTCGTTGGCAGCTATCTACTGGAGGTATCGCCACCGCCGCGCGCCGCGTCCTACTCACGCTACAGCAGTTTTATTTAAATACTATACAATGTTGATAATTTGTGCAACACTCTTACACAATGTAGCTTCGTAAAGATATAGAGGAACGTTTTATTGAATTTCACTGTGGGACAGTTCTACGTAAGGTACCATCAAATTAATAAACTAGAAATAACGAAAACTGGGAAGATTATAAAATAATGTTTTGCTTAAAGTAAACATGAAGAATCGAAAAGAAATAAATAATTAAGGTGAAACAAGTATTACGTCAACCATGAAATATGGTAATATTACTAAATTCCATTTGCATATCAATAAAAATAGCTATAAATAACACCGTTACACCCACAAATTACTTAATTTCATCAACTCAATCAGCGTCTGGCATTAAAATAAACTAAAAGTAAACAAGCAACAAATGTGATTAGCTAAAACATTCCTACAATAAACTGGATTTGCATTCTAATGTGATTTGAGCTAAACAAACTTGTTTAACTAATTATTTGAGACGCGTGGCGTCAATCTGAGACAATCGAAACAATTAGCTATGTAAATGAACACATTTATATACAACTTACAGAAAATGTATTCCGTAGAATGCCCACTTGCACTACCAATCACTAAATTCAAACATGTTTCTATTTTCAATGTCAATGTCAATTTGAAGATGACAGGAATATACAGATGTTTTAAATTTGTGTAGCGCTAAACATATTTAGTGATTTGTGGTGCAAGTGCATCTAAACTATTCAAATTTGCCAGTACTCTATGCATATTATGTTGCATAGCGTAGTGGCTTAGTACTAACCCCCTCGCAGATAGTCAATCCGCGAAGACCCTAGTTTGACTGCACTTACTTAAGCAAAAATAAGGCCAGTCATTCCTGCCCTCTGTTTTCCCATACCCTGGTATTCGTCCTGTCTACTGCCAAATGAAAAAAAATCCCTTTACTTGCCATTAAAGAGTCATTAGGATGAGTATATCCAACAGAAGACGTATCACGCTGATATATTTTAAAGACAACCTTTGGGTGGATTAAAAGGAAGAAGAAGAGACAATACTGTAGGTAGTATCACTTAACTTTATGTAAACCCTCTGTACCTTGTCGTTATTTGACTCAAACCAAAATGTTAGTGCAGTGATCGAGATCGGTAAATCCGTGATAATGGAGAGTAAGTATTTAAGTTTAATTGCGTGTGTCCGTGTGGGACTGTTGAGATCCGAGCCGACTGGAGTTGGTAACGAGTGCAATCGACTAGATTAATGTGGACAGATAGCGCTTTGTTAAGTACGAGGTGATATACTGATGTCCAGTGGCGTTTCTTTACTTAACTAGTAAGTAGGGAACCTTCACAATCCCTGAATGTACTAAACGCGTAGGTGGAACTGCATCTTAAAAGCGTCATTTTATCGTTATCTTTTCTTTCCTTAGAACATGAGCCCGTCATCATCTACTGCCAAACTCGTTTCTTGCGGGCACGGTATTATTGGAAAATATTCGTTGTGGAAATCTGTCTAATCTTGCCTATTCTTTGCGATAATTCGTGGCGATAGTAACCATTCTGTCCATTTCCAGAATCTGACTTTCCCGATCTTTTCAGCTTATCCGATGACGATTTTGTAAAACTCCCTAAGTAGTTTTTCTATCATTTCGCAAGATTTGAAAAAATATACATATTAATCTTATAAGTTTACAAATGCAAATCGTAAATCAAGTGCGACTTTTGACAGTAATATGTTCTTTATTTTGCAAGCTCACGCTTCGGAGTTTGTTCTTCATTAGCGTAACACTGAGATTTTTCTGAATGCTCATGATTGTTTAGTTGATTATCTTGTGTTCCCAAAATATTAGCGTTTCATTATCATATCTGTTTTCTAAGTTTAGAGTACATCTTACTTAACTACCACACTGACAAACAAACTTTCAAATGTAACCGTTAACGAAAGACTAAGTTTGACAATCCCATAAATCAACAAATTTTATCAGAAGAGCAATCCCTTATTACCGTAACCTTGTGCTTCACCTATATAATTTGAATACACACCATTTCACAACTTCACGTACACGTAGAACTATACAAATTAATTCAAACGATGACAATCAACTGATAAGATTACAATCAATCCATTCCCCACTTAATTGGTTTCATTCTTCTCTAAAATCTATTCACTATTCACAAATTCTTCACAATGTGCATCACTATTATAAACCCGGGGACACACAGTACCTATATCTGTGCTGTGAACAAAGGAATGTCAAAACTATTCGTTTGACAATACAAATGTCAGCGATTGTCAGGGGATAGACATACAAACGGCTGGAAATGTCAAAATATTTGACACGTTTGGCCTTACCTGAGATAAAGCGATTTGAGATAAATGTTGAATGGATTTTGCTTAAATGTTTAGTATTTCATGAGTTTAGTTTAGAGAATGGTTAATTGTGTCCCAAATTCTCATAGCTTACTTGGCAGTTTATTGAAACGGACCTAACTCGGCATGTGTGGAATATATTGTCCACTGGTTTGCCACTGAGGTCCTAATTTGCTGGTATTCTAGTAGATCGGATTTGCTGATTAGGGTCTACGTATGAATTTTCGCCAATTCACTGGTTCGACAAGAGCTAGAACATGCTCTGACGATATTACAAGGTTATTTTAAAATACCAAGCACCTACGGAATTACAAGTTCCATGGAAAACCATAAGCAAGACAAGCAGCTTAAGCACACTACTTGCACAAGTTCTCACCAAAAAGTTCTTATAACATTATAATCCTTCACTATTCCTCGAAAACCTTTAAATTTTTACCATTGCATCTTTTATTTATACATTCAAATATAATCTGTACAATAGAATCCTCTCTCGAACTGATCATGGGCTCCTTATCGCCTGTCACAGTTTTTGCTCCATTTTTTTGTGACCAGAGATTATCACCCGAGGTCTATTCGAGTTGACTTGCGACTGCTGTGACCACATTGCTCTTTTGCTTTTGCCCTTTTTATCACATCCGGGTCATAGTTTTTGCGATGAAAGTCGTGACTGATAAGGTTTTTATATATAAGTCTGTATTTGTGTTGGTTAAAAGGATGTTGAAATAAGAAAAGGCGCTGTGCAAACTGCAATAAACTTAAATAAATACAATTTGTGCATGCTAAAAGCTACGTGCAAGTTAAGCAAACGGCTTTCTTTACTTTATTTTTCTTTTGAAATCGACTTAGGAGAAAATACAGTACGAAGTCTGAATTTATTTCAATTTCGCTATTTATTTATCAGCTAGTTTCCATTTTAATAAAAAAAAAACCGGCCAAGTGCGTGTCGGACCTCACACAATGAAGGGTTCCGTAGTTAGGATGAATTTATCCTAAAAACAAACTTAAGATTGTAGTTGAAAACCATGTTCTCCCATACATCGATATATGTCACAGTCAATTCTCCAACTGCAAATTTAAGTTTGTAATCGCTAAAAAAGATTTTTTTTATGTGACTACAAATTTACAATTTTAGGACATTTTCCTATACTTGTGCTGTGATACCTTGGTTCTTGCCAAATTTCATGATTCTAGGACAACGGAAAGTACTCTATAGGTTTTGATTTATTTGCGAGTATTGAAATATGTCGCATAAATCGCCGTATTTTTTTATTGCGTTAACTTAGAAGCTTGAATTTTTTAGAGCTCCAAGGGACCGTAGACCTACGTATTTTATATTAATTTCAACTTGATACATACACGCGTTCCTGAGAAAAGGGGTATTGACAGACTGACAGACAGACAGACAGACAACGAAGTGATCTTATAATGGTTCTATTTTTTACTCTTGAGGTACGGAACCCTTTTTTTTTATTTTTATTTTTGGGTGGGAAATTATCAAATAACTTCTCCCGCTCTGGGCGGAGTCAGACTTTTACTGACTAAAACCCACCCGTATTCCTTCATTTGCCTGTGTGCCAGGGCCACGATATCCCTTACGGACAAACTCGCAACCCTGGCAGGAGGTACGGAACCCTAAAAATGGATTCCGTATACTACTTTAGTATTCTAATTTATATTACACAGATTCCGCCTCAAGACGAACCCCTTGAAAACATTTGTGCCAATAACCTAGTTCCATGTTTTTAATTAGCCTCATTTTTTCCGATACTGAAATGAAAATCACGCCTTTTACAGAAGCTCTGAAAGATACTAAATGAAAAAACAACAGAAAACAAGAAATATTTGCATTTTCTCGTCTTCAATTTTTTGGTTAATGATTTGACGAGAAAACTCTTGAAAGAGGACTTTGAGCCTGCTCAGTTGAAAGTTCGAGGTGGAAATACAAACAACTTTATAGGTCAATAAGACTAGGTAAATTACTAAAACCTAAAGGTAAATAAAACCTGCTTAGAGTATAAAACCTGTTATAAAATAGACTCAATATACAGTAGTCTCATCCGATTCTTTCGTTCGGAAATCCTCCGACAATTCCGGACTCGGAGGCGTCATTCGCGAAGATGTACGGCACAATACATTGGCGTCTAGACACCCAGCTATGTGCTAATATAGACGCTAATACATCACCAGAACTGCCTGCGATAAGCTGTAGGATACGACTGGAATATTTGTAGGCGTCTAATATCGGTGTTAGAAGATGTTTACACTATAAATTGGCGTTTTATTCATCCTGCTGCCCACATTCCTGTTTGGTTACATCTCTATTGTCCGTCATCTCAGTGTTTACTTGTTTCCTTCCCATCACGAGAACGATAGAACATATCGGTATAAATAGGTAAGTTGTATCGAACTTGAACTGATTCTTGTCATTTACCAAAGGGCTAACCCTGCTTTGAGTTCTCCTTATACAATAACCAAAAAACTACCGCCACAAATTACGGTTTATTTTAAGTAAAACGCTTATGAGATTCTCCCAGACACTGGAATACATTTTCGGCACAACAAAATAACAAAAGAGCAACATTTTTGTATCAAACTTCACCTACACAAGTACACATTTCTAGTTCTCGAGGGGAAAATTGTGAATTTGCCCACGAATTTAGATCATGGCCAAAGAGTCCCCAGTCGAGGAAACACGAGAAATTGGACATTTACAGAGCGTATAGACACAGTTTATCTTATTGAAGGTATCGCCAAATCTTCATAGTGCCACGTAGACAAACTTGTGAAGGTTGTCGAGTGTCCTACTCACCACACTCCGACTTCAGAGTATGAAATCAGGTAATATAGCGCTTACGCAGGTGTTGAGTGGGGGTAAGAATAGGTGCTAACTACTATATTTATAGTAGTTAGCAAGCAAGAAAACAAAAACCGTTTCGCCAAGCCCTAACTTTTAGCAAATTTTAGTCCTAATTTAAGCTTTTGATTGTGTTTATTTAAAATTAAACGTAACGTCATCTAAAGATATAATCATTTTAAGCTCCATTTGTTTGCAGGTAAGTTGTGTCTGTGACCACGACCATACTGGGAATATCTTTGCGAAACTCCGTTTATGAAAAAGGATGTCACCTTTTGTAAACTTCGTCATATTTGTATCTCTTCGTTGACCAAAAGTGCTACCATCCTCTTAGCTACGCTCCATAGCTCGCTTTATTCATACCCAAAGTGAGTCCTAAGCTTCCAACCGACTTGCTAAACGAACAAAAAAGGAAATGTAGGAATCTTGTATACTCTGTGAATATAAATCAGTTTGCCGCGGGGGAATGTTATCGATCTCTAGATGAATCGATGCTACTTTTCGGAAGGGAACCTTATATTTTAGCTGCTGACAGTTGGTTATACATACATTCACGGGTAGTCGTCGCGATTTAATTGAATAAATAAATTTCAAATACCATTTCGTTTTTAAAGCTCCATTGTGTTATTGGTTTTCCTTGGGTTACCCTTGTTTCATCGAACAGAAATTGACAAATTATCACTTCCCAAACAATTTTCCGCATAATTTAATTTGCCAAATTATTACTTAGCAATAAATCTCTTCACAAATAATTGTAACGCAAACCTAATGTTTGGCAAGTGACCGTTTAAAAAATAACTTGTTTACCAACTCGTACTTTTACCAATTGTTATGTAGTCCAATGTTTCAGTTGGAATTAATAATTAATATGTCACAGTTTTAACCTAACCTAACCATTTTTTTTTATTATTACCCTGGTCTAACTAGTGCGGTTCTTAATAGCCTGCTAAAAATAATATAAATTTTTCCATATTTTTTTCTATAAGTATAATCTATTCGTTTCTGGACTTCGTAGGACGTAACAGTTTTAACCTAACCTAACCAAACCATTAAAAAAAATATTAACTTACTCTAGCTAGTTCCTTAAATAACCTAATATCTTATAGTTACCATAAATTTGACTTGTTTCAGACACATTCAAGTTCATATTAAGACAGTTTAGTGTCTAAAGATTGTTTGCTGTAATAAATCTTTTGATTAAAGACCAAATGCCATAATGACATTATCCTTGGTAATATTCTGCCAAGTAAACATTTTACCAAATGAAAATGTGCGTACTAAAATCATTCGAAATATTTCATTGGTATAAAAAAGGTTACTAAAATTTGTTTGGGTAGTGAAATGTTGTCAAAATCTTTTCGGCAAAACGGCAGGATCCCGTTTTCCTTATATGTCTACGAGTATAAGATAATAATAACCTTCACACACACACAACATAGTTATCTTAAGCTTAGCATAATTAAAAAATAGATTGATTAATCTGAAGCAGAGGATTGGCAACACTTCCTTGAGATGCACATACACCAGCTCACACAATATAAAGTAAGGTTACGTTACGTCAAGGTAAAAAAAGAATTTAAATAAAAACACTCGAAACTACGAAGTCCCTCCTATGAATACATCTACACAATCTGTATCTAAACAAAACAAATAAATAAAATTGAAGTGTCTGTTCGTAGTGCCAATATAACAGCTTTATATTAAATACATAAGAAATTAAGTACGGTACTTATAAGATTGTTTTAAATTTTTGTCTGTCTGTCTGTTTGTTCCGGCTAATCTCCGAAACGGCTGGACCGATTTTGACGGGACTTCCACTAGCAGATAGCTGATGTTATAAGGAGTAACAAAAGCTACATTTATTTTAGAAAAAGCCACGCGGGAAAAGCCGCGGGCAGCAACTATAGTTATAAAATAAAATATGAATAAATCAACTAAAGATATACCGCCTTATTACAAAACAAGATTTACATTTTGACATGGCTTAAACCATGGAGCCAGTTTTTGTAATAAGAACTTAACAGTGATTGAAATACCGTTCTTTATACAAAACTGAAAACTTAGTTCGGTACTAAGTTGTCAGTTTTGTGTTTAGGAACTTTACCATAGTCGGAATAAAGTTCGAAATTCAATAATGGCTCCATGTTTTAAACCTGGGTCTGAAGATAAATCTTGTTTTGTAATAAGGGGGATAGTGTTTAGTAGATATATTCATATTTTATTAAATTTTTACACATACATAAACTCACGCCTTCTTCCCATGGGGGTAGGCAGAAACTATAGAACGCCACTTGCTACGCTACGCTTGTTTATGTATGTATTCAATTTTTACATTATCAGGTGGTTTCTTAATTAAGTCCAAACACCAACACTTAGGAATACCCTAGGCTGTTTCCATTTCTAGATGAATCATGATCGTGTGGGAAGTATCCAGTTTCCACATCAGCTCCTAAAAATAGCTCTACACAATACAAGCTGCACGGAATGTTCACGCAATGTACGCCGCGCTACAATGGAGCAATCATTGCGCAACTGTCGCCCGACTGCATGCTAAGTTAAACGGATATCTATTCAAGTTCATATTGTTTGTTTCTTATTGAATTGTTTCAAGAATTGTGGAGCTTGTTGGTTGAATAATGGATCGGTGAGTCAGATAGTTATCAAGAGGTAGAGCAGTGAAAAATAATATAGGAGGTGGAATTGTAGAGGCAATAGTGGCTCCTGTGTTAGAGGGCTGAGTTTCGGAAAAGTTTGATTTGTTATGCAATAGAGGCTTGGATTTTTAGACATAGCTTGGACCCTGTGCATCTACAGTTGGTCTACAACCCACAAACTGCTCCCAACGCCTAAGTTTTACATAATTGTGTCTGTTATAAGAATAGTTGATAGTAAGTATGCGTGCAATCAGTTAGCGCCTATTTCCTGTCCATACTTTCATGGTATGGTTCCGTAGTTTGAACACTTTGTGTTTTGCATACCAAAAGTCTGATACTGAGGTTGCAAAGACCACCAGGATTAATGCACTCGTGAGATTGTATACGTCCAATAGCTGCATTAAATGGTGGCAACAGGCAGATCATGTATTCTGCTAATACAAAACCACTTCTAACTAAGATTTTTTATAAAACAGTAGGTATATCATTTTTACAAATGTTTTAGGAGTAAGTATTTAAAATATTTTTACCTGTAGCCAACAACTTCTTATTTCCTCAATCAAACAACTATGAAAGAAGCATGTTTGCAAAAACAGTAGTTAAATGGTACCACTAAACAAGTGGTACCATTGCACCGTAGTTCAACAAGTCATCAAGTGTCACACAACATAACGTACTCCGAAGTGCCCGGTGCCTCTCATAGAGGAAATGTATTTGGAACACATGAGGAAGTGTATTATATAATTGCATATCACAGGTGTGAGTACTATGTACAATAGAGCTACCATTTACCGGGTAATTATGTCTTTCATTGACTTAAATGTGCCCTGGCGGCTGAGAGTATGTCATGCTCACTCAGATGTCTCGCTGATGGTGGCGTGTGTGTTGGATCATTTAGCTCCCTTCAAAATGGTTGAGCTGAATGGTGCTGATCCATGCGTCATGTTCGTGAACGGGCGCTGTCAGTTGGGACTGGTCATCTCTTAGCTGCCACGGCTTATTTTTAATTATTTTAGTTTTGAATATTTGTAACTGACCGACTTCTTGACAATTCAAAAGTACCTGTCAATGGTTTAATTGAAATAAATGCTTTGAGTTTGAGTTTGAGTTTGAAACAACACTCACTTGGGCTTGGAACTTCAAACCAAATCAAATAAAATCAAAAATATTTTTTCAATACACTTACTCGAAAACTGGTTCATATCGCACTACGATTAGGTTCACAATGCAATGTATTTCACACCCGTGCGATTTTTTATTTTCCAACACGTGTGCGGGAATAAAAATTTCCACAGATAACTTACACCTATATAGGTGCTTAGTCCAAATTGGTTCAATGCCTATTGCCACACCGTCTCGCGCCAGAGACGGTCCTTTCTATTCGGAGATGTTTTTTTCTAATTCGGCAAAGATGTGTCTTTACGGCGTTAAGATTTTTGGAATATTTAAATAATGTTTATATACTTAAATTATAGAATACCATGATTATTACAATAAAAAAAACGTTTATGAACAAATTAACATTTATTTGTGTTCTAAACTCAAAAATAGAAAATGGTCTACAGATCTACAGTCTATTAAGCCTACAACGTCCTCACATTGAGAAAAAAAAAACAATAAAAAATATGATTAAAAATAATAAAAGTTAGAACCTTGTTGAAATTTAAATTGTTGGTATAATAATGTCAAATAAGAAAAACATTATATCAGAGAAGTTTGTAAAAAAAGATAAAATTAAATTAAAAAAATAACTTCGTAATTTAGGAGCAGTTAATAGACATTTACATAGTTTTGCCGTTAATGAGGTACCAGGGAAGCCACATGTACAGAAGGAATTAATGCCAAACTTCCTTGTCTTCAACGTAGTCCTTAATCTTATAATATGCTTTTTTGATAATGGTACATTTAATGTGCGTTTTGAATTTTCCATCACTAAGTTCTGTAACCGATTGTGGCAACTTGTTATAAAGTGTTTTTCGGAAGTGGTTCTCATGGAGTCTTTAAGGAAACCTTTTCATAACTTATACATATTACATGTTGGAATGTTTTATTCAAGAAAGTTAATACTTAATCAACGGCATCGAACCATCAAGTTACGGTAGTAAAGGCCCCCGCAGACAGGCGCGACGCGTACTTGTAGAACAAATTCTTTGAAAACTCATGCCCGCGATATCGCGACAGTGTGCACGAGCCTTTAAGCTACAAATATCTAAACACTAAGTAAATATCCTGACGGCGAGACCCACCATATAAATCAAATGCAACTACGAATCTGTATGCAAACACTCAATACAAATACACAAACACCACCCGGTATAGCAGCCCGGTATCTGCGCATGATTCACTGCCGTAACGAGAACTCCGGAGTTTCCTCAACAAGACAACAATGCCATCTTATAGCGGTCTGTTATCAGAGACAATGATATCGCTGTTGTTTGTGGACCTTGCAAGAAGTAAGTTACGGTAAGGTCAGGCTCTGACCAAGGAAGATAAAGATAATTTTATTTTGCAAATATGGGTACAGAGGATAACACAAATTAATACATGATCAGCCATATTTTACCATGTAGTCATGCAAAAGATACACAAAAACATACTAACATAAAAAATCTTTTCAATACACTTCCTCGAAAACTGGTTTATATCGCACTACGATTAGGTCCACAATGCAATGTATTTCACACGCGTGCGATTTTTTATTATCCAACACGTGTGCGGGAATAAAAATTGCCACAGATAACTTATACCTATACTTAGTCCAAATTTGTTCAATGCCTCTATTCATACCGTCTCGCGCCAGAGAACGGTCCTCTCTATTCGGAGGTGATTTTTTTTAAATCTCGGCATAGATGCGTCTTTACGGCGTTAATATTTTTGGAATATTTAAATAATGTTTATAAATAGAATACCATGATTATTACAATAAAAAAAAAACGTTTATGAACAAATTAACATTTGTTTGTTTTTTGTAACATTTAACTCAAAAATATTTGAATTTTCTATTTTTTATATTAGGCTTTTTATCGGCTTTATACCTTTGCTTCTCCTTCAACCTGGCGAAAGCAAAGCGCGGGAAAAAAGAAAATTAAATCATAGTTTCCTAATAATTTATGACAAAAATATTTTTCGTTATTTTAATTTATTTCTTCAAAAGTGTATTGAAAAACGTCGTTTGATACATGTGGACATTTGTTATTGCAGTTCTCGGCTCAAAAACAACCTCGCCTACGGCTCGGGTGTTAATTCCGCCTCGAATGCAATAACAAACATTCTCCACTTGTATCAAAAAGTACTATTTTCACTAAGGAACTCATTTAATTTATCCCTTTTTAATTCCTAATTTGTACCCTTTCACCACTAAAAAGCTTCGAAGTCTTTTTCTAAATAAAGTGAGCGGCAGCTCTTTCCAACTCTTCGGTAATAAGTTCAAAATTATTGGAGCCATGCAGTAGACACTTTTGCCCATAAGTGCTGTCTTGGATGACTGTAGACATAGCACGCTGTTGTCACGTCTATTGCGGGGAACTACGTCGTTTAAACGTGTAAAACGACTTGAGTTTGTCTTCACAAACATGGAAGTAACTGCAAGGTTGTTTCATGCTCAAAGTTATTTCTACGAAAAAAAGATGCAAAGTGAGTAGGTAGCTAGCTGGCTCTTTTATCTGGTAATGACTAACTTCGGCTCATGGAGACATGTTTAAATCCCAGCCGTGAATACTTTAAAATCTCATTTTAAGTTCGTATAAATTATCATGCGAGGTTTTACATTTTTCCATTCCTATGACCTAATCAGTAAACCGTAAAACAATATTTCTAAGTATCTCACAAGATGCAACTTATTCAACTTGCTATAGATATAGAAACCCCCATTATAAGTACAGAGCTACTGATAAGAAACGTTATGAAAAGCCTGAAGGGTCGCATTACTTTATTTAATAAACCTTTTTAAGTTTTAATCCAAGCCACTCGTTCTATACACGAGGCAATGTAATCCCTCTTTTAAAAATGATTAATTAAGGATTAAGAAATGTATTTCAGCAGAGCTCCGCCAGCTCTGAGTAAAAATAAATTCACCACCTCTTGGGATCTAAACACGCCACGTAGGGTTGCCAGATCACTCTCTTAATTAGACATGTACGAGATTTTAAAACTAAAAGTGCTCAGGTTTTAATGGATTTGGGAATAATAGAGATAAAAAGCTTACAAAAATCAATAGAACATTAATTAAACGTAACCAATAATAGTATTTTTGTGCAAGCTTTCATCTCTTTTCGAGTGAGTACCTAAAAGAAGCCACAGACAGCACTGCAATTCTATGATTAAGAATTCAATTTTATAGCCTCTAAGGAAGAATATTATCATAGTGAAATTCAGAAACAACAATTCATTACTATCCAATAGGAAACCCCCAATGATACTATATTAAACAGATATGTTAAACACTCACAAAACAACCGACAAAAGTGTTCCGCGAAGCAGCGGCAGCACACATACCCACTTTTAATTCATTTTACATTTCACTACAAGTAATTGCTAGAAAAGAGATGGCTTGATAAAAACAACAAGAAAAAAAGAGACAGCTAGTGTTGTCAATTGCGCGTGAATGTAAACAAACATTATTCTGGCCACCAATCACCGAATGTTGGCATCACAGACAACAAATAGGTACGTCTCAATTAGGACGTTTTCACGATTCCGCGCTCACAACATAACTGGGCCTCAAGTCCCGCTATTACAATAGTGTCGATAATTGATTTCATAATTGTTGATTTTTGACAAGTTTGCTAATCTACTATTATACTCGTAATGGCGTCATTATGACTTTCCAATGGTCGGCCACTGACACTACATTGAAAGAAATTGCATTTATTGGTAATCTCGTACATAATGACAAATGAATGACATTTCTACTAATGGGTTTTATAATAATGACAATACAACAATGCCATTATAAGTAACACAATTCTATTACGAGAACATTGACCGATCAATGATCGACCATTATGAATTTAGCAGATTACGAACTTTTAGCATAATGACAATGGGATCGTGTTGGAATGACTGAATTTATAAAAATAGCAGACTTGGGGCCCTGTTTAATATAATATCATTGAAACCACCACAGATTATAATAAGCAGCCTATTAAAGCAAAGGCTTCTTCTCGTAAACAGAAGGCACGAGCATTGATCGCCACGCTACATCACAAGACACCCGTCTAGAGCAAGCGTAATAAATAAGTAGTGACACCTATTAAGACGCAGATATATGCCAGTGACCTTGAGTGGTTCACGCAACGCGTCGTACGTTCAGCCAGTAATAGGACTCGCCCATCAAGGACCGCTGTCCCCAATTTGACGCATTTCTAATTTATTATACACAAAACAAGAGGTATTTTAATAAAACGCGTAGACTAAAAGATTAATAATTAAATTATCTTTGAATTGGTGAAGGTTTCAGAAAAATACGCTTCGTAGATTTTGCGCCATTCTCAGTTTTTTATCCGCGTTAGACATAACTTTACAAATTAATTTCACTATGTAATATAAACATAATCTAAAATATTCACATATTAAGTTATTGAGAAAATGGGCTAATTAAAATAAAAACAAATCATTAAAGCTACTCGTTTAGACGTGATCTTCAGTATAAAATCATTAAAAGTCGGTTATCATCGCCTTAAGTAATATATAACACGATAAACCTAATTCAAAAAGATAATTCAGTAACTTTGTAGCTAGAAAAAAATTCTCACGATGAAGCCTTGAACCATATCTTTTTAGATCAAGAAACTTTCAATCAATGCTCAACTAAACCACTAAATGTCGTCAGCCCTACAGTTAGTTAGTCCTTCATACAAGGCCGTATGAAAGGGCCAGTTTAATAACTAGAAGCTCATTAGCTCAGATTATAGAAAGAAGCAGATAGACCGCGCGGAACAACAAAGTGAGGCCCGTTTGTAGACATGTGTGCGTTAGAGCCACGTGACAGCACTATAAGAACAGGTGCCTGTATGTGTGTGTACGGTTGCCAGGAGAATGAAAAAATTAGCCATAATATTTCATTACATGAAAAAAAAAAGATTTTTTTTTCTTAAATCAGTTGTTTTTATCAACAGTATAACAGTATAAGTACGTCAAATTAACAATACCCATAAAAACGATACATTTGCGATATATTTTTATTTTGAGACACCAACATTTTATTGTTTTTGGTAGCTATATTTACTTTATGGTGGCGTCATAAAACCCATGTTATACCAAATCGACTGATGTAATAAGTATTATAAAATCCATTAACTAGTTACACTTACGAAGACGAGAGATTTATCTATAAATATACCAACCAGAAAAGGCGATAAATAAAACACTATTATCGACATACATATTTTTGTAAAACGATACTCCTATATCCTATACTTATTTCCTAACTTAGGGGTAAATGTTTCAATATAAACTAGCAACACCGAATGATTTTTGTTAAGGTTTTGAGTTTCAAGATGTCACTAACAATAAACACGTAAAATAAATCCAAATAGACAAATAATCAATATTTTACTTATGAAAGATACTCCAACTTATTTATTTTGTTTTTGGGAACAGTTTTTACAATGTTTAAAAATACAAGACGGCATTATTCTGAAATTATCTGTTAGAGCCCGTGACGTACTAACGATGCGACGCTTCGTGCTGTACTGAATCGAGAGTGTATTCGCTTTTGAATTTGTATTTGCTTTGTTGGCCGCACTCTCGGTGTTCCGCGCGGTCTATCTGCTTCTTTTCTATAATCTGAGCTCATTAGTTAGAGAGGCTCTAACGATAGGCAGGGACGAATGTTGCGCCTAATTACGGCCATTCATACGTGCCGGAGATAGGACGTGTGCCTCTATGCGATAAGCTGTCTAGACTTAGGTTTTAGAAATTAAACATTTTTGGGCCCAGTCTTTAATATTTTTTTTTAATAAGTAGTAAAATTATTGTGTGATTGATGAGGTAATAACTATCAAAGCTTTCAACAACAATATTTTTCATCTATCTCACTCTTTCACAAAACATATTACGGCGGCGACGGCGGCTAACATACTTCCTAGGGCATCATCATTCATCATCATTTCAGCCGAAAGACGTCCACTGCTGGACATATGCCTCCCCAAAAGGGGGGGGGGGGGGGTTTGCCATAATCGCCACGCTTGGCAGGCGGGTTGGCGATCGCAGTTATGGTGTTAAAATGCATAGAGAACGCTGCTGCCCATACTCTAGTAAGTCCCTTAGTCGCCTTTTAGGACACCCACGGGAAGAAATGGGATGGTGCTATTCTTTACGTCCGGCACCACACGGATCCCGAGGGCATAAGTCCAGACAATGGACAATCACCTATCTTTGCCAAGCGTGTTGATTGAGTATTACTTTTTCATAACATTTAAATGAAATAAATACAATAAAATATGTATATTCATAAAATCTGTACTCAATAAATAATGTTTTATTATTGCCAACATATCACAGCAATGTACTGTTCTCAACATAGATTCTACTAATAGAAATAATTTTCTATAATTTACCTGCAAAGTAAACAGACATCTTGTTAACAAAATTAATTGAGACAATGCAAACAGAAAAAACATGAACAATGTATCAACCCACATAGAGAAACGTCACTTAACTAATATAAAAATATTAATAAAAAATGCACAAACAAACGAACCGATGGTATCTCGTGATATATAGCGACAACCCGCTGACTAATGTCTACTCTACACACTACAAAAACATTACAACCTCACCATGAAACAACTGAACGAATCGCTTGAAAGCTTATTGCGATAACCATCTCTGTTTTTGTACCAGACAACTTGAATGATGACAATAGTGATGCAGCAATGAATTGATCATTTATCGATGGTATGTTCATGTATCTCGTGTATGCTTTTCGTAATGTGACACCCAGTGATGTCCAGTAGTATGAGCATCGATTTCACGATAATATCGACATACGATCGCCTGCGCTGGAGTTTTTATAGCTCATCATTTTGTTTTTAAGCCCGCACCGTTGTTTTGACAGTGTCGTTAAATATTTATGCGTTTTATTACACGTGTAGGTATCGATGCAGTTAAAGTATCGATATCTGCCTTTCGATTAAAAATGATTCGGTTTCGAAATCTCGGTAGCTGGTTTAAGCTGCTATAAAAGACAGCATTTAACTTTATAGGCCGTTACATAAACAATAAACATAAGTTAGTTATGAACTAGCGTTTAGACAGGAATATTTCTAAACAAATGGTTAAAGTTATAGAGACAACTGTTCCTCAATCTTTTATATAGCTTACCGACAAAGCAACAATTCCTTTATCCTAGTAGCATATAGACGGGCTCAAGGACAATATGTGGGTGCAGTTGTTCCCTTTCTTGTTTAGCTTTCCATAGCTTTATTTCAAGCTAAAGTTCTATAGAATCTGCTGTATCCCGCCCATCAATAGTCATAACACTTTTAAGTCTTCTTCTAACTGATATTGTTAATCCCAGTATCTGCCAATTCCATTTAATGAATGCAATACATCTTCGCCTAAACCTCTGCCTTTAAAAATAATTAAATCTCCTTCGTTTTTCCTCAACATACGTCTCAATTAAGCCACAAATAGATAATTAAAGTTCGACAGCAGTGTGGAGACATTAATTAGAAATAGTAGGTAGGAAAGCGAAGCTCAATTACTGGAATATTAATGAGCAATGAGACCCTTGAGGTACACCTCTAATTATGCGCTGAGCTGCTGAGCCCGCTCCCGAATTACTTCAGCTAATTTACGAATACGAGCATTTCTAGTCTTGAATTTTTATTTATGGAGATCATGGTAATAGGGAAACGAGAAATTAGAGGGAAATTGACGATAACTAGTAGTACTCACTCTTTTTTAACCACCTCAGAACCAATCAACGTGGTCATTCTATGACCTATTAATAACATTTCAAGAGTAAGTTATCTGGTAAGCATTGAAAACTAAACTAACTACCTATATTTAGATGCTAGTCTAATTGTCAATTTAAGACAAATCTTTAGCATTACACAAAAGCCAATGCTGATTCAAGAATGTCTAATTCATTAAAACATTAATTATTATTTTATAGGGTGTTAATCACCACAGTAACACGCCTTGGTGACTGTCAACGATCCGCTTAGCCTTGATTCATAAACGAGCCAATTATATAATTTAACATAATCCTTGCAGCTCGTTCCAACTCTATTATACTAACATGAATCAAATTAACTACCTATTTATTTAACTTTTGTGTCATACATATCCTAGGTTTCAACATTTTAGATTTCCCTACATCTTCTCCTGCTAATACAAATTCAAATCTAAACTCATAGTAAATAAATATTATTATCAATTGGCACCAAAATTGCATTTGAAAACTAGGTATCCAAACGCTTTTTTAAATACAGCTGTAGCTGTAAATAAATAAAGTTCAGTTTCAACTGGTGTCAAGCCTTGTGATTGTCTAGTATAAGACGAGGCTAATAATCCAGAGGTCGGTGACAGAATTAATTCCTAATCAGTTGATTTAATCTCAGTCGAGCGACGGCTCGTTAGCGCGTCGGTTATGTAACGCGACTGCGACTAATTGCATAGCAGTCGCTCTTGTCGGAACTACAATTTGGACTGTCTAAATGTTTGTAAACATCAGTTAGTAGTGTAGAATCTGTAGTTTGTTTAACAGGTGATTATTTAAAGCCGTTGCTTTCATTGATATGTGGGAATATAAAGACAGGTATTAATTCAATCTGCGTGATGTTTTCTAAATCAACGTTAATTTATTAAAGAGGTTATAATCTTTCTGCTTCATCTTTAGCATTATACAAATCCATTCATCATTCTTGATTTTGCATCTCGCTACTAAACTCTACAATTTTCCTTGTTTAAATCCATTGAAAAATATGTACCTTTCTTCAACATGCTACACTTCGCATCCCATGCTTCTCTGTACTTGTTATAAAATTCACCACCGAGTAAGGTGAGAAATTTCTTGTCAATCACTTGGACCCGTGTCGCTCAACCTCCTGGTCCGGAATGTTAAACAGCGAATACTTACGTTTTCTCCGACTCTAAATCAACTCAGAAATGCCTGCAGTTATAGTAATAAATCTAGAAACATTTCCTGTTACATTTAAAGCGAGGTATTTGAATACGCTATCATAAGTGGTGGAGGCGCCGCCTGACCTGAGATACTGAGTGTACGTCACATGTCTTATGTAGGATACCTAGTACACAGACCTATTTGAGATACTACAAGTGTATCAGCAGGTCAGAATACTGATAAGCGAAATATTTTTGCCGCAGTTGAAGAGTTGAAAAAGATATACAAAGTAATAAAATGCTGAATGTGTAATAATTAGTCGAGTTAAATCAAGACAATACAAATTTGATGGTCAAAAATCTAGATAGACTGACAAATGAGTGTGTTTGATAAAAGATTTTTACTCATAAGTTATGTTGTTAGAATCAGAACCAGAATGCTTTATTTGTAAACATAGGTCAAATTACAACAGTGTGCGAGATGCTACAGATCGGTAGAACAAGGTGTCAAACAAGGTGTTAAAGTAGAAGTAAAATATAAGGTTTTTTGTATCATACAATAAGTATGAATAGTCTTTTTACAAAGCAAAACAATGCAGTGTCAACAAAAAGGGCATTGGTACCACTTACATTAAAAAAGTATCTGGTATAAAACCAAAAAGGGTCGGCCTTTTCGTGTGCCCTTTTTTATGAATAGTAATTTAAGGGGGATGCGCTAAGGTATCCCGCAAAATTCAAATTTTCTTACGTTTTTGCAATTTGCAGTGCAGTAATAGGTTGTATGTTGTTCTAAATATGATTCGCGGCCATAACAAATATGGCTTTACAGAATTATAATCATTAGAATCAGCATTACAACTCTCTAAGTTCAAAATATCCTACTGAAGGAGTATTTCGGAAATAATCAAACAATTAGTATTATTAAGTAGAAAATTAGTTGTTACAGCTCATAAACTAAGATCTGAATATATTGTATGTAATAATAATAATATTATTTGTGTTATAGTTTTTGTAGAAACTATGCTGCCTAAAAAATTTTTGAGAATGTGCAAACAGCGTTCTTTCATATGATACCCCACATGCCCTAGTAGCTCCACTTCAAATTTTTAAGACCCCCTTTCAAGTCCTTTTGCAAAAAAGGTATATTTTTTGCAAAATAATTGGGCAAACATCATCTAATACTATTCTAAATTTCAAGTTGATAGCATTAGTCATCATTTCAGCCGAAAGACGTCCACTGCTGGACATAGGCCTCCCCCAAGCACCGCCACTTCGACCGGTTCTGTGCTTCCCGCATCCAGCGGATACCTGCGGTCTTCACAAAGTCATCGGTCCACCTTGTAGGAGGCCTTCCAACGCTACGTCTTCCGGTACGCGGTCGCCACTCCAGAACCTTTCGGCCCCATCGGCCATCAGTTCTGCGAGCAATGTGCCCTGCCCACCTGATAGCATTAGTTGTTCTTGAGATATCCAGGTGTGACAGACAGACAGACTTAGTCTCACCATAATTTACCATTTTGGTACGGAACCCTAAAAACGAACTCGCCTAATTGTGGGAAGCGTGGAGTTGTGGAAGACTTACATCACTTTATTGATGGACAGTGTTCGATGAGTCTGATGAAAACTCTGTCTCAACCAAATGGTGCTGATGCGAAGATTCTGTTCAGGTTCAAGGCCCGAATGTAATCCATAACAGCGTGCATTTTATTATATTATAAATAGGGTATGATGGGACTGTCATACGCCTTGCACTTATAAAAGTAACTAACAAAAAATAAAAAATTGTGTTGGATTCTCGTTTTGATGATCTAAGTATTATAAGCATTATTGTACAATATGCTATTGAGCAACTAAACTAGTATTCAGTGGACTGTCAAAAGTAATTAAAAAATATAATTAAGTTAAAATACCTCTTCTGTACACAACATTACAACTGGATATACCTACTTAGGCTATCAAATACATCTTACACTATATTGGAACACAAAACACACATTTATTTAGTCGTGAATAACTTAAGACAAACTATCAGTAATGTAAATATAACGACATACAGAAAGTCGTAGAAAATAACAGGATGGAGACAAAACGGTTTAAAAGCAATTTGTTTTGTAAGAATAAAAACCAATAAAGATAGAGGAACGAGTTAATGTTTCAAAACATAACGGTAATTATAAAAACATTACACTAATTTACACTATCGGTGGTAACAACTGATCTTCTCTTTTTAGGGTTCCGTACCCAAAGGGTAAAACGGGTACCCTATTACTAAGGCTCCGTCGGCCTGTCCGTCTGTCACCAGGCTGTATCTCATGAACCGTGATAGTTAGACAGTTGAATTTTTCACAGATGATGTATTTCTGTTGCCGCTATATCAGCAAATACTAAAAAACAGAATAAAATAAATATTTAAGGGGGCTTCCATACAACAAACGTGTTTTTTTCGCTCGTTTTTGCTCGATATTGATAACGGCAACAGACTCTTGAAATATTCACAAAATCTTTAGTTAATTCACTTTTTAAATAATTAAATTAAAATAAACAAATTTTTAAGGGGGGTTCCCATACAACAAACGTGATTTTTGCCGTTTTTATAGATATGGATCCCTTCGTGCGCGAGTCTGACTCGCACTTGGCCGGTTTTTTTGTAACATTATAATTTAAAGAGTTTCGATGGGGTTTCTTGCACATTATTCTTCATTATGTACCTACTACGCCTTGGAATGGGCAACTAGCTTCATATTTCAAACTGACCGACTCCTTGACAATTCAAAAGTGCCTGTAAATGGTTTAATTGAAATATAATTATGCTTTGAGTTTGAGAGTTTTGAGTTTCTCAAGCGAGACACTTTCAAGAATGCAGACGTGGGACTGGTATTCAAAACATATTAATTTATGTTATCAAAATATTCATCTAATTATAATGTCGTCGCTCTGGGAGCTAAATTCCACGTGGTATTCTTAGAAAATATTGATACTTACTATGAAATTAAAATATTCCTCAATAAACGACCCGGCGCGGCGGCGTTATTGGCTTTAGGTTTGACATTATAATTAATATAATTATTATGAAAACTACTTAACCATCGTAAGGCTAAAGGCTAATGAGCGTATGCTCTCTGTATCATACATTATCAGTAGAAGTCTAGAAGTTCTTAACCCTACGACAAACTTAAACAAATAAATAACCCGAATGACATCAATAAAGTAACTAAAGGCATTCGAATTAAGTTTATAAAGTTAAAATCACTAAAGACCATTCCGAGCCCATCCAATAGATTTAAAGCTAATTGTGTTGGCACAGCTAAGTGTTCGGAATCGCTCCGATAGTCGGCTTTACTCGACCAATTACTTACCACTCTGAGCATTTCAACTTGTCTGATCGACACTTAAACTTTAACTATTAAGTCATTAATATTATGTACTTCCGAACGGCCGCAGTTCCAAGTCCCCAGTTATTAAACTCAAACAATAAAATCTTATTTTTAAACCTTGCTAAGATTGCACGTTTTATCGCCAACTATTTTATTTTAAACATTCAAAACTTGTTTCGCTTTCTTTTAGTGTTTGTGTGTATTTAACCTCGCAGTAAGTACTGAATAAAATGATCCAACATTTTACGAGTACATTCTTTTTCTTCATTTACATACGCGCGTGCACTTCAGTTGGCCGCACTAAAATTATTTGACTTTTAAACCCAAACAATAAATAAAGTAACATTACGAGTTAAATACATTATAAATCACACCTTTACGACTCATTCACCAGCATAATAGATTATTTGCAAAAGGAAAAGGAAGTGGTCCCAAATGCGTGCCCTGCGAGACACCACGACTTGTGACGCCTAAATAAATACGAATGCGTTTTTTTGGATTGTGAGAATTGATATTTATGGACGAAAAAATGGCGTCCCGCAGCGGGACAGCTGCTCGAGCTACGGGGATAATGGTGGGCCTTTAGAAATTATGTTTTCGACGTCGACCGACGCACTCGGAATCAAAACGATAAAGTATACGTTTAGGAATTTATACAGTAACGATTATTTCGTATTTACGATAATTTAATCGCTTGAGGATAATGTTTCAATGTTTGAGATTGGAGTTACAAGAACGAGATCGTTGTTTTCGCAATTCACTGGAATTACGATAAACATAGATCTTGCTTTAAAACGTTCAGTTACCATTACATATAAATCAGAATGTTTATGTTACAATCGATACATGTTTGTGAATGTTGACTGTTTTACTGCTTTGCCATTAACATGTCAGATCACAGACAAAACTGAAAACATCTGTATTTTCAAGTTATAAAATGATCGAGCTTCATACATCATGATATTATGTTAATCAGATTCACCTATTCGATACGTGATGCGATGGAATTTTATTTACTGACTACTTAAAACATACGTGCAGTGATATTAATTGTCTACATAAAGTACTGTGGCATTTATGATATTTCATGCTTCCCCGATAAGTATTAAAACATTATAATCACATGATAAATTCGAAACAAACTCGACCGCATTATTTCATTCAATTCACCGCTGCCTCCCGCGGAGAGCCTGCGTAATTTGAAAGCGCCAAATATTTAATAAAATAATATCAACGTGTATCGCTTGCAAACTTTATTGAAATACTTTTGTTTTCGTTCACAGATCGAAAGCTGCTCTTGTTTCTGACCGTAATTCATAATGTAAGTACAACTTTGAAAATACTATTATGGTTTCATCTCCAGAACATGCACATGAATCAACTTTATTATTGATTTATAATAATATCAACACATTTGCAATGTAACATAGCTAATGCATGCATGGATAATGTGGGCTGCAATATTGTTAATACTACTTATGAACCTATATTATTGTGATTTGTAAACATTTTATATTGTAGCTGTTTATTGCCCCATAATAAATAAAATTAAAATAAAATAGCTATCGTGATAGAAATATCTATAAAACAATCGAAGTAGGTATTGAGACCAGCTAGTTATGTTTTGATCCATCAATGTCTCAAGCCACATAAATCTAGTTCTCACTCCCACATTCCGTTTGGTGCCGGACGTAAAGAATAGCACCATCCCATTTCTTCCCGTGGGTGTCATAAAAGCCGACTAAGGGACTTACTAGAGAATGGGCTCAATGCATTTTTTAAATGATACTGCGATCGCCAACCCGCCTGCCAAGCGTGGCGATTATGACAAATCCCCCGCCTTTTTTGGGGGAGGCCTATGTCCAGCAGTGGACGTCTTTCGGCTGAAATGATGACTCCCACATTACGTAAACCTACCTATTCTTTAATAAGCTGTTTATAAACATCATATCGTCGATAAAACTTATTAATGCTATCATTCACACTTCTAGTAATAACAGTGAATGCAGCTATCACTAAAGCTGGAATCTCGTTAGTGACACTGCGATCTTTGATTCGGACTCGCAGCAAATTTATAAAATCACCTCGTTACTACAACTATACCTGCGTGGAATACTTTAATCTGCATGCAAATTAATGCCGCCAATACTAATAGACCCCATACAATACGCTGGGCTTCGTTCAATTTTATGCCGGCACAGGGTTCGATATTATCATCAATATAAAAGAGAATTTTGCACGTGTTTCATACTGTGCATCATCAATTATAACACCGTTTTTATCTTCTAAAACTAGTGTTGGATATTCAATGTGTGCTTGTGAAATTTGATATTTAATTTATATTTAAATATTGCTTTCCATCTTTTCCAATTTCCTATTCTAAGCTATCGTAAACTTCTAAAGTAACTGTGTGTATGATGAAAAATCACAGCTACAGTCAGATTAGCCAGCGATGCTCAGATTGCGGCCTACTGTCGGTGTGCGTGCGACCCGCCAACAAATTTTAAAAAATGCGTAAAATAAAAATGTTGACAATGTTGTATAATACCTGATTACCTACATTATGCGTGCACGCATGGATGCACGCATGGATGCGATTTACGTGACAAATAGAATTTTAAGTCAGATAATGAAAACAACTTACTCTACTTCTACCGTTGCGTAGACAAAAATACATATAAAAAATTGCGTACAAATGCACTAAAATGTGCAAGTTTATTGGGATCGACGTATATTTGTGAAGAAACGTTTTCAATTCGAAACCGCCTAGCAAATGAAAATTTGGAAGCAATATTAGTCGTGACAAGTAATCTGGAACCAAATATTAAAAAAAATAGTCGTCGCGTCAATGCAACGCCTGCAGCATGAAACTAAATATTGTCCGTCTTATTACAAAACAAGGTTTATCATCAGACCCAGGTTTACACCATGGAGCTATTATTGAATTTCGAACTTTATTCCGACTATGGTAAAGTTCCTAAACACAAAACTGACAACTTAGTACCGAACTAAGTTTTCAGTTTTGTTTATAGAACGGTATTTCAATCACTTTTACAAAAACTGGCTGCATGGCTTAAGCCATGTCAAAATATAAATCTTGTTTTGTAATAAGGCGGTGTAAGTTTTCCAAAAAAGGTAGGTAAGTACCTTATTAAATTATTTTAAAACGTTTACCTAGTTATTTTTCTTTGGACATATTATTATGAGCTAAAGGCGGGCCCGAGTATTGTCTATAAGTCTGTGCATCCCTGTAACATGTATGTAAGTAGGACAAAGAGAAGACTACCTATACGAAGATTATAGTCATTACCGATCGATTCTCTCAGCAACTAGCCCAAGGATGGTGCATAGGCCTGCATGTATAATAAATACCACACGACCTTCCTCCAAGGTTATAGTACGGGATGTATGAGGCGCTGTATGAGTCAGTGGTAGCTTCGCCCTCTGCTGTCGGGTATATTAATGATTCTATTAAACTTAGCGTCGGAGGCTTCGAGCCGAAATTTATAACGTCCGTAAATTTTACTAATAACTCGTCTACCTGGGAATAAACCCGCGGCCGCTGTTTGATTAAGTGATTCGTTTGTTTTAAGCCGTGCTTTTTAGGGTTCCGTACCCAAAGGGTAAAACGGGAACTCTATTACTAAAGCTCCGCCGTCTGTCTGTCTGTCTGTCCATCTGTCTGTATGTCTGTCTGTCACCAGGCTGTATCTCATGAACCTCGATAGTTAGACAGTTGAAATTTTCACGGATGATGTATTTCTGTTGCCGCTATAACAACAAATACTAAAAAACAGAATGAAATAAATATTTAAGGGGGCTCCCATACAACAAACGTGTTTTTTTTGCTCGTTTTTGCTCTATATTGATAATGGCAACAGGTAGACGCTTGAAATATTCACAGAATATTTAGTGTAAGTATATTCACTTTAAAATAAATAATTAAACTAAAATATAACAAATATTTAAGAGGGGCTCCCATACAAAAAACGTGATTTTTTTGCCAATTTTATAGAAAATGGTACGGAACACTTCGTGCGCGAGTCCGACGCGCACTTGGCCAGTTTTAATAAAATACATATATTTTTTAAGCTGAAATTCTAAAGTGACTCGTTGTTGCCTATTCAAGTTATTTTGGCACGTCACCTCTTGTATTTTTAAGTTGTGACAAGGGTCGTCAATTAATTTAACATACAGTAACTAAGAACTTTACTTAATAGGAACCTGTCCCAAAACAAATATCTACCTATTCTAGGAAACCCGAGAGTGTAAGTGATATCTGTGTAACATAAAAAAAAAAAAAAAAAAACCATGAATTTAGTAGATTCCCGAACGAAGTCATAAAACTACAATTCAACAACAAACGCAATATACTTAACAATCTGAATATTGTAAGATTCCAACCACTCAACTCTCTATGACATCGTCAAAATACACTCAAAGTTAACAATCCCACATGTGATATCCGATTTCTTTCGATTATCTCAAATCTTTATCTGGACCGAGTTAAACGGAGTCGGACACAATGAGTAAACACGTCAGGAAAGGGTGGTGTCACTCGGAGCCGTGACGAATGCGTTTACGAACAAAACAAACAAACACGACGACATTTTGTTTTCTAACTACGACGAGGATGCGGGCGGTGGACATTATATTTTAAAACGTTTAAATGTTACAAATGCATGTGGGATACTGCGCGACGTTATCTCATAATCTTTTCATCTCTCATAATCGAATGGAGCTTTTGTCATAGCGGGTTTTGTTCCCGCTGAGATAATTAATTACCTTAATGAATTGAACGTGTATGTTGGTTTAGGTATTTCGATGCCTTGATGAAGAAAATGTTAAAATTATAACGATATGATGTCCTTTATCTGTAAAGGAACCTATGTTTGGGTACTCAATAAAGCCATAAATTTTATCTGTTCAAAATCTTCTACAGTAGAAGATAAAAAAGCCATTTCTAAGTAAATTGACGAAACAATAGTAGAGCTTTGAACAGCGACAATGACAATCGATATCTGAAGGGGACGATGTTTGGGTTATAGAAATAGTTGGGATTGCGCCACCCACTGGCCCCACGGCCGACTGCCAACCAGATGTACACTATATTATGGTAAAACATTCACCCAATGACTTGCTTACTGAGACATAAATGACAGCAGAAAGGAAACTGTTTTTATAAGGAATGACATAATAAGTTCGCTTTTTACGTGACTCTGATGATGAAAAAGTATGAGATACGATGTAGCAGTCAATGTGTGTCAGATAAAGATATACTTTAGAAATAAAGAAGATAGCTGTAGCTGTAGATGAAACGGTTGATGATGTTGTGTGGACTAATTTAACTCTTCAATCAATTATTGGTAGGTATCAACTCATATCTTGAGCTCGACAGGGGCGACGGCATCATACAACCCCATTCCTACCGGCTTCCCCTCGGAACAACGACTAGTAGAGTTTACTATTACTAAATAATATACAAATACATTGTCACATTACAAGTATTTAATAAGTAAATCATAAGATAAACAACTCGTCCCTATCTATAATCTATCCTAAATCGTGAGCTCAGTTAAAATATTTTTGTTTTAACTAAGAATTCCGACGAATTAAGATGGCGTTAAATCAAGAAAAGTAAAGAAAATACTGGAGCTTGATGATACTAAATTGTAACTTAACATCATCTTTAAGTTGTTACTGATCGATATTACTGAGTCTTTTTTTATCCATAAAATACTTCTTTCTTTTAATAAAGCAGTACAATTTTATCGAAGGTCTTTGTTTTATGTCTCACGGGGTGACAGGAGGCTAACCCGCACTAACACGGAGCGGCGGCGTTCACATAGAGCAGCATCTATAACAGCGGGTTCAGATGTCGCTTTAATGTTTAATGGCTACGCCTACATTAGGATAAACTATTTCCTTGGTTCATACTTCACTTTAGTGTCGAACCCTAGTTTACTGGAAAGAGTTAAAAGCTGTAGTTTACAACATTATTTCCTGATTCCAAAGAAAACATCACTGAAAACGTGTAAAATAAAAGTCCCTCTGCAAATTGATTTAATTCACAGATTGCCCACTAAATATTTAGAACATGCTCGTTATTGATAAAATATCACATGTCCACCGTTTAATTTAAAAAACACACAAGCCGTCCATCATGCGGCACTGATCACCGCCGACGCGTTGTTACGATCGTTTCGACTATTTATAATTTTTAATCTATAATGAAATCTGCATGCATAATGTACGTCATAAAAACAGTGAGGTGAGACTCGAGGCTGCGAGCGCACCCGTGTGCCCACGCGCACCTATTGTAACCACCCACACCACGTCCAAACAAACCAAGTTATCATTTACCGTCCCAGCACACGATCTCCCCTATAAACAGTTATTTTTCCAACGAAAAGCGACGGCAAACCTAATTTTGTTAACTTGGAAAGAACAAACTTACACAGGCCGACAATTTAGCCAGTTTCAACCCTACTGCGTTGGAACATGGTGCAGTGGACTACATTAGCGAAGTAAGCAAGTAATGTAAACTAAAAGGAACAGACACCATTCACGTCCTGTCGCGGCCATACATAAATATCGCGTTAAATAAATCATCGGCGACATGTTTTGTGACGTTTGTATTTTTAGCTTTCGATTGTAAATTGTCAGTGCTGTGTTTATTTTATGGGAGGTAAAAAATGATAGATTCTTCGGTTGAGACGCTTTGTCATGCGGACACTCGTATGAACTCGTATTTATTAACTGGTCGTGTTGTTCGGACTAATTAAGCAGACAATGTTATATGTAAATGAGGCTGGGATGCATTAACCAGAGACTAGATTATGAACCAGTACTGAAACTGTCTATGACTTTATCCTAACCGCTTTTAGTTAACAATCTCTACATAAAGACACAAGAATAAACATTATTTTATAAACAAGCTTTATATTCGTTGAAACAAACAATCCAGCAGTCGACACCACTTAAGCGGCTATTATTATCAGCTAATCGCTCAATAAACTTCTGCTAATTAGCTAATTTAACGGCCGCAATCAACTCCCGACACGCTACTAAGCTAAATGTACCAGCACCTACATAAAAAGTCTGCCTACGACCAATCGTAAAACAGATTTAAACAAACGGACCACAGTGACCGCTCACCATACGGCACCATTTTTTGCCCAGACAACCCTCGTCTTGTTTTTTTTTTTTCGTATAGCAACACTGTCTTTTCTCTCGTGTATTTATCGTTTCTTTTGTCTTATTTCTATTGGACTGCCAGACTAGAAACAGAGAAATAGAATTCAAAGCGGATTATCTGCCCGCATATAAGTCAAAATATTGAAAAGTTGTGGTTAGTTGACATCCTTTGTATAAATAAAGCGTTATTGTTTTCTATCAGAAGGGCGTGTTTATATTAAATGAACGTTATGGCTACTACAAAAGTTCCATCGTCCTCGGGCAGCAATAAATATATCACCAAGAGATCATTTTGGTGGTGATAGTTAACTCGATCATAGCCACAAAAAACTTGCGCACAAATGATCTAGAGTCATAATACCCTATGATCTTATCAAGCGAGTCATCGAGAGACTTGATGACTCCACCAATTATACTGGATAATGCTAGGAAAAGTAAGCAACAGGAAAGCCATTCTTCTTACCATAAAGTGGTGCCTGCCTACGTGAAACCCCCGCGACAGCGACGCACCGTCCAACAGAGATACAGTCATTTTGGCGCGCGAGCCACAAAATGGCGACGAGATGGAGACGAGAGATAGTGGATGCAAAACCGGATTGATAGTGCTGGGTAGTGCGGCCCGGGACGTTTATTGCCATCCGGGGGCAAGAGTTATGGCCTGCCCGCACTCGCGGAAAGTTCGCTCCAAACTATTTATTGGCAACACTCCAGCGAAGGAAGCGACGACTATACCCCGATATTAATTCATTCGTTGCTCAGCTAAAAAACATCATATTTTCCCGATAATGGCATATGTTGGTGCCAGCCGTAATGTTCCTATGCAAAACAGATAACATTACACTCTTGGTAATTCTTAAAACTGCGTCTTTCACACGATACAATAAATGAACGCAATTATATTTTATTGCGATATTATTTCACTTTATTTCTCTCAGCTCTGCCAATGCGTTGATTTATTGATTTAGTATGTTTACAAATAAACCGTTTTCTCTGCGTTGCCCCCGGACGCTGTTTAACTTCGTGATCTCTGAGCCAGTGACAGGATTATTTAAATCTGTCGACTGACTACTAACATATCGTCTTTCGAAATATAACGTTAACTTTCTAAAACTAAAAGAACTAATTTAGATTTATTTATGACTCCAAATATTTTGTGAAAAAACGGAAACATTTTTAATAAGTCTATTATTACACAATGCAATTATAAACAAAAGAATTCGTAAAGCGCGCGAATCCCTCAAACCATAATAAAGCATTTCTACAGAGATTCGCAAAAAACATTCATGATGGTGAGCTTGCTTGTTGTGTAAACATCCGCTGGGTGAATCGGAACGCATTCGTTGGATGCCATCTTTTTTCTCCCAGTTTGGCGGGAAGATTTATGGGCAGTGACAAAGTCAATTTCATGGCACGACGCGGCGGCGATACGGCACGCCTTGAATGCCTTTATGATGGAATTTGGCATGGGCTTTTAACTGTAATTGTCCGTAAGTAAACATTTTACCTGCCAATTTGATGAATCGCCTCTGTCGTTGTGAAGCGATGCTTTGTGCCGGTAACAATTCAATTTCTAGAGGCTTTCGCGGAAGTAAGTTTAAATAGGTGATATTCATTTGTCGCATTGATCAGTAGGAGTCTGTGCAAATGATCTGTTAATTAAATGGCAGTCGCATGTCTTGGACGTGAGTCCATTTGAATTCAGAATTCCAAAGTTGTTATCTTCAGAAGTACTTACGTATCTACGTTTTTATATTAAGCTTAAATAAAAGGTTTGGCCGCATTTATCAGTAGATTAATTATATTTTAAACTAAAATTAATTAATTAATAACCTTAAAATTACCAATCTACTAAACCCTGGTAATCAATATTGATTTCAAGGTAGTTTTCACAAGATATTGCTTCTAATCAGAGGTACATAATAATATTCGTAATTTAGCACGGGAAAACTGTTACATAGTCTATTCTATAATATATCAAACGGAGCTATATTTTAGAAAGTAAGTAGTTAATTATTTGAAGGAAATAGAGCCTTATTTATGCAAATAGAATCGCTAAATGCTAAAAGGACATGTCAATTGGCAAGCTGTGTCTTTAGTATAAATTGCGAATGGTATCCAATAATCATAAATAAGTCAAAATTTCAAGCTGGCGCTGTTTCTGATCCAAAACTATTTTGGAATGGAAAATATAGGTAGCTATCTCTATCTGTAGTAGCACCTATAGGTGCTACTGCTGAGCATGAGGTCCTGGGTTTGATTCCCGGGTCGGGCAAAGTGATATTGGGTTTTTATATCTGGAAATTCTCAGTAGCAGCCCGAACTCTGGATTTGTGCGCGGTTGATGGCAATAGGCTCGCCCCCTATTACATGGGACTTAAACATAACTGGCGAAATGTGGGTGTACTGTAGTACCTTGTTTCCCCGAAGGGTTGGGCAGAGGTTAAGTACCTGTAGGTACTTAACCTCTGCCCAACCCTTCGGGGAAACAAGGCGTGATATTATGTTATGGTACTAAATGGGGATTAAAAACCATCGGTTATACATAAAGAAAATGCATGGATGGAAGAAAATAACTCATGCATGAAATCCGATATTCAGCTGCAGACAAACCTTTCCAGACTGTTAATTTGGCGACCAACAATATCTTAAATATAATTTATATCACGTAACTTAACTTAATATCTTATACCGGTTTTATACCCAAGTGTCATGACATCTATAATAAATATTCAACTTGTTTTGATAATAAAATTCGACTAAACGGATTCTCAGCTAACGCCATATTGATTGCTTCGGCTATTTTATCGTTTGTTACGCAAAGCTGTCAAATAGAATGGGATTTTTTGAATTCTAATTCGGAACACGCGATCGACGCTTGGAATATTTTTTCGAATGAAGAACTCACTTTACTTCGTGCTTGCGAAAAATAGGTAGGAATACCGAAAGTGGGGTGTTTGTTTGACAGTTGAATAAAATATACTATCAACAATATTCTATCAAATAAATACAAAACTATTGCTTACAAATCTGTATAAAAAAAAAGTTAAAAAAAGTGTTTATTCAGAATAGTAATATAAATACACAACATTTACTTCTGCCAAACTGCACGGCAGTTTGCTGGCAGACGTAGCGTTTAAAATTTGGTTTTTTAATGACACTATTTTAATGACACTATTTTAATGACACTATTTTAATGACACTATTTTAATGACACTATTTTAATGACACTATTTCACATAGGTATAGGTTAAACATACAAACAATTTAATTTGTCCCTTTTATGTATTCTCTGCAGCGAGGCTTTCACAAAACATACGAAAGAGGTACTTATGTATTTTATTTTTAAAGGAGGTTTTTGTTTTACAGTTGTTTATATCCACTGGAAGGTTATTAAAAATAGTTGGGACTAAAAAAGTTCTACACCTTCGACCATAATAATTATTACAAGTGGGCACTATAAATCTTTTCATGTTACTAATCCTTTGAGATCTTGTGCGTATTATATTGTTTTTAAATTCATTGCTACCATACTGTTCTAAAGCTACTGACAACACTACCCTCTCATGGACCGGCAGCATTTTACATAACAAAAATAAGTCTTCGTAATCACTACTTTTACAACGGTTTTTTGTGTTTTTATCTACTAATAGTTTCATGAATCTGATTTGCAATTTTTTTATGAACTTAAGGTAAGTTTAAACCATGTCCCTTTCTCAATCGGGTTTACTGGTGGAAATTAATTAGCGATGGATCCACTTTGGCGACTAGCTTATCCCGTTTTGAGCGAGTCTTATCACAAGTACCTAGTTCTGAAAGTTTTACCTATTGTACTGACTTTACCTAATTTACAAATACTAAGCTAAATCTAAATGGATTGTGGGTTCAATCAAATGCAACAACAGCGTTACAAAGTTTAGTATTTACTCACCACGTCCGTGATACTAATAGGATATCAGTAGCAGAGCTCAGCGCAGACATCTCGCTCTATTAGTAATTAATATGTTACCAACGAACCCTCCCAGAAACGCCACGCTTCATGGAAATGCACCGCAGAACTAATATTATCACTACAAATATCTCACGTCTCCGCTACCGTTTCCCAGAAAAATACCGTTTTTTTCGTCACCAGCTATCCTGTCACTTTTATCCGTTCGAGCATTTTTCATTCGCCCGCTTATTACGTGTCTAAATATCAAGTTACACGCTACACCTGTTGGCGACGAGCTTCGCTTTATAACCGATAACAGCACGTATGATAAATGTTATATTCTTTTTGGTGCAAACTTAAGCACTTGCATCGCTCACGGTGTTCCCCATCAATTCCAGTGGTAATGAGAAGATGCGCTGATAGTGACAGGTCTGGACGCACGGCGCCTGACAGCAGGCGTGGCCAGCTAACGAACTATGTCCCTCCACTCAAAAAAAATAAGACCGTCTTATTCAAGATATTTGTCGTCGCTCGCAGTGTTTTCGTTCCAATTAATGTATCGAGAGCGCACGAACCCAGCGTAATCGATTTTGAATCTGTCACGAACTCGACTACACGTTCGCTACGACAAGAAGTCGATTATAGATTAACTGAATCGACTGGTTTTTGGAGCTCAATTATTTACATTTAGTCGCATTTCTCTTTTATCTTTTGTTTTACAGATGATCGCAGTCAGACGATCGAGAGAACGTGTTCATTTGTCCCCTGCGTCACATTTTATTTGGACGTGACATAAAATCTCTCTCGGATTAATCAGCGCTTTATTTATGACCAGTAAAGTTTGTAAGTGTGAGAAACCTACGCATAGCAGTAGGTGGTCACACGTGTGTACGCGCAGCTTCTCAACATTAATAAAGTCCGCTACTTTTAGTAATGTCTGCTTTACATGACGGGTATTAATTTCGAATGATTTGTGTCAACCATAAAACTAACGTTAGACGCCATTAAATATGTTGTAGCATGTCGTATTGAATAACACGTCGTTCGATCATAAACGTGCTTAGCTCACCGGTCCACTCGATCTTGTCGATGCGATCTCGCTCGTTACCCGCGGACGATACGACAAACGCCATTATTTCCTGCGTTGTGACAGCGAGGCACTTTATACAAGTCGCCAAGCGTAGGTGGTCCCTATCTCGGACGCTCCTGGACTCGACTTCCTAAGTCAACAGTTCTCGCTGTGCTTTTGTTGTCACTACACTATTGTCCTTATGAAACAGAGCCGGGAACAGACCTGCAACGCCCGCCACACCGGGGCGTTCCAATAAAATCTCTATGGCTCCTTTAAAATTAAAAGCGATCGTAAAATGTTTCAATAAAGATCTGTTTTCGCAAACATTAGGAAAACATATTTCATTTGAAGCTTTTACGACTCCATTATCATATAAAGATGCGTGAGTGGAGCGTTATTAAAAAAATATTGGTGTGTGTGGCCGACCACTCGCTACAAAACGCCATTTGCACAATCTCCCGGTTAAAAGTAATAGGTATTGTTTGCATTATGAAAGCTCTTTCGTGCCATATTTGAATATATATTGTGCGTTTTGTCTGCATTGGAAATGTGCTGCCTACGCGTTGTTTCCGTGTAGTGTTTATATCTCACAGATTTATTGGGCTATAAACTTGCGTACTTATTACTGACGCTGCGTTTTAGGATAGCTTTGGATATTAAGATTTCGTTTACGAAAAAGGAACTGGAGAGTGTTGAAACCAAATGAGTCATACTTCAAGCAACGAGTGAATGCCAACACAAAAGGATCAACATTTTAATTGATCAATTATCAAGATGAATAAAGTTTAGGACGATTACAAAAGCTTTTGAATACAACAATTATATTGAACAGTTTAAACGTGAACCTGTAATCAAATTATAGGTCGATGATACTAAATTCTCAGAACATAAATTACTTTTTACAAAAAAAACAATCGACTTCCAAAAAAACACTAGGTACTTACAATGTGAAAAATAACGTAATTTTGGAAGTCGGTGGCAAAAAACTAAAATACAGTATAAATACGACTTCCGAAATTAAAGTTATTTTTCACTTTGTAGTGTTTTTTGTAAGTCGGTTGTTTTTTCCTGGTAGGAACCAGGAGAACTGCCACTCACCATATGCATTGTGACGACGATAAATTGCTTAGCAACCATATTAAAGTACCTAATCGAATCGCAACCCGTTAAATACTTATTTTTATGTTGTTCCGGTGGCCCTCTGTGGTCTCAATCATCAGTTCCACTTCACCAAATGATTCCGAGAGCAAATGCGCGAGTTACTATAAAAAAACATCAAAATCGCTATGGGTGTGCCTATAAAATTTGAGGATTTCCCTTGATTTTCACGGGATACCCTCATCAGATTCTGATTTGGGATTTGATTTGTCAATGGAACCACCTCGGGAGCATACTCTTTCAAATAAAAGAAATATTTTGCAAATCCGTCTATACATATGACGGAGTTATGCCCGAACATTAAAAAAAAAAACATTTAGTGAATTGATATCTTCCTCCTTTTTGAAGTTAGTTAAAAATAATACGTAAAAGAAGGTTTTCTTCTGTCATACTTCAACACATTTGAAAGCACAAAGGCAGTAACATACGATATCAATATCCGGCTGTATTAAGCCAATACCCGCTTAATACTCCTCACGAAGTTCGCATATACCCACGCAGCAGCTTACAAGTTACAATGATTTACCATAAAAAACACATTATTTACTTACGGTACGCTATAGATTGTCGCGAACATCATGCTTGCACACCACGTCACGTTCTCCACCACCAATCGAATACTAATTATCATTACAAAAGTGAATAATTCATTTGTCGTGTGCATAATCAACCACCAATCTTCCCTGAGCCCTACGAACCAGTTTGATTAAAAAAAGGGAGGGTCTACTTACGCTGGTCGGTTAGATTGGAAGCCAAGATCGTACGCATCTGTATTTTACTACGTAAGTCGTTATAAACGCGAAAGTGAATGAAGTTGACGCGTCGAATGCTGAATAATCGTTGTCAATAATGCTTCCCGTTTCAGTGATGTGGACGTTTTCTAGTGTTTACTGATTCTGATTGTAAGGACAGGTTGAGAGCTGGATTTAATCATTATCTCTATGATTTTACTTTGAAACTCGCATTGCATTACTTACTAAATCCGTTCTTTCATCATTGTCTACAATAACTATAATAATATATCATGCTAGACCATATTTTGTCAGAATTCAAATGGGACTTTACATAGTCGCCAGTGTGGTTTCACGAAAGGTAGGTCGACGACTGACGCAGGAATAAAACTCATCAGTCACATTTTGGAATCCTGGGACAAATCCCAGGATGCCATTGGCATTTTCTGTGACCTCTGAAAAGCGTTTGACTGCGTTGACCACAATACAAAGATTTGTAAATTACACCACCACAGAATTCGTGGACAAGCTGCTGATCTTGTTCTTTCCTATCTATCAATCAGGCAGCAAAAAGTAAACGTAAACGGGGTGACATTTTTGGAGTCTGTAGTAAAGATGGGCGTGCCTCAAGCATCAATTCTTGGCCCTTTCCTATTACTAGTTTATATAAATGATCATCCTTACATGATGGCTAACTTATCGGATATAATTCTATTCACTACAGACACATCTCTAATTTTTTAAATAGATAGAAAATATATGGATGTCTTACATGTCAACGATATACTAGCTGTTCTTTCGAAATGGTTCGCAGCTAATAATCTCTTACTTAATGCGAACAAAACAAAATGTCTTAAGTTATCATTACCAAATGTACCCTAAGTGGGTCTAAATAGTTTTAAATTTGTTGAATGTTCGATTGTCCAAAAATCTAATGATCTACAAAAGTGACATCGAAAGACCTGAATATCGAAGTACAGCTGTACAGAGTATCGAATGTCCTAAATATCGTTTTTTTTTTCTTCTTCTTATATTTTTATATACCTACGCCACCCCCCCCCCCCTCTATTTTTTGTGAATCATTTGGGTTAGATGAAGATATAACAGTATGATGTTTCCTGATTGACATTTACTTATTCATTACAGAATGTTGGCTTTTGGTTAATGAAAATTATGTCAACTGATCGTTATTTAAAAAGAGCATTATACCTACAAATTGAAAATTAATATTAATTATACATTTTTGATAAATAAACATTAAATAATATTAATTTAGGACTTGAGTACCTATAACTTTTATTGAAAACGGTTTTAAGTCTTTTGTATATTATTGATTGTAATATTTATGACAAACAAATTTAGGGCACATTTTATTTAGGGATTTCAATTTTATGGCATGTGATAGTATGTGACATTAAGTTCGGGCAAGTTATCATTCGGACAAATAATGATTAGGACAAAAAACAATATTATGGCACTTTAGATAATGGATAAAAAGTTAGGGACACAATAGAGAATTGTACCTGGTACTTTTAACGGGCCTAAACTGTCCTCCCATACCTGTTAACTCTACCTACTAACAATTATTTTTAAAAGAGTAACCGTGGAGTTTTTTGGCGGCTTTTCTCCATAGGAAACGACCAATTGGAACCGTGCATCTAGCTCCTGACGTTTCATAAGTGCCCATGTAGGTTTAGGTGAAATCAAATATTTTGATTTTTATTTATTTATAATAGATTTATATAAATTATCTTCTGATACCATATGGTGAAACGTCTACTACCAAGGGTTTCATCTCAGTGGTTCCAACTTTAACTTAAGATCTTTCATTAATCAATCTACATATATATGTATATATTATATATATCCTTCAACACTTAGTTACTTTTAACGTAATGTAATCTTAAATAGACCACATTAATATTTTATTCATGAAAAAAATGTATCAATATTTGGTCATTCACTTTTATCGTTCAACAGTTTACACATTGGCATCAGTATACGTACTGTAAATAAAAACCGAACACAATCATGTTTTCCCACATCCATATTATTTAATTTATTCGTTTATCGTTCTTTCAATTTTGTTAATTGAGGCAGCAACGCAACCATTGTCTGACTGAATATACATATAATGAAATCTCCAAATTGTGCCGACAATATATTTGATTACCTTGATTGAAAAGATTTTATCGTTCAATGATGGCGTTACGACTTCAAGTACCTAACACCTCCATCTTACTAAACTGAATCTCATATACATAATATATATTATGATAGGTACTCGAATGCCTATGTGTACTGCTATTTAAACTCAACTATCTAGCAAGCTAGCCCAAACACTCCAAACTGTTAACGAACAACTGCATTACAAATGAGAATGAGTTAGTCCATATTATAGCAGCTATGTCCGACTATGCCTCATAACAAGACGACCTACAGAAGATCGCGGGGAAGGCCAGGACGCGACTCACACAGGCCAGGGACGCATGACAAAAAAGGGAGGATACTAGGATAGGAGATACTCGGCAGTAGGTGGAACAAGGCTCCCAATGATAATACATAAACTCACGCCTTCTTCCCATGGAGGTAGGCAGAAACTATGGAACGCCACCTGCTACGCTCCTTACATACTCCTTTTGCTTCGCCTACGTTCATACATCTAGTCATACACGCACGCCGGTTGCGAGTACTACGCACCTGACCTAATAATAATAATTGAATAATTTATACAAATTAAAAGTAAGAGAGTACATTACAAATAAAAACATATCTTAAATGAGCTTATACTAACAGAAATTCGACAAGACATCTGTGTCTGAACTAGATAAATAGATATCTGTATCTAAGACAACAGCGCTCTTTCCTAAAAATATAAATTTAAAAGCTTACAAGTTCAAATACATATTTCGTTATTTTTAGATAAATAAACAATAAATGTCTCGTTAAAAGCGTCTGAACTCCTCAGAGGTCCGGGGGAAGAGGATGGTGGTGATGATGTCCAACTGTGGACTTTAGAAAACGGAATAAAGTTTTCTTATTTATTCT
The DNA here is from genome assembly GCA_948098905.1 of Tiliacea aurago. Classification (NCBI taxonomy): domain Eukaryota; kingdom Metazoa; phylum Arthropoda; class Insecta; order Lepidoptera; family Noctuidae; genus Tiliacea; species Tiliacea aurago. Next base: position 26,176,829 of record OX402590.1, on the reverse strand, counting down.
TTTAACACAATTCATCATACTTACTCAAAACCTCATCAAATTTAAAAAATACTCAATTCATGGGAATTAAGTCTGGCGTGAAAAGAGAGATTTACAACTAGTTATATAAATTGTTGCCAATCCGACGCTGTCTATAATAAATAATGCATGAGGCCATTTAAAGTTGTATTTATTTGATATAAATAAACGGTTTATTGAGGCAATGATGAGCGTTTAGAAACGCTTAATAGTTTTATTGTGTTATAATTTTATAACTATTAGCCGTTGCGAAATTCGATCTTCGGAAAAATATATGATTTCAATATTATTTTATAGCTCGGTCGTATAAAAATCGCAGATATGAATTCTAAAACGTAGGAGAAAGAAAAGAAGCGTATTGAGGATGTTGTAAGAGTTATAAGAGGTGCCAATTTGATCACTGACGGTGACGATGCACTAACTGAACGAAATGGAAAAGAAGAAAAACGAACATTTCCTTCGTAATAAAAAGTTTTGGGTTGAGGTTGCCTGCGCGATTATTGGAGTTTTAAAAACAAAGCTTTTGCCCAGGTTTCTTACCAACCAATAAACCATAAAAAGCGATCCAATACCAATTACCAACCTACCTAATATTACGAGATTAACATACAATCAAAGCAACTCTTTGACTTGAACCAACTCCTTTCTACATTTACTAAAGTATGGCTATCTTTATCCACTATAAACCTCTATGCCTTATTCTAAATGTGACCAGTAGATACAATAAGAAGCAACGCACACAAGACGCGCGGCATCTCGACCAGTACCCAATCAGAGCTATGCGCTGTACAAACGCACAGCCAGTCAGTGTGATTGTCTGTTTGCGCAGGCGTGTGCTATCAACTGATTAAATAAACATTACGAGCGATTATGTACCAAGTACCATCATACGATACATTTTTAGGAAAAATGGGAGGTTAATAATGAACTTTTGATAAATAATTTGGCCTTTTGAAGCTTAATTCCGCTCATTTTGGCAGTTTAATAGAGATATATTTATATAATATGTTTCTGCCGTACATAGAACCTTTTTTCGTGGTATTGGGTAATCAATATTTTCTGTAATTAGTCCTAGGTACATTTGTACTTAATTTAGGATCTTCCTGTAATTAAAGAAAAATATTTTATTATAAATTAAAATGTAAATACTACTCCACATCAAAGAGTGTATTCTCAATAAATATCGTATATCCATGTAATGCACACTGTCCTTATTAGCAGTATGAGCTGACGTATTGAGTTGACAAGCTCGATGATAATTCACAGTGATTTAATTTAGCCCCGAATCAACTGCGCTTGCGGTTGGCATGCCAATCAAACTGACAGCCACTCCAGTTTCGAAATGCACGAAATTAAGTATCAAGTTAATTCAGAAATTAAGTTCCATTTGTGAAACTCGTGTGAAATAGTAACAATGTACGCTTGTAATAATTAACAATGTAAATGATTGAAGTAACTTACTGCACTTTACATTGTATAAGTAGTAAGGACGTTTTCTTCAATAGAACACTTACATGCATGCGAGTATAGGGAATGGATATTATTTATTATAGCTTTATTTAAGCGGGCGCCCATTATGCCGGGAGGCTTTTATTTAGATACGTTTTGTTTACGTTATTTATGCTTGAGTATAGTTTTCGACGATTATTATATTTACTAGCTAACATAAAGCAAATATTTAAATTAAATGTTTTGTGTTGCGTCATGCAATTTATTTTACATTGTATTATATAGATTCAAGTTTTAAATGCGGACAGACAGCTGTGCTACTGGGGAGTTTGTTGCGCCACTTCTTCTTCCCAGCTAAAGCACTAGGAAGTGGTGAAGGGTGGGCGTTTTTGGGGGACTGTCTCATGTCATTTTTGACGTTCTTAAAGTGCTGATTCTCAGCATTTGATTTTGTTTTTTTTTTTGATAATATAAGTAATTTAAATATAGGTAGGTATTCCTATCTGTTGACACTAGAACCCATTCGCAGATATCGCAGAATATGCTAAGGCTACGACGTTATTTCCCTGAATACTACTTAACTAAAAAACTTACTGAAACTGCAATACCGTTCCGAACTCCAAACGAAAATATATCGGCATTATTTTCCGTGCGGTGCCGCGCATGCAGCGCAATGCTCTCGGTGCGGCAATAACCGGTTTAATTACGGCATAAATTATCGCCGGACGGCGTTACCGGCTACCCGGCGCACCGTTCCGGCGTACGCTACAGTTTGTTACAGAATAAGCCAGCATCCACTTCATGAACCATGATTTATTTTTATTATGGACTACAGTGATCAGTTGAGGTTTAAGTGTCGCGAGCTAGACTGCTGGTTGTACTTTTACGGAGATTTTCTCGTAGAAACCTCTATGTGGAAACTCCCGTAAAAACTCATCACTTAGAGCAAGTCCTCGCAATCTTTGTTACAGACGTAAAGTTCGGCCATCGTTTTAAGGAAAGCATATGTTTAGCCGTGGGTACTTTATTATCAGGAACTATAAATATTAAGAATCAGAAATATACAATTCTTCGTAAAACAAATGAAACGAGACCAAAATGCAATTTTTCCATCCGAGTTTCGGAACAGGAACATGAGTCATAGCCACTAGAAACAAGTGAACATTTTTCCCTAAAAAACATTTGGCAATTTTGAAACTAATCTGTGCACAAAGGTCGTTTGTGAGCGATCACGCGGAATTTAAGCGGTATGTGCCGCGACTAACGACGCGTTGCGGCACAAATCGCGCGACTAAAACGACGCACGCGCGACTGATCGCGTTAACACCCATTACCCAGCCGATGCTCTTGTTGATTTTTAACCAACTTCCAAAAAAGAGGTGATTATAATTATGTTCGGCTGTATGTTTGTTTTTTTTTTTTGTATATTCACCGATTGCTCCGTCAATTGTGGACCAATGTTCAAAATTCTTTTTTTGTTTCAAAGGGTATGCTCTCGAGGTGCTCCCACTGTCACCAAGTCAGAATCTGATGATCCCATGCAAATTGAGGGCAATCCTCAAATTTTATAGGATATCTAGTTCAGTATTTTTTATAGTAACTTATTGCACTCGGAAATCACCATTTGGTGAAGTGGAACTGATGATGAAGACCAGAAATAACCACTGGAACCACTAAATAATAAGTATTTCACTGTTGCGATTCGATTAGACACTTTAATATGGTTGCGAAGCAATTAATGCTCGTCACAATGCATATGGTGAGTGGCAGTTCTTCTGGTTCTTACCAGGAGAACTCCTCTACAATTAACGTCCCAGCTTTGGGAAAAGCAATTTTTTTGTCAATGGTGAGCACTTGACAATAGGCTATTGTAATTTAGATAAATTAAAAACTGACCCACTAAAAAGTGACAAATGAAAATCCTTTTACAATAAAAAACTTCCGACTTCCAAAAAAACACTACAAAATGAAAAATAACTTTAATTTTGGACATCGGTGGCAAAAAACTAAAATACAGATCCAAAGACACAGACTTCCAAAATTAAAGTTATTTTTCACTTTGTAGATGTGTAGTTAAGTTGTATAGGTAGTACAGTGTAGTTTTTTTCGTCGGTTGTTTTTTTGTAAAAAGTATTTTTTCTGCTGTTCTAATACCTATAGAGCCAGGAGAAGCAAACGAAGCTCAAAGTGTTACGTTGAGTTTTTTTGCTTCTGGAAGACAAATGACGTTAAAAAAATATATATGTAGTTGCATTTAACATGCACCATTGATCCGAAGTTTCCTGAATGTTCTATTCATACTGAATCATAGATGAACGAGAGACACTCTCGTATATGTATGATTCAGTAGTAGTTGGGACTCAACAAATTCCTAGCACCATAGTTCAGAGTTCTATGCCGGTTAGTAGAGGAATTTAGAAAAAGAAACCCACTGCTATTTATTTCCCACAAATTCCGCTGCCAGTCGAACATGGAAATAAGTAATTTATTGAAATTTGAAAGACGAAAAACTTTATCTAAGAACTCAACTTAAACTATAAATCAACATGACACATGTCAGTTTCCTGTTCCCAGGCCGGCGCGGATAATCGACAAAAATATCGAATAGATATTCGGAATACGTATCGATTCATCAACAAATAAAAACGAATAGTCGTACAAGCGGCCAGTGCGCGCGCGGCCTACATAATTCATGAGGTGGTCAGCTGTGGCTGCGGACACGCCGATATTGCAAGAGTTTTGGGTCTCGACGAATTAAAAATGTGCTCCTTCGGTACTTTTGCATTGGAAGGACCGACATTAAAATAGGGAGGGATTGGAAAGTTGTTCCGTGTCTATTTGTTGGTCTATGTTAATCATTGGTTTCGGTGATCACGCCTACGCTTTTGACTAAAAGATAGACAACAACTAAGCTTTATGCAAATTAGGGTGAAAAGCGATAGAGTACGTTGCATAATTTAGGGTTGAACCGCTGTTATTGATAGATAAAGCTCGTAGTGTTAAAAATCATATTATTTTAATTAATTAAAATTATTTCGATAAGATAAAGATAAAGATACTTTATTTGTCAAACATGCGTATACATAAACTGACTTAATCAGACATGCAAGGTATTTAATTCATAGATGTTGTGTACGTCCATGTTTTGCCAATAAACGGCGTACAAATTTTGTAGGTATAAAAAAAAAATATATACATTTAATTGCTTTTTACATATTATAGTCATTCTAAATTTCATTACAAAATAACAAACAAATAGATAATAATTGATGTCAGGATATTAAAGTTTACGTATAATAATATAGTCAAAATAAATTAAATTATGTCCAAAATATTCATTAATGCAGTAAATGGAATCGTACAAAAGCCAATTGATTTAAGATCACATTAAATGGTTATTCATATCTATGTAAATTAGAAGTCGGAAGAGAAAAGTCCTTCTCATTTAAAAAATCTGTAACACTGTACACTTTACTAACTAAAAAAATTCTAAGCTTATTTTTAAAAAGTGACACGGGCAGTTCTCGCCAACTTTTAGGTACTTTATTAAATATAATAGGAGCCATACAGAAGACACTTTGGCGCATGAGGGTTGTTCTCGCAGTATGAGAGCATATCCTGCTGTTGTCTCGCCTATTACGTGAGACTACTTCATCTAATCGTTTAAATCGATGTGGATTTGTTTTGACAAAAACAGCCACTCCTAAAATGTACAGACATGGCAAAGTAAGTATTTTATATTTTTAAAGTAAGGCACGCAACTATCAGTCGGTTTTTGTTTTTAAATATTGATCGAACGCATCTCTTTTGAGCTTTGAACACCGTGTCTTTTTCTGTTGAATTGCCCCAGAAAATGACACCATAGCGTAGATGAGATTCTGTTAAGCCATAGTAGGCTGTAAGTAATTTAGTTTTTGTCAGGTTAATTTTTAAGTTATTGGTATCTAGCCACTTTACCATTCGATTTATAGAATCATTTATGTCACTCTCATAAGTATCAACACTTGTACAAGGTATAGTTATGGTGCTATCATCGGCAAATAGCGTCAGAGGTTGAGGGATGCCATTCGGTAGATCAATAATGTATAATATAAATAAAGGGGGCCCTAGAACACTCCCCTGTGGCACACCAAACGAAACTATACGTTCCGAGGATTGAGAAACAATTTCATGTTTACTTTTCATATTAATGTGGTTTATATTTGTTATTTGAGTTCTGTTATGTAAGTAAGATTTAATTAGATTGTTCACATTTCCTCTAATTCCATATGTCTCAAGTTTATTTAAGAGTGTACCATAATGGACATAGTCAAAGGCTTGCGTCATGTCACAAAAAACGCCACAGACCGGTTTCCCCTTATCCACGTTAACTGTAACGTTATATAAAAAATCATAAATGGCCATATCAATAGTTTTACCTAATCTAAATCCTTTCTGTTCCTCGCATATAATATTATGTCTTTCTATAAATGAATTTAGTTCCTTGTAAATGTATTTCTCAAATATTTTAGATATTATAGGAATTAGTGCTATAGGCCGATAGTTCTCCATTAACTCCCTATCTGCTTTCTTAAATAGTGGCTTGACGATAGAAACTTTTAGAACATCAGGGTAAACGCCTGCACTCATGCGTTCGATCAATGACTTGTCCAGAGATTTTGATTCTGAAACACTCTCAAGGGATCGACATATCTTATACTGAAAAAGCAACAAAAGAATTCACGTTTCACATTAAGGCTGCAGATATCGTATCTATTTTTCTTGGCGTAAACAAACCCCAACACTAAAATCAATATTTATGACCACACATACAGATCTCAACCGCCTATAAACTAGCCACTTGGAGCTTCCTCCAATAAAAGGCATCTCCATATTACGAAGGCAGCAGTACTCCTTCAAATCGCACACATCAACGTATAACTACTCTATTACAAGGAATGCCAGCTAATTGGTCGTTAGCAGTAAGGCAGTAAAACGCCTCATTACTAATTCTGCTGACGCCGAGCTTCGAAGACGTGTCAATTCGACTAATTTGCAAATATATCGGCAGCGGATGCTTTAGAGGACATTTAGTTCCTATCATAGAATATTAATATGGTATATTTTATTTATTATATCTAATATACATAAGTAGAATCTCTAGGAATAATACAAATAAGATGGCGTCTGATAATAAAATACGTATTGATGGTATCAGCACAACGAACCTCGTCGCCGCTGAATGGTGACATTTTTTTCACAGAGTAACCAATGTAGGTAACCAATTTTGGATTTATGGACTTGTCAAGCATGTTGATTATATTAACTTATTAGATTACCTAATAGCTTCTGCCCGCGACTTCGTCCGCGTTAAACTTGCCCCCCGACCCACACCATCGCATCGCATCGCCTGCCCGCGCTATTACTTCGTTTTAGCGTAGCGATCTTTATGACTTTTTTTTATTTTTTCTCTGCTGGGTCCTGGAACGTTTAAATAGCCTATAGCCTTCCTCGAGAATTGGGCTATCAAAATTAAAAATATTTTTTTTAAATCGGACAGGCGACAGGTAGTTCTACAGATTAGGGCGTTCAAACAAACAAACAAACCCTTCAGCTTTATTATTAGTATAAGTATGGACATCGTTGTTAAGGACAGATATACGACAAACTAAATGAGGTTAACGTGGTGAAAAGACAATCCAGTTAACAAGCATGACTACCCCAGGATCCACCGGGCACGCCGATACAGTTAACAAGCAGGACTACCCCAGGATCCACCGGGCGCCCCGATACAGTCAACAAGCATGACTACTCCAGAATCCACCAGGCACGCCGATACAGTTAACAAGCAGGACTACCCCAGAATCCACCAGGCACGCCGATACAGTTAACAAGCATGACTACCCCAGAATCCACCAGGCACGCCGATACAGTTAACAAGCAGGACTACCCCAGGATCCACCGGGCACCCCGATACAGTTAACAAGCAGGACTACCCCAGGATCCACCGAGCACCCCGATACAGTTAACAATTAGGACTACCCCAGGATCCACCGGGCACCCCGATACAGTTAACAAGCAGGACTACCCCAGGATCCACCGGCACCCCGATACAGTTAACAAGCAGGACTACCCCAGGATCCACCGGGCACCCCGATACAGTTAACAATTAGGACTACCCCAGGATCCACCGGGCACCCCGATACAGTTAACAATTAGGACTACCCCAGGATCCACCAGGCACGCCGATACAGTTAACAAGCAGGACTACCCCAGAATCCACCAGGCACGCCGATACAGTTAACAAGCATGACTACCCCAGAATCCACCAGGCACGCCGATACAGTTAACAAGCAGGACTACCCCAGGATCCACCGGGCACCCCGATACAGTTAACAAGCAGGACTACCCCAGGATCCACCGGGCACCCCGATACAGTTAACAAGCAGGACTACCCCAGGATCCACCGGGCACCCCGATACAGTTAACAAGCAGGACTACCCCAGGATCCACTGGGCACCCCGATACAGTTAACAATTAGGACTACCCCAGGATCTACCGTGCACCCCGATACAGTTAACAATTAGGACTACCCCAGGATCCACCGGGCACGCCGATACAGTTAACAAGCAGGACTACCCCAGGATCCACCGGGCACCCCGATACAGTTAACAATTAGGACTACCCCAGGATCCACCGGGCACCCCGATACAGTTAACAAGCAGGACTACCCCAGGATCCACTGGGCACCCCGATACAGTTAACAATTAGGACTACCCCAGGATCCACCGGGCACGCCGATACAGTTAACAAGCAGGACTACCCCAGGATCCACCGGGCACGTCGATACAGTTAACAAGCAGGACTACCCCAGGATCCACCGGGCACGTCGATACAGTTAACAAGCAGGACTACCCCAGGATCCACCGGGCACGCCAATACCAAAGGACCCCATGTTTAGGGTGCACCTTAGCAAATAGTTACGAGATCCTTTATGCTTAATTGTTATGACCATGCTAACATTTCAACGAGGTCTTAATTAAAAAGTGAATCAGACTTAAGCTTAACTCCTCCATGCTCAGTGATATTCATCTGGAGCTCATTAACTCAAAGACGATGGTTAAGATTATTACAATTGCCTTGAACCGTCCCTTAGACGTACCTTACGCGAAACAGTTTAAAATTAATTCGTTTTAGGAATTAGAACCAGGGTGTAACCGGAGCCGCCATTAAGATCGTCGTGGAGTTACCAGCAAATTGTTTAGCTGCTTAATTAACTGAAAGTAATCCGGCCAAGCTCCGGTAACATCACTACCGGGTTCTATCCCGGAAGCTTACACTATATTTACTTATAAGTTTTATTAAAAATAAAATGTTATAAAAGAAGTATTGAAGACGCTATCGGACTAAGTGGGTAATTTAGTTGATAATCTTGAAATTATGTAAATCTCACTTAAAGATGCCGTTCATTAACGCGCTCAAATATAGGAACGACGAGAAATGTCTCACAGGCTCTGTCGAATTTCCCAACCAAAAAAAAAAAAGGCTTTGTCCAAGACATAGGTGAGAATAATAACATAGAACAACAACAAATAGAACATTGAAATTGATGAGTCTATGAGTCAACAAGGTGAATGATTTACCTATCGTCAAACTTAAAACATCACACAACACACACACACATAACACATACACACATTTAAATTTACTACCTATTTTCTTTTTCTTTTTGCTTTTGTTCATCATCATGATTTACTTACTTACTTACACACACACACACACAAACACACACAAACAACACACACACACAAAACACAAACACACATTTAAAATACTACCTATTTTCTTTTTCTTTTTGGTTTTTGTTTCTGTGTTTGTTTACTAATAATAGTTTTTAGTTACTAACAATTGGGCCTAGTTGCCATAAATGAACCATTTTTTTTTTAATATATGGAAAATAACCTATCAAGGGACAGCAAATATATAATCAATCAACGTGAATTTTCCAAGTAACAATCGTCGCGTTAATGGCTCTTGCATAAACATAGAATTATTGATTACAATCTTAATCAAACCCATAATTGTATTGTCAGCCTAATACTAATTATAAAAATACACATTAATAGTTAAGCTGTTACAAAAGTTGATAATGTTTATTAAGAGCCAACTAGTCACGGGCTCGAACTCACTGGCGGGCGCGGCCAAAAAGCACGCTGTCTCACCTAGCATCGTGTCCGACAGAGATAGCACCAGTGATGAGCAGTTAGAAGCTAGTCTACACGCATAACGTCTAGTCGCACGCACACAAACACAGTGCACGACGATTCATACTAAACCGCGCGCGTAAAAATATACGAAAACTCCTTTGGAAGGTGGGGTTTTATGAAAAAACTACTGCATAAATCAATTACGAATAAAGTTTATTATAATCTTCGACAATTGAGCTTTGTCGGAACGAGCTTTGTTTTTGAGATTTTAAACTTCTTTTATTACTTATTTACGCCCAAAGTTGCGTTAAAATTAGCAGGAAAAACGAATCTTTGTTGGCTCATAACTTTTTAATGCCTTTGTTTTTTACTATTCTGCTTCTGTACAGACAAAATTAATAATAAGACAAAACGATATCATGTTTTACTTTAGATGTACAATGTGTAACAGTGGAGTAAAACCCCCCCGAAATTTGTATGGAAAAAGTATCGACTAGTTGCGCCTTAAGCTGACAATAAACGTGAATTTATTGTTTGCTAACTTTGCTTGGACCTTGCTGAAACTATTTTCACTGTTGTATTAATTTGTGGATAACGATGCTGGTTGCGTGATTACTTATGTGTTTTATAAAATATCTGTACCTAAATATTAAGCATTATTGCGCAATTCTTTGTTATCCTGAAGCAATAAAAATAAAATAAGCTCCTAATAAGCGCAACAGAAACCGTTTAATTAAATTGATCACAGCCCGATCAAGTTTTATTTATTTTTATATAAAATCCGAACGTTGATATAAGATAAGTGTGGTGCGATACTATCTGGATATTGTCGTAAACAGAGAGGTGTTAAAGTTGCCAGTAATTGCATATTAATATGAAGCATCTCGTTCATTGGTTCGTTCACCCGATCGGCTGCGTAACTATTACTTTATTGGTTGTTTGTATATTTTTGCATGTTATTAGTTTGCTAGACATTTCCATTTCTAGTGATTTGTTTACGAATGGCCTTTTGTCTCTTCCTATTAGGGTACTTAGCTGATGTAGTTCACACATTGAATCTATTCGGTTCTGCGTTTGCGTGATTGCAAAATTCAACTATTGCAACAGTTTAGATTTTGATGCTTTTGAATTCTCCGGTTATCTTTCACTATAAAGTAAAATTAAAGCACCATGCATACCTTTCCCTTGCAGCATTGTCGTTGCTTCAGTTTGGGGCACTACATTCTGTGAAATGCTTAGTACAAGACACTCTTTTACTTGACCTTCGTTGACAGTTGCCAACGTATTAGCAAACCTCTCTTTTGACAGTGTTAACGACTTTTCACATCAACCAGGCCCTCTCTCTGTTTACCAATATCGAATATAAGAAAAACCCTTTACTCAAGACTCCCTTAACGTCTCTTAACCATGTCGCAGCATCCCACGCCTCCTGTTGCATAGGGCCATCTTGCTATTTATAAACTCTCCGATCAATTCGCCTAGCAAACATTGTATTAATCGTCCTTACAGGCTCCGTCAATAAATCACAGCTCGATCATACTCTTAACTTTCATATCGTGTGCGTAGGAGCACAAATAAAAGATGTGGTCGTGTGTCGTAAATAATGTAAGATATCGATTACTATCCGTTAGTACAACGCCTCACTCTGCCTCCTGCTGTGTGCTGCGCGCCTGGTATCCAAGACGTTTAGATCTTACGATATGACGGAACGATTGCTTTTGTGGATAGAATTGTAACAATGATGATATTTGGAAATCAATATTGGGCAAAAAAAGGACTAAGTCTTAAATTGACTAAAGTTTTTCTGTACCTATGTAGGTACGTGTTCCGTGTGGTGCCGGACGTAAAGAATAGCACCGCCCTATTTCTTCCCGTGTGTGTCGTAAAAGGTGACTAAGGGACTTACAAGAGAATGGGCAGCAGCGTCCTCTATGCATTTGAACACCATACTGCGATCACCAACCCGCCTGCCAAGCGTGGTGATTATGGCAAACCCCCCTTTGGAGGAGGCCTATGTCCAGCAGTGGACGTCTTTCGGCTGAAATGATGATGATAATGTACTCCGTACGCTACGCTCATGCAGCAATAAATAGAGTCTGCAAGTCTCTAAACGGTCCTTTCAGATACTTCAGCGGTTAAAAAAATCTATTTCTATAAACCAATGTAACCACACCATATTCCTTCGTTCAAAAATCTTCAATATCATAATCACATTCTCAGTCGCTCCATGTAAAGCTCTCCCATAACTTACGATAAAATTAAATAAATTAAATTATCTCCGTCCACCGCTGGCGGGTCGTTCTACCGTTAAATAATTCAATTCCACACCGTTTCTACATAATGTCACTATATTGGTTGATATAAAAATTTTGAAAGCATCACCTGTGCGCGTGTGAACGATTGCGAAGTGAGATAGCTTAGGAATGGCCACACAGGCGCGGGCCCAGCTCTTGAATGGCGGGTGACATTACATTCACGTTTTCGATTCTTCATTAAAATGTTTCTGGGTATTGTAAAATGAAGGTGGATGTGTCAACCTTTTGTTGATGGGGTTTGATGCTTATAATGAATGGTCTACAGTTTACTTTTACAGTTACAGATTACTTACATCTGATGAATGCTTTGGAGCTTTATACATTTTCGATTCGAAGCAGTTGATTTGAGTTAATTTTCATGCATTTTCCAATAAAATTTCTCAGTAAAGCTAATAGTAAGCTGTTTTGCTACTTGGTTGTACTTTCAGATATAAAAAAAAATTACTTAAGCAGTCCGAACACGCAACACAATAAGTTACAACTGCCATAAAACATGATATATTTTTTACTTCAGTTAAACTTGCAAATCGTATTCATAGGCTGAAGATTTATCTAACTTATCAAGTAATAATTTACATGCAAAAAGCGCGGGGGGCGAGTCGTGCGCCCGCGCAGTTTATCACACGCCCACCTAGTGCACATTATTGTTTATAATTGTCTAGACACGCGACTCGAGACGTAGGCGCATTCTCAGAGATACTAACTACCTTGGATTTGTCACGGATTAGAGGAATCAGCAAATGGACAGATCATGTTTCCGTTAAACCAAACTTAAGGAATTTGAGGGATACAGGAAAAGTTGAACGATCACTGGAATAACTTCTAAGGATGCTACAGTGCGTACCTACCAACCACTCTTACTCATGCTTCTTGGTATAAGTCTACAGACATGATCAAAATATCTTTTATTATTTTTGCAGACGTATTTGAGTGTCATCGTGTTCTGTTGTACCAAAAAACTTGATGAGATGAACAGATGAACTAGTAATCAAAATTTTTATGAGCTGTAGCTTGAATCTTTGAACTGTTGGTCACTGTTGAAAAAAGACTATGATACCCACAGTCCAATAAGCATCGATGACGATACCAATACCTATTCAATATTATAACTTAATAAGTAGCTACATATGAATCTAAAAAAGGTGATCTTGTCAAAACAAACTTAATTTAAATAAGACAAGGAGAGTCCTTGACAGTTGTAAGTGATCGTCTGGCAGCCCACTCGATATCTTTGATCCATAATTAAATGTTAGCGAATCCTAATGTTATTAAATATTCTGCCATTAGCCTTATATTTACAAGTTTAATGGATATATTGACTCTTTGGGAAAGAAAAGATAATAATCAAGTGTTTAACAGAAAGATTATTATCTAATCTAATCCTGATATAGTATCGCTGTAGGATCTTAGTCATAATCATAAGCAACATTGCAAACTATGAGGTGTTCGTAACTTAATCTATCTATCTATCTATATATATAAAATTCAAAGTCCTGACTGACTGACTGACTGACTGACTGACTGACTGACTGATATATCAACGCACAGCCTAAACCGCTGGTCCTAGAGACATGAAATTTAAAGGGTGTGTTCTTTGTAAAGAGTAGGTATCCACTAAGAAAGGGTTTTTCGAAATTCCACCCCTAAGTGGGTAAAATAGGGGATGGAAGTTTATATGAAAGTCCGTCAGTTTTGAAGTTAGGATCTTCAAATTTGGTGTATAGGCTGACGATTAAAAATTAATTTATACGTGTGTCAGCGTTTTTGATAATTCTACCCCCGAAGGGTTAAAATGGGGGATGAAGTTGTGTATCAAAGTCCTTAATTTTCACAGTAAAAATCACTAAATTTATTATCTAGGCTTATGGTTGGAAGCTAATGCAACGGTGTTGATAGAATTTCAACCCTTAAGGGGTAAAAAACGGGATAAAATTTTATTTTTAATGAAAGTTCTTTTTAAGTTAAAATCACTAATATTTCGGCTTATGGTTGGAAACTATAGCATCCGCTAAGAAGGGATTTTTAGAAATTGGACCTTTAAGGAGTGAAAAAGGGGGATAAATCTTATTCCTTGAGTTATCAAACCTGAAACTTGGCACGAATACTAACCTAAGTAAATTATAAAATGTGATTTTTTTTTTTTTAACTACCCTCTAAAGGGGGATGTCAGTTTGTATGGAAGAATTTTAACGCGCGGTCCGATTAACTCGTAACTCAGTATTTATACTGTAAACCAAATATAAAGAATAAAATTGATCAGAGTTTTTAGAAAATTTATCCCTAACGGGGTGAAAAGGGTTAGTCAATTTTACAAAGGAGGATTCTACTGTGTGGCTTGATTAACTCCAAATTATCACGTAGGCATCAGCTAAGAAGGGGTTTTTGGAAATTCCACCTTTAAGGGGGTGAAAAGGGGTGATTTTGTTTGTATGAAAAATCTTATTCCTTGAGTTAATAAACCTGAAACTTGGCACAAATACTAACCTAAGTAAATTATAAAGTTTGACATTTTTTGTTTTTTTTAAACTGCCCCCTAAATGGGGATTGGGGGATATCAAAGTTTGTATGGAAGATTTTTAACGCACGGTCCGATTAACTTGAAACTCAGTATCTATACTGAAAACAAAAAATAAGGAATAAATTGTATCAGGTTTTTTGAAAATCTGCCCCTAATGGGGTGAAAAGGGTTAGTGAATTTACAAGGAAAACCGGTATAAATAACCTATAAGTCCAATAATAGAAACGTCAAAAACGATGTTTCAACAATTTACCCCTTTGAGTGCGTAAAAAGAGGCGATATAGTTTGTATGAACAGAATCTTATTTCTTTTGATATATAAACTTGAAATTTGGCCCGAGTACTTATTTACATAACATCACGCAATCCCCAAAGGGATAGGTAGAGGTGTACCTTTAGTACACCCACTTTCGCCAGTTCTGTTTAAGTCCCATGTAATAGGGGGCGAGCCTATTGCCATCAACCGGGCATAAATCCAGACTTCGGGCTGCACCCCTCATGCTCAGCAGTCGTGCTTGTGACCACTAGACTAACGAGGCAGTCGTTACTTGATAGAAATAGAGAATACTGTTTAATAATAAAGATCGTAATAATTAATACCACACCATTTAAAGGAGGTGGAGGTGTTGCTGAAAAAATTTTTAGGGGAAAGTACGAAATCCAAGCGAACGAAGTCGTGGGCGAAGTCCTGACTGACTGACATCGGAAATTTTTAATTATTATAATAATAATTTTATTTGAGAATATATTTACATTCCATACATTGTAGGCGAACTCTAAGATTCGGTTTTTGAAAATTGGATCTATATTATCAGGGTGAAAAGGGATTTAGATTGTTTGAACAATCATATTTTTTGAGTTAATAAACGTGAATGATTGACCCGACACTACACCGAAGACATCCAAGACGTCAGCTTGTACGAGATTAGAATGGCTCTGAAGCAGCTCAAAAACAACAAGGCGCCGGGTAATGACGGAATTACGGCCGAGCTCCTGAAGGCCGGCGGAAAACCCGTTCTAATGGTCCTCCAGAAGCTGTTTGATTCCGTCATACTCGAGGGCAAAACGCCACAGGCATGGAACAGAGGTGTGGTGATCCTTTTTTTTAAGAATGGTGACAATACCCTCCTTAAGAATTATAGGCCCATCTCACTTCTGAGCCATGTCTACAAGCTGTTTTCAAGAGTCATTGCGAACCGTCTCGCGCGCAGGTTTGACGACTTTCAGCCTCCCGAACAAGCCGGATTCCGTAAAGGCTTTAGCACAGTAGACCACATACATACGCTGCGGCAGGTTATACAGAAGACCGAAGAGTATAACCTGCCTCTCTGCTTAGCGTTTGTGGACTACGAGAAAGACTTCGATTCGATCGAGACATGGGCTGTACTGCAGTCTCTTCAACGGTGCCAGATCGACTATCGGTACATCGAGGTGCTGAAGTGTCTGTACAAAAACGCCACTATGTCAGTCCGACTCCAGGACCGGACCTCGAAACCTATTTTTCTGCAGCGAGGTGTGAGGCAGGGAGACGTTATCTCTCCGAAACTGTTTACCGCTGCACTGGAGGATGTCTTCAAGGTTCTGGACTGGAAAGGGCTAGGCATCAACATAAATGGCGAGTACATCACTCACCTTCGGTTTGCCGACGATATAGTTGTCATGGCTGAGACTATGGAAGACCTCAGTACAATGCTCGATGACCTCAGTAGAGCTTCCGAAAGAGTGGGTCTTAAAATGAACATGGATAAGACAAAGGTCATGTTGAATACCCATGTAATACCCCCTCTCATGAAGATCGGAGACGCTACACTCGAAGTTATGGACGAGTATGTTTACCTCGGATAAACTGTCCAGCTAGGTAGGTCCAACTTCGAGAAAGAGGTCAATCGTCGAATCCGACTCGGCTGGGCAGCGTTCGGGAAGCTACGCAATATCTTCTCGTCCCACATACCGCAGTGTCTCAAGACGAAAGTCTTTGACCAGTGCGTGTTACCAGTGATGACTTATGGTACAGAAACGTGGTCGCTCACAATGGGCCTTATCAGAAGGCTAAAAGTCACCCAAAGGGCAATGGAGAGGGCTATGCTTGGAGTTTCCCTACGTGATCGAATCAGAAATGAAGAGATCCGCAGGCGAACCAAGGTAACCGACATAGCCCGAAGAATTGCCAAGCTTAAGTGGCAGTGGGCATGGCACATTGCTCGCAGAACTGATGGCCGATGGAGCCGTAAGGTTCTGGAGTGGCGACCGCGTACCGGAAGACGTAGCGTTGGAAGGCCTCCTACAAGGTAGACCGATGACCTTGTGAAGGCTGCAGGTATCCGCTGGATGCGGGAAGCACGGAACCGGTCGAAGTGGAGGTGCTTGGGGGAGGCCTATGTCCAGCAGTGGACGTCTTTCGGCTGAAATGATGATGATGATGAAACGTGAATCATAGCAAGAATACGTTCTTAAATAACAAAGTTGGTCATGACGGTTGCGTTTTTCAAAACTACCCTTCAAAGGGATTTTAGGGAGTGTTACAGTTTGTTTTTAAGAATCTTTACGCAAGGTCCGATTACTCGAAACCCGAGAACTCGAAACTCAATGCTCATACTTAAGACAAAAAAAAAGATAAAAAAATATGGAGTTTTCGAGTATCGGAAAAAGGGGTAATTATGTTTTCGGGACAATTTTACTGAGTACCTTGAATAACTCAAAAGTTGGTATATAAACATTATTATTTAAGAACAAAAACGTAGAAAAAATAAACAATACAAAATTTCTTACAAATAGACTTAGACATGAAATGGAGGACACGTATATTGAACAAGTATGTACAAAACGAAGTTGATATTTATATGCTATCTATATCCTCCGTAAAGTTGTAAATCAAACTGCACTCCTATCTGCTTACCACGCTTACGTTGGTTCCAACTAAGATATGGTATAATGTTTTGGGGGAATGCTGATAGAGAAGCTGGTTTTTTTTCGACATCCACGCGGGTGAAGCCGCGGGCGAAAGCTAGTCATTATATATTATGCGGGATCACTAGCGGCAAAATTCGCTATGTATGTATCTTATATAGTTCTCTAGTAGACTACCCCTATAATGTTAGACTATTTTCTACCAAAACTCTATTTTCAGTGAACACAGGAATGAAGTCGCCGTGAGTTTTTTCAGAATAGTGCTGCAGCATTTAAAAGGTTGAAGGTTTGTTTATAAAAGTGCAGGTCGAGGTCGAGAGTAGGCCCATTGGCAATAAAAAATAAAAATGTCTAGTGATAAACGTCTGCTTAACAATATTTTTTTTTGCGTCTGCTTAACCAATCCATACATTTTTTAAACGTCTCTTAAAATAAACCCTCTAGTATATAGATAAACGTTATCTTTGCTGTCAGTAATACCTAGAACATAAACTATGAGGTATACTTTTGATACCATAATTGACTAAATTGACGTAGTGCCGGGTCAGAGGGGGCGGAGTTGCGAAATGCTCGCGTAGGGCACTCTTGCGCACGTCGAATGCGATTAGTGCCCGTATTCCTCCATCACCAGGGCCGGCACGCAGCTTTGCGAAAGTTTTATAAGGTTTCGTCATTGCATAATCCTGAATAGTAAGTACAACGCTACAAGGAACTTTAGGCACGTGACCACAATCGGAACTGACCCCGCCATGTTGTTTTCACAAATGTTAACCAAAAATGTCCCTGTCAATGTCATTCAGGCGCGGAAATATCCTTGTAGCAGTAGCAATTGAAATAAGGAATCCTATATTTTCAGCGTGAAATCGAAAAGATAATCATTTTGACATAAAACGTCAAACAAGTACCATTCCAATAAAATATAGGAACATAAATATCATTGTTTCACAGTTCATTACAATACAGTATCCGATTAATTATGGACGCCATTAAAAGGTACAACACAACTTTATAATGTAAGATAGCTTTTGTTCGTGACAAATGAGTGCAGTGTTGCCATAACAATAATGTGGTGTTACACGGCCATACAATTACGATTGATTGCCAGTAGTATGCTTACGGGTGTGATATTTATTTATTTTTCGATTGTATACCTAAATGGTCACAATTAATTATTCCTGCAGTGGTTGATAAATTCAGAAGAACTCAATGCTTGGAAATTAATTATCTATGATCTTTCAATGAGAATTAAAGCAGGGTTACGATTTTGACAGGCTATGTATGTATGTATGTATGTTCATCTGTTCCCTCATAACTCAGATACTACATCGTATAAGTTCTAATACTAAAGGCTTCTACATACCAGCGCGACTTGTCGCGCGACGCGACACGGCACAAAGGCCCCGCGTGTCGCGGGACGAGCGGTGCCTTTGTGTCGCGTCGCGTCGCGCGACAAGTCGCCCCGGTATGTAGAAGCCTTAATACAATATGGATGTATTCCGAAATAAATAAGTAATAGAATTGAACAAACCCAAAATAAGAATAAAATCAATTATTTTTCACTCTGACTGTTTTCAGCAACACTAAAAGCCCCTTCTAAAAGGATATTAAGTTTACAAATCATAGGTGTCAAATTTAATTGATTCCTAACTAATTGAAAGTAACTCGGTCTAGTCTAGCCACTGCACTGCTATATCTCCTGATTATAAGTAGCCCATTCGCTAATCGCTTAATCAAAACCCTGTCACAACATTAATCACCTCACCACTTTCTCATACCCTGGAGCCTCAGGGCAGCCCTACTTACTGTCGGCGTGCGCCCGCGCAACTGGTTCAAGGTTGTCCGTAAGAATGCGGCCCGCATGCTCCACTCGCTAATTTGGTCAGGCACTCTATTGCCATATACGGCACTACGACGATTGTGCGCCTACAGATTAGAGCTTGCTATGATTTATAGCAGTTTGCGAGTACGTTGGGTTATTGTCGGACTGGTTGGACTGGAGTACATGGTTTAATGTTTGATTAGATAATATTTTGATTATTAGTTGTCGCTTTGACTTTGTTTGATTATAGACTTCAAACCCCGTTAAGACGCAGATATATGCCAGTGACCATGAGTGGTTAGCTTACGCAACGCGTCGTACGTTCAGCCAGTAATAGGACTCGCCCATCAAGGAGCTCTTTCCCCAATTTAACGCATTATTAATTTATTATACACAAAACAAAAGGTATTTTAATAAAACGCGTATACTAAAAGATCAACTATTAAATTATCTTTGAATTGGTGAAAGTTTCAGAAAAATACGCTTGGTAGATTTTGCGCCATTCTCAGTTTTTTGTCCGCGTTAGACATAACTTTACAAATTAATTTCACTACGTAATATAAACATAATCTAAAATATTTACATATTAAGTTATTGAGAAAATGCTCTAATTTATCATATATTTTTTTCAAATCATTAGCACTACTCGTTTAGACGTGATCTTCAGTATAAAATCATTTTTTTTTTTTTAAAGTCGGTTGTCGTCCCCTTAAACAGGGAATGATTTTCAAATTCCTCAATCGGTACACGCTTTTAAGAACATAGTTAATTAACTTATTATCATATTTCTATGTCTAGTCACTCTATTATAATCTTAAAATATCTGTGTCAGAATAAGGAGTGTCTACTTTTAGACACACCGTATTCTGACGAAGATATTTAAAGTAAAAAATATTGCAGTGTCTTCTCTGTTTACTTTGCAGGGGGCCAATTCCAACACAATCCCATTGTCATGTCATTGTCATTTTGCTAAAAGTTCGTAATCTGCTAAATTCATAATGGTCGATCATTGGTCGGTCAATGTTCTCGTAATAGAATTGTGTTATTAGAATGGCATTGTCGTATTGCCATTATTATAAAACCCATTAGAATAAATGTCATTCATTTGTCATTATGTACGAGATTACCAATAAATGCAATTTCTTTCAATGTAGTGTCAGTGGCCGACCATTGAAAAGTCATAATGACGCCATTATAATAGTAGATTACCAAACTGTTCAAAATCAACAATTATGAAATCAATGATCGACCATTCTGACACTATTGTAATAGCAGACTTGAGGCCCTGGAAGCAAAACAAACTACAACCACTATGACGAAAGAACTATGTTAGCTGCAGGCAATTCGCATACAATTAGAGCAAGATTTATGATCCAAATACAAACTAGTCTGTTAGTTAATAGCACGACAATACATAACAAATGTTCAATTAAATAGTTATGTAAATGGTGCGGCAGTAATAGTTGAGCAAGAATATAGCCTGTATACAAATGTTGCCAGCCCCAGTGCTGGCAAAAAGTGTTCCAGTTCTGTATAAGGGCATGTAATTGAAATATACAGCGTGTTAACTGCTTGTTAGCCTGCTCGTGGATAGGCCTTAGTCTCGAATTAGGGAAATGCATCATTACCGAGTTAGAAAACGGTGGTAATTTGTGCCTGACTGGGCTTCCTGTACCAGTTAGGCACAATTGCAATCTTTGTAATCAACGGTTGTGAGGGTACTGGTGAGAGGATTGGCAACTGTATCTTCCTGTTCACTAATAAGTACGGAGACCATCATCTGTTTGACAACGTTCAAGATTAACGTTTTCAAATCAAACATTTTCTGAACTTGTCGAAAAAGGCAAAATTTTAAGCAGTACGAGTAGAAGATGGCAGGCTGTTGATAATTTGTGGCTTGGATCATAATGTAAAAGAAAATAAATTACTGTTAGCTGTGTGGGGCTCATCATAAATGTTAATAGCACCGTGTAAAAAATCCTCTGACTTTCTGCTCGATGAAACTTGACTGAAAATCGACCCCACAGGCAAATAGATGATTGAAGAGAAAATACTGCTGTTGATCAATCACACTTAATATTATAATGGCGATAGTATGTGAGTGTGTGTGTGTTTGTTACTTCTTCACGCTCAAACGGATAGACCAATTTTGATAAAATTTTGTATGGACGTAGCTGACATCCTGGATTAACATATAGGTAACTTTTTATCCCGATATTCCCACGCGATTGAGACTTACGCGGGTGAAACCGCGGGGCGCAGCTAGTCTTAAATAAAACGTACACACGGCTACACTTCAAGCTATAATTTCCAGTAAAAACTATCTCGCATTATATAGGATTTCCGTACAATGAGAGGTATAGCGTATACTGGAAATGTATAGCTTGATATGTAGCCGTGTGTACTTAAGCAATCAAAGATATGGAGTATCATATCACCCATAACAGTCATAAGTTGACAATGAAACGTAAAGTGTATGTTGCGGTCGTGTCGGGATAACGGGTTCGAGTCCCGGTCGCTCACAGTCGCTCACGGGTATACGTTACAGTAACGCGATATGTGAGTTTTTGTTCGCTGTGTTACTGTCGCGACTTGGTGGTATGGTGGGGTGGTCTCCAATTGTAAGAATAAAGAAATGTCGCGGCATTCATAAGTATAAGTAACATAACATCAAGACTTGGTTGCTGGAGATATTATAAGCAGAGATGTTGGTACTCTTTTCTGTCTCTAACTTTACAGAGGGGTGTAGAAGTTCGTCTTTATTTCCAAAGTAATAATACAATATTTCAAATTGGTTTTAAAATAATTTATTTATTAAAATTTTATGCACGAGTAAAAAAAATACTGTACAAAGGCGGACTTAATGCCTGAGGCATTTTCTACCAGTCAACCTTAGCAATATTACAAATTGGTTCTAAAATAATTTATATGCGGGTCCTAAGAGTTCACTATTAAATAAAGGAGGAGGAGCATACAGCTTACAGGAGTTACAGCATTTGGAATGGCTATATGAGTATTAGGTAACATTTTGAAATGATACCCACAGGAATTGACCCCAGGACATCAAAGGTTGGGTACCCCACAATTGTGGCGATAAGTCCCCGCTCTTTGAGGAGTGGCTAGAGACGCGCCACGGCGTCCTCACCTTCCGCCTGACGCAGGTCCTCACCGGACACGGTTGTTTCGGGAGGTTCCTGTTCAGGATAAAGCAGGAGGAAACGCCCGGGTGTCACCACTGTGTGGATCGCCCCGAGGACACGGTGGAGCATACGGTGAAGGTCTGCCCGGCTTTGGCGGAGCACCACCGTGTCCTCAAGGAGGCGATCGGCGGCGGCAATCTCTAGCGTCCGGCCCTAGTTCAGAGCGAGAGTGCATGGGAGGCCGTCACCTTCTTCTGCGAAGCAGTAATGCTCGCGAAGGAGGAGGTGGAACGCGTGAGGGAGAGGCAAGGTTCGCGCTCTCGCTCCCCTAGTCGCCGCGGGAGACGCCCCGGGGCGTCGGGAGTCACAGGCCGATTCCCGGCCACCGTAGGCGCGGGCTTGCGGACGGTGAGCGATGGGTAGCTCGCCGTCCGATAAGGACCAGGCACGAGTCGACGGCGCGTTGTGTTCCACGTGCGCCTCAAAGAGATGTCAGCACCAACTGACGGGGTCCGTTAGGGCCAATGCCTGCCAGGGTTGCGAGTTTGTCCGAAAGGGATATCGTGGTCCTGACACAGGCATCTGAAGTAACACGGGTGGGTTTTAGTCAGTAAAAGTCTGACACGCCCTCCCGCTCCGCCCAGAGGTGGAGAAGTTATTTGAAAAATTCCCACCCAAAAAAAAAAAAGGACCTCGAAGGTATGGAATAATCACTGGTGTCCACAAAACTAATAAAATAACAATAACAATGTTATTCAACAGTGCATAATGACAAGTTACTTATCTCGTAAAACATCACATTAGTGAGTATTTAACGATTTAGCGTTAACTACTAACTGCAGTTTAAAACATTAGAACATCGTTAGCTGGAGACCTTGTAGACTCCTCGTCTATTCAAACTATTTGTTTGTTGTCTAGACAAGTTATGTAATCGATATCTTACTATATGTACCCTTTGAGGAATACAACATACATACTAGCACCGCGCCGCGGACTCGCACTGTTTACGTTCATCTACTAGACAAAACATTGAGATTTATTTATTACATGTACGTTGAATATTAATGTATTATACACATGAACTTTTCGAGCAGTGGTGGCCCAGTGGTACCCCGACTTACGAATTGTAGCTCGTGGGTTTGAACCCAGGCAGGCGCTTTACTTTGTGTAAATAATTTCATCACCACTGCTCTTAAAACGGTGAAGTAAACGGCGTAAAACTGGTGGATGCGAATCTTCACAGCTTGGCCCATCGCCGCAACGTTGCCTGCTTGTCGGTCTTCTACAGATTGTACTTCGGTGAGTGTGCCCAATAACTCCAGGACCTGATTCCACCGGCCCCCTTCTATTATCTGACATCTAGACGCACAGCAGGTTACCATCCCTTCCTTGTTGCTATTCCACCAATTCGCACTAAGCGTTTCCAAATATCTTTTATAATGCGCACAGCAAAAGAGTGGAACTCTCTACCTTTTTTTATTTTTTTGGGTGGGAAATTATCAAATAACTTCTCCCGCTCTGGGCGGAGCGGGAGGGCGTGTCAGACTTTTACTGACTAAAACCCACCGTTTTCCTTCAAATGCGTCTGTTTCCGAACGCATACAACCCTAATCTCTTCAAAGTTAGAGTGAACAGGCTTCTTCTGGGTAAGCTCACTCCATCGTCGACTTTGTCTCTGTCACCTCTGCCCTAGACTAAGATCAACAGCAAACCCTTTTTAAATTATAAAAAAAAGGAAAACATCGTGAGGAAACCGGAATGTCCTAGATAGAACCAAAAATTCGAAGACATGTGACGTCTACCAACGCGCACTGAACTCGCGTGGTGGATTACAGCCCGCTCCTTTTCGAAGAGAGGAACATTATACGCTGATTATGATGTAACTTTTCGGAATAAATTCTGTAAATGATGGTGAATCGCATCAAAATACGTTGCGTAGTCTAGAAGAACAACGCGGTCACAAACAGACACGAAAAGCGAGCTTGTTCTACGTATGTGCGGGTGATGAGTAGGCCTTATATATATTGTAAATGTTTGTAGAGTTGAGAGTTATAATTTCTTCAGACGGCCGTTTAATTAAGCAAAAGATTACAAAATTAGAAATGATGCACATTTTGTGCATCTAAAACTAAAAACGAAAAGTTCATAAAACCGTATTTTAAAAGCTACTTCCCTGTTAAAAGCTTTTAAACAAATAGAAGTGAAACTGTCGTCCAAAAATACCTGAAACTATCAGACCCCTGAGGGTGGAGGATTAAACCGTCCACCACGCGGTAACTCCGATGTACCATCGTAACGGAGTACAGAAGATCAACTTTACATTATCTGATATGGTGCTCACACAAAATTACTAGTACGGTCAACCACACATCAGTGATAACACATGCACTCACGAAGCTGACACTATAACAAATCGACCATACTGCTACGACATAAAGGCGCCGCTGTCAACGTCAAATTGTTACCTATGATTTGCGGTTGATTGTACTTTCTGAGCCTTTTAGTTCACTTTCCATCAGGTAGGTCGTAGACCTAATTGTCAGTTCAAAAGAAAATAGTTGCTACGTGCTACGCTAACTACTACGCGCTACGCTAACTACTACGCGCTACGCTAACTACTACGCGCTACGCTAACTACTACGCGCTACGCTAACTACTACGCGCTACGCCGTCGCTACGAATTTGGTCGTTTAAGTAATTCGCAAAGTGCAGTCACAGTTCACTACTCACTACTAAATATAATTTAATATTTACTTAGCAGTTAAAGTTATATTTAAATTACTTATTAGCGAATAGACCAAATTGTAATGTGAATAAAGTATCACCGACCGTGATACTTTATAAAAGGAAAAAAAAACTCTTATGTAATGTAATGTAACATGTAAGTTCTTAGAAACACCATTCCCAACGGGTTTAAAATATCAACTTTTCTGTATATGAAAGAACCCTATTTAAAAAAAGTACCACTATTCAAGTAAAAACTTCAAGTAGATACGTTAAATCACAAGCTGGATACGGTTTAAAAGAATTAAAAGCTCAAAATAAAATACCTGCGCCTTCTGTTTCTATGTCTCCTGTGGTCTTATCGCGCTCTCCTATCTGTCGCTAGGAGGATTACGCAGGTAGGCTTCAAATGAACGGATATTAAATATGTTAAATATAATTTTCATAGAATTTTTGATAGTTTAACCGCTTGAGATCGGATTGTGATAAGAAAAGAGCACATGTATCTGATTACGCTTAAAGTTGTAAGATTGTATCTTTAACATGACAATAATTTTAAATGTTAATTTTATCTTCCTAAGGTGTGCCGACACTAAACTAAAAAAAAAAAATTATGAAGATCCTTACGTAGCTCAAAAACACAAAAATACCTTTCGTATTTTGAATGATATATCTTGAATCATTTAATAACATTTAATTATAAGACGCACATTCATCAATATTTAAATCCACCACATAATGAAAATAGTCAGTTAATCGATGCGGCTAATAGTTACACGGCCTTCATTATTCACCTTGATTGCACATTCCGTAGTAGATTTACTGCATGAATTGTTCAGCTACCTACTATAGTCTCTAGTACCTAAGTAAAGCTACCCAGGACTGTTGAGATTATTGCATGAGCGTTCTCCGTGCAGCAACTGAACTATAGGTAGCTTTTTTTTTTTTTGTTTTCGGGGGGAAACCTTCAAAAGGCACCTGGACTTTGGGGAAAAAGACCAGGGAGTGTGGGATTCTTACCTCACTAAAACCACCCCGGTGATCACCATCAGCCCATGAAGGGGATCCCGTTACCTCTTAATAGACCAATCCGGAACCCCCTTAGTGCAACACCTGTTAGGGCACGTATCTGGGGAGACTATAAAGAGTCTCCCCTGATCCTCGCTATGCACGGCAGCACGTGATTACAGTGCCACCGTATTCCCTGAAATCGCTCGGTGGGCAATCAGTGTCCCCACTCTGATCGCCCGCGATTCCAAAGTCCCGCCTGTATCAAATGATGCAGGTGGGATTTCGGCGTGTTAGGCGTCGAGGTGGTTGCCTCCTCGACGCCTTCTTCTTGGAGCGGGATCGGCCCTCTCACGATCCCGCTCGGCAGCCTCCTTCTGGACCATCACGGTCTCACAAAAGGAGACAACTTCCCTCCAGTTTTCTGTCTCCGTCAGCATAGCCCTCACTACTGCTGGCAGAGACAGGTCTTGCCCGATCCTGAACTATAGGTACCTACCAACTACAAAACTATAAAATACTATCATTGAATGCAATTCAAAAGACTGACACAACATAAAAGTGAAATGCGTGTCAAACCCCAGTTGGTCCAGTAGAGTTTATTGATCCTTTTAACAAACAGGATCGGTTGGCTTCAACAATAAGTTTTTTATGAAAATTGTACGTTTTATTACTGCTTGTACAATTTAAATAAAATTTGTGAACGCAGATCAAAATTTCTCAAAAAGGTAAGGACAGTCTCCTAAGGCCGTTGTCCTGTAGCTACAACGGTTAAGGCTGCCAGCCCTTACTTTTATTATTATTTATCAATAACAATAGAATCGTACTAATTATTGGGCACAAAAACGGGGCAGCCCCAACACCGCCCGGAACTCGTTGTTGTACTGAAGACACAGTATAGTCTCCGTATAGTCAACCAACGGGCTGCTCGTGTAAAGGGAGGTGCAGTACCTACGCTCTAAACCGTAATCCTCAAAAATCCACCCTGTAAATAACTAAGCCCAGCGAAATTAAAATACTAGAAGATGATAAACAAGAAAGATAAGTAGTACAGTTAATTGACTCCACAAGTAAATGCTAGCTGAGCTCACACTTAGCTAAAGCTTTCATACACTTATCATGCGGGTACTCATCCTATTACAATAAAACAATAGAACATCACCGAACTAAAACTACACACAAATAAATAATCCCATTCGCAAGTACTAGCAATAGAACGTGAACGTATTTGAATAACGGTGCAAAGATTAACTCCTGTCTCGCCGCGACTGTCCGCCAAATTTATAGTCTGTGGTCCCGCATGTTACCGTCTCTTTTTATGTCGTATTGTTTTAGGCTGAATGATGAATGCCTTTATTGTTTTTTGCGGATTAAAAATATTGTTGAGGAAAACCCTATCGTATCCATCAGTGCGTAAACCCAGACTGATTTTACTGCTAAAGTTGAACGTCGAAATTTACAGAAAAATAGAAGTGAAATAGAAGTGATTCTAGTCTACCCTTCCAAAAGGTGGCTTCTTATGGAGAAGAATGGGCAAGAATCTCCACCGTTAGGTACTCCTTTAAAATGTTTAACAATATTTTGTATACAATAGTTACATAATTATATGTGAAGACGATGCACCTAAAATAAAATTACTTAAAAATAATTAAAAATGACGCAATGACAGATAAATTAATTATGTGATAGACTCATGGCATATTTACAAAGATCGTAAAAGTAGACTAATTTCATAAAATTTAAACAAGTAATAAGTCAGTGTGTGAGGTAAGAGATAAATCCGATTAATCGATTGATTTAACCGATTATACTTCTATTTGAAAATGATGCATGCCATAATTAAGGTAAATGTACCAGGACTATTTATAAAAATTCAATTGTATCTGAATACTTACAGTATAAGCAAATAAATGATTTCTATTTCTATTGCCAAAGAACACGTAGGCGTAGCAAATTAATCTGGCAATAGAGATATCGTTTGCCAATAACACCCTTTCTTAACAACTTGCAAATAGACGACATTTTATGTTTATAACATTTAGGTACCAAGGTCTCCCAAGAATTAAGGCCTTAAGATAAAATAGGTTTTATTTCGAAACGAACCGAAATATATAAAAAAAACTGGCCAAGTGCGAGTCGGACTCGCGCACGAAGGGTTCCGTACCATTATCTATAAAAACGGCCAAAAAAAACACGTTTGTTGTATGGGAGCCCCCTTAAATATATTTTTATTCTGCTTTTTAGTATTTGTTGTTATAGCGGCAACAAAAATACATCATCTGTGAAAATTTCAACTGTCTAACTATCACGGTTCATGAGATGCCAGGCTGGTGACAGACGGACAGACAGACAGACGGCGGAGCCTTAGTAATAGGGTTCCCAGCTTACCCTTTGGGTACGGAACCCTAAAAAGAAGGCATACACTAATTGCACCTAAATTAGAACTTAATCTAAAATAACAAAGTTACAATGAAAATAGAAGTAACCCTAACAATTACTAGCTATTAAAATTGTTACAAATCATAGTTAACTAGCTCATGCCGCGTCGTTGGCTGCAATAACTCTCGCTAGGAACACAGGGCTAATGGCTTATTGAAACCATATTGTTCATGAGTAACGAGCTGGCTCAACGGGCCCCGATCTACCAGGATTTAACATCTGTTCACATAATCCCGGCTTCTGATAAATATCGGAGTGAGCACGGATTGTGACTTTCACGA
The DNA here is from genome assembly GCA_948098905.1 of Tiliacea aurago. Classification (NCBI taxonomy): domain Eukaryota; kingdom Metazoa; phylum Arthropoda; class Insecta; order Lepidoptera; family Noctuidae; genus Tiliacea; species Tiliacea aurago. The sequence continues at coordinate 26,148,026 of OX402590.1, read as the reverse complement.
TACTGATTATGAAAACAATATCGTTATTTGGAATCGAAGTTCGAGGAATCGATGATTTTAGATGTATTATTCAAATTCAAATATTTTATTTCAGATAAAATCCATATACTGTTAGTAGTAGTATAACTTAGCCTTTTAGTTAGTATTAAATTAAATTAAATAAACAGCCAATTATTTGGATAAGTGTGTCTGAACACTTACCCACCTTCGTAAGAGGGGAGAGTCCCACCGGTCTGAAGACACATTCAGGATGCCATTGGAGGAGGAGCGCAATCGCGCCATCATGGAAGCGCATCGCTTCCGCATAATCGCGGCGAACCCGTCGACGCACGCTTCCGCGAACATCCCTGACGCGCTACACCGCCACGGCAAACCCAAAAGCACCCTGAATGCGTTATTATACTGAACGCGCAGGTCGCAGGTATTATAATGATGTCTGCTATGATTAAGTGTACAGACAGACAGACAGATAACAAATTTGAGATAGACGATGTATAAACTTTTACCTTTTCTTTACTCCACTGAACCCATAACTATATTAGTTAACTGATTTTAGATATTTATTTCTCGTGTACTTAGGAAATCTCGGGGATAACACGGAAAATGCATTATTTTAAAGAAAGTTTTCACTTCTAAGTTAGATGTTTCTTACAATTTATTTATGGCTTACCAAATAGGAACTCGTGGCTCAGTAGTAACAGCCGGGTCGATCCATCAGGTTAAGCTACGCTTGCCGGGGCTGGTCCGTGGATGGGTGACCATCTTTACATACCGAAACTCCTCCGTGCCTCAGAAAGCACGTTAACCCGTTGATCCCGGCTGTCATTAGTGGATCTTTGAAAGTTACGGGTCGTCAGAAGCCCGAAAGTTTGACAATCAGTCTTACCAAGGTTAGGAGTATCGTGCTACCCAGTTACGCTTAGTTGCTCTATGTAAAGTATTGGATTCAGATGCAACTGGTTAGACTGGAGGCTGACCCAACATAGTTAGACTGGAGGCTGACCCAACATAGTTAGACTGGAGGTTGACCCAACATAGTCAGACTGGAGGCTGACCCAACATAGTTAGACTGGAGGCTGACCCAACATAGTTAGACTGGAGGTTGACCCAACATAGTTAGACTGGAGGCTGACCCAACATAGTTAGGCTGGAGGCTGACCCAACATAGTTAGACTGGAGGCTGACCCAACATAGTTAGACTGGAGGCTGACCCAACATAGTTAGACTGGAGGCTGACCAAACATAGTTAGACTGGAGGCTGACCCAACATAGTTGGGAAAAGTCTGGGCAGATTGATTTATTGCTGACCAACAAAAGCTCAGGAAAAGGATACGTGGGAGAATTCAAGGGAGGCCTTTACCTAGCAGTGTGATAGTGTGGCAGAACTAAAAAAAATTGCTCTAACAGAACTTATATACTTACACAGCATTAACTCACAACCACCTATTCCTACATGGAGGACCTTCCTTCGTTTCCTTTAAGAAAACTGTTGCAGCAATTAAATACTGAACATTATAAAAACTTATATACTTAACTTATATGATTACTTAAGTCTTTATACAACATGTCCCACAATGAATGCACAGCCTCTTAAGGGGTCATTGTACTCATCATTATGAACAACTTTTGCTATGGGACCAAACCTGAAATCGCGAAAAGAAATCAACTGTTCCCACCTTGACTGTTCCCTACATTTTGACGAGTTGTTCGAACATAAATGTAAGGAATAGGTGATTAATTGTTCGCGATTTCAGGTTTGATCCCATAGTAGAAGTTGTTCATATTAATGAGTACAATGACCCTTTAAGAGGTTGTGTTTGAATTCTGGGACATGTTGTATAAAGACTTTGCCATATTCATATCTGCAAAGGCTATCATATCAGTGCGAGGCGGTCATCGTTCTCACTAATTCGCAATTTCGCAGAATCATTGCATCCTCGGACAATTATCACGGGAGTCACACATTAATATCCTTCGTTCGGTCACTCCGGTCACTAATCCGGATTATGCATTGTTTGCGCATGAGTAGTTGGAGGCTAGGCAGTAGGCATGCATTAACTAATGCGAAGGAGGATTAAACTCACTTTAAAATCTTGGCTTACTCTTTAAGTTACAACAAGTATGGTTAAATCTCTGCAACGCTATTTTAAGCCCAGATAATGGTATACCATTAAAATATTATACCCATAATACTTTTTCGCACGCACTACCAAAGCACTGGCTTCGATCCTTCGATGTACTTCGAACTACAAGTTAAACTTAGTTCCCCGGACCCATTAAGGCGATTACAAAAATTCACTTCTTTTATACCACTCTAATCAAATAGCGTGTATCGTATTTCGCCGGGCAGTACAGTGCGGTGCAGTGAGCCCACCTTCCCATTGTGTCGCGGCATGCCACATGCACGTCTGTGTACATAATGGCCGTTTGTTTGCCATCGAGTGTACGCTCTGTTCCACGGTAAGCAACGCGACCTACTACTAGCTATCATGTCCTGGTAATCCCGTGGAAAGTTTTTGTTGTGCTGGCTTTTTGGATAGTTTCTTTTGCCGAAAAAGGGACGTTGTTTTGACAGATAAATATGTCTCTACTCATAATTTGGTCGCTGTCGCATAATATTTTCTTGGTCGCCCAACTTTAGTATGTTCAAGGTTATTGTTACTTATTAATCGAGTTTACCTTTAAATCCACGGTAGGTACTTAAATTAATGAAAATTACGCTAGCACATTTTAACTTTTCGAGCTGTGAACAATCTAGCTCGTCTATCTACTACCAAATTCACAATTTGATGTTCTCTGATAAGATTTAGCAATCTAATGGCTGGGCTATTATAATAATGTAATAACAAAACAATTGTTAACTTATCTCAAGCCAGCCAAGCTCGGCAAATATTAACAAGTACAGAGTCAGTAAAATTATGTAACTGTTGCATCACGGATCATGATTAATTTAGAATTAGAAACATGGCACACAATCTATTGAGCTCGGACCTAATAATTAATCGCCGTATAAGCGGTAAATCGTTATATTATAAACTGTTGCCATCAATAAATATTGTAATTTATTATTATAATTACATATTAAAATAAAGCACAGATAACAAATAATGAGTTCGTTGGTGCTCGATAAAAAGAGCTGACTATACGCGTTATCAGAAAAATAATTTGATCTAGTTGACGTTTATAATGTTTTTGTTGAACTTTTTATTGTAATCGGCACTATCTGACACATGTATGAACATTAACTATTATGACTGTAGATCGACTGTTACGTGACTAGGGTTTGTAAAAACTGAAGGGAAGTAAAAAACATGATTAACTACCCGTTGGCAGGCAGTAACATCAATACTCAATAGTCCAGTTTATATATCCTAGTGAACATTGACCTGCGGGATAATTACGTAACACACTCTCAGTCGCAATGGCTTTCATTTTGACAGTTCAACAATATTCATTGCGGTATTTACGTTGTTGAGCAGACACATTTTTTGAACATATTGAAAGAATGGATTATCAATATCCTTCAGATCATACACTTTTCTTATAAATGTAAATAAATTCGCAGAATCAGTCTAGACTAAGAACGGGGCTTAGCATTGTAGATTAAACTCCTACGAAGGTCATTTTCATTTATACTGAAAAAAGGCTGAATTAACTTTCACATTTTGCGATTTTTATTATTTTTGCCTATAGCGCTAAAATAGTAAGCGTGGCGGTCACCAACCTCCTCTGTCCGGCGTGGTTGATCGCCAACACAATATTTCCATATTCTTATCCCGATATTCCCACGGGATCGAGTATTACGCGGGTGAAACCGCGTGGCGCAGCTATTAATAAATAATTATTTAAATAAATGTTTCAATAATTAGTTTTTTTAAATTTTGAGGTTAATTTCTGTCGCTGCTCAGTTGCCTATTACCAAGGTGAGATGTCACATGTTATATAAAGTCCATTTCACGAAAGAAGTCCCGCAGACGAGGCGCGACGTGGCGCTGCAGGCATTGCTAACTTATATAATAATAATTAGTTCCACTTAATTCCGCGGGACTTCTTTCGTGAAATGGACTCTACTATACATCCTAGGCGACGACAGTAGACGATGTACAGACGCCAGCAGGTCAAGCTACCCGAAACTGTCAAATTTTCCCAATCAACCTTGAACCATAAACTGTAGGGCTATAATTGAAAATCTATTGACGAAATTTGACAGATTGTAGTAGCTTGATGTGCTGGCGTCTGTACCTATAGTATAATTCTGACATCTAAGGGGCGCTCAGATGACTTCTTGGCGGGAAAGTGAAGCGTCATGTTCAGCAGTTTGTTTAAATTTCCAAAATTAGTGTTTAGCCGAATATTAATGTGTAATAATGGTGGATTATTAACCATTAAGTGTTTGTGAACGTGCATTAGTGTAGGCAAATGAAACAAAACAGTGCAACTTCGCTTCAAGTTCTCTCAAGAAGTCCGCGTGAGGACTCAGTAAAGTGCCACATCTTTACTGAAACTCAAGGGGAGTAGGCGGGGATATCATCATCATGCATTTATAATTCATTTCATCAATATTATACAAGAACTAACTTGACATTGGCTAAATGCACAAACCGTGCGAAGCCAGAAGGAAAAAAAAAAAAAGAAAGGGCGCTCATTTTTTTTTTAAACGTATCCTTGTCTGAGAACTAGTCGTTTGATCAGATCCCAGATATAAAATTGAACACAGCTTTGGTTCTGTCCTAAGGCCAGTCTAGCATCAACATCAGTTATTAGCATTAGAGCACAGACAAACAATAGTACAGGCATATTATGGATGCAGCACTTGCACCTTTTAGTACCAACTCAGGTGTCAGTAACTATCTATTAGCAACTGTTATCATTCAAAACCAGTGTACCTACTTTCAAGATAGCGAGGAAAATTATTTAATAACCGACCTTAAGAAACTGGGATAAAGATAAAAATAATAAGGACGAGAAACTACATAGACACAGAATAGTCTACATAGCCATTAATAAATAACTCAGCATTTTTTCTAAAGTAGGCTGCACTCTTATCACCCAATATTTCTATATCGGCCGTCACTATAATTGATTTATGGCGCTCGCCACACTATAAATCAGCTTTTATCTGCCTTATCGCGCCCACTCCATTGTTTATGGTCGCGCCATCATCTGTCATATACCCAGAGACTAAACTTGTGTATGCCACTAACGCCATCGCCATCTAATAATTATGACGCATAGGATAAAATAAGTGATTGTTTTACTGTATGGCTTCTTGTTTTGATTTTGTGTTAATTGAGATTATTATTAAAACTATTACATGATAAAAGCAGGTTCATAATAAAATTAATAATAGTGAGCTTATACGAGATGACTGACACTCAATTAATTTTGTCTGCTTGGTGCGATAATTAATGATTGTGGTTATTATTTAAATTAGTCATGTTCACGTCATGCTACTTTTAATATACTTACTTATTTAAAAACATCGGTTAAGTATTTCATCTGTACCTGATAAACAATACTAGCAGCTGTTACTTCAAAATAATAAAAATAAACAGAAACCTGCATTTTGGTGAACCACATCCCTTCGAAGAATTACGTACATTTGAGTAATGTGACCAAAATACCTACCGTTTATTTTTTCTTTCTTTCTTAGTAATTGCGCCACACGTCAAAACGCTTTGTTTTACTCCTACAAGGAGATTTGGCACTCGGGACGGATTATAATGACGAATTGTTGGCGCTCTTTCACAGATTTCAGTGAGTGACGTTCCTAATACGGTCAACACAATAGGAAAAATGGCGGTTCCACCATTCTCAAAAAAATTTATTCTAAGTAATGTTAACTTTTCCCACTAAAGTAAATTGACAGATACAATCTCCGTCCCATAATTCCCTTTTAAACGCGTAGTCTACAGGCACCCGAACATTTTCCTTTATTCTCGTCCGGAGGAATGAGGAATCGAGAATGAGTTCATCTACTCTGATCGGCCCTCTGATAGAATCCATCCCGAGTGCCTCCGCAAACTTTAATCGATTTCCATTCGCGATTACCAGCCCAATTCGTGATTTAATAGAATTTTTACATTTACACAGCTCTCCACGCTTCGTTTCAGAAAACGAGCAATTTTTTTCCACGAAGTTAAAGAACGCAATGCACACATTAATTTCCGTCACGTTGGAAACGGCAAACAGGAGGTGGGAAAATTTAAAATGCCTAAAGTGGATTCGCGTAAATTGATTCCGGACATCGAAGGAATACGACGAATTGGAGAGTAAATGTTTGACGGGAAATAATTTGAAAACGTTTTCCTAATTTATAAGGAGGCGGGCGGACGTTTAGCGTAGCCCGCCTGGCCCTCAATCCTCACCCACGTAATTATTTTATTTTTATAAAAAAAAGTCGTTTGAGAAAACCTTGCAGAGCCATCTAGTGGTGAAAGTAGCCGCTTTGCGTACTTCGTACTTCGGTCCATTCCCCGCGCGCACACTGCCCGCCGCCCGCTACGAAGAGAAGCGAACTCCGCTCCGTTCATTCACTCATCAGTCATCAGTCCCGCTCCGCGCGCCGTGGTGTTCATACGCGTTTGTTCCGCGTTCGATTTACGTAAACCCGATATTGTTTCAAACATACGCTCAGCTGTTCTGTGACATTATGTTCGTATACCGGCTACAACAGTAAACGAACAAGCAACATTGTGAACTCGTGTGTGTGACTAAAAACCGGACTGCTATCGAAAATATCTCAACGTTGAATGTAAAAATATACGGCGTCGCCTGAGACCCTTCGCACCGCGTGTGACTGATCGATATTTTAAATGATAACATGGATTCAATTAGGTGTTGTTTAAGACGACGGTGAAGTAAACAGTGTGTACAGTGAGTGTAGTGGCGTGTCAACGACTGCCGCCTGCCGCCTGGCGCCCGAGCCGTGCTCAGCGGTAGGTAACCTATCTAATATTGATTCAATGTCGATGTATTTACGTATGCAGGTATTTGAGATAACGCGTTTGGGATTTGTTTTGAGGCGATAACTGTCCGTTTACGAGATAGAACCATGTTCCCTATGTACTGCTGGCTGCAGTTCCGAAGCATGATTTATCTAAGTATAGACTGTAGACGAGAGACCGTTATGTGTACTAAACACGGGTTGTTATAATCTGGTCTAGATAACCGGCACTATCTGTGTGGACAGCATTTTAACTCGCAAAATCTTTAATTCTTACGTTAGGTTACAATCAAGAACTCAAATACCCACTTTGAGAATTAGGTAGGTAATACTCATTCAGATTCCTAATTCAAAACAACTGGTACAGTCACGCACCATATTAGATGTAGGTACCTATCATGTAATAAACACATTATTGCTCATGATCTATTGTTATGGCCTAAACCTCTCTGGTATATCATAAAGTGTATCCAAATCTTTAATTCTATCGTTAGGTTACAATCAAGAACTCTGAAATACGCACTTTGAGAATTAGGTAGGTAATACCCATTCAGATTCCTAATTCAAAACAACTGGTACAGTCACGCATAAAAATAAATGTAGTGATTGTAATAAACACGTTATTGCTCATGATCTATTGTTATGGCCTAAACCTCGCTGATTTATCATAAAGTGTATTAATTTATGTCCTTAGAGCCGACCATTATAAGTGGTAGATGTATATTCTAATAAAACCAACTTTATTACACAACATTCTTTAAGATCAAACAAAAAAAACTTGTCAACGTATCAGGTGTAAAACGGTAATGATAATGTCCCATAGCCAGTTACATTTGTATAATTATACGTTTACAAAAATAATTTTATTTGTATGCGCGTAGAGAGAAAATACTCGAATGCATTTGTGGCCGCGACAGTGCAACACACTCGCCACCTGGAGTGCAAAGGAATTACACCATACTGCCTACTTATTTATGCAGAAGTCAATAAGTAGCCGTCTATGCATCTATATTGGAACACTTAAACCGACCTATAAGGTTCCACTGTCGATGCACTTTCTCATTTGCAAGTCGAAAATAGCTCGAAGCAACGCCACCGGCCGACTGAGTCACGCCTTTATTTACGAGCAGCTACCTACCACTTTCCTCGCCCATCTTCCTGCCGAAGGGAGTACAAACTGCTTGGTAAGTGTCCGCGAATCTATTCGGACACTGTAAGTACCTACGACACGTGTCCACGCTTGTATTTATCGTTATTGCCAGTAGATTGACGAAAGTGTGTTGTTTTACAGCCTGTTAAAATGTTTAGACTAGATGAACTTTATTGTGTTCCATTTTTAAAACTTCCACACTTGTTTACCTATATTCATAAAATAAAAATGAAACGTGAACAGAATCTGTTCCGTACTAATAATAGTGATTAATGTTCCAAGTGAACTGCTAATGTGTAGGCAACACTGCGCCGCACGAAATTGGATAAAATAGTGAGTAATGTTTACAATAATCATTAGGTTGGGCATCGTTGTTTGTATTCGCGATGTAGCGTGGGCCGCGATGGTACGAGCAGCTCGTATAGAACTCTAATCGTATAGTAAGCGTGTAAACAATCCCCAAAACTGTTTCGAAACCGTTAAACACTGTTTCACATTTTCTAACACCTCCTAATTACAGGTAAAACGCATTAAATATAATTAGTGCTTATTTGAATGGATATAAAGTCTGTGGGGTTCGATGGCCGGCCAACACGGCGGGATCACACGCACGAATCACGCGTCCAACAATGCCGTGTTTGTTTCCCGGCTATGAGGCTTTACAAATTTGAGCTCGCATAAATTACCGTCGGATTACACGGCGGCATATTTGATTAGCTCGTTTTGTACCTCTACTAAACTCGACGAGTAATTATAATTACGTGGAAGGTGTCAACAAGACTTTTTACCAATAAAACTAATTATTATAACAAACAGTCGATTTTTTCAATGTTATGCTGTTTGAATCCGGTGGCAGTAAACCAGAAACGTGAATGTTTTTGGAGCTATCTTATCATTCTTATCTCCTAATTAAACTTGCAGTTAAGATAAACAAGGTCGATTGGCAGAAATTGTTTAATATATATATTTCTCATTTTATTCTTATAACGTTTCAATATTTTCTCATTTCTCACCGATTTTACAGAAAAAAGAAAACTACGCGATAGGAATAACCTAAATCCTAAATTCCTAGCTCCTAAAGGATTCGCGCGAGCGTTTCTCAGAATGCTTAAAAGTCTGTCTCACTCATTCGTCTTTGGTCTAGAGTTAATAGTTGCACCCTTTCGTCCTTAAGATGTTTCAAAGAAAAACCATCTCATACGCGCTAATCTGTGTTCTCCCAGACGCGTCTAGCCCACATGTAGGTACTGTATGTCTAGCCGGAGTCAGGGGACGAACAACTATTAACTATATTAACGAGCGATGCACGCCCGCTGGGCTACCGTCCTGCCCGCCATTTATCAAATTATTAATATATCGTACCTACACACATACTATACCCCAGCCCACCCATAGCTTCACAAGGTCCACCAAAAAACGGACGCTTTCGATTTTTTTTTTTGTTCAGAGTTTCGTTGATAACGCCTGCTTTTTGGTTGTACTCGTTTTGCTGGTGGACGGATATTCGCTAAGGTATGAAATTCTTTTCAAGCCCGTGTCTGATATTTATGTTTTTAGGGCTGTTCTGAGGTTTACCACCGATTATTCAGCTAATTAACTGAAATCTTCCGCTAAAAACGCTAAATCAATTTTAAGTATCAGTTATAAATCAGCTTTGAGGACCTTTTAATTAATTGATTGGACCATGCAGATTCATATAATAGTCTACACAGACGCCGTCAGGAAACGTCTCCCAGAATGTGGTGATAGTGATAATGTTCGTAGACGCGACGCTCCAGCAAACAAACTTGTAAAGCCAACACTCTGTGTGCTGTGTAGTCCCGATACCGCCCGCCTCAACTTATTCCACTTGGAATTCTGCCCACACTTCCAAGGCGCAAAGACAACCATATTTACATTAAACTCTCAGTCTAGACGCTAACCAAATAAAACGACCAAATCTCTGGATCAAAAAACAAAATCATCATTATAAAACGTTGTGTCTAATCTCTGGTTTATTTAAAAAAGGAAATGGAACACCATTTCAAATATAATCCGTTAGGATTGGAACGTAGTTGTGGCCAGTATCAGGCAGACGGTAGCGCAGTGTATCAACAGGGCCATTCATTACGATAGCACAGGCTGTTGAAGACAAGTGCCCGTTAAACATCACAACACGTGCTCATACAATGGGTGTTTAGAAAATATTTGATCTGTACGTTTGTTATTCACTTGCGGACGTTACAGGAATCACTTCAAACTTGTGTAAAGAGTTTTGATGAACTTGGATAGACTTTCTAAACAAGCTTCGAACTGAAAGTTTCGAACATAAATCTGTGAGAGAGACATTATTCAATTTCGGGATAAGCGAATCTCAACTACGTAGGTACTACGAATATTCTGTCTGAAGCTGAAAACTAGAATACACGGACATATTTTAAATTGGTAGAGTATTTACTAAACACTAGTCTCGTGAGACAGGAAATATAATTAAACTCTTTGCTTTGCCTAACACAATATAGCCATTAATTAAAAAATCACATGTGAAACAATTGACTGACTCATTATATAATTTTATGATTGGTAATTGACTCGCTGCTAATTCAGATTTTGACGTGACAAATTCACGATTCTAAAATTCATATCAAAAGTGTTGGTGATAAAGTGTTTAATGAACACAAAAAAATATATTTTATCTAGACAAATAATGATGCATGTTTGTACGAAACTAAGTGGATTATTAGCAATTAATCTCGGACAAATAACCCAAGGCTATCTTGATAAAGATATTATCATGGATGAGTTTGCTTCTCTTGGCGGTTACCGCCGCCACTTGCTTACTTTTCCTTTTTATGTACAACATTTTGTCGTCTTAAGCCATTTCGCAATTACTGTTGGTGCTAATTATGTTATGATAAGTTATCTTTACAATTTGTTTAAAGTTTGTCAGTTGAAGATATCTTGTTTGAAAAGTTTATTTTTCAAATCTGATTCTACTTTCGTAGATTCAATCCAAATTGCTTCACAACGAGCGGATCTCGCCTTCCGTTATATTTTTTATTTTAATTAAAATAAACGATAGTCGATGTTTAACGTTAAGCAACATTTTGTCAGTTGACTATTGATTCATAAGCTCTCCTCTTTATGACTAACAAATGCTCGTGGTTTTTATTGACTCTGCTTAGAATGGGAGGTTCTCATTTTTTATAGCCTTGGAATGAATAATTTTAGTACCTGATCATTATTTGTATTAGGTAACAAGAATAAATAATGTTATGACAGTAAAAACTGGGACGAAAAAACTTTTCCAATTAAAATATTTAGCTAACATCGACAGGCTCGGCTCAATCGGATAGTAAATCATTAAAAACAATCCGTAACAAGAAGCCCAAGTTACAATCAAACTTATTTCTGTGTCACACACTATCGCGATACGGAGCCAATATCAATAAATCATGCGCGTCGATAACTGGCCGTAATTAAACAGCACTAGTGATCGATCATAGATAGCGACTTGTCGACCACTATCTGCAGCGGCTCGTACATGTATTCCACACTATGATCAACTACCAGCAGACACCGGACACTCAGTGGAATTCATGGGAATTAGGAACATTGTGGATCCGTGTTCCAACTTATGTGTATGGCCGTAATAATGACAGTTATCTTTGTGTTACATTCCTTCTTATTTTAAATTAATAACTCCATTCCTTTATCAAACACATGAACTCCATAAAAAATATTTGTTGTGTTCCGTTTTCAAAATCAAAGTTCGGTTATGTAACGATGTTTTACTAACTTGTAGAACATGGAAGACATGTCCCACTTCACGCTACCGATAAAAAAAAACTTATTTTTTCATACTATTTGATATTGTACGTTATCAGTACCTTATCTCGCAATCTGGGTACACACTATACCTTGTAACGACGCTCTATTACAACCACACTACATGTTTAAATTACAAAATTTCAATAACCCAGACCAGCACTGTTATCGCGAACTCCTTCCATATCTTCAAGTGATCATTTTATAATCTTGAGCGTCTGAATTACTTACTTTAAAAAAATCATAAATTTTGTAAAGGTCATGGTAATTAAGGCAGGGCAACAGAACCAGCGAACTGAATATAATTTGAGCACTGGCAAGTGCTGCGCTACTATAAATTCAATAAGAATGTAGAAATCGATACCGTCGGCGCCGTCGTTACTGTCGAGATGTAGGCAAGGCGTCTCGCGGACAGCCTAGTAATAAGCTTCATCGATGAAACTTTTATCGGATGTCAAGCGAGATATACGAGCGTAATGTACGACTGTTTACGTTAGCGCAAGGAAAATCATAGTTTTATTATAAACAATATTGCTGACGGCGCGATGACTCCCCGATTTAGTGCTGCAATAAATTCGCATGGAAATTTAGCAAGCCCACTCGGTATTGTCCAAATATTACGGCGAGCCAACACTGCACGCACGGTATTTTCGTTTAGAGCCATTAAATCGAGATGCGTTCGATCCAACTCATTCAAAAACTAAACGTGGGGTGGTTATTTTATGGGCGTATTTCGTGTGACGCGGTGGATTTTGCCAGGGCATCGATTATTTGAACAAACAAGCCGGGTAATAAATCATCCGCTCCCGCTTACCTGCAAGGGATCGATACGAAAAAAGCCCCTTTTTGAAACAAAAGGGAGTGACATTTCTAACGATGCTCCACTACCGTACTCGACTTGATCAAAGATGAAATGGAATTGAGTTGTGCGACGACGATGAAAGTAAGTTCAGCTAGTGCTTACGAAGCACGAATGCACCTAATATGTTTCTAGTTCTACACATGTCATCATTGATAGAAATGCTTTTTTCTTTCACTTGATCATATAACAGTCTTACAAATGAAAACTTTAAAAGGAAGTATTAGGAAAAAGGAAACCATATATTGACGTTCTTACAATTTGCATTAACCACAGTCACCAGTTCGTTACGTTACGTTTAGATTTCACCAGAAAGGCTACATTGACATAAATAATGGACACGAGAAGAATTGTCCCCGAGCTCGTAAAATTTGCAAACAACAAATTCATTTGGTGACGCCGATGCTCCATTGTTTCCTGCTGCTTCGAGCACCGTTACACTGCCATTGTTAGAAATACGTCTTTGTCTTAAAACAAAATATTATAAAAATTATTGCAGAAATATTTGCAAACATCTCGTCCAGGTAAGGTACACGGGCGAAAAAATGACGTTGTAGAACTTAATTTTTTGTCCCGTCCCTGAAGATTTGATTGACCCAAATTACTCTGGCTATTCAAATACAAGTAAATGACGAAATTAGAGCTTATTAACTATTCCCGAATGCTTCGAATTTAATGGGTCCTAGTTTCCTTTGAGTGATGTCAGCATTAGTTAGCACAAAGACGTAATTACTTTACGAATGTTCTAAAGTCATTCTACTCTCGCTCTCAACGAACTTTGGAAATAAATCGACGACTTGGACGCTGACCTTTTAAGTTTTAAGATTTAGAACGAGTTTGCTAAAATGCTCTTGCGAAAAACTAAAAAGATCTAAATTCCTGAGGGACCGAAAACAATAGACGCGACGGCGTCCTCAATATCTGGCTGTCAACGAAGACAAAACCTAAAATTGTTACCTTTCTGAAGATACGGCGTAGGCACAGGCATCTGAATAGCAGTTGAATCCACACGGTTGCTTGTATCTCGAGCCGGATATCCGTAAATCTTAGCGGCCATTCTCGGGAATATTGGACGCAAATGACAAACATCTGCTGAGTGCGATCAGATGAAACCGTACCTGCGAGCGTACACGATGTGCTTGCCAAGTTTTTTTTTTTTTGTAAATAAGAAAACTACTCATTGGATAGTTTGCCAAGAGATTATAAAATACTTGATAAATATCATGGTTTCAACATATATTAGCTTCTCGTATCGTGATAAATTGTCTCATAAATTAAAATGTTCAGCTTTTAAAATTATAATTTAATATTAAAATCGTATTCATAACACTGGCAGGTCGGGGGGTACTCTCGGCACAAAAAGTTTGTCATTCATTTCACAATAAAAGTGGTAATGGAACTAGTCATGTTTGATACGATCGCATCGCAAAAATGTGGAGTCGCCACAACGGAGCACATTTACATTAAAAAGTCATAAAGCCGGTTGTGGGATAAATTTTTTCAATATCAAACACACGCACGCCATCTGTCGGCGGAATTTGGTCGATTGACAAATATTGTCGACGAATTGTTGGCATATTTGTATCACTTAATTGAAAGCAAAATCAATTTGGGCTAATGTAACACGTGTTAGTACCTGGAAATGTGAGTACGTAACAAACGGTGCCAAACAAAATATTTACCTACATCAAACATTGGTTTGTATCGTGCTAATCTCTGCAATTAGGGGGGATAAATGATTGATTATCCTGCCTGTCTGTGAAACTAGTAAAAGTAAAACAATTTAAATTCATCCACCAAAATGAAAATAGTTTTCCACAATTGGGTAGGCCTCTCAAATTTTCGGTAATAAGTCATTAAAAAAGTTTGAATTGCCAATATCAAGTGTCTCCTGTGGTGCAGGTTCGAAGCCGAGCGACGGGCAGCCGGGTAGCTGGGTTTAACCCTGTTAACGATGACCGCCCAAATTGTACGGAACTTTGGCTCCTGGTGCGCAAACTACGCGGTGGTGCGGCTAACAGAATTCACGGATTTGAATTTCGGAAGTCGTTTGAGAACTTTGGACAGAGCAAGGGCACTAAATGACTAATCAATAGCTCCTATCAAGATATTATATAGATTTATATTTTTGGAATAAGTGCACAGTTTAGCTTGCAGGTGACATATAAGAGAAAAACACATAAAAATATCTTTCGTATTTTTACTGGAATAGACGTCCTTGTCGTACACACCACGACTTCCCCTTTCATGCCTACCTGACTCACACCTATACAATTTATACAACATTATTTTTTGTATATGCGAAACCTGAATATAGTTTGTTCAGATTAAGGAACTGAATTGATTTCAATCATTTCTACACCATGTTATATTTTTCCCAAAAATATTTAAGTGTGATGGAAAATGGTATCACCATTTAATTACTTACAATATATTCGCCGTACGTTTAAGTACCTACTGCCAAATTATTATCAATGAGCGTAAAGACGACCCTGGAGGCGCGGGGGCACCGTTAGCATGATTTTGTACCAACAACCTTATAACTTTGTGTTTTTTCATGATACAGTTTTGAAATTTTCTACATAGATTCTTTACATGAAAATACTATACACGTCGTGTTTCGGATTTCACTTAAACTAAAACTAATATTGTAAAATAACAGCTTCCCGCTGTCGCTCATCAGTCAGTCCATACCCGTAGCATAAGTTTGATTTGTCAAGCGGAAAATTGCGAGGAACGAGAAAACGTTGACCCTTGTTGATTGCGTTTGCGGTACGTCAACCGGCCCACGACTTGCCAGGCGCAGCACGCGAATATCTCATTCCATTGCTTTATCGCTTCCCAATCATTATAGAATCTGTTGAAAACTTTCAGTGGAATGCAAAAGCTTCAGTTGATTTCATTACGTCAGCATTCCTTATTGGACTACAGAATCATCATTACTTAAATTCTTAATTATATTATATTACTGTGTTATTTAAATAAAACTCATTTTTAGGGTTCCGTACCCAAAGGGTAAAACGGGAACCCTATTACTAAGGCTCCGCCGTCTGTCCGTCTGTCACCAGGTTGTATCTCATGAACCGTGATAGTTAGACAGTTGAAATTTTCACAGATGATGTATTTCTGTTGCCGCTATAATAACAAATACTAAAAAACCGAATAAAATAAATATTTAAGGGGGCTCCAATTTGTTGTATACATGGGAGAGCCACCTTAAATATTTATTTTTTTGCTCTTTCTTGCTCGATATTGATAACGGCAACAGGTAGACGCTTGAAATATTCACAGAATCTTTAGTTATATATTCACTTTAAAAATAAATTTTATAATTAAATTAAAATAAAACAAATATTTAAAGGGGGCTCTTATACAACAAACGTGATTTTTTTGCCGTTTTTATAGATAATGGTACGGAACCCTTCGTGCGCACTTGGCCGGTTTTTACTTATTAGGTACTTCTAAATTCTAAAAATTTGTAATGAAAATAATGTAAAGCTAAGTTCATTATTTATATCTGTAACTTTGATGGTGTACATAATGAAGAGTATTCTATTCTATTCTAGATATCTAAACAAGCATTTTACAGTGGTTATCTGTTCACTAAATCATTGCATTGCTGTCATTCATTGACCAAACCTCTACAGAAAACTGCAAAGTAAAGGAAAGTATATTCCAGTTTCGAATTGTCATGTTTTACAAACGAGTGCTTGTGTCACCAGAGTGGACGCAAACTGAGCGGAAATGGTGATTATTAGTGTTACGCATTATCCTCATTAATTTGGCATTAGCTTTTGTGTGCCGCTACCGTGCGTGTCCTGTTAACTAATACGAATTTGTCGAAGATTAACAGGGCCTCAAGTCTGCTATTACAATAGTGTCAGAATGGTCGATCATTGATTTCATAATTGTTGATTTTGACAAGTTTGGTAATCTACTATTATAATGGCGTCGTTATGACTTTCCAATGGTCGGCCACTGACACCACATTGAAAGAAATTGCATTTATTGGTAATCTCGTACATAATGATAAATTAATGACATTTCTACTAATGGGTTTTATAATATGTATGGCAATACGACAATGCCATTATAATAACACAATTCTATTACGAGAACATTGACCGACCAATGATCGACCATTATGAATTTAGCAGATTACGAACTTTTAGCAAAATGACAATGGGATCGTGTTGGAATGACTGAATTTATAAAAATAGCAGACTTGGGCCCCTGGTTAGCGGATTAGTTATTCAGTAAGAATTTAATATGAGCATGTTTACTGCATTATAAACTTCACATAAATACAAATTATTCATGTTCGAAACCCTGTCTATTTATCATCCAACCAATTCTTAAGGATAAAGGAAATAATGACAATCTTGAGTGTTTTAGCCAAAACGCTCCTCAATCCTTAACATCTAACATCCACTCTGCTACATTAGACATTACAGTCGCAAACCATAACAATGGGCTTCCGTGAACGAGTACGGGACCCTGAAAACAAGTCTAAATAGTAAATAAAGACATCAAACACGCACGCTACCATTGTTAGTTACGCTAACTACTGTATAAAGAAACGGCAAAGGAGAGCACTGTTTGTAAAATAACACCAGAATGGCACATCTTTGATATCGGCGAGTACGATGAAACTTCTAAATAATTAACTCAAACTCAAAGCATTTATTTCAATTAAACCATTTACAGGCACTCTTGAATTGTCAAAATCAAAAATATTTTTATTTCACATAACCCTACATGGGCACTTACTGCACGGTTCCAATTGGTCGTTTCCTATGGAGAAGAACCGGCAAGAAACTCCACGGTTACTCTTCTAAAAAAAACTGGCTTTTACAATGTTTTCAAATTACAGTATAGATTCCCCCTACTGACAGGTTATATGAGTTATAGTTGTTTATTTTATTTGACTGTCTAAGTCAATTTATTTTAATTTATTAGTGACGAAATCTACTACTCATTACAATGTTCTTTTATGAGTTGTATTGCAATAAGTGGTTAGCTAGCGACCTTAACAAATTGATCACTTTATTCTTGCCTCAGCAACCGGCAGCAAGTTCGTCATGCTCCCTTAGATGTCACTGCTTGCGGTAGCGTCGGGGGTCGGGTTGCCTCCTTCCCTCAAATATGGCGAGGGGGGTGATGGCTGATCTTTGCGTTATGCTCGTGATCGGGTGCTGCTTGTGGTGACTGGTCGTCTTGCTGACCATGGTTTTGTTATTGTTATTAATAATTAACTGTTTTTATTTTACTTCGATGGTGCTAGTTTATCATTTGTGACTTCGAGTTATAGCTGTAGCTTTATTTAAGCAGGCACGCCCATTATGCCTGGAGGCTTTTATTTAGATACGTTTCGTTTACGTTATTTCTGTTTGAGTATATATTTGTATAATGGTGTGTGCTAGCTAACATAAGGCAAATGATTTAATTTAACGTTTTGTGTTGCGTAATGCAAATTATTTTATATTGTATTGTATAGCTTCAAGTTTTTTATCCGAACAGACAGCTGTGCTGCTGGGGAGTTTGTTGCGCCACTTCTTCTTCCCAGCTAAAGCACTAGGAAGTGGTGAAGGGTGGGCGTTTTTGGGGGACTGTCTCATGTAATTTTTGTCGTTCGAAAAGTGCTGATTCTCAGCCAGTTTGAATAAATGACTTTTGATTTTGATTTTGACAGTGTTAATTAGTATGAGAGGATAGCGTAGGCCCGTTAAAAGCACCAGGTAGTAAGTACTTAACAAAATAGAAAACGGTCTACAGATCTACAGTCCATTAAGCCTACAACGTCCTCACATTAAGGCTGGGTGTTCCCGTGTTCCCGTTTTTGCATGTTTTAGAATGTTATTTTGATAGGCAAATTATTACATTTAGAATCTGAAAAAAATATATATTTCAGATACATTCATTCTCCTTACAATGTACCCGTTCAATATACAATAAAATACAATTTTCTCAATAGAAAAAAATACCAAAAAAAACAATACAACATGATTAAAATAATAAAAGTTAGAACCTTGTTGAAATTAAAATTGTCAAGAAGTCGGTCAGTTACAAATATGAAACTAGTTGCCCATTCCAAATAGTAGGTTCCTATGGAGAAGAACGGGCAAGAAACTCCACGGACACTCTTTTAAATTAAAATATTGGTTACATCATTCATATTGAAGTTAAACATGTGAGAACGATGCAATACATCAAAAGCGCCCGTGATAAATATTGTGATAGATAACAATTCAAAACTAAAATAATTAAAAATAAGCCGTGGCAGCTAAGAGATGACCAGTCCCAACTGACAGCGCCCGTTCACGAACATGACGCATGGATCAGCACCATTCAGCTCAACCCATTTGAAGGGAGCTAAATGATCCAACACACACGCCACCATCAGCGAGACATCTGAGTGAGCATGACATACTCTCAGGCGCCCGGGCACATTCAAGTCTTTGGTAGGTAATAGTCTAATAGACTTCTCTAATCTTCTCAAATAGTCAATCAATCTGCCCGCCTTTTCCCAACTATGTTGCGGTCGGCTTCCAGTCTACCCGGATGCAGTTGAATACCAGTATTTTACATGGTTTTCCATGTCCCGTGTGGTGCCGGACGTAAAGTGAAAATCTTAAATCTTCCTATTTCTTCCCGTGGGTGTCGTAAAAGGCGACTATGGAACTTACTAGAGAATGGGCAGCAGCGTGCTCTATGCATTTGAACACCATACTGCGACTACCAATAGGGATGCAAGAAGTGCCAAAAAGTATCGATATATATCGTATCGATATTAAAAAAAATATTTATATCCATTTCGATATATCGAAAAAAAAAGTATCGATAATATTTTATAATATCGGTGATATTTTCTAAAAAGTACTAGGTATATGAAATTGTATTGTTTGTTTTTTATTCATAGAAATACCAAACTAGAATCATCATTTCTGATGTAAAATCTTAAACTAATAAAACATTGATAAAAATAAGTTTACATTTTTACGGCTCTGAATTCTAGCGGTTTTAGTCAGTGGGGACAACGGTGTTGCTGTTGGAAATATATCGTACTTGATATATTTTCGATACTTGATATTTTATATCGATTTATCGCTGTATCGAAATAATAGATATCGCCGAAAAATATCGATATAACGAACAGAAACTATCGATACATCGATATTTTTTCTGCAAGCCTATTACCAACCCGCCTGCCAAGCGTGGCGATTATGGCAAACTGCCCCCTATGGGGGAGGCCTATGTCCAGCAGTGAACGTCTTTCGGCTGAAATGATGATGATGATTGAAGCCACTGCCTATCTGACCTCCACAACCCAGTTGCTGGGTAACACGATACCCGTTGGTAAGACTGGTTGTCAGACTTTTGGACTTTGACTACCTGTAAGAACTGTCAAAGATCTACGAACGACAGCCGGGACCAACCGGTTAACGTGGTCGTTTTTTGCAATTTGCAGGTCAGTAACACGTTTACAGAATTATAATCATTCGAATCGGCAATACAACTCTTTTCAAAAAAATCCTACTGAATGATAATTTCTGAAATAATCATTCAGTAGGATTTTTTGAACTTAGGGAGTTGTAATGCTGATTCTAATGATTATAATTCTGTAAAGCCATATTGGTTATGGCCGCGAATCATAATTAGATCAACTTTAAACCTGTTACTAGCCTGAAAATTGCAAAAAAAGTTGGAAAAATTGAATTTCGCGGGCTACCTTAACGCATCCCCCTCCTTCTATCAAACCGTGCGGCTGTTATTATTTAGCCACTAGCCTCGGTATTTTCTCAAATAGTATAAGTAAGCATTAAGAGGCAGATATATGCCAGTGACCTTGAGTGATTAGCTTGCGTGTTCTGTACTGAGCTCACACAACGCGTCGTACGTTCAGCCAGGAATAGGACTCTACCATCAAGGAGCGTCAATTCGACGCATTATTAATTTATTATACACAAAACAAAATGTATTTTAATAAAACGCGTATACTAAAAGATCAATAATTACATTATCTTTAAACTGGTGAAGGTTTCAGAAAAATACGCTTGTTAGATTTTGCGCCATTCTCAGTTTTTTATCCGCGTTAGACATAACTTTACAAATTCATTTCAATAGGTAATAAACATAATCTAAAATATTCACATACTTATTAAATTATTGAGAAAATGCTCTAATTTAATAACATTTTTCATTTTTTTTTACAATTCATTAAGAATACTCGTTTAGACGTGATCTTCCGTGTAAAATCATTAAAAGTCTGTTATTGTCGCCTTAAGGCTTCTACACACCAGCGCGACACGAGACGCGACACAAAGGCCCCGCGTGTTGCGCGAAGAGCGGTGCCTTTGTGTCGCGCTGGTCTGTAGAAGCCTTTATTCCGCTGAGTAACGAGAACGAGCTCTGAGTAGGTACCTCCCAAGAAACGGGTACAAAAAACCGGACATCGTTGCATGAAAACTTCCATCCAAACACCCTTGTTATTTGATTTTTATACGACGCTTCCTTTACGATTTGTTATAAATTTGCATCGGTCTTAAAACTGTCCGTAATTTACCCGAAAAATGTATGTCAATTCCCAACACCGATGTCACGTACTGATTCCATACACAGAAGCTGAACGACAGAACAACATAAAGGCTTTTACATACCAGCGCGACATGTCGCGCGACGCGACACGGCACAAACCCCCGCGTGTCGCGGGACGAGCGGTGCCTTTGTGTCGAGTCGCGTCGCGCGACAAGTCGCCCCGGTATGTAGAAGCCTTAAATCATTCGATAACATACTTTCCTGATACAAGGCAATATTTCTTTAGTCCTGAAAAAAGAGAACCATCGGCGCCAGTACACCGAGTTTCTTCATGCTGACTCATCAGCTGTTGAAACAGTCTCCGCTAAGAAAATAAGCGGAAAGATAAGGCGTTCCATTTCGCATATCTTCAACTTTTCGCACATACCTACCCCACAGGTCATTGCACCCGGCGGCCTTGTTGCGCGCCTTCCTTTACGGGGTGGGCAGACCTAGTGATTGCTGTACGTACGACCCATTAATCACGTAGCTGTGTACGCATTTAGCATGCAAGAAGCCAGGATGACTCATTAGTGATAATGTTACAATGGGCCTTTCTTGCGTCTGCGCAGCGAGCAACGCCCTGTCACACCATAGTACTTAGGTACTTGCTGTTAAGATAAAATACATTTATTAATTATTTATTACAATGGGGTATTGATCGATATCTATGCTCGATGTGAACTGAAACTTATATAACTTAGACATAAGTGTGAAACAGATGTATAGTAAATAACCCCTTCATTGTACTTACAGTAATTTATAATTATAATTTTTCATGAAGACAATAAACTGCATTCATTATTTTCATTCGCTATGGAACAAGACAAGCGTCCTAATAGTCGTACAGACACCAGCAGGTCAAGCTACCCGAAACTGTCAAATTTTCCCAATCAACCTCGAACCTTATGCTTCAACGATAAAGTTGAAAATCTTTTAAAGAAATTTTACAGATTGTAGTAGCTTGATGTGCTGGCGCCTGTACATAACCGGTGCTGCACAGGGTGGTGTCTTATCTAATTAATTGCTGAAGAGTTGTCCTTTACTACCTTGGTGGTGGATCACTCCCCAATAAATAAGCACAAAATCCTTAACTTAAAACGCAGATACCTTCCCTTGAGACCTTGAGTGGTTAGCTTGCGTGTTCTGCACTGAGCTCACGCAACGCGTCGTACGTTCAGCCAGTAATAGGACTCGCCCATCAAGAAGCGCTGTCCCCAATTTGACGCATTCTTAATTTATTATTATACACAAAACAAAAGGTATTTTAATAAAACGTGTATACTAAAAGATCAATAATTAAATTATCTATTGGTGAAGGTTTCAAAAAAATACGCTTGGTAGATTTTGTGCCATTCTCAGTTTTTTTATCCGCGTTAGACATAACTTTACAAAATAATTTCACTATGTAATATAAACATAATCTAAAATATTCACATATTAAGTTATTGAGAAAATGCTCTAATTTATCATATATTTTTATCAAATCATTAACACTACTCGTTTGGACGTGATCTTCAGTTTAAAATCATTAAAAGTCAGTTATCGTCCCCTTAAAGTTAACATGTAGAAGTATACTCGTACAACATTAAAATTACGGTAATAGTCAGTTTAACACAAACCAGCACAAAGAATTGCTGCTTGATGACACCCGTGTCCAATTTAAAAAACTTTCCTCATTTATCTCTTCCACAATCAGCATTCATTCGGAATGAACCTCGTTAAATGCAACAATACTCACGATTTGACCCACAATGCAAATATAAGGCAGCACATTATTGGTGACAACTTTTCACTTTCAAACTTTGACAATTACAAAGTGGCCAGAGTTTCCTGACACTACGTGGTGGCGCTGCTTGCCAAGGAAATGTCAACAGTAACGTCAAATTCAGTACATTTAACGTTTTAGTTCTTTTTTTCGCCGCATGTCAAGAAATGTTGGGCCACTATCGCTGAATTATCGTCAACCGCTACTTGTTACTTTTTATTGTAATTCGACCTGGTTTTAAATGGTGGGACTTGGAAATTGCTTAGTGATGCAAAAAAGAGTTAGAATTCGTGTCATGGACTCGTCTTGGCATTGGCTGTTTCCTTCCTAAGATTTATGTGAATGTACATACTAAAATAATTTAATTTAATGAGGTACGAACTGAAACGTTAACAAAGCAACCTGAAGATGGCGACTAGTTAAACCAACAGGAGATAGCGATGTCCAGAGGAGCACTGTGTGATTGATGCGTAGTCGACACTATAAACTAAATATAAAACTGGCCAAGTGCGAGTCGGGGTCGCACACGAAGGGTTCCGTACCACCGGTCCACCGTACAATATTTAACACTACATATATCTTTTTTCAATACTTTAGTAAAACAAACACGTTTCTCGGATGGGGAACCCCTTGTAATTTTTAATTTAATTTTATTATTTGTTGTTATAGCGGCTGTAGAAATACACAATTTGTGATAATTTCAACTAATAATTTAGAAGTTGAAATTTCCCTTACTTATTACTGTTCATGAGATATAATAATTTTAAAAAAAAAACTTTTTAGCATAAAAAATGTGTATACAAACAAAGTGAAGCAAGAGTCAGCTTGCGCTAGGTAAAAAACCTAACATATAACCCGCTGACAGACGGACGGACAGCGGAGGCTTAGTAATAGGGTTCCGTTTGGCACCCTTCGGATACGGAACCGTAAAAATAAACTGCTATATTAGTTTTAAATAAATTCCTAAAACTATTAGCTCTCACTTCACATGCTGATGTTATTCTGATACGTCAATCAAAGTCTATCTATTTATCACATATCAAATTATTAGAGGCGGCCAGTCTGCAATCAGACAAACGCAAAACAATTCTGACGCGCGTCCGTTAATCTTTAGAACCTTACGAGATGTCCATCAAACAATATTCTCGTTAACCCACAAAAACAGCCTAACATTGCCAAAAATACTTCATAGTTATACCTTAACATGTAACATGACCATCAATCATGCAAATAAGTTAAAAGAACACAGATAAAAAACTAAAACGACTAGTAGTGTTAACGAGGCGTAGCTTGTTCAATAGGCGGGGTTAATCTCCTACATCGGGAGGTTTTTGTTCAGATTCATGTAATAATTAACTGTTATCTGTTCCCATGTGTTATGTGATCGTTGGGAGGTACCTGGCGAATACAATGTGTGTTATATAACGTACACGTAAATTGTTGATGGATCTTGAAGGGAAATATAATTCTAAACACACGTGACTAGCGGATTACACCAATCCGCGCCTGTAATGAGATTGAAATAGTAAAATAAAAGAAAGAAAGAAACAAAAATTGTTTATTCTGCACAAACAAGACACACTTTACAAAAATAAAATATTTTTTTTTACAAAATACACACCAACGATTGACTTCTATTCAATTCGATTCAATTTATTTAATTCAGTAACAATTCACATTGCGTTCGAATATAATACAGCATGAAACATTAAGTATTAGATGTACAAATATAAAAATAAGAAAATATTATAGAAATTGTAAATAAAATACCATTCCAACATAAATTATAAAACCATATTATTTCAATCAATTAAAAGCAAATTAAACAAAACAATAATCAATAAATAAAAGACATAAAACCGTATTATGTCAATCAATTAAAAGCAAATTATACAAAACAATAATCAATCAATAAAAGTCATACATGAACACAATTTATCACCATAGAGGCATAGACAAACAATGACATGTCAAGTTAAGAGCACTAAGACTATTACAAATCATCTTATGAGTAGACACTTTTTTCCAACAGGAATGCCTTGAGTCGTGCCTTGAATGAGCCTGTATACAGTATGCTTTTTAACTCAAGCGGTAATTTGTTAAATATTTTAACTGCCTGATACTGTGGACTATGTTTAGTTATTCCAAAAGCCGGGATGATTTTGTTACGAAAGTCTATTCTACGCGTTTTTACCCTTACCAGCCTATTCTCGTCTGTTTCGTAGTCACATATATATTTTTTGGCTTCTCCCATCCATCAAAGCACCATCCTTCCAAGATCATTCGCGATCATTGCGTCTGAGTTTCTGCCATTACTTCGTTGGAAAACTATCACTTCTAACGCCTTTACTATTTTATTATCTCATCAGGAAAACGTAGAACATATCCTGCTATATTCTCAAGAATTCAAGATTATTCCACCAAACAGACATAGTCACAACTCCTTCGTATGGGGTTCAAGTGTCACCCGTTGGCATGCCGAGCCTGGTTTATAGGTGGTAAACACGGAACTGCTCGACTCCTGCGGCCTCCGCGATCCCGAGTTTACGGCCCAACACAGTCGTAAATTATTTTGATGTCACTCTGCATATTATTGCGTAGTCTGTGGTATTATGGTGGTTGTAATGCGACTTGGCCGTGCAGGTTACAAATTTAGGGTAAGCTTCATGGGATTACGGAAATAAGGAGTCGTTCATCGACTCTGTGCTGGTTATTTGGTAAAACAGTCTGGTAAAGTTAAAAAAATAGATTTTTAGAGCACTCTAATAACTTCATATCCAAACTAGCTGCACCCCGCGGTTTTACCCACGTAAGTCTCGATCCCGTAGGTATATTGGGATAAAAAGTAGTCTATATGTTAATCCAGGGTGTCAGCTACCTCGATACAAAATTTTATCAAAATTAGTCCAGCCCTTTTTACGTGAAAGAGTAACAAACATCCATCCATACTTACAAACTTTCGCGTTTATAATATTAGTAGGATTAACTGATGCATCACCACGTTTTAAAATTGAAAACAAGCATTGACCTTTCACTCGTCTCTTGGGCTTTGGCGCCATTAGAGTAAAAGCGTCAATGTCTCCTAATTTCAGGCCATAGCTCGCTCTCAGTGGCCGGATGCCCATTACTCATATTAACGCAAAATGGCTGAAGTTGAAAACTTAACGCTACTTTTGAGTAGCTTGCATATCCCTTGCATGTACCTACACCACGTACATACACGCAATATTCTCCAGCGTTCACAGGAAACGATCGGTCGTAAAATAGCGTTCGACGACGCGACGCGACGAACAAGTCGCGCGCTTTTTACGACGACGAGACCGCGACGACCGCGGCGCGTGGTCGCGAGATGTGGGCCCGCGCCATTGTGCAGCCTCAGAAATAAAAATAACTATAAAATTAAAGCAATAATAGTTTTATTGTACGGACGGAGGCTGTTATGGTAAGCGCGTTGTGTGAAACGGAAACATCTACACCATTTGTTTATGCACTAAAACGTAAATAATTGTTGCTATAATATGTTAAGAATATGTTCTAACATCCACACATGATGTTACAACAATTGACGGGACGGGCTCCTCATAACGTTGGAACAAAATGGGATAAACGCGCCGTCATAATGACGCGGCCATCAGAGCCGCCGATCGCGAGTGTTTAAAAACTAGCTGTTTATTCACATAACGCGCTACAAACTGTGTGAGATATGTTAATTGGAGTCATAGACGAGATGCTGTAATTGAATCGATGAGCTTGAGACTTCATGTTGTTCGCATTTTATAAGTCTGTCAGCATCCTGATGTTAGCGACCGCGTCCACTATCCAATAAGCATAAACTTATTTCTGAGCTAGAAAATTCCAACGCACTACCTATTACAGATATCTGGCGACACTGCCGTAATCTATTACAGATATCTGGCCACACTGCCGTAATCTATTACAGATATCTGGCGACACTGTCGTAATCTATTACAGATATCTGGCCACACTGCCATAATCTATTACAGATATCTGGCGACACTGCCGTAATCTATTACAGATATCTGGCCACACTGCCGTAATCTATTACAGATATCTAGCCACACTACCGTAATCTATTACAGATATCTGGCGACACTGCCGTAATCTATTACAGATATCTGGCGACATTGCCGTAATCTCCTGGGTTTGTCGAAATAATTTAATTGCTGACAATACACATCGTGTATCAGAAAGGTGCGGTCAAATTGAAGGATGTGGTACATTCCATCAAACTCAACAACTTCTCCATGGGACCAACATCGTAATTGAGAAAAAATTATCAGCCATCGGCACAGCGTTGGCGTCAGCGTAGAGCATACGGTGGAGGTCTGCCCGGCTTGGGCGGAGCACCGCCGTGTCCTCACGGAGGCGATCGGCGGCAGCGATCTCTCGCGTGCGGCCCTGGTTCAGGGCATGGTTCGGAGCGAGAGTGCATGGGAGGCCGTCACCTCCTGCTGCGAAGCAGTAATGCTCGCGGAGGAGGAGGCGGAACGCGGGAGGGTGAGGCAGGGTTCGCGCCCTCACGTCCTTAGCCGCCGCAGGAGACGCCCCGGGCGTCGGGAGTCGCAAGCTGATTTCCGGCCACCGTAGGCGCGGGCCTGCGGACGGTGAGCGATGGGTAGCTCGCCGTCCGATAAGGACTAGGCCCGGGTCGACGGCACGTTGTGTTTCACGCGCGCCTCAAAGAGATGTCAGCACCAACTGACGGGGTCCGTTAGGGCCAATGCCTGCCAGGGTTGCGAGTTTGTCCGAAAAGGATATCGTGGCACCGGCACACAGGCAACGGAAGGAACACGGGTGGGTTTTAGTCAGTAAAAGTCTGACACGCCCAGAAAACGTTCAGCCCAGAGCGGGAGAAGTTATTTGATAATTTCCCATCCAAAAAAAAAAAAGGGAAGTACCCAAAAAAAAAATATTTTTCAAGATTTTATTTCATTTACCACTTTGTCGGCGTGATTAATATGTATACCTATGCCAAATTACAGCTTTCTAGGACTAAGAGTCTTAAGCTAAGCCGGGGACAGTCAGCCGTCCGACAGACCGACGGACATGGCGAAACTATAAGGGTTCCTTGTCGACTACTGAACCCCAAAAATCAAAGAGTATAGTTAGATTGTCAAAACACAGATGGAACGCCACGGTTATCATAGTTACAAAAAAATGGTCACCAACAAAACACTAATTTTATTCATAATCCTGCTTAATATTTCTGTTTCTTCACGAGCTGGTCCGGTCGTGGGTCGCACCATATATTCGTCTGGCGATGAGCTGGGCGCCCGTAAAGAGCGCGTATCGATTGCGAACATTTGACCACGTGCACACGTCGTTTGTACGCATTTTCATTAGCAACAAACGTAGAAATGTATGGCCTAAGTTGCGGGAAACAGCGGGGGTAAGATTGAGCCGATGAATAGTAGAAAAGATAATAAATCGAATCAATTATGAGATTAATGGAATTAGGAGGAAGGTGCTAGACAATCCAGGCAGTTGTGCTCTGTAGGTTGTGTATCGAATCCTGAATTCTGGGCAGTCGTTTCCTCCATTCCTTGTGGCTGTAGGAATTCTTCATTGTTCATTACATTCCTTTCAATGAACGGGTTCGGATAGTCGTTCAGCCAAGACCAAGCGAAGTGAAAAAACAATCTATTCGAATGTTACAATCGAGAAGCGTTCGCAGTAACGAAAAAAATGTTTGTCTATTTGATACCTGTCTCTCACAATAATTGATATTATTAGTAGTACTATTACTTATTCTGTCATATTATGACAAGGTCAATATCAAGTCATCGCTTGGAACGTAGATTTGCATCACTTGACATTCAATCATGAGTTCATGACGGTCACAAAAAAACGCATATTAAATTAAAATAGTCGCTCATGTGTAAATGTTTTGCATTGGTGCTGTAAGTTTATAAATAGCGCCATGTTCAAGACCCGCCCACGTCAGTAACTTGTCCCAAAACAGAAGTCTATAAGCTTTTAAACAGTTTGGCAGCCCGCCAGGCGATCGGGCATCAACCTCGGAACACCATGAATATATGCCAATTTCGAACCTAATCGACCAGCCAGATGACAAACACTGAGTAAAGTGACACCTAAGAAGTGTTTCTTTATAACTAGTTTTTGTAATTTTTTGTGGCAACACGCCAGCCGCAGACAGGATGCAGCTCATTTATTTGAAGTCAAAGACTTTTCTAATGCCAAAATAATCCATGAAAGCTGTCAAATATTTATGATAAATGTAACTTTCTACGTGAGATTTACATGTTGCGATAACGAAGGAACGGCTCAATTTCCTGGCGATTAAACTAACTTGCGGTACGGTCACGCGAATACATTCACAGACTCAATTCCGATCAGTCGTCGAGTTAACGCAAAGCCAGGACGCGGAACTAATACAAATAGCCCAGTTCTGAATAACTCAATAAAATTAGGTTTAAAGCAAACACGGCAGGTCGCAGCGCGGCGTGCTGCGTGCGAGCCGCGGCTCGAACACGTTCGAGCTATAAGGTGTCGTTGCTAACTCGCGACGCCAACTATTACTATTTCCAGTGAAGCGGAATAACCGTGCGACTGTAATAAAGGGTAGGGCACGCCCGCATTGACAGCGGAGCGTATTGTACGCAAAAAATACGACGCTCTATTTCACCGAGTGCAATTTTCAAATGGATTTGTATTCGCTTAGCTAGTCATAGGCTAGACTAGCCTTCCATTGTTCGTTCTTAAAATTACTACACCTTTCTTTGAAGTAGTAGTTATTGGCTTACAGACAATAACTATTAAATAACCATTAACAACTGAATGTATGTTAACTGTCTTAAGTAACACTGACTCATCGCTTAAGTTGTAAAACTATGTATTAGGTTGTTCAATAACTTATTAAGTACAATAATACACACAGAGATTAGTAGAGTATATTTGGGTCCGCGCCCACTCGACCCGCTTAGAGTCGACCCGAAGAATAATAGGCGTAAAATCTTCGATATGTATGTATAGTCAGACAGAGTGTAAAATTTAAATAATGTTTGGATAAATAAATCAATAATTAGTTAATTACACGAGTAAGCACTTATCCTTTTTTACCTACTTCCTTGACATATTTTTTTTGACGTTATATACCTATAATTTTAATTTAAACAGGGTTCTAAATTTTATTATTTTAATAATATTTTATATCGTTTTTTTTATAATGTTTTGTTAATGTGAGAACGTTGTAGGCTTAATGGACTGTAGCTTCGTAAACCATTTTCTATTTTGTTAAGTACTTGGTACTTGTTGACGGGCCTACACTGTCCTCCCATACCTACTAACACTGTAACTTGAAAACATTGTAAAAGCCCATTATTTATAAAAGAGTAACCGTGGAGTTTCTTGCCGACTCTTCTCCATAGGAAACGACCAATTGGAACCGTGCACCTAGCTTCTGACGTTTCATAAGTGCCCATGTAGATTTATGTGAAATAAAATATTTTGCTTTTTTCGCTTTGTACTTTGTAGTAAAAATCACAGATTATTTTTAATTATCATTACAATCTTATAGCTAGGAGCACGCTAGAGGTAGAGGCTATCTTTATAAAGCTACATTTTTGAAACGAAATCATTGACTACCAGGATAATTTATGTATCATAAGTATCATAACATAAGTTCATAACAAAATATGAAATATTCTATGTTACAATAACTTAACATCACTTTGCCTGACTGTACAAATGGCACTGAATTGGTAGTAAAACATATGGTATTATTCGTCAGGTTGAGTCTAAGCGGGTCGAGTGGGCGCGGACCCGTATATTTGCCCCAAACAGCTCTCTCAATCAATAACTCGCTATGATTCATTGATTACCCAATCGGTACGGGAAGCAATACAGTCAACTGGTAGAAAATGCGATGAAAGTTGGCACGATGTCGATACACTGTGACAATTTGATATTTATAGATAAAACTTAGTACGAGTGTCGAGCACACCCGTGACTTATTAATTACATAATTTGTTTAAATTAGCCAGTCAGCAAGTTTGGTATCTGAAACTCACCTTTTTTTTACGGACCTCTTGTACTTTGATTAATCAAATTCGATTACTAATGAACTCCTCCCCGCTAACACTGCGACCTAACCCTACGTCTGCATACGCGTATCGTACCGGGAGCGAGCTCCGTTTTCCGAGCGGTTTGTTTATACAACGAAGATACGTTTCGATTCCATTCAATTCAAATCGCTGCCTTATTAAACGTTTAGTACGCGTTTTTACGCTTCATTAGCGCGCTGACCGTTATGCGCTGCGGACGTCCAGTCTATACTTATTGTTAGAAAAAATTAAAATGTTTGCTTATCTTTTATGGGTACTGGGAATGTAAGGCAGCCTGCCTGTAGTTTGAAACGGCTATGCATGAATTACTTTATTTTTGTGCTGTGCTTCTTGGCTAGCCTAATCCGTCGGGCATTGATGAATACCAAGTAACCGAGTACCCAGTAAACCGTAGCAAGTTCAACAATAGCACAAAAAAGTAGTCTGCTGTGCTAAGCAAGTAAGCAAAATAAGCTAAGCATCCTTACTGCATCATCTCGCTTCGTACTTGATCAATGATCAAACAAATCTTACATCCGCGCCTGCACATAACTATTACAACTTTATGAGATTTCATTACACCCTCTGTTTAAAATAGAACCAATACCAGTTATACTTGTAATAAATAAACTCGTCGACAGTAACCATTCACTGCGCAGTTTATATTGTTGTTAATGGCGTCTGAATTATAGCGCATCGCACAATAAACTCATTATTATATTGGAGCAGATAACTGACGACAAAGGGTCTTTAGCAACAAACTGATACAGAGTATTATTATTATCAGCACATAAACGCCGTGGTAAACGTTGACCGACCCATCCTATGATAATAATCCCTTACCCACCGAGAAAGGGACGGGCCACGATAAAAAAAGAACGGTCAAGAGCGAGTCGGACTCGCGCACCGAGGGTTCCGTACGTATAAAATGATGTTGATGATTTCTGAAAAACTGTGCTATATAGAGAAATCATTTTATTTTTCCTGTAATCTGTACATAAACTCCTATCACATAGAATAATTTCTAATTTATATCTATGCAAACTTCGGAGATAAAAGGGGGGGGGGGGGGGGGTATTTTTTTTTTATATTTTTCATCAAAAGTCGGAAACTGTGCTGCCCAAAAAAAAGAAAAAAAAAATATTGATAATGTGCAAACAGCGATCTTTCATATGATACCCCACATGCCCTAGTAGCCCCACTTCAATTTTTTAAGACCACCTTTCAGTCCCTTTTGCAAAAAAGATATATTTTTTTTAAATTTCTTACTTGTTTGTAAAATTGTTGGGCAAACGTCATCTAAATTTCAAGTTGATAGCATTAGTAGTTCTTGAGATATCCAGGTGTGACAGACAGACTTAGTCTCATCACAAGGGTTCCTTTTTACAATTTTGGTACGGAACCCTAAAAACGACTCGACGAATTTGGGTGCTAACTTGAATACAAACAGATCTCTATATCATTTCATTAGTATATAAAGCCCTATTTATGACACGGTGCACGCTACAATTAAGTCGGTGTAACCACGGAATTTTAAATAGCTCACGGCTAATTTAATTTAACGGTGGAATCAGTGTTGTCTGTTTGTAGCCATGTGTCGATATGGCATGTCGTTAAAAGCGCATTAACCGACGATTCGGACGACGAGCGCGACGAGAAAAACAGAGATCAACTAAGTTGTAGACTAGACCGTTGTAAATGACGTCCCTGTGTCTCTGCCTACTTACTGAAGTTCTGTTGAAAACTTGAAATGCTTTTTCTGATTAGTCAACAACAAACAAATCAAAAATGAATAAAAGGCTTCTACATACCAGCGCGACACGGCACAAAGGCCCCGCGTGTCGCGGGACGAGCGGTGCCTTTGTGTCGCGTCGCGTCGCGCGACAAGTCGCCCCGGTATGTAGAAGCCTTAAAGGAGTATCAGTTTAGTCCATCAAAATCAAAATAAGAACTCTTCAAATTCTGTTTTAAGTAAACTTTAACCGCTTTACTACAAAACAAGATTTATATTAAGCCATGTCAAAATATAAATCTTGACATTGAAGACATTTCGACAATGTTCTTAACTAACTTTTTAGACTTTTGTATCCTGCTTATGCGTATGAAGTTTCATTAAAATCGGTTCAGTCATTTCTAAAAACACCAAAGTTACTTTTCTTGGTCACAAATAATATATTTGAATATTTGTGACCACGAAAATACTGACGTGACTCTCAAAATGGCTAGCTTTGGAAATGCAGGTTCATCGATACCATGATTGAAATCACTATTTGGCACCGTGACTCCTTGCAATTTGCATCAGTGAGATTCACCATGGTAGGCAGAATACTATCAACGACCGCGGACACGTTTCTCCACCCGTGCATAGAGCTAGCTTATCTCAGCGCCATGCACCGTAGCACATGTTAGTCTTAGTCCAGAAATAAATAAAACTATTTAACTCCACTAATTCGAACGCCTCCGACCTGTATCGACATTCTACCGAATGCTTGAGACGATTTTTTAAATTCGTTTCGTTTGTTCTTTATTGTTTTCTATTTTTATAACCACCTTAGTAGTATTGAGGGTCGAATTTATAATTATAACAGTATTTCGAAACGTTTCCTAGACATTAATTAGCTAAATAGATACATAGAAGAAAGAAAGAATAATAAATTGTACACAAACATAGTAGCCAAAAGCCTCATATTTGAATATGAGGCTTTTGGCTACTATGTTTGTGCAATAAAAAGTTTGACAATCTTGAACAACAACAATCTTGATCTTGATCTTTTTTTACATAGGAAGTTTTTTTTTTTCACAAGTGTTTTCTCCGTATTGTTTTTCAAACAAAAGCGATAAAGACTCGTGCAGACTGGAGCGATATCGCGGGCGCGACAGGCAACGCGACCCTTGACGCGCTCGCGATATCGTCCCACGGTCCCAGTCTGCACGAGCCTTTAATCGTTAGGTTTTTCCTAAGAACATTATGAAATTTTATAAGAACAATGAACAAAATTAATTTTTAATTACTTATTCATTTGTTTTCGGCAATCGTTTGATGATGCTAATGTTTATATTGACGTAATGAACAAAAACATTGACCTCGTAAACGATAATTACTGACGAATTAGAAGGAATTATTAACTCGTGGAAGCTATTGCGATATAAGAACAAGGCTCAGTGGCAATACTTACCCAATATTATCACAGTAAAACATCATTCTGTAATGTTTCTTAACCATTGTGTCCTACACTAGGTACAAATTCAGAGCGCAACAGTCAAATATACTTTAAACTATGACGTATGTACGTAACACTAAATTCGCAATACAAAGGATTCCCCAAACAATCCAGCACAATTATCAGCAAGTTATCGACATCGTATGACAATAAACCAACAGTAGTCGCTGGCACAATGCGATGCCAGATATTGTGTAATCGGCGTGTACCGATAGCGAGCGATAAGCTGCGATATCGGCCAGATTGCCCGGGTAGCAGCGCCTAGAGAAGTGTGCACTTGCATCAACAATAACAACCATGTTTTACTCTGACAGTTTCATTGTACATGTTTCCTCGTTGTTTGTGTGTTTGAAAATTGGTGTCGTTTTGTGCGTGGCATGTTGATCGAAAGTTTTCCGTGAGCCGTGAAAAATGATACCAGGTGTTTGGTTTTTGAATTAAAAACGAGACAAGAAAATGTACAGACGCCAGCAGGTCAAGCTACCCGAAACTGGCCAAGTTTTCACAATCAACCTTGAACCTTATACTGTAGGGATAAAGTTGAAAATCTATTAAAGAAATTTGACATATTGTAGTAGCTTGATGTGCTGGCGTCTGTACTTAGCAACTTTTTGTTTTAAACAATTTCCCAGATCATACAATCCAATTTGTTGGTAATTACACTAATTTCATAAAGAACTTAAACACTAGCCTTAGTACATTTGGCAGACATTGGTATTAATTCTAATAAATCATGACAATCAAAATACTAATAGGTCTTCTGGCGCAGCAGTTTGTCGCCAATGCTGCAATTGCAATAATTCACAGTAATTCAAGCAACAAACAGTCATAAAATAAATGTGTATACGACAAGACACATCGATCTTGAAATTCCACTTCATTCTTCTTTTACCTTCTATCCAAACAAAATTTAGGCACCATCGACAAATACAGTTTGAAAAAAAAATATTTTTGGCCCTGTACCTGCAGGACTGGAACTTAGTCCTACTTTGTTAAAGTACTACATTTAAACTTTATTGTAAACCCCATGTTCTAAAGCTCTTTATCCATCTTTTCCAGATGCGGCTCTGGTAGCAGCATGATGATGTTGGTGTGGTGGGTGGTGGCGGGCGCGCTGGTGGCGCGGGGCGGCGCGCTGCAGCCGCGCTGTCAGGAGATCACCATCCCCATGTGCCGCGGCATCGGGTACAACCTCACCTCCTTCCCCAACGCGCTGGACCATGACACGCAGGAGGAGGCCGGGCTTGAGGTGTGTATCGTAATCCACATTATCAACGCAGACTAGATACTCGTATTTATCTCTTTCCCAGAAACGGATGTTATGACCGATTTTATTGCCGATATCAGTCAGTTTTTTTACACCGCTGATGCTGCAGCTCAATTTACACCGCCGATGCTGCAGCTCATTTTAAACCGCCGATGCTGCAGCTCAATTTACACCGCCGATGCTGCAGCTTATTTTAAACCGCCGATGCTGCAGCTCATTTTACACCGCCGATGCTGCAGCTTATTTTACACCGCCGATGCTGCAGATCATTTTACACCGCCGATGCCGCAGCTTCTTTTACACCGCCGATGCTGCAGCTCATTTTAAACCGCCGATGCTGCAGCTCATTTTAAACCGCCGATGCTGCAGCTCTTTTTACACCACCGATGCTGCAGCTTATTTTACACCGCCGATGCTGCAGCTCATTTTAAACCGCCGATGCTGCAGCTCTTTTTACACCGCCAATGCTGCAGCTTATTTTACACCGCCGATGCTGCAGCTCATTTTCTTTTCGAAAATGACAAGTTTGATCGTTATTCCTATGTTGTCTTTCATTCGTGTTGTGAGAGCCTCATTGGTAATCAGCAACTACACGCATTATAAGACGGCGTTTATGGAGTTTACTGTCCGTTCTTCTCCATAGGAACTATTCCAAAGCGTGGTGCTTTGGGATGAGCAACTGGCTTCATCTTTCTGACTGAACGACTCTGACTATTCAAGTGTCTGCAATTGGTTAAATTGAAATTGTTTTGAGTTTTGAAGTAATGTT
This sequence comes from Tiliacea aurago, assembly GCA_948098905.1. NCBI lineage: Eukaryota > Metazoa > Arthropoda > Insecta > Lepidoptera > Noctuidae > Tiliacea > Tiliacea aurago. The sequence goes on along the minus strand of OX402590.1, from coordinate 26,111,581 downwards.
TAGATCAAAAACCTTGGATTCCTTGATGCTAATGATATTTCGTTTGTATTTCCAGGTCCACCAATACTGGCCGCTCGTCGAAATCAAATGTTCCGCGGACCTGAAGTTCTTCCTGTGCTCCGTGTACACGCCCATCTGCATCGAAGACTACGCCAAGCCGCTACCGGCGTGTCGCAGCGTGTGCGAGCGCGCGCGGGACGGCTGCGCGCCGCTCATGCAGAAGTACGGCTTCCAGTGGCCCGAGCGCATGGCGTGCGAGCGCCTGCCGCGCGCGGGCGACCCCGACCAGCTGTGCATGGAGGAGACCGAGCGCGCGCGCGAGCCCGCGCCCGCGCCGCCCGCGCGCCGCCCGGCGCGGCCCGCCTGCTCGGACCCAAAAAACTGCGCGCCGGGCGCCCCGCCTGCGGGCGCGGGGGGCGCGGCGGGCGCGGGGGGCGCGGCGGGCGCGGGCGGCGCGTGCGCGTGCGCGTGCCGGGCGCCGCTGGTGGGCGTGCGCGCGCTGCACAACGCCAGCGCGGCCGCCGGCGTGGCCGCGTGCGCGCTGCCGTGCCGCGGCGCCTTCTTCACGCGCGAGGAGAAGGAGTTCGCGGCCGTGTGGGTCGCCATGTGGGGCGGCCTGTGCGCGGCCAGCACGCTCATGACGCTCACCACGTTCCTCATCGACTCGCAGCGCTTTAAGTACCCCGAGCGCCCCATCGTGTACTTGTCCGCGTGCTACTTCATGGTGTCGCTGGGCTACCTGGCGCGCCTCGCGCTCGGCCACGACGAGGTCGTGTGCGAGGGCGCGCTACTGCGCACGTCTGCCAACGGGCCGGGCGCATGCACGCTCGTCTTTGTGCTAGTGTACTTTTTCGGCATGGCATCCTCGATATGGTGGGTGGTGCTGTCGTTCGCGTGGTTCCTCGCTGCGGGACTCAAGTGGGGCAACGAAGCCATCGCGGGACACGCACAGTACTACCACCTGGCTGCGTGGCTCATTCCTGCCGCGAAGACCGTCGCCGTGCTGCTGGCTGGCGCAGTGGACGGCGACCCGGTCGCCGGCATCTGCTACGTCGGCAACTCATCACCAGAGAATCTGAAACGTTACGTGCTCGCGCCGCTGATCGTTTACTTCGCGCTCGGCGCCACGTTCCTGCTGGCCGGCTTCGTGTCGCTGTTCCGCATCCGCTCGGTGATCAAGCGGCAGGGCGGAGTGGGCGCCGGCTCCAAGGCTGACAAACTAGAGAAGCTGATGATCCGCATCGGCGTGTTCAGCGTGCTGTACGCGGTGCCGGCCGGCGTGGTGATCGGCTGCCTGGCGTACGAGGCGGGCGGCCACGAGCTGTGGCTGCGGCGCGTGGCGTGCGGGGCCCACTGCGGCCCGCGCCCACTCTACTCCGCCCTCATGCTCAAGTACTTCATGGCGCTGGCCGTGGGCATCACGTCGGGCGTGTGGATCTGGTCGGGCAAGACGCTGGACTCGTGGCGCCGCGTGTGGCGCGGCGGGCGCGAGCCGGCGCCGGCGCAGCGCGCGCTCGTCAAGGGCGTGTGACGCGCGCCCGCGGCGCCCGGCCCCGCGCCCGCGCCGCCCCCCTGCCTGGCGCCCCCCTGCCTGGCGCCCCCCTGCCTGGCGCCCGCCGCCAGCCTGGCGCCCACCGCCCCGCTCGTGCAGCACGCGCCGGTGGCGGCCTCCGCTCGCTCGGGACAGCCGCTCTCCGACTACGGCCCTGTGTAGTCGATTCGGCTTGTCTACTAAGACGTCCACTTGTCCCGACTAGACGTTTCTAAATTGGGACAGAAGCACGTCTTTGTCTCGGCGGCCGGCGCGGCCGGGGCTCGAGCTCGTCCGATATGGCACTCCGTGGAGCCCGCAGTTCTCTCAGCAGCTCCGCTGAGCTCGGCCAGTCGAGCTGACGCGATGACGTTCTCGTGATAGTGACGCACCAAGACGTTAGTGCTAACATTGTGGAGTGAGACGTCGCGCGTTGTCTAGTCCTAGTGTATCTCCGCGACGCACAGCATATACGTAACTAGTGTTAAGACGAGGTGCGGCCGCGGCGTCCGCTCCTCGCTCGGATGCCGCAGACTGACGAAGGATAATCTCGTTTAAGAGATTTGGCAGCGCCACTGTAACAATGGCAATTATAATGGAACTTCGACAAATGCGCCGCAAATCACTTAAATGAAATGATCCTACCCCACGTCCAGTTTCAGTCATGCCGACTGGACGTTTAACGTAAGAGACAGTAAAATACTCCACCGTTTAGTTTCATTACCTCATTGATCACTACACTGCCAATTTTGTATATTTTTATTGTTAACAGTGAAGTAGTTTACTGCTCTGTACTGTAACTATTATAGTGATACCGTGACCGTTCGTAAGACAAACAACAGAGGCTCATCATCATTCAACTTCTATAATAAATTCATGTATCTCATACACATGTTAATGTTGATGAGTCCTTGCCGTCTGTGCTGATATTGTTCTGTGACGTTAGTAAGACCCGTAGTGTGTACCGAACGCATTTTGTTTCTATTGTAATGATCTCTGATGTCATATTGTAAATAGTGATCCCATATCATTTCATCCCTATAGAAAGTAGTAAGAAGCTATTCATAATCTACTTATATATTTGTTTAAACTTCGGTTATGTTATTAAAACTTGTAGAAAAGACAATCCTAGTGAAAATACCAATCTAATATTGTATTTTTCTTTATTAGTTTCGTATAACTCTACACTAGATGGCATTGGACGACCGCACTGATTGGTTAGATTCTCACGCTACTGACGTTGTATAACGCCATCTATTGTGGAGTAGATAACACTTTTGTAAATATTATTTGGACAGATGCCGAAATAAACTAGAACTGAGTAAGTTGTGACGAATGATAAAATTGTATTTTGTGCAATGGTATATTAGATTCTTATTTAATTGTAAAGTGAATAAGATGTATGAAAAAATTGTATATTGTAGACACGGACGCCGCAGCCGAAACCATGAAAATCATTATGTAATTTATTTTATATCTAACTGTAGATAACAAATAAAGCGACTTTTTTATGTACAGACCATAGTTTTATTTACCACCAGAATGACTATGTACAAACATGAATTGACCAATAAGGTCCTGGGAGCCTAAAATGGACGCTTTGGCAGAATCATGCGTGCAATTCATACAGCCCGCAATTCATCTGTTAGACAGCTGCTATTTGACATTAGACTTCACTATATTAATTCTTAATTTGTGTACCATTTTACGAAACTCCTTACACAACTGTGAAACAGATGAATTGCGGGTTATGAATTGTACGCAAATCATATTATGATTCTGCGAAAGCGTCCATTTTAGGCCCCCTGTTATACCCACTACATTCTTCTTGCTTGTCACCACAGATTTACCTCAAAGATATAACCACGGATCAAACCGTGAAATGACATTGGTCTGAGGTTATTGTAACAAAAGACATTCACGGTGATATTACGTTCAGAAGCACGAATGTCTGACAACCAACTGGGTTGTAGAGGCCAGATAGACAGTATTCAGCTTTAACCAGATATACTAGAAGCCAATCTTAACATGTTCTGACGTTTCATTTATTAAGTGCCCATGTAGGCATAAGTGCAATAAAATATTTTGATTTAGATTTGTTGATTTTGTTGGTAAACTGCGAAGCCAGGCTAGGTAGTTATTGATTTTATTTTTATTTCCCTTTATTAGCCAACCAACAATTGTTTACACTGTAAATAGTTGAAGTAATAACTAAGGTTAGTGGAACAATTTCTTACTGGTTAGCACCGCAAGCCCCATAAAGAGTGCCACAAGCACTAAACTATGAAACTAAAATTAGGAAGTTTAAATTAAAATAACATTACGTGATGGAATATAAAACTAATTTAAACAGCAAAAGTAAAATTCAATAGAAAAATATAAAAAAAGAACAAAATCGAGAAAAATAAATTTTAACATTAATATTAATAATTGTTCCATGAGAACCTTGGCATATGAGTCAAAATGCACGTCAACAAGATCGCTGAAGCCTGGGTGCTATCACAAAAAAAAACGTTTTTCGTCAATTTCTTATCTAATTGTGAGAAAGCGTGAAATAATCGAAACATTAAGTCTGCATTACTGTAAAAGTATAGATAGTTTTCGTTGTGATAAACCATTCGTGTCAGTCTCAGCACCTGGTATTAGTTTCATCACTTTTGCGCTCTCGAAAATATACCTAGCTAATTTTGTCGTTGATTTACGCTATTATTTTACTTTTAAATAGACTACTTTTTTTTTTCTAGGATGGTAACATAGTTACCTTAGTTAAAACAGTTTTTGTATGAATTTGGATTTTATGTTCGTCGATAAAAATAAAATTTCGGATGGAAAATTAGTGTGCGTTACCCAGACCAGATGTTGTCGAAAATGGTCATTTGAATCTAATAGATAATTAGTTTTGCGGTTTCTGTAATTGTTGCCCACATTTTTAAATTTGTTGCGCTTATAGTTTTTTAATTATTTCACAAAAACATTTCCTGCTGGGGTAACGTTATCCCAGCCAGACCTTTTTCTTTCTAATGGGAATATTTAAATAAATACTAGCTATAAAATTAGTTGTCTAGATGAAGTAAATGTTGTGCCTTATTTTGTATTTGTTATTTCATCGGTTGCGAAATTATTCGAGATTTTGCTGGGGTAACGTTTTTGGTTTTGCTAGATCTTTGAAACGGTTAAGCGGATTCTTATCATATTTTGTACATGACTTCTTAGGAATTAGTTTAAATTTGTTCTGCAATAAAAAAACCAAAATAATGCATAGTTTAAAGGTTATTTCATTAAATAGAAAAACACTTCAATTGGTTCCAGCACTCTCAATAAGAGGTCTAAAGACTTACTTTAAACGTTATTTTACAGCTTGTAAATGCCTTCAAATGTATGTGAAGTTTCATTAGTATCCTGTAAGTATTTAACAAGTTATGATGATATTCAGTTCTTCACGAGCAAGGTCTTGATGCGCGCGGTGTTATTTGGCCACTGGATTGGATATATGAACTGAATGTTATGTCAATTATTAGTTGTTTAGTTCAGTTGTATATCAGTAAAATTTCAGCGTAGTACATTGGATAATTAATGAGATAATACGAATACAGTCATTAGGAAGTGAATGACCGAGGTAACCCGACCAAGTTTAGGTGGTTACGAAAAAGCGAAATCGCAGAACATTATGGTACCGTCTAAAATATGTAGGATAGTGTTACAAATTTAGTACAGACATGTACACAAGTTTTAAAAAAAACTACATGTTTATTAAAAATTTTTTATTAACAGGTAATATAATCATTTCAACTGAACTTCAGAATCCGTTGCGTAGTTTTAAAGATCTAAGCAAACAGGGACAGACAACGGGAAGCGACTTTGTTTTATAGGTACTATGTAGCGAAGGATAAATTTGTCGTTATCATTGTTGAGAATTCCAGTCCAGGTAATAACTAAGTACAAAAAAAAGAAAATAATAAGTAAGTTCCTAAATTCAAATATTTAAGCCTTAAAAAAAATACAGTTTTAGATAAGTAGGTACCTAACAACATGTACATATTAATAAAAATTTTGCTACTATTTCTGTAGTTACATTATGCAAGCTTACCTTGTTCGTGAATTCATCAAGCAACACGCACCATAATTATGATCATCAATAGAAGTACTCCACATTAACAGTAATTCGCCACACTTATTATTATATAATAGCTCTCACGCACTCGATAAATATTTGCAAAAACAGGAAACGGAACTGCCGAAGCGCACGCGCACTCTACAAGATGAATTATGTGATTATGGAGCATGTTTAGTGCGTTATGCAAACAATGAATTACCCCTTCACCCCACCCCTCCCGCGTCCCACTGAACGACATGTTATATCGGTGATTTTTGTTAAGTATGTGCAACTGGAAGATAATAATAATGTTTTCATAGTACAGATATTATTATATTATTATGTATTTAACAGTGTACGCGTCTGTACCGAAATTGTAAGGTGTATTATACTAAACATTTCAAAAGATAGCATAATGTTCTGCGATTTCGCTTTTTCGTAACCACCTAAACTTGGTCGGGTTACCTCGGTCATTCACTTCCTAATGACTTTAATCGTATTATCTCATTAATTATCCAATGTACTACGCTGAAATTTTACTGATATACAACTGATTTAAACAACTAATAATTGACATAACATTCAGTTCATTTATCCAATCCAGTGGCCAAATAACACCGCGCGCATCAAGACCGTGCTCGTGAAGAACTGAATATCATCATAACTTGTTAAATACTTACAGGATACTAATGAAACTTCACATACATTTGAAGGCATTTACAAGCTTTAAATAACGTTTAAAGTAAGTCTTTAGACCTCTTATTGAGAGTGCTGGAACCAATTGAAGTGTTTTTCTATTTAATGAAATAACCTTTAAACTATGCATTATTTTGGTTTTTTTATTGCAGAACAAATTTAAACTAATTCCTAAGAAGTCATGTACAAAATATGATAAGAATCCGCTTAACCGTTTCAAAGATCTAGCAAAACCAAAAACGTTACCTCAGCAAAACCTCGAATAACTTCGCAACCGATGAAAGAACAAATACAAAATAAGGCACAAATTTACTTCATCTAGACAACTAATTTTATATCTAGTATTTATTTAAATATTCCCATTAGAAAGAAAAAGGTCTGGCTGGGATAACGTTACCCCAGCAGGAAATGTTTTTGTGAAATAATTAAAAAACTTTAAGCGCAACAAATTTAAAAATGTGCGCAACAATTACAGAAGCCGCAAAACTAATTATCTATTAGATTCAAATGACCATTTTCGACAACATCTGGCCTGGGTAACGCACACGGAAAATTATCAGTTACTCTCTGTTTTACATAATTATTTTAGGTGTATTACTTTAAGAAATATAATAGATAAATTGATTAAAGCGCTCCCAATTATAAGATACTAGTACCATGGACATTTTTATACATTTTTAAATTATTTTATCTTCGGTGTAACAAAGCATCAAAAGATACCCAAAAGTAAAATTTTATAAAACATCCTTTGCAGAGACAAGGTTTTTACTGATATATGTAAACAAATTCAAATATGTATTTAAAACACTCCCAAGAAAAATAATCAAACTTGCTCTGGCATATTTTTTTTTTTAATTTTATGGCTTTAACTAAACCATAGTCACACATCAAAACTCGAGTAAAACGCTCACATTCAAGAAAAATTGTGATAGCCCTCTTAACAATTTGCAAAGACGAGGAACGGCAGAGTTTTGCTCCAAGTATTTTTCTGCGGAGTGGAGGGTATAAAGGAGTAACAGGAGCACGAGGGAGTCTAGCAGGGACTGAAACTTGGATGGTAAAACGGGGACAATCAATTTTGCATCGGAGGAGCTTTTATATGAATAAAGTAAGATAGGCTTCATGATCGTATTTTTGTTGCATTTCCGCTGGATGCCAGAGGAATCTCTTTTGTATTCGCTCTAGTCGAAGGATGTGCGTGGAGTAATGAGATCTCCAAATTGTACTGCAGTATTCTAGGATAGGATACTACGAACGATACAGTTGTACAAGATCTTTAGCCGACTGCGCTTAAAACCAGCAAAATTCCTTACAACAAATCCCAGCATTCTAGAAGCCCTTTTGATGACGCCGTCAACATGAAGTACAAATGTCAAGGTGTTGTCAAAAACCACTCCTTAGTCCCTTATTTGATCCACCTCTTGGATATCGTTAGGGCCCACATGATAAACACTAGCCATAAATTTCTATTTCTGGGTGAATTTCACGTGGTAGCACTTTTTGACGTTTAAGCTCATTTTATTGTCGTTACACCATTGAACTAACGAGTCTAAGTCCCTCTGAATTAATGTTTTATCGTTTTAAGATTCGATTATCCTAGAGAATTTAAGGTCGTCTGCATAAATATAACATTCTGAGAATCTTAGTGAGTGCGGGATGTCGTTAACGAAAATATTAAATAGAACCGGTCCAACATGTGAACCCTGGGGAAACCCTGACGACGACCTAGGTTCCAGATTGGAAACCATTAACTGCAACAAAGTAGAAACAATTTTCGAGATAAGACTTTAGCCAATTGTAGAGTGTAGCGGTGATTCCAGACGCAGATAACTTCGACAGAAGTTTATGGTGAGGCACGCGGTCAAAGGCTCTGCTAATGATAATGATAATAATAGATTTATATTTTTTTCTACTGTACACGGTAAAACATTTACTACATATTTTACCACAGACTGCGGTCTAAGATGCAAAAATCGGAAACATCCACAACTCGCACACCTTAAAAATGTAAGGGGGTTTAATAAAACAAGCATTCAGTCTATCATGTTTATATAGGTCTAAGTACTATACGGTGGGATTATCGCACATTTTAAAATTAAGATTATTGCTAATTTGAACATTGACTCTACAAACTGCGAAGTTCCAAACAATATCGCAATTAAAAACAACGCCATCTATTGATGAATTTAAAAACAGAAACGCCACCTAGCAGCTACTGGACGATTAAATATTTTTAAAAAGCATTGAAATAACACAAGCTTTCAATAATTTTCTATTAAAAACAAAGCAATTAACAATGTTCTAAACTTATGTAACTATAAACTATCACATTAAAATTACGTATTTCGTCTGGACAGAATGATAATACAATCATAATTATTAATTCTTTCGTGTATTTCCTTGAATTTATCAAGAAATTGTCACTTCACCGTTACATTACTACACATTCTATTCGTTAATCTGTTTCTAAATAAAGGCATACCTACATGAGACCCTATCGTAAATACTACGTCTTGTCTTGTCCTATTATTGCTGTCTTCATCACTTTTAAACACATTAAACATTGAAATACCCCGAAAAAGCACAAAAGGTACCGTTTTTACTTTACAATAGGAAGGAAGAAAATGTTTCCTGGATCCTGTATCCTGAAGGTTTTCTACATCTCTAATATTCTCCTTTTTTGCTTTCTTTCATCTAACTAAATAATTAAAACGCAAACACTTCGCACCTAAACAGACAAACCGTTACTTTAAGATTATTTGTCTATTAAAAATAATAAAAATAAAATAAAATTAAATTTATTCAAGTATAAAGTAAAGTAAAATTATAATTTAGATTAATTACAACCAGGGAAAAATGTAATTCTAACTGTAATGTAGACCTGCCTGAACTAGGTTTATGAAAAACCTGTGTTTCAGGCCATCGATTTACATCAAACATTTAAAATGAAGACAACAATAGGTTTATTACTAAGTTAAATTAAAAAGGAGACATAATATTTTCAATGACTTAAAGAGTAACTCTTTGGGTATATTATTTTTAAAACTAGATTATGTAAGATAATATTAAGTTTAAATAAATTAACAAATAATATTAAAGTAGATAAAGAAGACACTATTATTAATTAGCTAAAGGAATATACTTATATTAGAGTAGGTCGAGAGAGCTATTATTTTAAAATTTCTAGTAGTTTTTCCGTGTCTGCGTAATTCAATTTTGACAAATATTCCTGTACTAGTAAGTTACACCTATTATAACTTAAACTATAAATCTTAAGCACTCTGTTAAACTTGTTATACAAGTAGGGCCCTAAAAATAAATAAAATCGATTAGTAAAAGCATGTTTAGTCTGAGAGTTAGCACATACCAAATCTTTTCTTCTCCTATCTGAAGGTACTGGGTTAAAGTAGAGTTCAGTGTGTTGGTATAAAACTACATTAAAAACAAATAATTGACGTACTGTTAGCACCTTACATGCCATATAAAGCTGGTCTGTAGGAAATCTAAATGGACGAAAAGTAGCAACCTTTAAAACTGCTCTTTGGGCGCGTTCTAGGTGCAGTAAAATTGATTTAGCGGCTCCACCCCAGGACGTTATGCAGTAGGTGATAATAGATTGACATAACGCCAAATAAACCTGTCTAATTAATTTAAAGTCGGCAATGTTACGTAAATTTTTAAAAATGTATATTAGTTTACGCACTCTGGTGCATAACAAATCGATGTGTTTGCGGAAATTCAGGTTTGTGTCAATCGTGACGCCTAGATATTTGATATGATCGGTTTTAGCTAAAGTGGGACAAGTGCATGCAATGTCAGCATAATGTAAATTACAATTGTTATGCGCTCGAATGTTTAGATTAGTAAGCGTTGGATTAGTGTTTCTCATTGCAAATATTAGGTAGTTGGTTTTATCTGTATTTAAAGTTAAGAGATTTTTATGAAGCCAACTAGACACAGTATTAAAACCATTCTGTGCTACCTCAAAGACCTCGGCCATTGATTTAGCTGTGAACAGTAGCGCAGTGTCATCCGCATATGACATAATTACACCCTTTTGGAGTGTCAAATTGCAAAAAGCCATGCATTTCTTTTATATAAAAGATCCTGTGTAATATTTTGTATTTTCATTTAGTAACGGTTTGTCTGGTGCGATTTCACTTTACAACTAAAACTTTTTGCAAATTTCTGTGTACCAAAACAACAAGGAACCTTACTGCCAATTTATCCTGCTATATGGGAATAGATAACAAAACAGTTTTTTTGAAAAGGTTCCTAATAATTTTAAATAATAAATAATTTTAATATTTATTTAAGTCACCCTTTAAATAAATAGATGAACTTCGTTAGTTCGGCATTATTTCTGATAGATTAAACACTATAATTTACAATTATATTTAATAAAGGCATTATTCTTTGATAGTATATTTTATAATCTTTAAAAGGCAAACCGACAAAATGTGAACAGCAAACATAAGCGACCAACGCAACTTTTGCTAATACTAAATACTTTTATAGCCAAGTACTTATCTGCGACCAACTTCCGACTTTTAATGATTTTTTATTGAAGATCACGTCTAAACGAGTAGTGATAATGATTTGAAAAAAATATAATTATGATAAATAAGAGCATTTTCTCATTATATAAATATGCGAATATTTTAGATTATGTTTATAGTACTTAATGAAATTAATTTGTAAAGTTAAGTCTTTATGCGGATAAAAAACTGAGAATGGCGCAAAATCTACCAAGCGTATTTTTCTGAAACCTTCACCAATTTAAATATAATTTAATTATTGATCTTTTAATAAAAGCGTTTTATTAATGAATCCTATTACTGGCTGAACGTACGACGCGTTGCGACAGAACACGCAAGCTACCCACTCAAGGAAGCGCTCGCTCGGCTCGCGCGCGGTTGGTCACAGTTCCAGCCTAACCTAACCCATTTCACCCAGTTCACAATTTTTCGACAGTTTATAATCTAACGGAAATAATACCGAACGGTTCTCACAATCTTACGGTGACATTATACATTAAGATACCGTTCTATCGCAAATAGTTTATGTTTAGAAGAAACATAATTATTTATTATTATTATTTATTTATAAAAAATAACACGTATGGGTGTTTGCTTAAGTGAGTTTTCGGGCTCGACTCCCGGCACATATCTTCGGAAAGAAACGAATATGTAGGTACATGTTTCAGGGGGCCTAAAATGGACGCTTTGGCAGAATCATAATAAGATTTGCGTACAATTCATACATCCCGCAATTCATCTGTTTGACAGCTGCTATTTGACATTAGACTTCTCTAATATCAATTCATAATTTGTGGACCATTTTACGAAACTCCATAAAAAACTGTGAAACAGATGAATTCGAGATATGAATTGTACGCAGATCATATTATGATTCTGCCAAAGCGTCCATTTTAGACCCCCTGCGTTCAATTCATATCCCGCAATTCATCTGTTTGACAGTTGTTTAAGGAGTTTCGTAAAATGGTCCACAAATTAAGAATTAATATAGTGAAGTATAATGTTAAATAGCAGCTGTCAAACAGATGAATTGCGGGCTGGATGAATTGCACGCATGATTCTGCCAAAGCGTCCATTTTAGGCTCCCAGGTGCTTCTTTATGTGCGAGCGCATATGTTAACACGGGACTATTTCGACCGGCTCCGATCGATATCGACTTTTCTTTACCGGACTTTACAGCTGCTGATCCATCTTATTAAGAACAAAACCGGCCAAGTGCGTGTGGGACCACGCACAATGAAGGGTTCCGTAGTTGGGATGAATTTATCTCAAAAACAAACTTAACATTGTAGTTGAAAAACATGTTCTCCATAAAGCGATATATACTTCTACTACGTCACGGTCAATTCTCCAACTGCGAATGTAAGTTGGTTGACCTAAACTTATACTTAGCTGTGATAATTTTCCTTTTATAAACTACTGCAATGATTTTTTTCACTTATCCAAAAACAACCATTTAGCTGGCAGGGTTATTAATTGACTCTAACAAAAATGTGCACTTTAAAGCATAATAAGCTTTTTAATATTACGCAAAGGGATCCCTGAACCGAAAAATGATCCCAACAGACACTCAATATTTTTGAACGGCCTATCCAACGATACCCCACATCATGGGATAGACGAGAAAAACAAATATCATCCCCACTTTACAAGTAAGGTAGCTATCCAAAAACTAACTTTTTTCAAGATTGTATTTTACGACTTTGTCAGCGTGAACCCATGCCAAATTACAGCTTTCTAGTCTAGGGGACAGACAGACAGACGACATGGCGAAACAATAAGGGTTCCTTGTTGACTACAGAACCCAAAAATGATACAGTTTTCCTTTTAATTAGCGAGACAATATAATATTTTAGCAATATTGATGTTGTAAAAACTGTATATTTAATTATTATGGACTTATTATTCTTTTTATAATTACGTATTTTTTATTGGCAGTTTTCTCTATTTCTATCTAGCAGTTTCCTACCTTACACTAATAGATGTCGCTACTCGTACTCAAATACCATCAAATACTGACAAACGGCAGAAAGTGTGTTACACACTATCATTGGAAATTATTAGATTACTAATATAGCTAAGTACATAATTTTGCTGATATTTTCTATTGAAAGTGTTCAAGATTGGTATGACTATGGTACATGTTCTTGTTGATGTTCTACGAGTACATTCAATTTCAAAGATATTGTATTGAACTGACATGGGATAAATATAACACATCTAACTGAAATTGCAACTAATTACCTACTATTTGTAATTAGACTCTTTGATAGCAAGCAGAGACAAGATTGAAGACAACTGAGAACATCTTGTTCACATAATTACTCAACCAGGGGGCCTAAAATGGACGCTTTAGCAGAATCATACTATGATCTGCGTTTAATTCATAACCCGCAATTCATCTGTTTGACAGTTTTTTATGGAGTTTCGTAAAATAGTCCACAAAATAAGAATTGGTATAGTGAAGTCTAATAACAAATAGCAGCTGTAAACAGATGAATTGCGGGATGTATGAATTGTACGCAGATCATAATAAGATTCAGCCAAAGCGTCCATTTTAGGCCCCCAGTATGTATTCTACTAACTACTATCTTTTCTGGAAATAATCTTTGATAAACAGCGAGCGAAATAAAAAATGATCTGAATTTGACCTTTTTTTGTTTCCAAAAATAGAAAGTACATGGTACCATAGACCGCAGCCATTGCCTTAGTCTAGTACAACTGAAAACAGTTTATTTATTTCAAATTCTAAGACTAAGTAATGTACCTACGTACATTCTGACTTTCTGAAGAAATCGAGCTAAACTCGGTGTTACCCACACCTGCATGCTTAGCACGAGAACCATAGAGAAGCGTGTTCTCGACGGAAGAGTAGACAAAAGTGAAGTTTCCGTGTAGACAGTTTTCTACCGAGATTTGTAGACAACCGATTTCTATTCTACAGTACTGTACAAATAGAAAGCGTCGTGCTTATCCTGCTGGAGATATAAATTCTCCATATAAATGGAATTTTAAAATTAAGATAGCGACATCTAAGAATTAAATAATGAACTGGACATCATTACATTAAAAAATGTTGCACTCACGCTCTCAATAAAGGCGGACTGTTTGACGAGAAATATTCACAAAATAAAGGCTGAATGACAGGCGACGCCACTTTTATTCAACGTCAATGAACACCTTGGCTTCGGGTTTTATTAAGTAATATGTTTTCGCCCTAATATGGACAATGTCAAAGCCCCTCATTACTAGGGGTGTGCCCATACCCTCAGCTGGTCGCAATACTGTTAAAACCCTGGTAGTACTGTGCGTACTGGTCTTGGTGAGTGTATTCGTGCATGTGGGCATATGTGCGCGGGTCCGGTTCCTGGTGGGATGGTACCTGGTGGTAGTACTGTTGCACCTCGTGGGGTTGGTGCTCTTGCTCCATTTTATGGGGATCTTGCTGTTGCTGCTGTTGATTTTGTGAGACACCCTGGAACAGCATTAGTGAGCATTATTTTGGATGTTCATAAATTACTGAAATAATAACATTTTGTGTAGTTTCCTAAATAGCTCGTGGCTAAGGGCTAAGTAATAACAGTCGCACGAGTAAATCCATCAGGTTAAGCTACGCTTGCCAGGGTTGGTCTGTGGATGGGTGACCATCTTTATATACCGAGCCTCCTCTGTGCCTTGGAAAGCACGTTAAGACGTTGGTCCCGACTGTCATTCGTGGATCTTTGACAGTCATCACCAGTCGCTCCCTGTAAAATACTGGTATTCAGCTGCACCAGGTTAGCCTGGAAGCCGACCCCGACATAGCTGGGAAACTGCTAGACAGATTGATTTTGTGTTATTTGCTAAATATCAGCACTAATTTTGTCTCGGTTGCCGAAAGTGATGAATTATGTTTTACGTTTTTGCACTCTTGTTAGTCTTTAGTAACCTTTTCGCAGCATAGTATAAAATGTATATACGTAATGCTCACACTGACCACTTTATCATAAAATAAAACATTGGTGAATAGTTACCTGCATCTGATACTTGCACCTCTTGAATCTCCCGTAGAGCGAGGAGTACGGCAGGTTGTAGTGGATTGCTGCCTGGTTGATGGACATCTGGCCTACCCTGTCAACAAATAACGAGAAATCACGAAACTATCGATGTGTTGAAAATAAGTAGGCTGTCAATTGATTAATTGGGAACTGTGGGTAGTTTTATAATCATACATTCTAATGTAATTTGGTAGGTACCTGACAGCTTCGAGTGCTTCGCCCATGGCGTCTTCAGACCACGGCGTCGGGTTGGATCGAGACAGCTCGATGCCCTCTCGCTTACACCGACCATACAGTGTTCCTGAAAATATTGATACCATTCCGGATTGAGTATTTACATGTGCATCGAAGATAAGTATTTAGAAAAATGGAAATTGTCCTTGATAATGTTTTGGTGCGTAACGAACGACTCTTTAAGCTTTGGTGGAAGGATTCTCATATTTTGTAGACGAAATAGCCGTCAACGAGGTATGTATTGCGGGATATGAATTGTACGCAGATAATATGATTCTGCCAAAGCGTCCATTTTAGGCCCCCTGGCGTGTTGTGGAAACTTGTTGGTATAAACTACATTGTTCAGGGTCTAGCTCAACTTAAGACAAACGATGATCCATTTGTCAGCCTCAACAGCTAGAGGACCACCGGGATCCAATTCGGATAGAACAAGGTCTACAAAGCTGGAAGTCTAGTTTAGCTACCTGTAGGTATGCCGTACTGCGTGGCCGCGCGCTGCACGGAGCTGGCGCCGGCGCGGATGGCGCCCAGCGCCTGCGCCAGGTCGGCGCGGCGCCACGCGGTGGGCGCCGCGTTGAAGGGCGCCGACAGACGGATGCCCTCCCGCCGAGCTATCTTGTATAGGGTGCTGCTGGGGATGCCTGGTACCAACGCGGATACACGTTTTAGGGATGGGATCTTTGTTTGGCATAGACATCAAACTTTTGAGACTCAGTAAAACATCAGAGCATAGAGTATCTTTAGTACTCAAAGCGAAGTTGACACTTGCGGTATTATCGTGTGCGAAGATTTTAATTAGCTTATCAAACTTATCGATTTCTCTTGAGCTTCGTCCATGGGCGACGACATCGGAAATCAATTTTATCTTCACACAGGTCACATTATATCTTGACCAACTTCAAGCCAATAATTATATGGAACAATTCTTACCATAAGCTTTACTGGCCTTATTCGCGGAGATAGCGCCTGCCCTCAATGCATGCAGAGCCCCTCGCAGATCAGCCTCGCTCCAGGACTTGGCAGCTCCTTCCTTCTTGGGTGTGTCAATGCCCAGTCGGTGCGCTCGCTGCCAGAGCGTGGTGGACGGAATGCCATATGTTGCTGATGCCTTTAATTCGGGAATTGGAAAATTGTTTAATAGTTATGTGAAGATGTGATTTCAGCATACGTTATCTTACCTGTAATGTTATGTGCAATAAAAAAGACAGAATACAAATCAGTAACTTAGTACGGTAGTACCACTAACGTAGACAAAGATATTTATAAAAGAACTAAACAACGATAGTTGAACAACAAAAGCAGAAGGAAATACAAATAAAATATGCAATCCTTCAACCTAATTGCCTTATTTAACTTCATTACAAATCTCATAGAAAACTAATACCTAGGTAATACAGTCATCATCAAATAAATTATAGGTGTACATTGTACAATACGTTTCTGAAGGTTACATAGTACCCGTCACGCATGTAATCTGTAGAATTCCAACCGTGACGGCTGTTGCTGCTATAATAAAATGAGTAAATCTTTAAACCAGCACCTGCACTTATCCAAAAGGAATTGTATGCGTTACGTCACGCCTGCGAAGGAGCAGGCTACACAGAGATGAGAAAGTAATCGGGAAGTGCCCACGACAAAATATTTCAGACCACTGACTTATTGGGAATTTGTTTGCTAATTCCGGATTTCATGTATGGCTTAGGTTTCTTTCAAATCACTACCATTTAGCAAAAAAAACGGAAAGTTTGTCTACATCGGGCAAAAAGGTTGTGCTAACTAAAATGCTTGAACTAAGTTCGTATACAAAAATATTATGTTTAGTACCCTACGCATGAACAAGCTACGTACTTTCGTAAGGCTCATCTGGTGGTTTCTTAGAGCGTCCAAAGCTCGTTCCATGTCGTGCTGGGTCCAACTCTTGGGGCTGTGTCGTAGCGCAGGCGAAGCTTGCCGGCCGCAGGAGTCGCTCGTGTCGTCACCGCTAAGATGTGTTTGTTCTGTGAGTAATATTATAGCTATTTTATTGGCACATCCAGTAGTTTCCTTTTTATAGGTTATTGTATCCCCTACATCATCACCTGCCCGCCTTTCCCCAACTATGTTGCGGTCAGCTTCGAGTCTAACCGGGTGCAGCTGAATACTAGCATTTTACACGGAGCGACTGCCTAACTGACCTACATTCCTACAGCATCTACGAACAAATCTTTGTTTGACAACGAAATAAAAGATTCGTTTAATTATAGAATCGCTATATATAGAATCTTGGTTGGAAAACGAAAAAGCGACTGTAGCGAGGTCCCACTAGGATCGCCTTTTTCTTTAGGTGTTACAAATGAGATTTACAGTTGAAATGTAATGTAATTCGGGTTTGTTATGACTGCGCTTGCCAGCGGTATGGCTGCACAGAAACTAGTGGCTCGCGATTTTCTGCTAGCTAAGAGACGGCTCCATCGCTAAATATGAAATTCTTTAAATTTTCAATTTAGGCATAAAAGCGCTCCTGTTTGAAAAGTTTATGGCACTTCTCACGATGACGGCGATAACAGGTTTTGAACAAAACCATAATTTAAAGAGATGATGGTTTTGTTCAAATAAAAATATAAATGTTCGCGCACGCGAAAGGTAGTGAAGAAACGGGTTTGATCCGTTCTAAAATAGCGTGCGTAACTACGCAGCTTGGGCATATATATTGGCATATTTGTCATATCTTCAAATGCTCAATAAATTACCATGACTATCAAAATAAGTATTACTTTCTATAAATTTTTCACTTTTTCCGTGTAATAAATATATGTCTATTTTGCCTTTTGTTTAGCAATAAGATACAGTTGCTGAAATCAATACCTCTATGGAACACATGACAATAATAAACTTCCTCAGAACAATGTACCTAAAAGTAAAATGAGGGTCAAAATCAGATAAATCTCTATTATTGAACTAAATCATATGCTAAGAGGTATTTAATACTTGTCTAGGATGTCTAAAATTCTCTTTATAGGTACCTTAACTCCGTAAATTATTCCAATAACCAAATATTTTCCAGTCATCCGCGTCGGCTTTTAAAGATAGCGTCACAACACTCGGCCCGTAACTTATACTATCGGGTAATGGCTACACTATACATACCACCTTCGGACGAGGGTTCATCCTTGACAGCCAGCAGCGGCATGAAGTCGGTGGAGTCAGGCACTTCGGTGACGTTCATGAACTCCATGTGACGAACCAACAGGGACGTGCTCTAAATCAAACCAGATATCAAAATCATCCGAAAGGTAGTAGATGTTACATTGTCTCTTTCGATATCAGCAATATTCAAGTTAAAATCCTAGTTATGACAGCTTGGGGACATCAAAATTAAAACCAATATAGCCTAGCCAGAATTTGTATTTTTTTTTTTATTCAAACGTCCATTAGTTGCGTAGGATATTGCTGATATGAAATAGTGTAAGTACGTACCGTAAAATAGAATCAAACTTTACGTTTTTAAATATTTTTGTATTCTTGTCAATAAACATGTAACTGACCGAAAGTAATGTTTCTAAGGTAACTAATTTACATGTAAATATGCCGATTTCGCATAACCTAAAGTAGCATCTATTACCGGTAATTAGATCATCGTCTACATAAATTAAGTCATACAATTTTACGTTACAGGTAAGTATGTTCAATGAATTCAACAAATGAGTCCACTGAGACAGATTATAAGTCTAATAATTATTACAAAAATACGTAAGTATATTCTTAAGATTGACTACTATACTTTATTGATAAAGTTATGTAACTTATCGTTGGTATCAGCATCTGGTGAAAGCTCTCATGCAAATCTGATTAAAAAGTAATCTACATAAATTCTCAAATACCTTGACATTATGTGGTGCTGACTCGAGCGTCTCAAGCGTGGTAGCTGGTGGCGACTCGGCTCGCTCCTGCTTGACACATACTGGCGTGGCAGCCGGGCCCGCTGGCGCAAGCGGTGCCAGCTCCTCCAAGCCACTGCCCTGGAGAACGACAGGTATAACACAGGGATCATGGAAAAGGCATATTATAATAATATTTGAACCTCTTCATGGTGAAGACTGTACTTGTACTTACTTTATAATATTTGTGATTTATCTGAGGCCTTTGAAATCCATCTTCATCATTTTATCTACATGGAATTGATTTTAATGTCTGGTAGTGTAGAACGTTACTAACACAAAACAGAGTCTTGTATAATAGAGAAGTTTCTACTTTGATTGAGTGTTCCCCAAGGCTCCATTCTAGGATATTTCTGATATCATACGGAAAACCTTCTTACTACTAACTTATTACTTCTTTATCACGTTGTTTGTTTCTTAGTTGGCCACAGAGATAATTTTTTCGAGGTATTTGAACGACCGCTCATCTAAAGTGTTTTAACTTTCAAATGTTACTAAGTATTTTAGAAATATTCAATTCTTTTAACATTGAGCAATGAGTTCAATGAATGATGTACCTACACCGACACTGGGTATGAGCTAACAGAGGGGATATACATCATTGTACGTGTGACGTGCTCCTAATGGAAGCCCTGACATTAGTTACAATGTACCTACTCCACGCCTCACACATGTGTACTGTACCATACCTATCATGCGCCTACCTTGATAAACTTAAGTGGGCAAACAGAACAGGGTTAGTAAGAACCAAAGAAAGCACCGAAATATTTACATTTTGGTAATAAATAGCAGGTGGCAGTAGTGTTCTTTTAATTTGCCAGAAATTCGCTCTATGAAAGTTAATTTTGTTGTAAAGGTCTTTTGCATCATATGGAATTTCAACTATTTCTACTCATAAACACGTCAGCATCAAAAAACTACTTTCTATCAATAGAAAGTAATTTTTTGATACTGACGTGTTTATGAGTAAAAAAAGAAAAGAAAAAAAAAAAAGATTAAAGTGTCTTAAATCTTTTACCACATAAAAATATAACACACCTACCTAAAAAGTAGGCAATAGGAAACCGGTTTTTAGGATTACGTGTTCAACAAGTAGATAACCCTTATAGCTTCGCCATGTTCGTCTGTCTGTCTGTTCGGGGCTTAGCTCAGAGACTCTTACTACCAGGAAGCCTAAAATGGACGCTTTGGCAGAATCATATTATGATCTGCGTACAATTCATACATCCCGCAATTCATCTGTTTGACAGCTGCTATTTGACATTAGACTTCACTATAGCAATTTATAGTTTGTGGACCATTTTACGAAACTCCATACAAAACTGTCAAACAGATGAATTGCGAGATATGAATTGTACGTATGATTCTGCCAAAGCGTCCATTTTAGGCCCCCAGAAATCCGTAATTTGGCATAGGTACATAATCACGGCAACAAAGTGGTAAAACAAACTATAAAAAAAAAATTGGAGGGAACCCATTTTTTTTTTACATGTAATTTGTGGTTATTTTTTTATTGCGGGTCTGTGAAAACGATTTTTCTATTTAGGGATCCGTTTGCCTAATATTAACCTTCCCCCCCCCTGCCAGCTAATCGGTTGTTTTTGGATATGTGAAAAAATCCACAGCAGTAGTATATATAACGAAATTAAAAGGAAAACTATCACATAATCCGATCCAGCCTGTCCCTTGGTGTCCTGTCCTGTCCTCCCCCAGCGCGACGCTCTAAGCTGAGGTCCGTACACAGGGGGTGCCCTTAGTGTCGCTTAGTTTATAAGTTTATGCCCTGGCTGGAGGCCCTAATTTATTGAAGCACCCACAAGAAAGTCCGGTTAACCTGCTAGGTTGACCTGCGAGGTGCCATTTAAACAACAAAAAAATGTCACAGTTAAGTAGGCTTTACAAGCTAACGTGTAATAATCGACCAACTTAAATTTGCAATTGGAATGTATGATACCTATGTGTAATGTTCTTCAACTACAATATTAAGTTTGTTCTTGAGATAAATTCATCCCAACTACGGAACCTTACGTTGTGCGTGGTCACGCACTTGGCCGGAAGATATAATAATTTGATTAGCAGTTGAAAAACTGTTTTACGAGATGTGGTTACGTTACGCGTGCTGCGTTTCAGCGTCGAGTGACCCTAATGCTAGATAGCACAGAATTTTATTAAAAACACAGATAATATTACTTTAGCCAAGTCGTTAAAACACTATTATCTTTCGACGCTTTCGTTCAAAAGTCATTTCAAACGGCGTACTTTTGATGAGCTTAAAATGTTCTAATGGATGCGTCAGAAACTAGTTTTTTTTTTTCATATTTGAGCCTTGAGAGCACTGCATTTCTTTTATACAAAGTCAAGTTCCGAAACACCCAATTTTAGTGTCGTCTTCAATCTTAGGTAGTTTAGAAGCCGACCGTTAAAGAAACCATAGATAGAGTTAATTTCAAAGTAAAATTTTGTTAATCTGAAGTAGGGCATGAAACAACTGAAAACTATAATTAAAAGCTATTAAAAAAGTAGGTAGGCCAAAAGATTTTGTAATGTTTATGTAGGTAGGTATCTACTGTTTATGTAGGTAGGTATCTACTGATAAATATAGGTAAGTATCTACTGATAAATGTAGGTAGGTATCTACTGATAAAATGTAGGTAGGTATCTAGGTAGGTACTGATAAATGTAGGCAGGTATCTACTGATAAATGTAGGTAGGTGTCTATACTGATAAATCACTAAAGTGCCCGCGAAAATCGTGCAACTAAATAATAAAATGCTAATTAAAGTTACCTGACTGGATAGATAACTGTGCGCGAATTGTGAGTCGCTGTCTTCTTCGTCCGAGAGCGGTTCGCATTTCACTTGCGACAGTCCGTGGCCGGGCATTTCCTAGCAAAACAAAAAAAAAACAAACTAATAATTTAGCCTCCTCTAAAAAATTCAATTCTGTTGCTTGAAATAAATCTTTCACGACGACGATAAACTTAAAGTATTACAGTAACATGTTATAAATACAAGTTTATGTTGACGATATAATCGTATTTATCGCAATAACAATAGCGCGCTAAATCTATCCTGTGCGTACAAGTGTAAACAACAACGTGGCACCCCATGTTCTCCCCGGAATGTCGCAGAAATCGAACAATCGCCATGGTATAACTTTATATGTAGGTTTACATAGGCAATTAGACAAAAGGAAGCGAGCTTTATTGAATTTTTTCTCGATTGGTGCACAAATGAAGAGTGCAAAGTTGGATTCTCTCTCTCAGTCGCTCGCGAGCCAGACCGTCTCACGAGCTTTTTTAATTTTGTTTGTTTAAAGCCCCTATGCATGCCGCTAACGTATATGAAGTTCGATCACGATGTAGAAACTTCCAACTGAAACAAACGCGCGTGACTGATTCAAAACTTTATACATAGAGAAAACTTATAAGGCTTTGGGATAAGCAACTCTAAGAGATTGTTGTTAGCGTGTATATTCGTGCGCAATCACCTGTCAGAGGTGGAGAAAAGTAGTGAATGTAAAGTTGCGCGGTTAACCCTCTCTCGTCGCTTCACATCGTTCCATTTGAGGAGCCGGCGGCCGCAGCGCACGTCTGCGCGACCCCGACACACCGCGAGATACGAAAACACATTCACTTTCACCGTCTTCCCGGCACACGGCGAAGGACGGTGCGAAACGGGTGCCGATAAACGCGAGGGAAACGGAATTGCCGAAGACGAGGGCGCGAAATTCACTCGACTCACCTAGTCGGTCAGCGGTGGCCGCCGCAAGCACTCGCCCGCGCCACACATGCACCGCGGACTTGTCCCGACACCCGCGACTGCACGGTGACCTTCGGGAAACGATGAGATGTCGCAAATGAAAGTGAATTCGGCACACACCCGGCCGAGTCTGCGTCGCTGCGTGGCGCATGTTTAGGAGGTGCAGGGCGGGCGCGTGCTCATTTTTTTCCGCGCCAAAGAAATAAAAACAAACTCCTTTTTGCCGGGAACCGGCCGCGCACCGCGCTGTAGCGGTGCCCCTCTCACGCCGCACCGCTTCAATGTGTTCCACAGTCCACAAGCCAGACTCGGCTAGCACTTATAAAGGAGGCTGTCTAAAGTTTCAAAACTACTTTAGATACATTGTTTTTCATTTTCAGGAAGTTTTGTAAAACGGCTGGCACTAATAAAATTGGCGATAGACAAAGTCGGCAGGGAGGGTAGGTGCATTATAGCACGTGTAGGTAGGGAGGAGGCAGGGGGTGGTCGGACGCCCGACCAGTCGGCGCCCCGCGCGGCGCGGCGCCTTCTCTCTCCGCTCCGATTGATTTTTATTACAAGAATTTCGCTCGTGGTTTTTTTTTGTTTCCCGCACACCGAAAGCCTGGCGACGCACACAAAGAGATTCGTATAATTCGTTTGTACGAACTTACTAATGCTATTGATTTTTATAACGAAGCGACAAAGCTGAGGGAACCAGCGCCGGCTGTACCTTCAAGTTACGAGGAAACGTCTCAGTAGTATTCACTTCGTTGTTTGAAAAATAAGGATTTTGTAGAAGAATATTTTTATGAGTACCTAAGCGGTTGATTATTTTGAAATAAATTATTGTAAGGTAGTTTTAAAAAACCCTGGTATTTCTAAAATATGTTTAACGACGTCCAAAAATAATTCCTTTAGCAAGAAGTTTTAGTTAATTGGATTTTCACGAGACTTTAGAGGCCGTGAGACAGATAAGGTCGTGGTTATGATTACGATTAGGTATCGTTTGGGTTGATTTCCCTTTCCATTCTCAAACTTCTGTTTTCTACTTACTTCTATTTAGGCCTTGATGTTTCTGATTTAACCTTTTACACGCAGACAAATCGATTTGTCTGCTAGTCCGTGTTTCCCGATAGCCTAAATCTGGAAGTCTTCAAGCTCGAGTGGAGAGGTTACATCTAGGCCAGCGTGTACCATCTTCGACCACATTATCACTTACTGCTTAGGTACCTACTACTTAAGATAGACGACAAAGGTAAGACTGGTGGCTCCTTACTGTCACCCTGCATAATCATCATCCCAATACTGGGCAAAGACTTACTCCCAGGACTTCAAGCAAAGAGCTAATGTGGAATATTGTTTATTGATTTAGTCTAGCTCTGCCCGTCCTCTACTACGTGGTGTTGTCCAGCTCATCCCGCCATCTTCTACGTGATGTTGTCCAGCTCATCCCGCCATCTTCTACCTGGTTTTGTCCAGCTTATCCTGCCATTTTCTACGTGGTGTTGTCCAGCTAATCCCGCCATCTTCTACGTGGTGTTGTCCAGCTAATCCCGCCATCTTCTACGTGGTGTTGTCCAGCTCATCCCGCCATCTTCTACGTGGTGTTGTCCAGCTCATCGTGCCAACTTCTACGTGGTGTTGTCCAGCTCATGCCGCCATCTTCTACGTGGTGTTGTCCAGCTCATCCTGCCAACTTCTACGTGGTGTTGTCCAGATCATCCCGCCATCTTCTACGTGGTGTTCTCCAGCTCATCCTGCCAACTTCTACGTGGTGTTGTCTAGTTCTTTCCGCCATCTTTTACGTGGTGTTGTCCAGCTAATCCCGCCATCTTCTACGTGGTGTTGTCCAGCTTATCCCGCCATCTTCTACGTGGTGTTGTCCAGCTCATCCTTCCAACTTCTACGTGGTGTTGTCCAGCTTATCCCGCCATCTTCTACGTGGTGTTGTCCAGCTAATCCCGCCATCTTCTACGTGGTGTTGTCCAGCTCATCCTGCCAACTTCTACGTGGTGTTGTCCAGCTCATCCCGCCATCTTCTACGTGGTGTTGTCCAGCTAATCCCGCCATCTTCTACGTGGTGTTGTCCAGTTCTTCCCGCCATCTTCTACGTGGTGTTGTCCAGCTCTTCCCGCCATCTTCTACGTGATGTTGTCCAGGTCTTTCCGCAATGGTACAGGCCCCGCGCTTTGGGGTGCTCCGCGCTCATTGAATACCATAATACGTTTACCACCCGTAGGTCCAATTAATATAAATACACGTAGTAAACTTGCAATTGTGATACCCAAATTTAGATTAACTAAAACAAGCCAGTCATTTCTTATAAACAGTATCCGCTTTTATAACAAGTTGCCAAAGTCGGTTACAGAACTTAGTGATGGAAAATTCAAAACCCACATCAAACGTTTGTTTTATCTTATCAAAAAAGCTAATTATAAGATTAAAGACTACGTTGAAGGTATCGTAATCACTGCAATAACCTTATTAAAAAACTTAAAAGAAAATATAACAGGGAACAGATAGACAAAGCAAATAAAGACACAAAAAAAATGTGGAAAGCAATAAATAATAATAATAATACCATTTATTTCGACATAGGCCCATAGAAAAATACCTTAACCTAAACATACATACTGTATACATATAAACAAAAACTTGTGTTAATAAAAAGGCTTAAACTATGTTAGTAGCACTTCACTTTGCACTAGATTGTGCTGTCCTGTGGAACTTGTCCGCGGAAGCGACGGAACACCACGTCCTGCGGCCAAAAGTCTTCTTCCATGACGAGGGGCAGATAACAGTTCGGAACACGCACGACGAACGCTTTGAAGTTGACGTTCCGGCGCGACTCCAGTAACTGCACCCTCGGCGTGTACCTCGTGTTTTGGCGCACGTGCTCCACGATGTCCTCCGCCTTAGTGGTGTAGTGCAGGCGGGAGATGTACACCGGTGTGTTCGGCTTTGCGGCACGCAGGCTCACTTCGGGCTTCGCAGGAGCTTTGCCGCAGCGGTTCTTGTTATTTCGCGATCGGCGCTTCCTTTTTTGCACCGTCACGAAACCGTCATCATTATCAGCCCTATTCGGCGCCTTTTCTGACATGGGCTTGATACTAGGAACGCCAGGGACACTCGCGGTGACGCTAGCGAAATCCTTTTGAAGGGGTTTCGCCTGGGCTGCAGACACTGGCAGCGGGATGGGGCGAGGGGCGCGGGCGGCGCCGCGTGAAGTAGCCACCGTGACGAGCACGGGGCTGCGGGGCGGGCTGGCAGCGGCGGGGCTCTCTGCAAGCTCAGCAATCGACGGATGCGCTGGCGACGAAACTGCTGACGCGGAATTCGACAACGATATATCGAGGCCGGCTCCGCGACACGTGTTTACGTTAGACGCATCGACAGGTGACCTAATTACCGCCACACTGTTGCGCAACTCGCTAACTTCTTTGCGCAAATCAGCGACGGTGTTTTGGGATGCATCCAATTTCGTTAGCACATCCGTGAGGCGGGCCTTCAAAAAGACAATGTCCTTCAGAAGGCTCGTTACATCGACGTGGTCGAAGGTGACGGGAGGAAGCTTGTGTAGCTCCTTCGCCACAAACGTTGGCACGTCGTCAGGGTCGGTCTCCTTGAACAGCGTGATTATGTCCTGCAGGCTCCTCTTAGTCCCGCGGGACACCATCTGGTCGCGCTTGTTCAGCACACTAAACAATAACAGCTTGGCAGCAGCTATGTCATCCTCGCTGAAGTTCGTTGCGCAGATCTGGACAGCAGACACCTCGTCCATCACATCCAGCTTCTGCTGCAAGAACGCCAGCAGCTCATTCGCCACTAGTTCGTTACTCATGGCGGGTAAAATACGAGCGACAGCTTGCGCCGCGCTAATCGAAATAAAGCAAACGCGTCCACATCGAAACGCAGCACAAGCGAGACTGAAAACATGGTTTCTAACATTGGTAAGAATTTGGCCGAGGAAATCATCTCTACCAATCTATCTAAAGATCGCGAGATTAATAACTCAACGGAATCACAAGCCTCAACTTTTGTGCTTCTAGAAACTGATCCTGAGGAAGTCCATGGCGTACTGATGAGCCCTAAAACAGATAGCGCACCTGGATTGGACAATATACCTACAATTTTTCTTAAATCTGCCCATGACCTGGTGGTACCAATTATTACACATCTTGTTAATCTGTGTTTCACACAAGGTATTTTTCCACCCGTTCTGAAACAAGCTATTATTACACCTGTGCACAAGGGTGGTGACGATGTGAGCAACGTGTAAAAATAGGAAACTACGTTAGCGATGAGTTAAATGTGAGCTTCGGTGTCCCACAAGGCAGTGTTCTGGGGCCGACGCTTTTCCTAATATATATAAATAGCCTCTGCAAAATGAAGCTTGAAAATGGACGTGTTTTTTCCTATGCAGATTACACAGCCATTGTTTTCACTGGAGATACCTAGGAATCTGCATATGAATATGCTGAAACTCTTAAGGGTTGCTAAATGGTTAAATTCTTTTTTACTAACACTAAACACATCTAAAACTAAATATATTGCATTTACAAACTACAACAACAGTCAACCTGGATCTAATTATAACCTTAGAATACATAGCAGTTATTTCTTGTGAATCCTTGCTCAAGAAGTTAAATAGTCTTGATTCAAGAAAAGGGGCTGGGCCAGATGGAATACCTCCAGTATTTATTATAACTTGTTCATCTGAGCTGGTTTACCCACTTATGTTGATTTATAACAAATCATTGACGACCGGTATATTTCCTTCAAGGTGGAAAATCGCAAAAGTTGTTCCGGTTCACAAATCGGATGACAAGGAAGTTGTAACCAATTACAGGCCTATTTCAATTTTATCTTCGTTCGCCAAAGTTTTTGAGTCACTGATATGCCCATATATTCAGGATCATTTAAAGATGTATTTAAGCGACCATCAGCACGGATTTGTTAGGACTCGTTCTACTATACTCGGAATTTTAATTCGATTCCAGATTTGACATTAGCTACTGTCATTTTGTGAAATAATGATACCACATATAATAATGTAGTGATGAACACAAAAATCGATAAACAATCAGTGTGTGTGCCATCAGTGTGCCAATTAAAGACTAAATTATTGATTTTTATTTAAAAAAATGAGTGGGCTCAGACACATTTATAATAAATGTTACAGAAAGTGACAGCGATAGCGATAGCGATGACGGCGACAATTTATAAAATAAATTATTACCATAATACATCTATCTGTTTTATTTGTCATGTTCCTTCATGATCACATTTTTTTATTTATTTCACAAACAAAAGAAAAGTCTCAGATCGTTAATTAATCGTCAAAACTAAATTATCGGTTCAGAAATATTTAATTTCCTGATATACTTAGTTTACGAGAGTAAAATTATAAACGAGAAGAATCGATCTGGAAATATTCCATTTCCATATCGAATAATTTCGCAACGTCACTATTTAGTACTTATCATAACGTTGCAACACTGAAATTGTCAAATCTGGAATCGAATTAAAATTCCGAGTATAGTACAAATTTGGTACCTTTTACAGAACTCCTCACAAAGGCTATCCATTCAGGTAATCAAGCTGACGTTATTTATACGGACTTCAGCAAAGCGTTTGACAAGGTATCCCACAAAATCTTAATTACTAAGCTGCATGCCTACGGCATCGCTGGGTCCTTGTTAGAGTGGCCGAGTTCTTATTTAACTGATAGATTTTTCTTTGTTGTCGTTAATGGTTATCAATCAACCCTACAATGCATTTCTTCCGGTGTTCCCCAGGGTTCACACCTGGGACCAGTTTTGTTTATTTATTTCATTAATGATATTCCAAGGTGTTTTCTGCATTCCGATTTTTTTATGTACGCTGACGATTTAAAGTTTTTGAGGATTATTAAGGCTGAGGAGGACTCATTACTATTGCAAAGTGACCTCAATCGTCTCGTTTTATGGTGTAACAGTAACGGAATGGAACTGAACCCCAAAAAATGTTACCATGTTAAATTTACAAGAAGGAACATCCCAATAGGCAGCAATTATTTTATATCTGGTGAAAATATTAATGAAGTTGAAATAATAAAGGACCTTGGTGTATTATTTGACAAGAAGTTAACTTTCACGCCACATCTCGATAATATTATAAAAAGGGCTTCGAAAATGTTAGGGTTCGTCCTAAGAAATTGCAAAAACTTTCGTCACAATAGAACAAGAATAATGCTTTATAACAGTCTCATTCGCAGCATCCTGGAATATAATAGTGTAGTTTGGCGTCCTCACTACGCAACGCATTCATTGCGACTTGAACGTGTCCAGAAACGCTTCGCTTGGCACCTCGCATTTTTCAATGGTGTCGCCAAAAAAATACGTTCTTACAATAAAAGACTTGAGCATTTTCGCATGACTTCTCTGGGAAAACGTAGACACCTAATTGATGTAATGTTTGCCTATAAAATCATTAAGCATAAAATAGACAGTCCCAGCTTGCTTGCCCTTTTCAGTTTTCGTGCACCCTCTAGAATCCCGCGTAGTGCCAACACGCCCCTTTGTCCACCTTTTAGAAGAACTGTTTTGGGAGCAAATTCGCCTTTTGCAAGAATGTGTAAGGCAGTAAACGGCTACAGTGATGTTATTGATCTCCACTTTGACTCTCTTGCTAAACAGAAAGCCATCCTTAATAGTTTACCGAGCAACGCCTAATCCTAATTAAGTATATGAATTGTGACAGGTTCCAATGTAATCAATTTATCAATTTTATCTTTTAATTTTTTCTTTTAAATTTATCTTTTATTTTTACAGATGTTATCAATTTATACTTTTAATTTTACCTTTTAGTTTTACAGATGTTATCAATTTATAATTATCAATTTAATTTATTCGATTTTAATTTTTTGTTTATCATTTATTAATATTGTTTTCATCATGTTTAATAATCTTTATGAATTTGCTTGGTTTAATTTTTGATTTATCGATAAATTATCAATTTTTATAATTTTCGTTGTTTATTTAATTCTTATCAATTTTACCAAAGTTATAATGTCAAAGAATATTTTATTTTTTATTTTTACCTTTTTACCAAATTAATATTTTTCAATCAGAATTTTATAAATTTATTTTCATTTAAATGTAACTTTTTATCAATGTTACCAATTTTCTAGTGCGCTTATTACTAAGTAAGTTAGCTTATTTCTCTAATCCATTGTTTTATGCATGTGGTGTTTATTTTAATTTTTAAATGTATTATGTGATTGTATCAGTGTAATCAATTGTTGGTGAACCTAATAAAAAAAAAAAAAAATAGCTGTGATAATCCTACTAGCAAAAATTGTTATAGAATAGCAAAAGTGACTGCTATAAAATATTTAGGTGTTATGGTAGACCAACGATTATCTTGGCATTTACACACGGATCATGTCTCGGACCAGAAAACTCATTTGGATTTTCAGGACTTTAAGACATGTCATCTCAAAGACTCCATTAAACCAAATATATGTATCACTGGCCCAGTCAGGTCTAGTCTATTGTATACCTGTATGGGGCGGGGCCACTAAAATCAAATTCCTAGAACTGGAAAGAGCGCAAAGGTCTCTCTTGAAAGTCATGTATTTTAAACCGTATAGATTCCCTACTGAAATTCTTTACTCACTAAGTGGCCTTCTCACAGTCAGGAAATTATACGTTCTCCATGCTGCCTTGAAACTACATAAAACCCTTCGCTATGATCCTAGACTTAACAAAAAAAGAAGAAAATATCTTGTTGCACCGGAAGTCTCGGTTAAAACCTCATATGCAAAAAGACAGTTCACCAGACAATCCGCTTCCATCTACAACAAATTAAATAAACTTTTAAATATCTATCCCATGACATTTATCGAGAATCTAAAAAAATCATTAATAGACTGGCTAAAAAGCAAGAGCTATGGACGTCATTGAAACTCTTTAACAAAGCATCATGTAATAATTTGAAAATAAGCTACCGACAGTCACTCACTCACACACATACACACACACACACACCCACACACACACACACCTTCCTAGATATAAGTTGAATTTCTTTTATGTACACTCCTACATTATTATTGTTTCTAGTTTTAGAAGAGCGGGGTCTCCTAGCACAGGTATTTTTATACTTAAAAGGAGGCCTCTATGTAAGATTAAATATTGTAGAAGTTTGTAAAGTTAACTAAAATAAAAATGTATTTATTTATTTATTAAGTTGAAGACAAGGAAGTTTGGCATTCATTCCTTCTGCACATGTGGCTTCCCTGGTACCTCATTAGCGGCAAAACTATGTAAATGTCTATTAACTGCTCCCAAATTACGATGTTTATTTGATTTTTTTTTTCATAGTTCACTGACATAATCGTTTTCTAATTTGACATTATAAACTTATCTACAATTTTAATTTCAAGAAGGTTCTAACTTTTATTATTTTGTATTGTTGTTTTGTTAATGTGCGGACGTTGTAGGCTTAATTGTAGATTTGTAGACCATTTTCTATTTTATTAAGTACCTGCTAATTGCGCAACACAGTTTGAATCGGAATCGGAATGATTTTGAAGTATATTGCTAATCCAGTGCTTCTAATGGTAGAAAAATATGTCTGCTCAACAACGTAAATAACGCAATTAATGTTGTTGAACTGTCAAATTGAAACCGATTCCTACTGATACTGTGTTACGCAATTAGCCCTCTGGTACTTATGACGGGCGTACACTGTCCTCTCATAAAGTCAAAGTCAAATTGTTTATTTCAAATAGGCACATAAAAGGCACTTTTGAACGTCAATATTTACAAAAAAATTAAATTGTTTCTAGTCGCCCCTTCCAAAAGGTAGTTTTGTATGGAGAAGAATGGCCAAGACACTCCACCGTTACTCTTTTAAGATGTTGTACAATATTTTTTGTAAGTACATTAATGATACAACATACCTAACATCACTGTAATTTGAAAACATTGTAAAAGCCAATTATTTTTATAAGAGTAACCGTGGAGTTTCTTGCCGGCTCTTCTCCATAGGAAACGACCAATTGGAACCGTGCACCTAGCTTCTGACGTTTCATAAGTGCCCATGTAGGTTTATGTGAAATAAAATATTTTGATTTTGAAACAAGATTTCAGGGGGCCTAAAATGGACGCTTTGGCAGAATCATAATATGATCTGCGTACAATTCACACCGTACATACCGCAATTCATCTGTTTGACAGCTGCTATTTGACACTATACTTCACTATAGCAATTCGTAATTTGTGGACCATTTTACGAAACTCCATACAAAACTGTCAAACAGATGAATTGCGGGATATGAATTGTACGCAGATCATATTATGATTCTGCCAAAGCGTCCATTTTAGGCCCCCTGAAATCTTGTTTCAAAATCAAAATATTTTATTTCACATGAACCTACATAAGGTTACGGATTGGTTTATGACAAATAACTTAGTTCTCAATGCCAAGAAAACGAAATATACATTTAAAGTTCGCCTTACCGAATGTTAAAAATGTAGGTCCCAACATCGTGTTAGATAAATAGGTGCTTGAAACTATAGACTCGGCTGTGTTTAACAGTAGATGCCAAACTTCTGTGGGGACCTCATGTGGTCCCCACGGAAGTTTGCCTGTCCGCTAGGCTTGTTATATGCTTATATCAAGCCTAGCGGGAAGGCTCAGTTCGGCCACTTACGCCGTCAGGAAAGTAAGACAATTAACTCACGTTATCACAGCCCGATTAATCTATTTTAGTTATTTCTATAGCGTTATGTCCTACTGTTTCTGCTGTTGGGCAAAGCCGCTAACATTCAAAATATATATTTGTTCTTCAAAAACCAGCTGTTTGAGTAATTTACCAGGTGACAGTTTCTCTGAGTGTTTTTTTTTTAAGATATTGCTATGTATTCTCACGGTGTCATCACAATTCATCATCGCCAACATCTTATATGTTACGCAAAATAAACACTATACACTAAAAACATATTAATTGTTATGATATTCACAATATTAACACCAGAAATAAGGACAAATTACGTACTCCATTTCACCGGCATCATAAGGTTCATAACTCATTTGTTGGACTTGGTATAACTTTTTATAACAACTACCCTCTTCTTTGCTAGATTTGCCTTTTAAAGCGAGTTAAACTTAAAGTAAGTTTTTTAAAGTAAGTTAAATTTAACCTTTGTTCAAAGGCATACTATTCTATCACACACATGACTACATATGAGGCAGATATTTCCCGGTGGCCCTTGAGTGGTCCAGTCATAGGACTCGCTTATCAAGGAGCGCTGTCCCCAATTTGACGCATTATTAATTTATTATACACAAAACAAAAGGTATTTTAATAAAACGCGTATACTAAAAGATCAATAATTAAATTATCTTTAAATTGGTGAAGGTTTCACGCTTGGTAGATTTTGCGCCATTCTCAGGTTTTTATCCGCGTTAGACATAACTTTACAAATTAATTTCACTATGTAATATAAACATAATCTAAAATATTCACATATTAAGAAATTGAGAAAATGCTCTAATTTAACAAATATCTTTTCCAAATCATTAACACTACTCGTTTAGACGTGATCTTCAATATAAAATCATTAAAAGTCGGTTATCGTCGCCTCGTATAGTTGGTCGCTGTGATTAGCTCAAGAAAATGTTCATGTTCTTTCTCGAGAATTAGCATACGTACTGATACTGACAGGTTGAGTTCATATAATTGTTTATTTGACTGCCTAAGTCAATTTATTTTAATTTTCATTTATTAGTAGATATAAACTACTCATCACATTTTTTTTTTATGAGTTGTATTGCAATAAGTGGTTAGCTAGCGACCTCGACAATTGATCATATTATTCTTGCCTGAGCATCCGGCCGCAGTGGTGGCCCAGTGGTAACGGCCCCGAGTTACGAGTTTTGGGTCGTGGGTTAGAACCCAGCCAGGCGCTTTACTTTGTGTTAATAATTTCTTCACCACTGTCCTCAAAACGGTGAAGGAAAACATCGGGAGGAAACAGGCATGTCTAAAAATAAAAAAATCCAAGTCATGTGACATCTATCAACCCGCACTGGGCCCGCGTGATAGATTACAGCCCACTCCCTCTCACAGAGAGGAGGCCTCTGTCCCAGCAGTGGGAACATTGTAGGCTGATTAAGTGAGCGACCAGCAGTAAGTTCGTCATGCTCCCTTAGATGTCACTGCTTGCGGTAGCGTCGGGGGTCGGGTTGCCTCCTTCCCTCAAATATGGTGAGGGGGGTGATGGCTGGCCTTTGCGTTATGCCCGTGAAAAGGTGCTGCTTGTGGTAACTGGTCGTCTTGCTGACCATGGTTTTGTTATTGCTATTAATAATAATAAATTAACTGTTTATTTATGTTACTTAGATGGCGTTAGTTTATCATTTGTGACTTCGAGTTACAGCTATAGCTTTATGTAAGCGGGCACTCCCATTAAGCCTGGAGGCTTTTATTTAGGTACGTTCTGATTACGTATTTTAGTTTTAGTTTTTTATTTCTGCTTGAGTATACATTTTTTTTTGTTGGTATATTGGCGCGTTCTAGCTAATATAATAATATGGCAAATAATTTAATTTAATGTTTTGTGTTGCGTAATGTAAATTATATTACAGAATCAAGTTTTTCTAACTGAACAGACAGCTGTGCTGCTGGGCAGTTTGTTGCGCCACTTCTTCTTCCCAGCTAAAGCACTAGGAAGTGGTGAAGGGTGGGCGTTTTTGGGGTTTTTGGGGGATTTTGACGTTCGAAAAGTGCTGATTCGCAGCCAAGTTTGAATAAATGACTTTTGATGGTGATTTTAAATAGCACCTCAAAGTGACATTTTAACCGATTAAATGAATTCGAGTAAAAACTGTATCTTTGTTCCTCTACCTACATCTATAATGATAGATGTGTAGGTACACAGATACAGCTGCAGTTAGATAAACTCAACACTTTAACACAGTAGCGATTGCATTGCACACACTTGATCGTCAATTGTTAGATTACTTGCGGCTTTGATGGCCCTATTGACTATTGTGTGCGAATGAAGGTCGTTGCAGTATCTCAAACATCGGTTATTGCAGATTCAAAGATTCTTCCACCTTTTAAGTATATTTTGGCAGATTTAAATTCATATTTTTGTATCACTTGCGGCAAATTTAGAGTTATGTAAGTAGGTGTAGGTACAGTCGAATTAATAATTCACTGAAGTAATCTGATATGTGCTAGCATGTCACTTTGTTTATTAGAATAGTCATATTGATTGTATTCAATTCTAGACTTTTACACTTATTAATAGGTATACATTTACTTTACACATAAACATATAAATCGGTTATACCAAACGATCACCATTACAATAAATAAGACCATTTATTACACAAAGTGACAGGTAGCATGATGTTAGATTACACCAGTGTATTAATTAATTATAATTCATTCTACTTTAGGTACTGAGTAGGTAAGTACAGTAAGCTTCTATCTATAATGTGTTATGCTCATGCGATCACACAACAGAACACGCCCATGGGACACGGGACTTGTAGCGGCATCAACATCGCCACATGCGAACAACGCGTCACACTGACGGCACGCAAAAATCCTGCATCGCGCAAGCAGAGTTTACCGCGCGACTAGCATAAATAGGTACAACATCCCGACATCAACCGTCGGGCAGTTGCCAAACAGACACAACACCCGTCTGGACGGAGGATCCTCCCTTTTCAATAGAGGATGAGTGAACTTTACACCCTGTTCCTCATGCCTCTAAAGACTGATACATAACTTGCGAAATGTGGGTGTTTAAGTAAGTAGGTACACCTCTCTGCCTTAACCCTCGAGGAAAAGAGGCGTGATGTTATCTGTGGTCACAACAAAACACGTGCACTGGGCACAAAACTACAAATAAATAATACTCTGGGATTTGATTATTTGATTGAATAAGTGACACATTCTTGCCAGTGGAAAACATTACTCTTTCAATTTTAACTTGTACGCGATCGCGTGGATACCATACCAACCTCCAATATATACATAGTGCCCAAATGCCAGACACAACATTCCGTTTGGAACGAAAATCAACGATTTTTCTTTTATTTAGGATGGGTTTGCTCTTGACCTTAGTCTATGGCAGAGGTGACAGAGACAAAGTCGACGATGGAGTGAGCTTACCCGGAAGATGCCTGTTAACGATTTCTCAAATTAAGTAAATATTTTATTTTTATTTTATGTTGGTACTTATTTTATTTTTTCTTCCAGTCTTACACACGTTGTATTCATCTCTTTTTATCCTCTATCGTATGTCGTATCGCAGAGCGGTCATGCACATCACCTTTGTAGGTACGTATTTTTCTGTTCCTTTAACTGTGTGTACACACGGCTACACATCAAGCTATATATTTTCAGTTTTTTTATTTTATTTTTTATTTAATTATCATATATACAAAGAACACAGGATTAAATAATAGATAGCAATCAAAAACCACTAAGGTTTAAAAACGTATACGCTGACCTCTCATTGTACGGAAGTCCTACACAATGCGAGATCAGCTTATACTGGAAACTTATAGCTTGATGTGTAGCCGTCTGTACCTACATGTCAATTGATCTGATTGGCTGATGTAATTGACATGCGTTAGAGTGTTAGACAATTCGATACTGATAGTCGAAGCTGATAGTTCAAAAAATCTTTTTACAAAAAAAATAAAACCAACTTCCAAAAAAAAACCTTCATTTCGGAAGTCGGTGTCTTTGGATCTATTTTAATTTTTTGCCACCGACTTCCGAAATGAAGGTTATTTTTCACTTTGTAGTGTTTTTTTTTTGGAAGTTGGTTTTTTTTTTTTGTAAAAAGTTTTTTTAGTTTTCACTTTTTAGTGGGTCAATTTGCATTCATCTAAGTTCAATAGCCTAATTTCAACTGCTCATCACCTTTTACAAAATATTGCTTTTCCTGATGCAGGGGCGTTAATAGTTGAGGAATTCTCCTGGTAAGAACCAGGAGAACTGATGGTAAATTCATCCTATGTGACGAGCATAAATTGGTTAGCAACCATATTAAAGTGAGTAATCGAATCGCAACAGTGAAATACTTAGTAATACGTAGTTCCGGTGGCCATCTGTGGTCTTCTTCATCAGTTCCACTTCACCAAATGGTGCTTTCCAAGTGCAAATGAATGAGTTACTAAAAAAATACTGAATTAACGAAATTGATATAGTTGTGCCTATAAAATTTGAGGATTGCCCTCGATTTCCATAGGATCCCCTCATCATATTGTGACTTGGTGACAATGGACCACCTCGGGAGCATACCCTTTCAAACAAAAAAGAATTTTCAAAATCGGTCCACACAAATGACGGAGCAATCGGTGAAAAAACATAAAAAAAAAAATTAAACAGCTGAACATAGAGCCTCCTCCTTTTTGGAAGTCGTTTAAAAAGGTATTAGTTTTCGGTCCAAAAACCGGGTGTTACTGGAATTGGTATAGTTACTTATAATTTTTTGAATATTTATACCTTATTATTTAATAATGTTTTTATTATTATCTCGAACATACCTAATAATATGCAGGAGCATCCGTAGACCGGAGTGACCGGAGTCCGGAGTCGACATAACGATTATTAACGATGACTGTCAATTCGCTTTGTAAGTTTGCATTGTTAGTGAGAGATGCAGTAAAAATGGTACCATCAATAATTAGTAACTAAAAGTTAAAACAGCAACATTACATCGATTAAATGTTGAACATTCAATATAGTAGGTAAAATGGAAGTTTTTGGCGGGAAAGTGAAGCGTCATGTTTAGCAGTTTTGTTATAATTATCAAAGTGTTTACTTACCTAAATATTAATGTATAATTATTCATTTCATCATTATTTAAACAAACTTTGTACTTGTTACCTAATTTTACATGACACTGGCTAAATGTGCAAACCGTAGGTACGAAACCATAACAAAAAAAAATTAGGTACTTTCATAACATAAAGTCCATTTCACGAAAGAAGTCCCGCGGAATTAAGTGGAACTAATTATTATTATACAAGTTAGCAATGCCTGCAGCGCCACGTCGCGGCTCGTCTGCGGGACTTCTTTCGTGAAATGGACTTTACCTATTACGTACCTAATTTTTAGGGAAAACGGGACCCTATTACTAAGGCTCCGCTGTCCGTCTGTCACCAGTCTGTATCTCATGAACCGTGATAGTTAGACAGTTGAAATTTTCACAGATGATGTATTTCTGTTGCCGCTTTAACAACAAATACTAAAAAACAGAATAAAATAAATATTTATGGTTGCTCCCATACAACAAACGTGATTTTTTTGCCGTATTTATAAATAATGGTACGGAACCCTTCGTGCGCGAGTCCGAGTCGTACTTGGCCGGTTTTTTTTAATTGGTTAGTTGACATTACTTAATAATTATCAGTAGTTATGTACTTAAGCCTATCCAGTAGGGTATTTCGGAACATTCGTAGTAATTGACAGAGTATCTAAGGAAGACTTATTCAGTAAGAAAAATAACATAACACTATCACAGCAGTAAAAAGTAAACAAAACAAGTCTTCCACGGCGACGCGACGAGGCGATAGATTGGATGCATTGAATTGTGTTGATGTTTTAGGTTTATCAAGAACCAGTAGATGGCGCTATGCGTTACTTGTAATTATGTTGTTACTACAAATAACAATTTTATAGCATAACGGATCTAAAAAGATTACTAAATAGGTGGGGATATTTTGAAGAAAAACAATAATACATTTTAAGTTTTTATAAAATAAATCAAACATTTTGTAATCACGAGATGTTTCGTCAAAAAGTGGGTCAAGGACAAGGTGTTCTAAATAGAAAAACATTAGTGGCAGTTGTGGTATACCATAACAAAAGAATAAATTATTCGAATGTTTATATAAAACATAAAGTAAATATGTAATTAATTAACTAGCCATTAGATAGCTAACGTATTGACTATTTTTCAAGCTTTCTAATTATTTGCTAATGGCAACATTTATGGAGCTTATTTTGGGTCATTCGCGTCGCTTCCAACTTGTACTTCGTTTGGATTTTTGTAGAGGTGCCTTTCTCTAAACTTGCAACATAGCATAGTTTTAGTTTAGTGTTTTCAATTTCATTCAAGAAAGCTGGCGGGTGTGCAAATGTGTTAAAATTAAAGTGGCAATTAATTATTGAAGAAATAAAAGTGTTAAAATACGTTAGAACAGTTAATGCAATAGTCAAGGTAAGCATTTTAATCTTTTGGTGTAGCGTTACGGTTCCGATAAAAGGGCTAACTTATTGCTAGGACTTTTCATCTTGAAAATTTCCACTCGGGAACTTTCGAAGTAAAGTTCTCAGAAGTTTCTTTGTTGACTTTCAACTTTTCCGATGTTCGTCGTGCCTTAGCAACGCGATGAACTTGAACAGCTAATGTGTGTCATGAAAAGTTTGCCCAGAAAATAGTAAAACTTAGAATTTTCGTCGCCATTTTATTTTTTGTCGCGCTGGAAAAGCGGCCATTTTCTTTGTGCCGCGTCGCTTACGACGACTCGTATGTGGTCCATAAAGTTAATTTAGTTAAGTTGGGGCGTGATCTCATCGTATGAAGTGATTCGGTGAGAGAATTAAAGCTATACAGTGATAATTGTTCAGAATCCAATGTTTGTGTAGTCATAGTGAAGTTTTCCTATTGGCCTAGTTATTGCGTGGTGTTATTAGACCTTGTTTAGACGTTGCTTTGATTTGTTCGTTGTAGGGCTGAGGGCGCGGCGAGTGGCTAGACGGCATCATGGACGACGACCAACAGTTCTGCCTGAGGTGGAACAACCATCAGTCGACACTGGTGTCTGTTTTCGACACTCTTCTCGAGAAGGGCATGCACGTGGACTGCACCCTGGCTGCAGAAGGACAGACGCTCAAGGCGCACAAAGTGGTCCTATCGGCATGCAGTCCCTATTTCGAGGTACGTAAACTTATTACAATGTAGGTCAATTACATTCTTGTAAGTTACTTGCAAGGCAACACAGTTTTGCTCTAATAAACATTACCACTTGTACCATTCTAGCTTTCATGTATTAACAATTAGGCAGTGCATAGATGAGTTGGCAACCGAAAGTTGCCTCTACTACTTTTTCTAAATGCCTGCATGCAATTATTCATTACCTAACATCATGCCATTAACAGTTGTTAACTTAATGACATGCTAGTGTTTTGGTGCATTAACTAATTACATTTAATTGATTTTGGTCTCATGTTATTGAGACTGAAATTGAAAGAGAATTTTACTTTTAACAATGAATTGTTATTTGAGACTAACTTTTATTAGAATATTTACAAACACGTTGGTACTAAAAGTAAACAAAGTGAACAATGGTTGGATGATTTGTTTCAGAGTGTACTAGCACAGCAGTTTGATAAGCATCCAATAATTATCCTCAAAGATGTAAAATATGCCGAATTGAGAGCAATGATGGATTACATGTACCGCGGTGAGGTCAACATATCTCAAGACCAGTTGGCCGCACTGCTGAAAGCCGCTGAGTCCCTACAGATCAAGGGTCTCTCTGACAATAAACCTTCGAGGCCACCGTCGCGCCCTGCGCAAGCTGTAGCTGCACACCCGCCTCGTGCTCCCTCACCACCTCCACAGGTTTGTTATAACAACACTATTCAGTATTTTTAATATTCTACTCAATACGAGTTGTGCGAACATTTTCATATTCAAACAACAAAAGTTGAAATACATTCTAGAACAAATTATACAAGTGGGTACATAGAAGTTAATGAGTTTGGAATGTTGACAAAAAGTTGTAGGTACATGATTGGAGAAGAATCACAAGTTATAGTAACATTCAAATGTTAAACCTTGGCACCATGTTCATGTGTGTTGGCAGATGTTGTAATGTGCAATTCATCAACCAAAGATAAAGTTGAACTGCAGAACACATGTAAAAACAGCAATGTCTGTTTTATATTAGTCATGAAATGTTTAGTAAAGCTTACTCTGAATTAAATATTTGTATTTTTAAAACTTGCAAGACCATGACTATGCATTAATAATAATTTTATAGTATTTATTTCACTAACGGATGCCTGAAACGTCATTGCAATTTATTTTATCTCATACTTGCCTTATTTCAATATTCGGCAAGAATGCAATCAGTTGAGGAATTAAAAATAAATAATTTATTTGCATATAATATCAGGAAAAATAATTAGTATTAGTTACTTAAGCAGGTAGATAATAATAGCCATTGAAGAAGACAACATAGGTACTACATGAGTAGATAGATAAAT
Source organism: Tiliacea aurago (assembly GCA_948098905.1). Taxonomy (NCBI): domain Eukaryota; kingdom Metazoa; phylum Arthropoda; class Insecta; order Lepidoptera; family Noctuidae; genus Tiliacea; species Tiliacea aurago. The sequence goes on along the minus strand of OX402590.1, from coordinate 26,070,497 downwards.
ATGTAGCATGGTATCTGTTGGATGTCAACTTGATGTTAAAGAAAATGCTGTATTTATTTATATCAGTTTGATTTAGTTCTTTATTTCCTGTTGCTTCCTGTAATTTCTGTATTGTATACGAACATTGGTAAATCTAAATAAATGTCACTCATGTTCAGAGGGGGAGATCAACAAAGTGTTCTGTGTGAACCTCGATATCAATATTGACATACAACTTGAACTTCTGTGTTGGCATGAGTCATGCCGCAGCAACAATATTAGCCAAGTGTGGGTGGTAGGGTTGCTGAATGTAGTGTACTCTTGGGGACTATTTTAATAAACTTATTTATTTTTAAACAAGCCACCCACCCCTTCTATACTCAAATGTGCAACAATTTACAGATCTATATACGTGAAGTGTCAAAGTCAACATTTTTGTCCATTACACACCTTTGCCTTTTTAAAGTTTAGAAGAACTAAGTGGTTGCATAGACAGACACAAATAGCAACTTTGTTACATACCTACTATGTAAATTTAAACTAAAAGGGCCATCTGCTTATGACATTAGTTAATAAATTATAAAAAGATGATAAATAAAAGTAAGTCATTTATGGTCACCAGGCCCGAGACGGTAGTATAGACAGCAGCCGCGAAGGGTCAGTGAGTCCAACACGGCGTCGGAAGAAAGCGCGTCGCATGTCCAACGAGTTGCCGCCCGTACCGATCCCGCCGCCCAACGACAACGCGCAAGGCAACGGAGACGACAGCGCTTGCAAGGAGGAGCTGCAGAGAGATGGCGTTGAGGATCTCACGCTCGTCGAGGAAACCGACGAACAGCCCGTAGTGGCGCACAATGATGTTGTACGCAGTAAGTGTCGTGTCTTCTTACCTCTTGTACTCCATTTATTATGTTATCAGGAGAAAAGTGCCCCCCCCCCCCCCCGAACAGGAATATCTTTGAAGTTTTCTTTAAGTATAGTTTCAGAGTCTGTTTGACCTGAGTTTGTTTTGGTATTTCTTTTCAGAGAGGAAATGCCAACCTCATCTTGTATTTATATTTTAAAATATGATTTACATGTAAAAGTGTTTCTACAAACCACCTTACAGAAAACTAAACATATGTCAGCATCATGACTATTCATGACTGACCTCTAAGATTCATAAAAGCATAATTTAGTGTTGCTGGAAGGAAACTAGTTTATTTCCACATATATTTCCTTTCTGTGAAGGATCTCATTTGATAATCAATGAGAGAGAGAGTAAATTCGATGACAAAAACACTCAACTAAATGAGAACAGCTTCCTGCCGGTAAAAGATTGCCATTCCGCAAGGTGCTAATAGGCCTATTACTGCCTAATGAAAATATTAAATGAATAGCAAAATCTGCTAATGGGTACCCCTTCAAACTGTGCTAAGATTCTGTCACTTGCATACAGCTATGACTTTGTAGACTAATGCAAGGAATATATTATAGTTTCTAATTTGATACCAACCCCCACTTTCTGAGAGCCTGTCGAATTCAATAAGTCAAGTCAACATTAGATTTGACGGAGTTAGTTAACTTTTGTGTTAATCAGACACATGATCTTAATATTTAAAGTCGCTTTTATTGTAACGCGTTATTTGCCCGCATGCGTGAAATTTCAACATCCTATACGCATGCGTCCCGCGTTTCCTACCCGTGTACAGACACCAGCCCGATATATAATGCGCCCTGCGTGTTTCAAATACGTATAAAAAAACCGGTCAAGAGCGAGTCGGACTCGCGCACCGAGGGTTCCGTACGTATATATGATGTTGATGATTTTTGAAAAACTGTGCTATTTAGAGACATCGTTTTATTTTTCCTGTAATCTTTACATAAACTTCTATCACATAGAATAATTTCAGATTTTTATCTATGAAAACTTCGGAGATAAGGGGGGGGGACGGTATTTTTTTTACATTTTTCATCAAAAGTCGGAAACTGTTGCCTAAAAAATGTTTGAGAATGTGCAAACAGCGCTCTTTCATATGATACCCCACATGCCCTAGTAGCCCCACTTCAAATTTTTAAGTGCCCTTTCAGTCCCTTTTGCAAAAAAAGTTTTTTTTTTTAAATTTAATTCTTTTTTTGGAAAGTAGTTTGGCTAAGGTCATCTAAAACTACTCTAAATTTCAAGTTGATACCATTAGTAGTTCTCGAGATATTCAGGTGTGACAGACAGACAGACATAGTCTCACCATAAGGGTTCCTTTTTACCATTTTGGTACGGAACCCTAAAAAGCATAGTGGGTGCCACGCATGCGGGCGAAACCCGCCTGGAGAAGCAAAACCGCGTGACCCTAAAGAAGCCCTTTCCAGCTTCAATCTGCTTTCATCTGACAAGTTGTGGCTTTTCCTTTATTTAGAGTAACAGAATGTTTGTTGACCTCCATAACCAAACAATAGGATCTGTGTCTACACTTTGTTAGTAAGTGCCAACAGGATGATTTCACATGATTGTCCACTCTTTGTACAGTTGTGCTTAATTAGAAAAAAAACTAAACACATAATTAAGTCGTCATTATCATTTAAGCCGAAAGACGTCCACTGCTAGACATAGACCTTCCCCAAAGGGGGGGGGGGGGCATAATCGCCGCGCTTGGCAGGCGGGTTGGCGATCGCAGTATGGTGTTAAAACATAGGAACGCTGCTGCCCATCATAATCAAGTACACATGTGAAACTAGTCTTAATACATGTCCTAATAAAATAAAACAAACAGAAGTGTAGACAGAACATTTTATTGTAACATTAGAGGTTAAAAAATATATCTTGGAATGGTTCATTTAGATTTGCGTACTGGTATTTTGATTTACTTTATACTGTCTAAGAGCTTCTTCACACGGAAATGCGATCTTGATGGTATGGTGCTCATTTAGATTGCATAGACTCAGCACATACTGCTGTGCAGATAGGATCGGATGATCGCGTTCCGTGTGCTGAAGCTCTAAAATATGTTCAGAAGGCATGTTTCACTCAGAGCCACTTTGTAACATTACAGATTTCCAATGGCACATGGAACGATCTCAAGACGATATGATGAACTCGAGTGACGGCGCGCGCGAGTCGCAAGGTAAGCTCGCACACGAACCTCGGCACCGTCGCACGCGGCCGCTTGCGCCGGTGCCTCGCTCAGAAAACATGTTGCGTTGGCACTGCTTTCGATGTTTATTATAATAATGTACCTTTCAACAAACAACGCGACATGTCACATGGGATTCAATTGATAGTCTGGGACAATTAATTTTTTTCTGTAAATTTTTATCTCATAAAACAGGTCTGTTTGTCTTATAAAAATGAATAAAAAGTTAATTGTCCCAGACAAACAAGGAACGGATGAAATGCGCAATGTCTTCCCATAATTTGAAATAGACAAACAGTCATTGCTTAAAATAATCTATTTATGTTATATATAAATATTATATTTTCACGACAGTGGATATGAGAGTGCTAGTGTTTTCACATGTGAAACTCCAATCTTATATTAATTAGTATCTAATATTATTATAAACTACTAATCTTATTACAGTTCTATATTTTATTACGTTATGAAACTTTAAAGATATTCCAGTGCATCAGGTAACGGTATTTAATTTTGGTAATAAGGTTTTATAAAATGTAGCCTTTTCAAGGCGAGGTAGTTGAAAGGTAAGTATAGGTTTACGATAATAATACACAGAAAATTGTTACGCTTATGTTTGTGATATGGGATCTTAGTGAATGTAGATCATTGCATGCTTCAGTAATGTAATATTGTCGTAGATAGCACGCGTTGCAATTAACTTTGGCAATTAGTGCAACTATTTACTATTTATACACGTTAATAGTCTAACACTGGAGTGGAATGGTTTATTTTATTGGTAAGTAATTTTTTACGTATTTATTGTCAATTATATCTTAGTAAATATGTAGTACAATTTATTTCAATTAGCACGACACTTCACCCATGTTTTATTGGGTGTTTAAAATTAGTTGGTTCATCATCGCTAAGCAAAAATATCGTGGAAACATTTTATAGCACAAGTGTGAAATTGAATGTTTGTAGAAGATTGGACTGTCTGCACACGGCGCCCCAAATGAAGGTAAATGTTAATTATTTACATTGTCCACGTAGTTGATGGTTATGTGGCTTATTTATTTATTTTATTATTTTCGTTTTTTTTTTTTGCATTCACATGTGATTTCACTGCAGACGTCTTTTCTTAGCAATTCATGTTCAAAATTATAAGAAAAAAATTGTTTGGTTAATTTATGCATGTTCACTAGGTACTTATCATAGAATAAACAAAATTATCGGAAGCATGGTGAGACACTACCAGTTCCTAGTGGATGCGCATTTCATTTTTCAATATACTTATGCAATTATTTCGTAGGAAATTTAAAAAATGTAATGTTTGAAGCCAAGACACCAGACTACAACAGGACATAAACATGGGGCATAAACAATGAAGTATACATTTTACCTTTTTACATCATCATACACGACATTGCTAACAATACCTAACGCTTGTTTACCTTTGTCTCTGCTATCTCCTACACGCACATTACTTTAACAACACCCGCTTGTAAGCACCACATCAACTACAAGTCATCATCTTGACATCTTGGCTCTTGTAAGAACAACAAGCACAACTCACCGTCTTGACATCTAGGCTTCCTTTCATAGCGAGCTTCTTTCCTTTTCAATCTGTGTATCTGTGTCACTTACACACCAATGCTTTGTAATAATTTTTTCTTGCTTTTCATTTAAACTTCCAGAACTGGTAGAAATGTTTAGCACTCATTACGCCAAAACCCCTTTTCCATTAACCCGTGGGTACTTTAAGAACAACGACATTAAGATCGAAGATGGATGTGAACAAAGTGTTAAAAAGAAAGTCAGAAAGATTGTTAGAAACAAATTGGTGACAGTACAAAAAAGGTCGAAAAAGAAACGAGATTTTGCCACAACTAAGGCAGGGATTCGTAGAATTGAGAATAAAGATCGTTTATACGTATGTTCAATATGCAAGAAGAAACATTATAAGTATAGAAGGAACAAGTTGAGACACGAAAAGTACGAATGTGTCACGGGGCCGCAGTTTTGTTGTGAGAATTGCGGGAAAAGATATTCTCAGAAAAAGACACTGGTCTCGCACATTGCTCAGAAACATCCCAACTGGATGAAGGAGCATCACACAGAATAATAATTAACACTCGTTTTTGGAGCAATTTTTTTATTATTATTTACTTGGTTTTCGTTATAAAAGAGTTTATAAGACATGAATTGTTAAGAATAAGAATATTAAGTTTAGATTTGACTAATGTTTGTTAAGCTTTAGTCCTTTTGATCTCCCGTTTTTTTGATACAACTGAAAGTCATAACGCTGACTTTATTATACTGTAGCTAGTTACTACCTCGTTATAGTTATTTTTCCATATTTTTTTCGTTTTTTTGAATATATTTCTTTTCGTTATTACAAATTTTGTTTTTATTTATTTTTGAACTTGAAATCTATTACTTAACGCGCAACCTTCGAAGGCTGATAAACGGACTGTATTGAACTTTTTATTGCAGGAAACACATCGCTGCGGAATAATATCGTGACTCGTAGTAAAACAGTAGACGAAGAATCAACAGAGACTACTACCACCACACTAGCGATACTGAAAACTGTGAAGTCTCCGCCGCCTGCGCCGCCCGTCAGCGCCACCGAAGAAGCCAAGGAAAACAAAAAGGTGCTGGAGAACAAGTCTCCGAAACCGGCGTCTCCCAAGTCTTCACCTAAATCCTCACCTAAGTCTTCAACAAAATCTTCACCCAAATCTTCGCCGAAGTCTTCACCTGATCGGCCGCATGGCAAGCCTCGGTCGTCCTCGTCGCCGTACAACATACTGCCGACGCACTCGGCCCTGGCGTGTGCGCAGTACAAGACTGAGAAGGGCTACAAGTGCCCCAACTGCCAGCGCTGCTACAACGCGCGCAAGAACCTGGTGCGGCACGTGACGCTGGAGTGCGGGCGCGAGCCGCAGTACAAGTGCCCCTACTGCGCCTACAGCAAGCACCGCCGCAACGAGCTCAAGAAGCACATCGACAAGAAGCACCCCAGCGCGCACCAGCCCAAGTGAACGTGGCCGCGCCGATATCACCAGTGCTTTACTAGTGCCTTATTACTACTACAAAACTATTTGATCTTCCCTTAGATAATATTAAAGTTAAATTTTATATGCGTCATGTTTACCTATGTATTGATAAATGATTGATATTCAATATTTTTTGAGCTATTAAACGAGAAAAGAGTTCAAGAGACTTTTAATTTGTATCCGTTCAATGTCACCCAGTCCATTTTTGATAATGTTCTTATGGGAAGATAAGTTTTAAAATCAGTTACTGTTATTTGGATTGTGCATGTTTTGCATGAATTTAGAAGCTTCGCCTTTTATGATTTCTAACAGAAATTATTTTTTTATATTTTTTATTATTATAACGCATTTCTTTGGTTCCTTAATTTTATTTTAGCCTTTGGTAGAATTAACAAAACTCAGTATGTAGTTCCGCTTAACTTATTATTTGCAATACCGTTAATGTATTGTATTTCAGAGTTGCACAAGGATAGCCACCTGCCGTCGGCCCTGCTGTCGCTGCTGTCGGCCCAGCAGGCGCAGGCGCAGTCGCTCGTGTCACTCGTGCCTCTCGTGCCCCCCTGCATCCAGGTCACTAATGTCATGAAGCCCTCCGCCACTAAAGACCTCGTGCCCTACGCTTCGCCTCTGCACTTACCGAAGCTGCCACTAGATACGCTCAACTCCATTCCGGAGAACATTAAGGCGCATCTTTTGCAGCAAGCGTTCATGCAGAATAACAACATGCCCATCAAACAAGACGACACAGAGTCCGACGCGGAGTATGACGATACCGACGACATCGTTCTGCCAGAGGAGTCCGACACGTTCTACGACAGCAACGGAGGCTTCCCGGGCAACTCGGGTGACGACGCGTACGACACCAAGCCCGACATGAAAGGGCAGTGGAAGCGAGACAGCAACAGCTCGGACGACGCCAGCCGGCAGTTCGAGTGCAAGCACTGCGGCAAGAAGTACCGCTGGAAGTCCACGCTGCGGCGCCACGAGAGCGTGGAGTGCGGCGGCAAGGCGCCGGCGCACCAGTGCCCGCACTGCTGCTACCGCGCCAAGCAGCGCGGCAACCTGGGCGTGCACATCCGCAAGCACCACCACGCGGAGTGGTACCTGTACGCCAGCAACAAAGTTAGGCGGAATAAAAAGACGTCTGTTTAGTTACGTATAAGAAGAAACCTTTAGACCAAAGTAGATACCTAACCAAATCGGTACTGCAATAATTTTATTTATATTTACATTATTTTTTGTTGAAGACATTTTAATATACACTAAAGAAATAGTTGTAATGTGCACATTCCCTAACGGCATTAGTGTTAATTTTGTTGTTTTTGTTTTAGAGTTTATTATGGTAGTTAAGACTGACCCTAAGTATTTTATTCAGAAGAATATGACCCAAGGTCGCCGTAATTTTAAATATTAGACAAATGGAAACTATACTTTATAGGAGTTTTCCTTTCCAAAGTGATTTCGACGTAACTGTCTAATCACCAAAGACCCATAAGAGGGTCATTGCAACCAAATTTTTGGAGTTTCCATTATTTAACTCGAATTTGTTTAGTTTTAATGACCTATCATTCCTAGAAAGGAATAATTCCAAATTGATAATTTAGTGCAATGATATTAAATAATTAGTTGATATTACATTAACACCGACCTGCTCAGGCAGGCAGGTATCTGTTACATTAACCACGGTAGTTTCCACCACGGGTAGATTTATTTATAATGTGCGACAACATAACATGTCGTGACGAATCGTTAGTCTCGCTATATCGACTATTATCGACCCTATTGTTCATGTTTATAATTTATTTAAATTGTTTTCTTCCATTAATTGTTAGTACATGGGACCATTTTACCTTGTCTTCCTTACTTTCTTTGTAGCAAACCCAAAGTTATTTTAATGTTGTTTATTTATTAGGATAATGTTTTGAAGGACTCTTGTCCTATGTAATGCAGTGTTCCGAATTTTAGTGCGATGTAACGATTGTTTACTTGTCGTCATTCGCACCAAAATTCGGAATAATTTGCAAATTAGTTAGTTAAAAGCTCATCAATAATGTGCCTACAATGTTACCTGTAGTTATAAAAACATATTTATTGATATTTTACAATATTTTCGGTTAGAATTTTTGGTGAACTGGGATATAAAATGTGTTCAAAATTTATATTTTTGTTTAAACGTGTTGTCTTGATATTAACTGATATTTACATGCAATAACATATTTTCATGTTTCGTTTAGCATATTGACTGTTGATATTTTTTGTTAAACTAGGATAACAAAGCTATTTGACCAAAGTCAGTATTAGATTTTTAACGTGATGATAAGAAATAAAGAGTGTTATTTGTTGTTGAAACAAGTCATGGCTAAGCATAGAAAAAGAATGTTTTTGATATATGCAATATTCCCTTCATATCATGTTACGATTGCGGGATGAGGTTCAGATGTATGGATTTATATAAAAATTGGATGTTATTATGTTGTTTGTTAATGTTATTGGAGTAGTTATCGATTAGTGTGATTTTTATATGAATATATTGGGGTTTACTTGGTAGAAAAGTTTAATCAAATATAGCTATAGTATATCAGAACTAAATGTGTTTTCCTTGCTTAATTACACTTTTTTTTTGCCAATTCCAGTATGTTACATGTATCACGTTTGTAACTTGTTATGTACAAACTTGTTTATTAGGTAAGTCGTTTTGTCACGCATAATTTATCTGTTCGTCGATTAACAAACGCATGTACGCATGGTCGTCAATAAAATACATCAAAACCCACTTGCTTGAGTTTCAACTTGCGCATGATGCATTATTTTCTTTTCCTTTTTCGTTCATACTAATATAATTAATAATTTCAGGTAGACAAGAAAGCCCATGGGTCGGGAGACTACATTTCATTAACAAAATGTTTATTACAATGACAAAAGCTGTGTGACTAAAATGCTCCAGTAACACCATGAGATTTCTTTACATGCCTAGTATTTTCAAAGAATTTGTGAGTCGCTTCAGAAACCACTGTAAACAAGAAAGTATATTGTGAAACAGTGAATCCTCGATATAAAAGGATATCATTATAAAAATAAACGTTATTTCTTTTTTTTTGTTCTTTTTTTTACTTTTCCTTTTTGCAAAGCTTACATCACAGCACTCGGTGGACACTCACAGTAGAATATTATCTTTATGTATGATATGTATACCTGTACATGTATGTATTACTATGTTTATTATGTATGTAACATGTATTTATGTTTTGCTTGTAACTGTTGTTAACCTCACGGGAATGTTGAATGTTGCGTTTGTGTGCGCGGCCGCGACTCGTGCCCATTTCATGATAATCTCCGCGATTTCAGGCGGCGGCGGCGGCGCGCCCGAAGACGTGTCGTTCAGTAGGATCGGCGGCCTGTCGTGGGACCAGTGGTCCGCGCGCCTGGCGCTGCCCTTCGGCATGCGCGTGGCCGCGTCGCTGCCGCCCACGCCCGGCGAGCCCAGCTTCACCTGCCCCGACTGCGGACGGGTCTACAAGCTCAAGTCTTCGCTCCGGAATCACCAGAAGTGGGAGTGCGGTAAAGAGCCACAATTCCAATGCCCGTACTGCGTGTACCGCGCCAAACAGAAAATGCACATCGCGCGGCACATGGAGAGAATGCACCGAGAAGTGCACATGAAGCCCGAGCAATACATAAAGCAGGACAACGTCGACGCTTGCACATAGCTCGCCACACTCAGTGAATCTTAGTCACTAAATAAATACTCCATATTTGATAGGAATGTTGAACAATGATTAAATTAGGTTTTACATATCAATTGTCTATTAAAGTTTACTATTGAATGAGTAGATACCATTTTTGATATATCTATTTTGGCGTTATCGAATCGTTAGTTAAATTTAAAAATATACAACACGTATAGATAGAGAAGTTCTTACAAATTCCCAAGTTATCCCAATTGTGATAAATGTGATGAAATCTCTTTTGTGATAGTGGCGTCGGACAGTCACGTTAGATATAATCGCCATTTGTGAGGTCACAAACAGTGCCTTAAATCGTTACCTAATCGAGTAATTAACGTAACAATCGAAGTTATGATGACGAAATATAGATACCTTAATGAACTTGAACAATTTGACGAATTACTAATAGTATTCACGCTGTTCACTATTGTAGCAGTGTTTGCAACTATTGCATTTATCCAGTATGTTAAGTCGAAAAGTGATTTTGTATAGTTACGGTTTTACTCTCTTTTATTTTTTATGTACAGCATTTAATATTGTAAACTATCATTCCTGGTTTCGTGTACGTAGTTTGAGGCGGTAGTTCGAGTAAATACAAGTTATTTTGGATTTATGTTGTTACCAATTGCAGTTACTATCTTCTAAATCTGAATTAATAGATAATTATGGGTATTCAGTTGTGATACAACACTGAGAATTGAGATATTATGACTGGAACTTGGATATGCCAAATTGTATTCAATTTGTAAAGCACAGCTTGTCGAGTTTTGATTGGGATTGATAATGTTGTATTCGAGTGTACTTGACGAACACACGATCGTGTATAAGTTCTATACCTACCTACTCTATATCATAGTTTTAATGAAAATGAAGCTATTTTCGCTTAGTTAGCAAGCACTAGTTCTTTGCCATAAATGCATGTTCCATTATTATTGTAATACTCATAAGTTAATTTTTTTATTTCAATTTATTTTTAGATCTCTTTACATCTAATGCATTTATTTTATTTTTAATTTAAGCTTGATATGTTTCTGTCGTAAAATGTGTGAAGATTGGTTACTGTTTAGTTCCTCGAAATGAATATCTGTTAGTACTATATTGGATGTTATATTTGGGCCCAATTTATTAGAGAATACTAGGTCAGGAGAGTGCCTTAAATTGATTGTTGGATCTTTTGAAATTAGATACACTGCCATTACAGGTTTGTTACAATGAACAAATTAAGCACAATCATGTTGGTATGTCAAGGAAGTTCCTTTATCTTCCACATAGTTTTAAGTATTTTTATACATTACCATTTAGAAATTATTTTAAGCTTAGGAAGTGGTAGCATGTATGTAAACTCATACCGTCGTAGCTCTAGTTAACCGTTTACAGATAGATATACAGTCATCAGAAATACCGAGTTACAATTGAGTGATTTTACCGACAAACTACCACAATAGATTATTATCCGCTGGAGTTACCATCATACAATCAAAATGTAGAGTTCACAAAGTACAACCATATAAATCTTGTCAGTATAAAACTTAAGTGCCTTCAAAAAGTTAGTCATTAGGGTTTAAAATATTTCAGATTTAAAAAAGTTTGGTTCAATCAAGGATGACTCGTAACTTATTATTGCAAAATTTCTAGGTTGTGATATAATAACCGTACAACGTCGTCATTTATAAAAAGGTAAATGATAGACATAGTGCTTTTTGACTGTAATTTTTGTATAGAAAATATTATACTCATGACAAAACATATACAACTTATTTTTATACACAATAATAAACAAATAGCTGTGATAAAGTAAAAAAAATGCTGTTGGTAGATGAGGCAGTACAGAGGAGTACATTTTAGAAGACATTACGCCGTATGCGCCGAAGCGTATCAGTATCATGATCCAAGTGATGTTACGAACAAAACCTAGTTACTCTTATTGTAAGAAATTACTACCTAGAATATTGTTGTAGTTATTGTAGATACAATTTACTGACAGTAAATTGAAGAAGTTACAGTGATTAAAATGCATTTGATTGTATTTTTATAACCTTTTTTTTGTATTTTAAATAAAGTTGCTATTCTTGGTATGTACTTGTTTTAATATTTGTGATGAAAGGGTGGGGTTTCTTACTCAATGACTTGGAGACTGAAGAATGTCGTGAGTCTCTATTTCATTGAGTATGGTAATAATAACTATGCATGTAAGAATCTTCGTTTTCAAAAATGAGATGGGTATTTGTCGAAATACTAATTTCAATGAATTCACATTTAAATTATGTACTGTAACTAATTAATGGTACTATGCAACTGGTTGCATGCTACTTTAAAATAGACTATAAGGGAGCTAGTATTAGATTAATACCAGTAGTACATGAGCAAATTAATGGGAGACATGGTGCATTTTCCTTAGCTTTCACACGGTAGCACATTTCTATCGGTGGCTTCGCTTTACACACGGTGGTAGCTGTTATGTGCACGTATTTATTTTTATTTGCGTTTAATTTCAGTTGCACAGTTGTACACTCCTTATATATTGAGTTATGGTACGCCTGGGTTGAGCGGCGGTAAGGCTGGGTGGACACTGTACGAATGCGTCGACTGCGGGAACAAATACAAGCACAAGGGCTCACTCCAACGACATATAAAATACGAGTGTAGAAAACAGCCAAGTTTCAAATGTCCGTACTGTGTGTACAGGGCGTATCAGAAACACAATCTGTTGCTACACGAGCGCCATCTACATAAAGATATGCCGGAGAAGGTGGATTTCGTATCAGAATGACCCGCCGCTAAAGGCCTCCAATGTCAGTAATTTTGTTATTTCTTAACTAACTTTCCAACTAGTTTGCGTTTGTTACTAACGCGGTTTCAAATAATCATTCTATACTTTCGATTAAAAAGTGTGTTACCTACCTACTTACTCTAGATGATAATTTGTCTAGATCCAAACTAATCCTAACTTATGTTGCGATTGTTTCAAATAACCATATTTTCTACTAATTCTACTCCCAAGAAAACTATAAATCCTACAAATTTTGACTACTGACAATCGGATTCTGATTGGTCACTACCCTTTTTGTTGGTTGGAGACTACCCTTAAAATTTCAACTTTATAGGTACCACACTTGTGACCCAACATTTTGCATATCTTTATGCAACTGTAGCGAAAGTATCTTCAATTGTTCGATATCGACAGGAAATCGGAGCATCTCAACTATGTACCATCGCGAAAGTTCCCGGTCGACCAGTTTTCAACCTTATTACTATTGGCATAAGAGCGAAAAGTGGTCGACCTGGAACGTTCACGGTGGTACCTACCTAGGCGATCTTTACCCATAGACATACATTTATCAAGACATATTTTTGTAAAGTGACCAATATCTGCTATTTTCAAACTTAGTTGCATGCCATATTTTTGTCATAGAAAACAGTTCTGCTTAGCACTTTACCTACACAAAATTTAATATCTGTAAATACAATATCGTTTCTAATCAATAACAAATTGTATCAATAGTATGACGGGATTATTAATGCCTTTAAAATTTTATCTGTTGCAGCTGTAACTGTTACCATGAAGCAAAACGTCTGGACCTTATACTTAACTCAAGACTTCAAACAAATCAAGAGATTGGTGAGAATATAAAGATAATACAGACAACATTAATGTTATTTTGTATCCAGTGTAATCTTCAGTGCCAAAGAACTTTGAGTAGATAACTATAGATCTTGCCTTCATTTTTGTATCCTTATACGATTTTTTAAAATTATGTTACTATTAGGACTGACAAATGCTACACCGTGCCGTGATTTATATACAATATGGCGCTACAATGGCGACATTAATTTAAACACGGGTAGGGCTAGTGGCCATTAGCCATAAAAATTATAATACGATAAAATATTTCGTAAAATGAAAAATTAAAATGTTCAAACAAACTAAAAATAATAATAATAAAGTAACCAACATTGGATCACTGCAAAAATTCATTCATGGCGCTATTTAGTAGCTGGCTTATGTTCTACTCGGAGCGGCAACGCCTCGCTTCGCGCGCTGGCAACCTCGCAGCGCGCTTTGTACAGTCACGAGCACCAATACACAGTCACTCTGCAACTTTTAAAAGTGATTTCCTACAATTATGTTGATTGAAATTTTATTTTACTACGAACATAGTATTTTGGAACCCTAAATATTATGAAATAATCTTTTCTGAAAGTTGCAATCGTTATTCCACGAGAAAATCGGTTTTGAAATCTGCTAAGCGTTTACATATTAGTGCTCATGACTGTACAGTCGCCAGCACATCAGGTTATACCAAACTGAAATTTCTCCAAATGGTTTTAAACCTTAAAATATTGAAGGTTAAGTTCAAAATCAAATGAGATAATTTGGTAATTTGTGGTAATTTGATGTGCTGGCGACTGTACCATCGACATAATAATATCAAAGAAGCTGTTTTTATTTTAAAATTTAATGTTTTCAATGTGACCCGCGCGTTGTCGGATACAAAGGGCTAAACGGTGTTTCATGTTATCACTCACTTCTAAAAATAAATGATAACTTAAAGTCAATTTCTCAAACGTGTTCGTTATTCGAAGGCGTAATAATTGTTCCACTGCGTCAATGTTCTCCGCGTACAAATCGTCTTTAATAACGAGACATCACGAATTCACGATCACAGGTACTAATAATACAATTATAAGCGTCCTTGTAGCAGCATATTTAGAAAACTAACGAAAACAAATCAAAGAGTCTTTATCGCAGTACCTTAATCTAATTACTCAAAAATAAATAAATAAAACAATATGTAAGATAAGATAAGATCATTTATTTGTCCAAAACATGAGTATAAACACACTTGGCATGCAAGATGTTACAATAAAATTATATTACAGTCATGTTTTGCCTTAACAGCGTAAAAATATAGGTTATTAAAAACATCAAATAATATTATAAATTCATCCATTATGAAAAAATATATATTACAATCCAAATAATAATAAAATTTAAAAAATTAAATGTACAGACGCCAGCAGGTCAAGCTACCCGAAACTGTCAAATTTTCCCAATCAACCTTGAACCTTATACTCATGTAATAAAGTTGAAAATCTTTTAGATAAATTTGACGGATTGTAGTAGCTTGATGTGCTGGCGTCTGTACTTACTAGTAATGGCAATTAATGCGATTTCGAATTAATTTTTCAATAGCGTGTGAACTCTTGTGTCTTAGCGTGTTAATAGCTATTGCTATGATATTTGCTAATGACGATAATTGATAATAATGAAGTATGTCAATTTTGTTATTAAACGAATTAAAAATCGCGTTCGCGTTTAGTTTACTCGCCGATAATTAAATATATTTATAGCACACCACGCTACCGCGCTGCACGCGCATGCGCGATTGCTCGTCGCTCTGACTATTTAGAAAAGTAAATCACTTCGCATTTCACAGAATTTCGCGACTACATTTAATTTGCTAACTGCTAAATGATCATTCACACGCTAACAATGAATGCGAATGCTAATTAATCCATCACTAGTACTTACTACAGAACAGTGTCATCAACTCGTCATAGATAGTCAAATTAGTCAATTAAATTAAATGTCAAAATAAATAGGCGATAAGTAGGCGTCTTTTTCGCGGAAACATTCACAAAAACATTATACGGCGTAATATTTATGCGCACGAGTATGAAGACGTGTGTCAAGGATACGGGCCCGGCTAGCACTAGAAAGAGAAAGAAGAACTTAGTTTGTTAGCGGGTGGAGGGGAATGCGCGCGCCGGCCGTGCCGCTCGCCGACATAGGGCTCTCTTTCCTTTAATTCACCTACTTTTGTACGTTATTCGCTTGTCATTGAGATGCGATGTTATGATCCCAGCAAATGACATCTGCGCTACAGTTAATTTCAATACAGGTTGCTCCAAGGTGCTATTTTAGTAAATTGTAAATAAATCGATAAACAATAACTAATATTCAATTAAAAATATCTTAATATATCGAAATCGCGAAACCGTATGTATGTGTGTTAAATTAATGTCGCCATTAGAGCGGCACGCTGTTTATGGAAAATTGCGTGACCCTGGTTGCTGGCTACCTAAGTTTTATATACGACATGAATACCCACTTATGATAATGATATACCGGCACAGTGCAGCTGTTTATCAGCCTTTGTACCCCGACTAATTCAATTGCCATCGGTGTGCTCTTCGTTTGGTGTACCACACGGACAGCACACACCGATGGCAACTGAATTTGTCCTACAGAATTTTTGTAAGTTAAAACTTTCTAGGATGTCAATTTCGCCTCTCCACGCTTTTGGTTAGAGATGTCTGTATGGAAAATCTTAGTTTTTTCATACTTACAGAGATAGATTATCACTGGGTGCTTCTATTATATTGGTCAACCATAATTCGCGCATTGTTCAGTGTAATGTAAAACTCAACAGCAATTTGCAAGACAATCCAAGGTGACTGACGCTTCATTTATTATTGTATTCTGTTTAGAACTTTTAAGTTTTATTACATTTTATGTTTGTTGCATTGCACCTTTTAATTTGTTAACAAATTCCTAGTGCTGAGATAAATTACTTATTAGTTCTTCGATTGACCGATAGAGGCGCTGGTGAAAATCTTTAGATATTTTCGAAAGCCGTCAGTTACCAATATTTACGTTAGAAATCACCTTATTTCAAAGCGAAATAATATTTAAGAAATGTTATTTAGTAAATGTCAGTACCTAACAATAATATGAAAGACAAACTTGAAGCAACATATGAATGTATCCTAGAGTTAGCAATAACACAAGTATTACGTCACAACTAGAAGCGATATTACTAACTTTATATTTAAGGTTCCTGTCTACGAAACTCGGTAGCTTAGAAGGCAGCTTTTTTAATTAAGTTAAATACTTGTTTAGAAGAATATGTTGATCAGTTCAGAAGAATATAAATCTAAGATATAGACAACAGTATATACGTAAGACATCAGTGTTTTTCGTTTATATTATAAAGATAGAGCATAATATTAATAGATTGTTATATTTTCTTGTTCTTGTTATTAATGTTTGTTTAGTGTGTGTTCCTTGTTACCAAAGAAAATTTATTACTACAAGAAAATTTGTGACAGAAGCAATGTAGGTATTATAGATACCTAAACAGTATTTCTGTTAAAAATGTCATATTTTATTATTTGCATTTGTTACTGTTATATAAGTTACCTTAAAGAGTTCAAATTTTGAATCATGCAATATTATAAACCAAAGAATCTTCCAGTCGATTCTTAGCCATAATAAGAAATTAGTGCCTTATATAATAATTATTTTATATACTATCGTTAAGTAAATTATTATGGTTATATAATGTTAAGTTTTTGTAGAGAAACTTAAGCACTCAATAAGTGGTGTTGAGAAATATGAATGTAACATCAGAAGTAATAATTATGTAATGAGTGTTCATGGTACGAGTACCTATAGATTAGAATTTTATATTTTATTACGAAGTTTAACCTAGAGACCCACCAACAAATTAGTTTAGTTATTAACATAATCGGTGGTAGATTATCTGACTCACAATTATTTTAGTCAATAAATTATAAAATGTGTTACGACCATGTGGTCAATTCTAATAAATATATCACCAAAGAATTATATTTCCAAAAATTATGTCCAAAGATGCGAACCAATGTAATTAGTTACATGCATTTTGCAATATGTCATGAAAGTGACTGTAATTTCCAATAAAATTATATTTGAATAAGCAAAGAAGCAAGCAAGCCTGCCTATATTATTTGAAAATATCAGAAAAAATATTATTAATCGTTTGTTATATCTTGGTCTAGAAAAATATCATCCGTATAGGACTAAGCATAGTTTTGATAATAAAGTGGATATTACATCTTAGTGAGAGCAGCACAAAATAATTTTAATTATTATTAATGTTTGAAGTATTTTTTATTTTGTTTTCAGTGAAGTCGAGTGTGTTTGGTTTGTTCTTTTAAATTGGATTATGCATGTGAATAAATGTTCTTGATTCAATAAAAAACTTGTTTGTCTAACAAACACCTGGGACAATCAATCAAATCACTTTCTTCCAACGTTGCTATTAAAAGGCGGTATCAAGTTATTATAAAGAATAAAATTATCTTACAGAATCTTATATTGCCCTACAAATCTGAGTCAGCCTTTACTTAAATATATATTATTTTAAACAGTATGTTAATTAACGAAAGGTGTTTTCGTTAATCGGCAATAGTAAAGCATAGTCCATAAATGCATTAAAAAAAATATAGATGGTAAGACATTTTTCTTTCCATATAAATAGTGTTTCTTTTACTTACATAAATTTAATATTTTTTGTGAATATATTTATTAAGTATTGAGAAAAAAACGTTTTTGTTTTTGAATGATAATATTTTTTTTGAATATATGAACGCTATGCTATTGCGGGTTAGCGGGAACGCCTTTCGTTAATTAACATACTATAAAGTAACGCTTGCATAAATTGACTATCTACACGCATTTAACCACTTCGGCTCTCAAGTAAAAAAGTGGGCTTCCCGCTTGTTGGATTGTTTTTTCTAAATAATTGTTTTTAATTCGTATGAAGGTAACTCATCGTCCTCGGCCCTGTAAAAATCAAAGTCTGGACGCGTTAACTTGATTTGGATTATTTTATGAATCTATAATAGTCTATAAAACCAAACATTTGCTTCCAGACCAAGAAGATCACGTTATGAGACCAAATCACTAAACTAAAAGTAACAAAGTTAACGCGTTCAAGTACAAAGAACAGTTTTCCGGCATAACTCCAAAGAAAAGAATCAGATTGTCATCTCATTGTTGCAGGTGATGTGGATTTCTTTAAAACAATGATGCAAAACATGTTGCCGATTATGCCAATGAAGACAAAAAACTATTGGTCACATTACGACATGTCATATCAATGTGAGAAGTGTAAACGGAAGTACAGGCACAAAAGCACGTACAGAAGGCACGTCACATACGAATGCGGTAAAGAACCAATGTTCAGATGTCCGTTTCTCGATTGTACTTATAAAGCGTACCAAAAAACCCATACAGACGCTCACATCAAGACGAAACACAAACTAGTGGCGCTAGAATACAAACGATGATCCATGGACGTGAGGAAGTATTAAGAATATTGTGATATTAAAAGTTAATTATTTTTAAATGAACGTGCGAGTTTTATTTGAAAAGAAATGTATCATTATTTGTGTACTTTAAACTTCACGATAGGGTGTAGTTACCTGCTGGCATTCCCGCAGAAATCTAATTCCTTTGGCTCTAGTATTATTTTTTAAGTTCAGCTAAATTTACTTCTCATGGATATCTTAGTTTCACCATTTTACATTTTATGGATTGGACCTTTTTTTTTTCATTGTAATATTAATTGATATTACTAAAATGTTAACAACTAGAGCTAGTACATAAAATCAACGGCGTGTAAAGAGAATACTTTCAAGTTTAATCATCAAACATGTTTCCTCTCGCTTTCTGTAGTGAGTGATTTCGTGAAAAGGGACGGAAGTGTGTAACAGGTGACAGCTTGAGCATGGAATAAGTAAGTATTTTTTTAATAGCATGGAATTAGTAAGTCCTATTACTAACGTAGGATAAGTTTTTTTTTTACTAACAAATGGAAATGAGTTGGTTACTTGAAAAATAATAAATTGAATTAATATTGGAGTAAAACTTCTTTACGCACGCTTGGCTTGCGGAGTAAGCCTGGTGAATGCGTAACGAGAGCGTTACGGAAAGAAGAAACAGAAGTTGTTTAAATTTTAAACATGGAACACACCGCCGCGGGCCGTCTCGCTTAATAGATATTTTTTTAAATTCACATTGGCTGTTTATAGTATACACACTCACAAGACCGCAGCTTTTTTGAAGTTAACTTCTTTTGCTAGGGAACGGATTATTTCTGTTTTACTTCAGTCTTGTGGTCTAAAGCACGACTCGTTTTTTTTGTGTAACATCTTTAGGCGCACGTAAAACCGATTGCTGGCGGGGCGACGCATGGCGCGTGGTGATCGGCCACTACACACTTATACAGTCTATCTATATATTGTATATCTATAAATGTATGTGTAGTGCGATGTTTCACATCTGCTAATCGTCCCGGCATGGCTCAATTTTTTATAATACAAAATATGTTAAAACGGATATCATCATCATCCGCAGCCCCACTTCACTCACGCCTCGTGGTGTCTCTTTTTTTTGTGCCAGCCTCATCCAGGCACCGCGACGGCCACAATGTCGTCCGCCTAACAATGGCTATTATCTAGACATAAATACATGTCTAAATTAAAAAAAAAATCTTTGTTAACTCGCTCGTCCGCTCGAGTCAAACTGTCAGTGTCAATGTCAAATTATCATACGATTTGTCTGGAGAATGATTTTTGCACGATTTTGGTTATTTCATGTGTAAAATGAAATAATTTACGATAATAATACGTGTGTAATATAGAATTAAATAAAAAATATCAAAATGAACCGTCTTGTGTGGATGAACCGATGTCACGTCAATACATTTAGGAGTAATTTGGTTATAAGTTCACCGATACTAGCTCCCAAAAGACCGATACAACCAAGTTTATTTATTAGTCGCGGAGCCCATGACCAGAAGCATAAGATAAGATCAACACTCAATTATATGATAGCGGTCGGTGTTATGACCGTAGGTTTAAGTTATGCAGCTGTACCACTATACAGAATATTTTGTCAGGTAAGCTAAAGATAACCTATGTTAGATAATCGCTTTATCATGTACTTCATAAATGGTGAACATCAGACCCTACCTATAAAACATCTAGGGAATCTATTACTATAATCAAGCCAATGTTGTTGGAACTATGCATGTCTTGATGCTGACAAGCAGGCAGTCCACCTGATTAGGTACTTTAATACATCAGTGTCCACTTGCATGACTGCCAGTCGAAACAAATCACATGAAGTATAAATAAAATAAACTGGCCAAGTGCGTGTCAAACCACGCACAGTGAAGGGTTCCATGGTTGAGATGAATTTATTCCAAAAACAAACTTTAACTTTGTAGTTAAAAAACATGTTCTCCTCTACCTCAACATACGTCATGGTCTATTCTTCAACTGCAAATGAAGTTGGTTGACTATTACTTGTTAACTTGTAAAGCCTACTTAGTTGTGGTAGTTTTCCTTTTAATTTCTTTGTAGGAACTACTGCCATGTATTTATTTACATATCCAAAACCAACCATTTAGCTGGCACACCATGATTAACAAAAATGTGCATTTTAAGGCATTATATTACACAAACGGATCCTTGAATCTAAAAATCGTCTTCACAGACACTCAATATTTTATGCGGCCTATCCAACGTTACCTCACATCATGGGATGGATGAGAAAAAAAAATATCATCCCCACTTTACGTGTAAGGGTAAAAGTACATACAAAAAAAAACAAGATTTTATTGTGCAGACGGCTACACATCAAGCTATACATTTCCAGTATAATCTGATCTTGCATTGTGTTGGATTTCCGTACAATGAGAGGTCCGCGTATACTGGAAATGTATAGCTTGATGTGTAGCTGTGTGTACTACTTTGAGTCTCCGAGCTAAGCCGGGGACAGACATACTTACATGGCGAGACTAGTAAGGGTTCTTATTGACTACGGAATCCTAAAAATTCTTTACACAATGATCTTTCAGGCATACAGTTATGGAGGGACAACAGGTCTAGCAGAGGCTGATCACAATGTTAGCAACATGACGGCTATCAAGACTAGACCCCTAAAGATCAGGTTCAATGCTGACACTGCCTCCTCGATGCAGTGGAACTTTAAACCGCAGCAGCTTGATATTACAGTAAGTAGACGTAAGTCTAAACAAAACCCTTATTTCATAATGCAAGGTAAAGATTAAAAAATTACCATTGGAATATTTTATAAGCTAGTCAACTTTTAAGTTCTTTTGCTGGCCTGCCTTCTTCCATGGTGTAGTTTATTCTTACATCAAACTGGACTACTATAATAACTACACTAACACTGACTAAATTGATTAAATAAGTAATAAAGCATGCATCATCAACAACTGCATCTTTACTTACCTAACAACTGTAGGCACGGTTGGCGCAGTGGTTAAGCGATTGACTGCTGCAGCGTGTCGCGGGTTCGATCCCCGCACAGAACAATTATTTGTATGACCTACAAGTTGTTGTTCCAGTTCTGGCTGTTTGTGTATGTGAGTTTAAATGTTTGTAAACACACCCACGATACAGGAGAAATTCCTAGTGTGGGGCAACGTTTTTAAATAAAAAAAATAAAAAATACCTTTTTATTCTTCTTTTGTCTAAATAGTTATAGTCTTTATCTCTTTAGACAAAAAAAGAAAAAATACATCATATAAATAAGAAATCTAAAAGATTAATCTTTTGAGCTATTACAAAAACAGAACATTTCTGCATCATAAAACAATTCCATTTTCAGGTAGTACCAGGTGAAACGGCTTTAGCATTTTACACTGCCCTCAACCCCACTGACAAGCCGGTGACAGGCATCAGTACGTACAATGTGATCCCGTTTGAGGCCGGCCAGTACTTCAATAAGATACAGTGTTTCTGCTTTGAGGAGCAACAGCTTAATCCACATGAGAAGGTACAAAATATGTTACTTATTTGTTTTTTTTTCTTAAATATGATGGGGTACTCATACTCAACTCACTCAAAGCATTTATTTCAAATAAAGCAATTACAGGCACTTTTGAATTGTCAAGGGGTCGGTCAGTTACGAGGGCTGCACTAAAAGTATCGGGAATGGAATATTTCCACTGTTACTGTCATATTAAAATCTTTTTAATTGAAAACTCCTTGGTTTTAAAAATCGAATACCATTTATTTATTTAAATAAAGATTCTCGGTCTTGGCACAAGGTTTTGTCAAACTTGTTTAGTCTTTGAGAAAATGGAATTGACTCGAGAAAATTCAAGAGCGATGATTTATTATGACTTTCGAAGTGGTTTAACACAAAAACAGTGTGTTGACCGGATGATTTCTGCATTTGGTGATGAAGCCCCATCCAAAACCACAATTTATCGCTGGTTTGCTGAATTTCAACGTGGACGTGTCAAGCTCAGTGATGATCCCCGTCAAGGTCGTCCAAAAACTGCAGTCACCCAAGAAAACGTTGATGCTGTGCGTAAGCTGATTGAGGAAGATCGACATGTGACATACCGCGAAATTCAGGCAACTTTAGACGTTGGCATGAGTCAAATACAAATAATCTTGCATGAACAATTAGGTGTAAAAAAGTTATTTTCCCGATGGATACCGCATTCGCTCTGTGAAGAGCAAAAAGCGGCTCGCGTTACTTGGTGCGTCAGAACTCTCGAAAGATTCCACGCAGGATCCTCAAATGCTGTATACAATATTGTATCAGGTGACGAATCCTGGATATACGCGTACGAACCCGAAACAAAAAACCCATGTCACGAGTTTGGGTGTTCGAAAATGAGTTAAAGCCAACAAAAATTGTTCGTTCACGGAGTGTTGCAAAAAAAATGGTGGCCACGTTTGTCTCCAAAACCGGCCATGTTACGACTATTCCTCTTGAGGGACAAAGAACGGTTAATGCAGAATGGTATGCTAGCATTTGTTTGCCACAGGTCGTTTCTGAACTCCGTAAAGAGAACTGCAACCCGGCGCATCATCCTCCATCACGACAATGCGAGTTCTCACACCGCGCACAGAACAAAAGAGTTTTTAGAGCAAGAAACCATAGAATTATTAGACCATCCGCCGTACAGCCTCGACCTAAGCCCTAATGATTTCTATACTTTCCCTAAAATAAAGAATAAATTGCGTGGACAGAGATTTTCATCACCTGAAGAAGCTGTGGACGCCTACAAAACGGCCATTTTGGAGACCCCAACTTCCGAATGGAATGGTTGCTTCAATGATTGGTTCCATCGTATGGAAAAATGTGTCAAATTTCGCGGAGAATACTTCGAAAAGCAATAAATACATTTTTAAATAGTAATGTTGTGTCACTTCCTTGATTCCCGAAATTTTCAGTGCCGCCCTCGCATTCGCTAGTTGCCCATTTCAAAGCTTATTATGTACCTATGGAGAAGAATAGGCAAGAAACTCCAAGGACACTCTTTTGAATTAACGTAGGGTTACAAAATATTGGTTACATCATTTGTGTTGAAATTATACATAAATGTGAGAACGATGAAAAACGTCCGTGATAAAAAGATAAAAAAAAAACAATTCTAAAATTAAATTAAAATAAGAGATGACCCGTCCATAATGATCGGGCATACTGAACGGGCGCCCCGTTCACGAACATGACGCCTGGATAGCTCCCTTTAAAATGGTTGAGCTGAATGGTGCTACCATTCAGCTCAACCATTTTAAAGGGAGCTAAATGATCCAACACACCTGCCACCATCAGCGAGACATACTCTCAGCCGCCAAGGGCAGATTCAAGTCAATGAAAGACGTACCCAGTAAATACAGTAATATGGAACACAAATTGTAGACAATCAAATTATTTAATTATTGTCAATGTATACATCTTTTTGTGGGTGACTGTACTCACTGCTGAGTATATGCCACCTCTCTTTCGTGCCATGCTTCCCTGGTCTGTCACTGATAGTATAGTATAGATTGTAAAAGGCATGTTATAAATGCACATCATTATAATCGACAGCAGTCCAAGGGAGTAATTATTGTTGTTACTTTAATGATTCCGAACATTCCATTGTAACAAAATCATTTCAATTAAATACCAAATTGCTTTTGCTATTTAAAACAATGATTTTATTCATAATTTCCAGGTGGACATGCCAGTATTTTTCTATATCGATCCTGAATTCATTGATGACCCAAGGATGGAGTTTGTAGATGAGATTGTGTTATCATACACATTCTTTGAGGCAAAGGAAGGCATGAAACTGCCTGTGCCTTCATATGTCAAGTAAAGAGGTTTACTATGATAGTAAAATGAAGTGAATTATGTTTACACTCACTTGTAAATGTTAATGAAACAAAGTCATCATGAGATTTGTTTGACATGTGGTTATTTTTTGGACCTAGAGCAAGACATAGATGACAAGAATTTAGATTTAGGATGTCTGTCGTCTTAGTACACATTAAGTGAAGCTGATAATGTGAACCTCCATTGGCAGCACTGAAGACGGAATATGTGCAAGTGAGTTTATATGTATTTATATGTACAGAAATGTTACTGTTTTGTTATTGTAAGTTATATTATTGAAATAGACAAAAGCCAGCATCTGTGTTGGTCTTTATTTTCACTTCCGTTTTTAATTTTTATCTGTCCTACTAAAATAGTGGGTAACAAATGAGCCTCAAAACGCTAGGGGGAGGAAAGGTAAGATGTCACTTCTCTACATAGTAAAAATCTTAAATTCATTGTTGTTGTTGGCTGGTGGGTAGTCTGACCCTTAGCCAATGTAATAGCGCGTTATTTACAAACATTATGTATTACTTTCGCGTTACTTCTATGTTACCGTAACATAGAAGTGTCTATGTTAATATATGTTACAAAGTGGCAAAATCTACGGCCTTACCCAAGTACATAATTGTAAAATAATTTACGAGACGTTAAATTACGAGAGTTGTATATAATATGATCTTTATGATTATCTTCTTATACAAGGTGTTACAGGACGATTGACATTCCTATAAACCACGTAAAGAGTATTGTTTGCGCCGAACCATTCATTCTGACGAATGAACTAAGTTTGGCCTGCCCAGGGAGATGTACTCATTCCCCGAGCTACTATATACACCGGGTCAATGACCGTGTCACAGCCAGTTCCTCTAATTTGTTGGCCGCATGAAGAACTCGTCAGCGCTGCGCCTATGAACTCATGAGCTTTCAAGATAAGATAAAGTAGCCAAAAGTTTACCTCGCTAGCGAGTCGTGAAAAACATTTAATTAAATTAAATTAAATTTAAATCATAAAATTCGTCGCGCAAAGAGAGGTTGCAGCCTCCAGAGAAAACCAGCACGATCCAGGTCAAGCAGTCATCTTTATAAGGTAAGGTCAGCTTCTTTCTAATCGTCTGATGAGTGAATTGGTGGTGAATTATCGCTCCTCCTTTCCAGTGTATATAATTTATTTAAATAAACCATTAATGGTCATTCCCGCTTCCCCATTTAAATTCTTATATATAGCATTTATTGCCAGCCCGCAGGATTAACTAATTAATTGAATCCTATATATCTTCCGCCACATAATTTTTTGGTCACTTCGAACCGTGATTATAACCAGCAAAATCCTTAAAAGTCCCATTACAATCCTATAATTATTATATTTATTAAAACATTATAACATAAAACAAAATACATTAATACAAAAAAAACTAATTATCAAGTTACCTACATATCACTTTCATCACTTAACTAGAAGCATCGACCTGCGGTTAAGGTCGTCACGTAAGCCTGTGTTTAAAATACACTTATAACGTTAATGAGGTATAGCTTAACCCATTAACAAGGCAGGTGTAAATGCTCAATAACACTTTTAGATCTTAATTATTGTTTGCAAATAGGTATTTGAAAGCTTCAAAATGAGTTTGGAAATAAAATTGAAGGTGATAATGGCTAAAAAACAGGCTATTTTTGCCAAGATGAATGGGTTTTTCGATAGTTCGAAGCGAGTGTTTGCAGCGGCTGTTAGCACTAGATTTACAAGCGAATACATAAGGACTACTGCTAACATAGACAGATTATATAGTGAGTTTATGAATCTGTGTGAAAACTGTTTGACAGGTATCATTTAAGAGATTTTTTTTAAAATCATAATTTGAATATTAGCCTTAGGTGACTCGATTCACAATTCTAGCGAATTCACAAAGTTGTTAAAATACTTTTATGGCATGTGGCACATCATTAGACAGAGGATAGACTGGAGAATTAATGAGGGAGTTGGAAGATCCCGGTCGCTTTTGGTTTTTTTTTGTAGCCTTATAAATAGCTTACAGCTTTAATTTAAGTTTTACCTTTGCGAGTGAATTAAAAAAAAAACTAGGTGACTAATATCACTAATTTTGTATTTAAAAGTATTCTTAAACAATACACATCGAAATAAAATTAAAATTCAGAGTCTACGCCTTATATTTTTTTTAAATCTGTATTTGAATGTAAAATTTGGGTCTTTTTTTTGGAAAACAATAAAAAGTCGATAAAAAAAAATCCACAGAGCATGAGGGGTGTTCTGGGTCTGAAAGGCTAGCGGATGACCCCTTCAGTCGACCATTTTAATTTGGCACACGATGCACCAAACACCCTGTAGAATCCATTAACTAGTTACACTTACGAAGACACATACATACTTACTATTATCGACATAAATATTTTTGTAAATCGATACTCCTGTATCCTATACTTAATTCCTAACTTAGGGGTAAATGTTTCAATATAAACTAGCAACACCGAATGATTTTTGTTAAGGTTTTGTGTTTCAAGATGTCACTAACAATAAACACGTAAAATAAATCCAAATAGACAAATAATCAATATTTTACTTATGAAAGATACTCCATCTTATTTCTTTTGTTTTTGGGAACAGTTTTTACAATGTTTAAAAATACAAAACGGCATCATTCTAAAATTATCTGTTAGAGCCCGTGACGTACTAACGATGCGACGCTTCGTGCTGTACTGAATCGAGAGTGTATTCGCTTTTGAATTTGTATTTGCTTTGTTGGCCGCACTCTCGGTGTTCCGCGCGGTCTATCTGCTTCTTTTCTATAATCTGAGTGTACGCAATACTCTGGTAGAATCTCCCAGCTCACCTAAGTCGGATAGACCAGTGTCTGACCAGTACGTTTGCAAATTGCCAGCTTTAGAGTTAGTGGGTTTTTCAGGCCAGCCGGAAAGTTGGCCTCTATTTTATCAGACCTTTAAAACTAACGTTCATGAAAATCTAGAATCATCTTTATAAGGTGAGGCTAGCTTCTTTCTAATCGTCTGATGAGTGAATTGGTGGTGAATTATTTTCCATTTTTCAACATGATGTAGATCTGAATCCGTAATAATAGGTAAACATTGTAAGGCGCGCCTAACGCGCCGCGCAAGGTCAGTAACTTTTCGTAGATATAGTGTTTACTTTTTACGCCGTTGATTCTGCTATTTATTTTGTTTGAAAATTGCAATTTTTTAATTTTCCATTAACTACTAATAGTACTGTGCTCGTTTTAATTTAATGTCGTACATCCAGAGCCAGATTGTATATAAAATTCTCGTGTCACAATGTTAGTTACCATACTCCTCCGAAACGGCTTGACCGAGTTTTATGAAATTTTATATGTATATCCAGTAGGTCTGGGAATCGGCTTTATCTATTCCCCCCCCCCCCCCTAAGTGTTAAGGGTGGCTTTCCCACGGGATCGAAACTTACGCGGGTGAAACCGCGGGACGCAGCTAGTAATTCTATAAATAAATATTAGATACGGCCGCGATCTATGGAATGGGTCCTTGTGAGTCCCTTAGAAACAAATTCAAAGAAATTGATGTCTATCTCTGCCTTCTCTTTATATCTTAGAAAGTATTTTATATGTTCGAAAAAACTTAGGACTTTTCAAAATAAGAAGTGATTTCCATAATATAAATACACGTAGTAAACATGAAATTGTGTTACCCAAATTTAGATTAACTAAAACAAGCAAGACATTTCTTGTAAACAGTATCCGCTTTTATAACAAGTTGCCGCAATCGGTTACAGAACTTAGTGATGGAAAATTCAAATCGCACATTAAACGTGCCCTTATCAAAAAAGCATATTATAAGAATAAGGACTATGTTGAAGACAAGGAAGTTTGGCATTAATTCCTTCTGTACATGTGGCCTCCCTGGTACCTCATTAACGGCAAAACTATGTAAATGTCTATTAACAGCTCCCAAATTACGAAGTTATTTTTTAATTTAATTTTATCTTTTTTTACAAATTTCACTGACATGTTTTTCTTATTTGACATTATTATACCTACAATTTAAATTTCCACAAGGTTCTAACTTTTATTATTTTAATCATATTTTATATTGTTTTTTTTGTCAATGTGAGGACGTTGTAGGCTTATTAGACTGTAGATCTGTAGACCATTTTCTATTTTGTTAAGTACCTGGTACTTTCGATGGGCCTACGCTGTCCTCTCATACCTATTAACACAGTAATTTGAAAACATTGTAAAAGCCAATTTTATTTTTTTTAAAGAGTGACCGTGGAGTTTCTTGCCGGCTCTTCTCCATAGGAAACGACCAATTGGAACCGTGCACCTAGCTTCTGACGTTACATATGCGCCCATGTAGGCTTATGTGAAATAAAAATATTTTTGATTTTGATTTTGAATCATATTTAAATCAACATACAACGTGATGCTGACCTGCAAATTGCAAAAAACGTAAGCAAATTTGAATTTCGCGGGCTACCCTGACGCTTTCGAGGGGGTTTCCGCTAAGTTAGCCCGCGAAATACAAATTTTCTTACGTTTTTTCCAATTTGCAGGTCAGCATCACGTTGTATGTTGATAAAACGTGTATTCCCGTTGTCCCCGTATGCCGTGTCCCCGTCGTACGGGGACATCGGTACTTCAATTAAATATTTAAAAATACTTCCCGTTGTCCCCGTGGTTTGGTTTTACATTCAAAAATATGTTTCTGCCACTCGTCGGCCGCTACCGCGGCACCGCTCGCTTCGCTCGCTCGGCTCGTGCGTTGTGTGGTCACAGTTCTAACCTAACCTAGCTGTTTCGATTTAAAAAAGGTTTACTTCATACGATAGGGGGACATCGGGAAATAAATTTAATCACGTCCCGCTGTCCCCGTGACGGGGATATGGCATACGGGGACAACGGGAATACACTGATTTAAATATGATTTGCGGCCGTATTTTTTTTTAACTAGGAGAGTTGTAATGCAGATTCTAATGATTATTATTCTGTAAAGCCATATTTGTTATGACCGCGAATCATATTTATATCAACATACAACCTGTTACGGACCTGCAAATTACAAAAAAACGTAAGAAAATTTGAATTTCGCGGGCTAGCTTAGCGCATGTGATGAAAGTTTTTATAGGAAGTTCGTCATTTTAGCCATGGCAAATCCCATCGCACTTACGACTTGTATTTAAAAACTGAAAAAGAAAACAAATCCAATTATATCAATTATATTGCACTTAAAATTTCTCCTAATCAAAACCACACAATAACAGACGATATTTCGACAAATTTACACACAGATACGTTGACCCAATTTTCTTGCCTGTAACATACAATAAAAATGAAGCAACAAATGAATCATCTAATCACCGTTCAGACGGTTCAACTTGTGTCGTTGCCTCCACGTACCGGCGCCGCACTAGGCCCTGATGGCGGCGGTGACGGGGTACCCGCGGCGCAGCCCCATGCACTGGTCGCGGTCGATGAACAGCGTCGCGCCCTTGTGGCGCAGCTCGGCCTCCAGGCCGGCGCGCACGCCCAGCAGCGTCTGGTGCGTGCCCTCGCAGGTGCCGATCTTTGAGCGGAGACTCTCCATTGTCTCTTGCAGGTCGCATACTTCTTTTATCAGTCTGTGGGGAGACAAAAGTTTTAAGAAAATCGTTCTCAACTAGGTAGGTTGTCGGTTGACGTTTAGTTTAGTGCTACGAGGATCTTTTGCGCCTGAGCGACAGGCGGCGTTGTTGGTAAACATTTGTGAAAATGTATTAAAATGAACCGGCCAACACACAATGAAGGGTTCCGTTCCGCAGTTGGGATGAATTTATCCCAAAAACAAACTTAACATTGTAGTTAAAAAACATGTTCGCCCATACATCGACGTACGTCACGGTCAATTCTCCAACTGCAAATATAAGTTGGTCGACTATTACTCGTTAACTTGTAAAGTGTACTTAGCTGTGATAGTTTTCCTTTTTAATTTCGTTCTATGTAGGTACTACTGCCATTATTTTTTTCATATATCCAAAAACAACCATAAGTATAGCTGGCAGGGACATATTGACTCAAAAAAAAAATTGCTTAATATTACGCAAACGGATCCCTGAATTATAAAATGGTTTTTACAGACCATCAATACTATTGAATGGCCTGTCCAACGATACCCCACATCATGGGACAGACGAGAAAAAATATCATCCCTACTTTACATGTAGGTAAGGCATGGGCCTTACCTACACGTAAAGTAGGAATGATATTTTTGGACCCTATTTATTTTTACCCGACTGCGGCGAAGCCAAAAAGGGAGGGTTATGTGTTTGACCTGTATGTATGTATATCTGTCCCTATGTTCCCTCATAACTAGTAAACGGCTGAACCGATTTTGATGAGTGATATGTCGTAGATTCGTCTTTATTGCGCGAGTGTCATAGGTATATTAAAATGATTAAAAATCAAAATGGTGGATTTTGGGCAGCAGCGTTCTCTATGCATTTTAACACTATACTGCGATCGCCAACCCGGCTGCCAAGCGTGGCGATTATGGCAACCTCCCCCCCCTCCCTTTTGGAGGAGGCCTATGTCCAGCAGTGGACGTATTTCGGCTGAAATAATGATGATGATGATGTTTTAAAGTAATTTAAATGAGAAATGATAAAAAAAATTTTGGAGTGAGTAAGTAAGAGGTCGTTATTTCCCGATTTTAAGTGAGTATATTACAACCCAATTTACCGTCATATAATCAGGGACCATTTTGGTTACCCATTGAAAGGGTTTTCGATAGGGTTTTTCTAAGCGGTTAAACAAAAACCCATACGATATGGGTAACCCCTAGGAACGGCTTAAATGAAATTTTGGTAACCCATTGAAGGGGTTTTCGATGAAAACCCATACGGTGTGGGTAACGGCCCTTTTGAACGGCTTAATTTAAGCCATTCTAAATTACCCACACCGTATGGATTTTTGATTAACTGCTTAGAAAAACCCTATCTTAAACCCTTTCCATTAAAAGGGTTTTCGATAGGGTATTTCTAAAATGGTCCCTGGGTAGAATAGAGATAGAATTGGTCATGCTACGCGTGCTGGACGAATATCCAATTATCATAATATTACGATTTTTTCATGTTACTGGGTTTCAAGTAGGTATAGAACCCATTCAATGGGTTATCATGTAACCCTTTCACTGGCTTTCAAGTATAAAATCCATTTAATGGGTTATCATGTAACCCTTTCAATGGGTTTCTAGTATAAAACCCTTTCAATGGGTCACATCATGATAAAGGTAAACCATTGAATGGGTAACCCCCTTCGAAAGGCCCTTAACCGGGGTTGTACGGTCCCTGCTTATAATCCTAACTAAAAAGTATAAAATAAAAAAAGTTAATAAAAAAAACAAAAAACCCGACTGCAAAAACATGAACTGAAAAGATGGAAACAAGATGAAAAGGAAACGAGTATCCTATAAGTACCAAGAATAAATAAATGCAGTCGGAGGCATCCAAGATGTTACGAACGCCTTCAAATTTGCCTCCCACTGCATTTATTTATTTTTGGTACTAAAGGATACTTACTCGTTTTCTTTTAATTAACTTTTCTTTTTCTAGATTTTGTTTAACCACTTTGTTGGCGTGATTAATATGGTACTGAACTGAAGCGGGTACAACAGTTCAAATACCTCCGACATTACGTTACTGAGGACCTTGACAACCATGTTGACATGGAAAGGGAACGAACGTAGGGCATTGGCGGACCAAGTTAAAGTCACACTATTTAGAGCCTACTGTCAGACTTTCTACGCGTGCAGCCTGTGTATACGCAGAGGCCACTCAGTGCCTTACGTGTCTAATTATAACTTTGCATTTTAGGATGTTTTTAGGGCTGCCCCGCTTTTGTAGTCCCTCCGGTATGTTTGCGGGGCAAACTTTATCGTGCGCAAGCGGCTCGCGTCGTTATTAACCTGTCAGACCCTATGACATAACAAACGTCAAAACGCTCAAGGACCAATCCTTATCTTAATGGCCGCCAGATTTATTGCCCTTTGTTCCCAATGTAAACAAAAAACATCTTAAGTGATTTGTGAGAACATAAACATCCTTTATTTAAGCTGTATGGGTTTTTGAATAGAGTCACTGTAATTAACAATTAAAAAAATGGTTGTGGGAACTGTATTTGTATTTAATAATTACCCCTAATTACAGATAACAGCTGTAATTGTTTTGGTCTTATGTTATGGCTATTTCTGATAAAACTATTGTATCAATTTACACAAAATTTTGCAAGTTACATTATGAATAGATAAGAAATCTAACAACAGCGTTTCTTTGAGAGTTCTATGTAACATTGTTGTAATAATAAATCACAAAGTTCATGGCACTTGAGGCCGGCCTCATGATATCTTTGAAACTTTGAAAATTCACATCGGAGTAACACCGAGTAGTTTCTTATACAAAAATGTTACTAAGATACTACATAAACCTTTATTGACTGATAGCTACCTATATCTTGTAAAAATATACCACCATAATTAATTAATAAAAGATTTTCTTGAATAAAATGGGGGGGTTAATTGATTTATTTATTAATTAATTAAACAATAAATTAACTTTTTTTTTTTTTTTGAATATTAGTGATGAATGCACAAGTGGGAACTATACTGTCATATTAATTTAACACTTAGTCATTCTTGTGGAAAGAAATAATGATATTTAACCTCAAAGTTTAACAATTTTGATGCAATTTTTGACATATGATATTTTGAAACTTTTCACAAGTATTTAGTGCAAATATTATCTAAAACGATGTTTCAAGCACTTATTTATGATTATTATTGATTATTTGCAGTCGATAAAACACAAAATAAGTCCAAATTCCAACGATAGAACGGTTCTTTGTCGAAACTTTTCTTTGTTCAAAAATTTCTATTTTATGATGCAATTTCGTGTAATTATTATCTACAATGATGTATTAACAACAGATAAATAAAAATGTATCCACTTACCCATATAAAATACACTTTTAAAAGCACTTTATTTTCACAATACAAACACGACAACAGAAAAGTAAACTGACATTCAATATTTTTTTTAAATGTTGTCATGCCATATTTTACGTTCGGATACGTTCAGTTTACGAGAATATCTACCAGACAATCGACTAAAACCGCCACAAACAATACTCAACTTTATTTTCAAGTGTAATTTGAGCCCAAAGTAGCGATAACTCACCGTTGCCGAATCGGCAACACCAGGGCTTGACGGTTTGGGCGCACTGTTGCCGAATCGGCAACGCCGGGGCTTTAGCGGGAGTCTGCGGTAGCACTAACAGCATCCTACAGGTCATTGCGGAAAAACAGGACTCAAATATCCTGAAAACATTTATTCGTGTCCAAATTTTGTAACCCTACTTGTTTTTATTATGGACATGCGTCTGAAATAAAGGTTTTATTAATTATAATATGTATACCCATGCCAAATTGCAGCTTTCTAGTACTTACTAATATTCTCTGAGCTAAGGTGGGGACAGACAGACAAATGGACATGGCGAAACTATATTCCTTGTTGACTACGGAACCCTAAAAAGAAGACGGCGGCGTTAGTTCCTACTTTGGCCACGCGCCTAAAGATCCTTGTACCTACCATTGTATTGCTACTGTTATGTCAGCGGCTCACCTGTTCTGTGCCTCATCGCGGCACTTCTCGAGATGCGGCCTGTTGGTCCTGGCCTGCAGGCGCGTGTGGGCCACCTTCATAGGCTGCAACTTGTCCTCGATGGCCTTGTTGAGCAGCTCCAGAGTCTTCTCCACGTCGAAGATCTCTTGTTGTATCTGAAATTAGTAATAATCCTTGGTAGAATTAGACCAGTGCCAAAGCGCTTTTGAGAATCCAAAATTGGAAAAATTCTTAGCAGTTCATCTGTTGCGGTCCAATCGATTTTTCTCCGTTTATGTATAATTTCCCCGCCATCCCTATACTGCTAAGAATTTTTTTATCCTCAAAAATTATCGGCACTGGTCTAAATAAACTGATGCGAAGATAGTATTTTAGTATAATAAGCGTCAAACTTTATGGCGGCTTGGAAGTGGGCTACTCACACCGGCTGATATGAATTTGTTACTGCGCAGCGACTCGCCTCATGTTCCGAGCCGCCATGTTTTTTTTTGGTGGGAAATTATCAAATACCTTCGCCCGCTCTGGGTGGAGCGGGAGGGCGTGTCAGACTTTTGCTGACCCACCCGTGTTCGTGGCCCTAACGGATCCCGTTAGTTGGTGCTGACATCTCTTTGAGGCGCGCGTGGAACACAACACGCCGTCGACCCGGGCCTGGTCCTTATCGGACGGCGAGCTACCCATCCCTTACCGTCCGGCCGGGAATCGGCCTGAGACTCCCGACGCGCCGCCCCACAATGGTCTGAAATTCAAGCTCATAGAATTTTAATGTCAGAAATTAATAAATAAAAATATGTTTTGTGTTTAGTATACCTCCCTTTGTTTTACTAATATAGTATGAAGAGTATGAGTAGCTACATGTGAGAGATTTTTTTTTTTTTTGTATGGGAAAAACACTTAGCGGTTTTTTTTTTAAACTGAATAGAACTGAAGGGCTGGTACTCACATGAGCTATTGCACCATACACGGCGATCAAGATGACATACAATTCTTGTGCCTTTCGGTGCCGCTTTGCAAGTAGCAAGCTTTGCAAATTTTAAATTTTCGCTAGGTGATCTTTCAATCATCTTTCAATTTCAATCTTTGATGTTATTTTATGAAGTTACATAACGCTTTGAATATGAAAATAGTATGTAAATGAATACTCATAAATAATAAGGAATAAATACAAATTAAGGATATTTTTTACGGTGTCTTTTGGTGGGTAGCAGTCCTTCTTCGCCTATGAGATAGCCGTATAAGAAGAATATAGTGACTCATACCCTTCATACTACATTAGTAAAACAAAGGGAGGCATACTAAACACAAAACATATTTTTATTTATTAATTTCTGACATTAAGTTTCTATGAGTACGGAGCTTGAATTTCAGACCGTTGTGTGCCCGGGGCGTCTCCTGCGGCGACTAGGGGCGCGAGGGCACGAGCCTTGCCTCTCCCTCATGCGTTCCGCCTCCTCCTTCGCGAGTATTACTGCGTCGCAGGAGGTGACGGCCTCCCATGCACTCTCGCTCCAAACCATGGCCTGAACTAGGGTCGGACGCGAGATATCGCCGCCGCCGATCTCCTCCGTAAGGACACGGCAGTGCTCCGCCCAAGCCTGGCAGACCACCGTATGCTCCACCGTGTTCTCCGTGCGATCCACACAGTGGGGACACCCGGGCGTTTCCTCCCGCTTTATCCTGAACTGGAACCTCCCGAAACAACCGTGTCCGGTGAGGACGCCGTGGGGCCTCTCTAGCCACTCCTCAAAGAGGGGACTTATCGCCACAATTATGGCGTGCCCAGCGCTGGGTTGTGACAATCGCACTCTCCATGTCGCCATGAGATCCCGCCGGAGCTCTGTCCGCTGAGCCGTGTTTTCTCCCCGAGCGACGTTTCGCCTCCTCGTGCCACTCCCAGAAGTGCGCGAGGATGTTTCGATGAGTTTTCAAAATTTCTATTCTCTGTGGGATTTTCACCAACTTCTGAGCACAGTTTGAGAATGTCACTGTGCATAATGTTTTCTCTGCTCTTGCTACCTAATAATGTCAAACTACCCTCCATCTTCAACGATAGCTTATAATGCCCATAACTTGTGTGACTTGTTTTCTGACAAGCCATGCACCCGATATTTCCCACAGGCAAAAATAAGGAACTTCAAAAGTTCTTCTTTGGTGCTGACTTTCCTGTGCAAAATTTAATGCTTCTAGATCCAGCGGATTAGGCTGTGTGATCAGGATTGTCTGTCAGTGAATGGATGTTATTTTTTCAATTATGTTTGTAGTTTAAAGTACAAATAACTTTACCTTGTGCAGATGTAGTTGCAGTTTATTCTTGATCTCGATGGTCTCTGCGATGCGGCGAGTGAACGCGCTGTTGGAGTTGCTCCATTGGTCCCAGATCTCCGTCGCCGACACGTTGATGAGATTCTCCGTATCTGGGGCAAATGATGAGGGACAATTAAAGTCAAGGGACTTTTAAGAGGCTTTTATTAACGTATAAGAAGTGCTTGACTAGCCTTAAGGGGAATACACGTTTCTGTGATGTGATAATCATCCCCTTGTCCTTCTCCCTATTAATTTGGGAGTGGCGCATTATGTCACCCTTTTCTTAACGTAAGTGACATTGTAAAGTAATGTAACTCACCAGCCAGCATCTGCACGGCCTTGGCGCGCTCGGACTGCGAGCGCTGCAGCGCGGCGGCGGAGGCGGCGGCCCAGCGCGCCGCGTCGCTCACCGTGGGGTCGTAGCGCTCGATGCCGGCGTAGAATTGCAGCCCCTGAGGGGACCTAGGGCTACAGTTTTGACACTTACCGACGGTATCGACCACGCTCGGCCTGTTTCCACGATATTGTTCGAGAGTTTCGGGCAAGAAATTCCTTTGCTTAGCTTCGTTGTTTCCCAAGGTATCTTGAGGAAATAGGGGCTTTGGTTTTTTTTCCGCTCAGTCATATGTTAAAAAACCTATTTTTCGTCACCCAATTGGCTTTATCTGGCGTGTTACAATGATTACTAATAGTCAAACCATGAACAAATTAAGCTGCAAAATATTATTATTGCATTAAATTCCTCAATTACCTTGAGAAGTTGTTGAGCTGCTAGCAAAACTTTACCTTTGAAAAATTGTTGAGCTGATGGCACATGGAGTCGATGCCGAGCGCGTACTCCTTGTTGCGCATGTCGGTCTCCAGCTCGTGTTGTGTCGCGCGACAGTTCTTAGACTGCGCCCGCACCTGCAGAACAAACATTGTCATACACCACAATACCACAGAATAAGACACAAAAGTATCACATAAAAACATATGTTTTGCAAAAATAACTTTATTTTTATTATAAAATGTAAGTTTATTTTTCCGGCGGTCAAAATCGATACTGTGCATGTATTCATCTCTACGGAACCCTTCACTGTGCATGGTGACCTGACACACTTGTCTAATTTTTAATTTCTGACTCTCTAACCAAAGTCCAAGAATCGGTTAGAAATATTCCAGCTGATTTGACAAAAGTAGCCTAGAGATAAAACTAGGATTCATTTAATTTCTTCGCCTACGTTTTGTTTTTCCATAGGGGAAAATTATTATTTTGTCGTACACCAGTTCACATTTAATGAATGCAGTGATGGATTTCGTAGTATAATTATACTATTTGTACCATTATTTCATAATGTGTAGTATGTAGTATCGTAAGGCAACTATATTACGCGAAAATACCATAATTTTATCTCCAAGTCGACCGATGTAATACCTATGTTGTTGGTCGGTCCTTTTACTTTTTAATTTAATATCCTTAATTTTTTGTACGTATGGCAACACCAAATCAGGCATTGACGCTAGGCAGCCCGGCAGGGAATTCCCACGTAATGTTTTACTATACCGGCCATTATGACAGAGTAGGATGGATGTATTTTATGAATGAGTGTGACAGAGAAGTTTTCATAGGATACTTTCTTGCGATGCTGTAAAAGAAAGTAAATCTAAGAATTGTATCGAATTTATGCCGACTGACATGTTGCGTCGTGTCAATGCCAAGGACGAAGTTCCGATTGACGAATTAGCTGAGATCGACGTCCACTTGCCTCAATTTGATTAATTCGTGTAACAAGCAAAGGATTTTACGAATATTTTTATAAATAATAAAATAAATTGCACGAAAACGAATGGAATTTTATTTCAATTCAAAACAAAAACGCAGAAAAACGAAACGTAGTATAATTTTGGACAAGTAGTATAATTTTAATTTCCATAGACAATAATTTTCTGAAGGTCTAAATCCAACACTGAATGAATGTGAATGTTGTCACTCGTACCTTTTCGAGCATATTCCGGAACTTGTTCTGGCAGTCGCGCAGAATGGCGACTTCTCTGAGCAGCGATTGTTCCACAGCGTCGTGCACCTGCTCCAGACCTACCGGCAGAATAATGAGCGATTGCAATTTGTATACGTATATTCAAATTAGGCTGAGAATCATCACTTTTTGAACGTTTGATTTACATAGGACAACCCCCAAAACGCCCTTCATCACTTCCTAGTGTTTTGGTACGGTATATTGCTAAACTATTCGTGATTGAGCGGTATTTATTTATTAATTTTCATTAGGGCAGGGGTTCCCACTACCCAATCTTTTTTATACTGCGACTCCTTTTACATTTTGTAATTTTTTTGCGACTCCGTTGTTAAAGAAGTTACCTGCGTGTAGCTCTAGAATCTAGAGACTAGCAGCTAGACTCATTAAAATAATCCAGCTAGACTCTAGCTTGATTATTTCATACAAAGATAACTCCAAAGTTTATACGTGGGGCATACTGAAAGTTTCTGGAATTGGCCACTTACATAAAAAAAAATAAAAAAGTGGTTACGGAATTCGAAAATGGAACTCTCTGGGAACATGTTACTTTTTAATTTACGAGACTGTCATTTGTTTTTTCACTGTGGCATACTTTAGAAAATTGTGTGAATTCATTGTAATAACAATGAATTTAACTAGTGAAAATTTTCGCTTAATGATTTTTTACCTTAGTTTTTTACGATTTTCGCTGTGACTTAAGTCAACAAGAGAGTTGCCAGAGACTTCAATTGGCATTTGGTGATGAAGCCCCATAGTGCAGCTCTGTGTATTCGTAGTTCAGAGAATTTAGACATGGACGTGATCACCTCCATGACGATGTATGTAAAGGTCGGCCGGCGACGGCGGTTATAGAATCCAATTTTGATACCGTACGTACGACAACTGATTGAAACTGACAAAAGAATTACTTTTCAGCAAATTCGTACTATATCAGGCATTGGAATGAGCCAAGTGCTAAACATTTTGCATGTACATCTGAAGGTTCGGAAGCTTTGCACTCAATGAATACCGCATGATTTAACGGCAGTTCAGAACCGACTGCGTGTCCAGTGGTGCCGTAAAATGATAAAAAGTTTAATGGATAGTCATTGGCTGTCTATAATATCGTGACAGGTGACGTAACTTGGGTGTACTGCCTTGAACCGGAAAGAAAAAGCCAGTTGGCAGAATAGCTCTTACTTTTTGAGGATTAGCCGACGAAAGTTAAGAAAAGTCGAAGCATTGGTAAAGAAATGGTTGCTTCTTTTTTTCGGTAAATCATGACATTACAGAACAGTCTCGCTTGAAGATCAAAGGACAGTGACCGTAGATTGGTATGTCAACACTTGTTTCCCCAGAGTCTTAGAAAAAGTTCGCGAAAAGCGTCCTCGAAGCAATGTCCTCCTTTACCACGATAACGCGTCCTCACATTCCGCTAAGGAAACGCAAGTGTACCTACCTATTTTAAGGCTTCAAATGTAGAACTGATGACACATCTGCCATACAGCCCAGACCTCGCATCTCACGACTTCTTTTTGTTTCATAAAATTAAAGACAAACTTAGAGGCACACGTCTTACGACCAATAAATGGTCCATAAGGAAGACTGGCCCAACTTCTTTTTACATTGGTTCCAGCGAATCCAAAAATCTATAAATTCTGATGGCTTGAAAAACAATAAATCATAAGTCAAATATGTGGTCTTATTTATCAGAATCCAGAAACTTTCAATAAGACCTAAGTAGAATCTAAGTTCGTATTTTTTATTTAGTTAAAAAGCATTATTTACTAGGCTAGGAAGAACAGTAGGTTCAATTAATGAAACTGATGAGCTTGCTTTTCTGAGCATATCTTCTCAAAATCGGGGCTGAACTTTTGAATTTTTGAAATAGCTACACTCAATTATTTTTCTAAATTGCATTGTGATCTGTAAGTATTTCGCACAAGTACGACGTTGCTATAGCTAATAGAATCTTTAAAGCTGTGGTATGTATGTACTAAGAGTAGGATATTCTTGGGATACATTGCTCCAAAATGATGGCAAACGTTTTAAGGTGAATCCCTGCAGATTCACCTTCAACCGTTTGCCATCAGCTGTAGCCCGCGAAATTTAAATTTTCTTACGTTTTATGTAATTTGCAAGTGAGTGTCTGGTTGTATCTTGATAAAAATATGATTCGCGACTCTATCATACATGTATTATTTACAGAATTATAATTATTAGAATCAGCAATACAACTCTCTAAGTTCATAGAATCCTATTGAATGACATTTCATATAAAATAGTCATTCATTCACCTTATATTTTTAGGCTTATCGAAGACCTTAACAAACATCACTTATGTAATCCCCGAAGGGCTAGGCAGAGATGTACCCTATTGGTACAAAAGTGTACATCTCTGCCTAGCCCTTCGGGGATTACTACACCCACATTACTGCAGTTATGTTAGGTACTGCCCCCTTTACATCGGCATAACAGATAATTCAACTCTTCTGTGCGCGCGGCGCTATGTGTGGGTAAACCTTGTATAGAGCGATAAGGACACGTGTTGCTTCGGACGACGACTGCCGCGCAAGGAATATACTACTCTGCTGCCGCGTCACTGCCACACAAATTAGAGCTGTATAATTATACGGGCACGCACGCTGTTTTTTCTGTTCTGTGCACGTACCCATGTAATAGGCCTATTGCCATCAACCGGGCCCAAATCAGACTCCGGACTGCTACTGTGAAATTCCAGATGGAAAAACCCAATAACACGGGAATAGAACCCAGGACCTCGCGGTCAGCACTAGCGCTTGCAACCAACAGACCAACGAGGACCTTCCTTGATGTAGGTTCTTAAAATTCATACTATCCCGATCCCTAAAATATTCCGTTCGGTTAAGAAGTTAAAAGGGTTTTTAACTATTATGCATTATGACAAAAGTCCAGGCGAAGCTGTTCTCCCACACTTCTCCCTCATATCACCAACATATCCAGCACCATTTTACAAGACCGGAAAAGTGCTAGTCTAGATGTGATGCTTCACAAGAAGCGTTAAAAGCGATGTTAATAATTACAGACTATTAAGCTTGTTAAAGTTATCCATAACCGCATCGACGGAATACTAGATTCCCACCAGCCACCCAACCAAGCTGGATTCAGCCCGTTTTCGCCTCTCACCATCTTCATGCTTTAAATTAAATTATGGAAAAGCACATAGAATCTAGAAAACCCTTGTATTTGGCTTTTGTAGACTGTATAAAGGCATTTGACAGAGTGAAACACAGCCATAAATATTCTTCTTTACAAAATATACGAGTACAACTAGAACAAACTTACATATTTATAACAATAGCACAGCAAAAACATTCAACTTTATTTTCCCGGGCAAACTTTTAAAGTAGACAATGTTGAGAAAGCTAGGCGCAACAATTGTCTACAAAAGTTTCTCTTTACCCGCTCTTTCCCAAATTTTTCACTAGTAGGTACTCTTGAAGATGTATTTACGAACCTAGCGGACCTACGGTTCAGTAAAGGCATGTGGCATAAAACTCTCCAATCTTCGTTTCGCTGATGATATCATCTTATTTGCACCGACATCTGCCGAGTTAGAACATATACTCACAAGATCTCTATAATTTGGACTTATGATGAATCGGCCAAAAAGTAAAGGTAGGGTAGGACCAACAGCACAAAAAATTAAGATTTATCTCAAGTACATTTTTGAAAGTTTTCGCCGCGTTCTGTCACGCACTTACCTTGCCTCTTCTCCCTGTGGTACAAGCATTCCTGCACGATATGCAGTGGGCCCTCAATGCCGGCGATGGCTCGCTCCAGCTGCCTTCGTGTTTCGTTGAGCTTCTCACACGTCGATACTAAACGTTCCATCTCTATTGAGACCTATTAACACAGCTTCAGTGAATAAGGATAGACTAAAATGATTGTAAAAAGGATAACAATTTTCGAATTAGAGAGAACATATTTTCAAGTAATGTATTATGTCTGAAAGTCTTGTCTTTGTGTTGTGCCATAAAGCAATAGGTCTTCTACGTGAAGAATGAAGATGCAAGATTGATCAGCAATTAGTTAAGGTAGCAGATGAGAGGACTTTCTTCTGGTAGTAGGCCTGCTCGATGACTGATAAGTTCGCTGCTTCCATTCTGAAGAGGATGTGTGGCAAAAGATCGTGTGCTATCTATCACTTACCTCATTCCTCCAAAATGTAGTGTCAGTGATTCGTTCACCGATCCTCCTGCCGGAGTCTCTCTGGCCCTGTGTGCCGATCTCATCGGTTTCCCTGTAGGTAATACTCCCACATCAGTCAGACTGTAGCTCCATACACAATGAATTTTCAGAAAAGATCATGGTGGTCATGGCGCTAAATTTCTAAATTGTGGTTTTCATGTTTTTCCGAAAGGTTTTCGTATTTTTCTGTTTTTTTGTCAAGCGGTGGACCTTACCTCAGCATCCTCATGATATCATTCCGAACACGTTCGGAGAAGTTCCTCTTGGCATCAGACTCGTTATAGTTTTTGATGCTGTTCTGGTTCCACTCGTACTGCGTGTATCGAGTGTAAAGGGCTGCTCGAGCAGCGTGTTCAGGGCTTCGGTCGAACCCGGTGACCAAGTTGGGGAAACGCAGCGGCTCCGCGGCCATGCCGGCTGGAGTATAGCACGGGTCCACCATGGTGTTGGTTATTGGCTGCGATGGCCTGGTGGAGAAATGTGAGTGAAAGTATAGTTATAACACTATACTTTCACTCCTATTTCTCCGCCATGTGTTACTGTGCTGAATAGACATAGATAGAATACTCTTTATTATTATGTAATTTAAACCATATAAATTACAGATACTCGTATATATGAATAAATTTTACATAACACATTCATTTTTTTTTTCATTAATATTACACGAAGAGAAAGACCCCGGTATACGCGTGCTTCCTTGATTTATCCAAGGTCTTTGACCTCGTCTCGTACGATATCCTCTGGGAGAAGCTGGAGAGCACGGACATGCCGTGGGAGCTCATCAGCATACTCCGGTACTGGTACGGGCACCAGGTCAATAGTGTCCGGTGGGCGGGTGCAATGTCGGAATCTTATGTTAACGAATGTGGCGTAAGGCAAGGCGGCCTGTCCTCGCCTACA
The DNA here is from genome assembly GCA_948098905.1 of Tiliacea aurago. Lineage (NCBI taxonomy): Eukaryota > Metazoa > Arthropoda > Insecta > Lepidoptera > Noctuidae > Tiliacea > Tiliacea aurago. Next base: position 26,026,597 of record OX402590.1, on the reverse strand, counting down.
TTGTTCAACCTCTATATGAACGAACTGATCGTCGCGCTCAGCAGTCAACATGTCGGAAGCTATGTAGACGGAGTTTGTGTCAACAATTTGAGTTATGCGGACGACATGGTGCTGCTGAGCGCGTCAATCTGTGGGTTGAGGAGGCTACTCAGTACGTGCACGGAATACGCGCGTTGTCATGGGTTGAAATATAATGGGAAGAAAAGCCAATACATGGTGTTTCAGGCCATCGGTGTGTCGAGCCCTATGAAAATACCAGCTGTTCATCTTGATGGCATTCCAATAGACCGAGTCGACCAATTTAAATATCTAGGGCATCTACTCAACGAGGACCTGAAAGACCATGCTGACATGGAGCGGGAGCGGAGGGTGCTGTCGGTGCGAGCCAACATGATAGCCCGCAGGTTTTCACGTTGTTCTGCTGGTGTGAAGGTCACGCTTTTTAGAGCGTACTGCACATCATGTACACGAGCAGCCTGTGGGTTAACTCTACTGAAAGGGCATACAGTGCCCTCCGTGTCCAGTACAACAATGCGTTCCGGGCGGTGTTGGGGCTGCCCCGTTTCTGTAGCGCATCAGGGATGTTCGCGATGGCGCGCACTGACTGTTTCCACGCTTCTATGCGCAAGCGGTGTGCTTCCCTGGTGCGCCGGGTGCGGGCCAGCCCCCATACTATCCTGGCAATGATCGCCGACAGGCTGGACTGCCCTTATGTCCGGCATAGCTGTGGCAGGCATGTTGCTGTTCCGATGCCGGTTAGAAAATTTTAATTGATTATTGTGTTTTGTTTTAATTTTGTTTTCTGTGACCAGTAATGTGATTAGTAATTGCTTGTATTTGTATTTAATTGTTATGCCTAATAGTTAGTATGAGTCTATTGTTACTTGATAATGAATAAATAATAATAATATAGAGTAATTCAATGGGCGGTCTTATCGCTAAAAGGGATCTTTTTTTTATTACGATATGGGCCAACTCTTGACCTCGATCTCGCCTGATGGAAAGCGATGGATGAGGTCTATGATGGAACCAGCAAGTCAATCTTTTAAAGAGAGACAAGACTGCAAATAGTGTGATGGTGTGTGACGTGTAAAGCGATTTTTTAACTTATTTACAGAAATAAATACCTATCATTTCATTAGGTACATAATTATATTCAGTTACAAGACATTTTTGAAATAAAACTTCTTTACGCACGCTTGACTTGGGGAGTAAGCTGGTGATTGCGTGATGAAAGCGTTACGGAAGCGAGCCAACGGAAGTTGAGAGGGAGATATAAGTTAGTGAAGATAGAAAGAGAGAGAGTTACGTTTCGTACTTATATTACTTCAGGGTCGAGAGGAGGTGCGAGCACACATTTTCTTTCTCTCATAGCCAGTTGCATTTCGTATATATATCTCAGACACAGACACCGTGCAGGCCTATTGTTGTAAGTAAGTAAGTATAGTTAGTATTACTATTTATAAGTTTTATTTCAGTCGTGTGGTCTAAAGCACACTCGTTTTTTTTTACCCCATTATCTATCTCGTAGCAGTTGTAGGGCCATGTCAATACATTATGCTCAATAAGCTATCGGAGACTGTTAAAAAGTTAAAAGCATGAGTCTTACATGGGAGTCACCTCGATCTCCTCGTAGCCCATGATAGGCCTCCATGGGTGTTTATTCGGCGAGTGGAAGCAGTAGCCGACTTGTGGGGGCACACTGGGAGCACCCGCGACCTCTTTTACCGGGGACCATTGTTGAAGTTGCTACAAAAAACATACAAGAAACAAAACTACATCATAGTAATTTTTAAATTAATATTTATGTACTTTTTTTATACGTCCATGATTAATATTTTAAGAACGAATTATGTTTACTTATATTACATTACCGTGCACATAGAAACTTCCTTGGCCATTTTGATTATTGTTTAGTGATTGCGTGTAAAAATTTTGAAGATTTGGTAGTCATCTATAATAAAATAATAAACGAAAAGAGAAATTCAAAAATGAAAATTTTCGTGTCACTAAACTAGACCATAGACAAATAGATTATGTGTACTATTTGGTACTATTAGACAACCTAACCTCGTAAACAAAATGTACTCTGTGTGTGAACCTAACGGAAACAAACAAGTATCCCGATCCTAATAAATACGATGCATTCGTGTTTCAAGAAATGCACACTATTTAATTTTAAAATAGCACGACAGCACGGCCTTTGTATTGGATACCCTTTACTCAAAGTGGGCACCACATTATTACGAATAATTAAAAAAAACTATTAAAAATATATATATACAATATTACAGATAACAGGGATCCATAGTACGAGTATGCTAGTATTACAAAAACAAGTTAATTATATTCTAGTGTTTGTAGTAGTTAGGTAGTTAAAGAAACAATATTATTTTTATCATTATTTGATTATTTTACTTATCTCGGGATCATGGGGGGCGGTCTTTTGGAAGGAGGGTGCGAGCTTACCTATTACATATTTTACACTCCAACTTCTCGAATTCCCAATAATGATTTAGCAGAATAAAGACCACAACAAATGCAATGATGAACGCTCCCATCTATAATTAGTTTTTTATGTCAATGTCAGTGTCAACCACGAAAAAACAATTTTGACAACTAACTCTTTGGATTCTGAGAATCACGACATTCAAAGTTTCAAACCATTTTAATCCTTTAATACAGCGTTTTTTTGTTATTTATGAATAGGTGTATGTGTCTTTAGCTGTAAGCAAACATGAGTGGCGTACCAGACAACGCGCCACAGCGTAAGTAAATAACTATGAAACTATGAAAGTGTTCCATGAAACCCAGAAACCCTACCCTTCTTTGTAAAACCCTACACTTTTCGGTTTTAGATTGTCCTGGGACGCAAAGTGACGATGCTGGGAAAGCCTCAGCGTGCGCTGGATGCCCTAACCAGAACATTTGCGCTTCGGGTAAGTGTTTAAACAAACATTGACGTTGCATCAGTTATTTGTTCAGTCTTTGTTGTTAGTGCTATAATCTAGCGCTTTTATTGGCAAATAAATTACAATGCAACTTGATATTACTATTAAGATTCCTATAACTTTTAAATAGATCCTAATGTTTGCATAAAGCTTCTTTAAGTGTTATGAAAAATTATGACTGTGTGTAAAAACTATGACAAATTGTGACTCACAGTCCAGTCTAATATTGTTGCAATGTTTCACTGGTGCAAAATACTACCTACTAGATTCATCAGTTGGTTCCCTTTTGTTACATTCTGTTTTTAACGAAGAAGCTTCCAATTTAAAAGCAAGCTCGTTCAATCAAGGAATGACATAGCTGTAAAATTATTTATTCATTCTTGAATTTGCAACTACTCATCTGATGTTATGTTACAAGCACCTGAACTAAGATTTTACTTGCATGTTACTTACATTATCTTCTGTTATCAAATGATGTTGTAAAATGTTTTTTTTTATATTGATTTAAAGTCCTAAATCAATAAGTTGATGATCCTGTTTCAAATTACTGTCTTATCAATGTTAACACGGCTTCAAGATGAGATCATGTGATTTTTTAATAAAAATCATGATTTAAATCAAACTGGATTTTTTTCAATAAAGTTCATGGTTTATTTAGAATTTTATGTGATTCGCGATTTAAAATGGTCTTTTAATCGCTGCTGTAGTCCCTGTATCTCTTTATGGCATTTATTCCACACTGCCCTAGATCCCTTTTTATTAAATCATGTTTTTTTAGTTTATTGCTGCCAAATAGGGTCTTTTTTCGTCCAGTCATTCTCACAACACAAATGAGAATTACAAATTCACAAATAAAACAATATTTTACGACGCGCCAATATTCATCCGGTGAACGACAGCATGAAAATATTGACAATTTAGGGGAATCCCGGAAATACACAAGTTTTTCTTAAAGAGTTATCAATGTTAGACCATTTTAGGGGAATGCCGATGTTTTCTTAGAGAGTTGTCAGTTAACAAAATAAAAATCAACTATTTACGGTGAAAAAAAAGAAAAATAAATAAACAAAATCATGATTTATTTGATTTTTTTTTTTAATAAAAGATATGTCATAAACAAAAAATCATGATTTTATCAACGCTGATTGACCATATAATTTTTTTTTGTTTATTATGTACCTCTATAGACAAAGATTTTCATGAGCCTGCTATCTCTTTGCCCCAAACAAACATCCATCTATGCTTTAAGAATGCATTGAAAAAGTCAAAGACAATGACTACTATGGGTAAACAAAATTATAGCTTTCGCAAAAGATTGAAAATCAATTCTATTAGCAGCAATCCTACACCAATGCTTGGAGCCAAAGTCAAAGTCAAATTATTTCTTTCAAATAGGCACATAAAAGGCACTTTTAAACATCAATGGGCCATGGCGGCCGTCAGTTGTTTATTTCAACCAGCCCACCTCCCTCGAAGCTGATTAGGTCTCCTGATCTGCATAGGATATCTGTGAAGGATCTGGGTGACCCGAGGGTTTCTGGGCTGATCTGGGTGACGCCTGTGCAGTCAAAGAGCATATGCGCACCTGTTTCTTCAGCCTCCATGCAAGCCCTGCACAGAGAGCTGTCCGTTATGCCTATTGTGTGGAAGTGTTTGTTCAGTGAGCAGTGTCCCGTGATGGTCCCCGTCACCAGGCGTAGCAAACGCCTGGTTAGCCTGCCATCTAAGGATGGTATGGATTTCCTGAAGCCTGGTGTCGAAGTACACCAGTTCTCCGCCTGTGTGTGGATGAACTCCTGTAGCCACCTGCGTAGTTGGTTGAAGGTGATGGGTACGATAGGTTCGGGTCCACAGACTGACGCGCTAGATGCTCTCCTAGTTAGTTCGTCAGCTGCATAATATAGCCCTCCTCGATACTTATATTTCATTATGATTTTAAACATAAATAAAACATAACTTTCTTTTTAACAGGTGCAGCATCAGGACCAGACCCTGCAATTCAAATAATCAAGGAGCGGCTCTCGAATGTGAAGCATAAAATATTAATCCTGTCAGGAAAGGGAGGAGTGGGCAAGAGTACGGTCACATCTTTACTTGGACATGCACTGGCTGCTAGGGACCCTGATGCTAATGTAACTATAATATTTGTTTTATAGGAAAGCACCAAGATTCCGACAACCAGTCTAACTAAGGGGTATTGTAGTGCCCAGTGTACTGTGTTTTGATCAGGATAGACTGGTAGCCGACCCCAAAATATTTGGGAAAAGGCTAGGCAGATGATAAAATACAATACCACATAAAAAAAACTGTCTATCAACATCCCTGCAATCTAAGTGTCCCTGTAGCCCTGTAGCCTATGACAGTCATGCAGCAGACCCTTAGAGCATTAAACTATTACAATTCGGGCTGGTTAATTTTGTATTAAATGGTCATGCTGTAAAACATTCCCTTTTTGAATACTTTTCAATCCTTATTCATAGATGGAAGTGAAGTTGTAGACAAATAACCATTGAAAAGGTTCATGTTTGATGTTACCCATTTTAATTTACTTTATTTATAATTTTATGAGATAGGTGTCTTTAAAAGTTTTTTATTGATGAATGACCGTCATTGACCTTGCGATGGTGAACTTAACCCAAACATGGTACCTACCTCTAAAACTAATAATGTAAACCATAGCTTAGCAAAAGTCTATTAAGAAAAAAACAATCAAATGACGTCAATCAATCGACATTTAGGTATCCCTACCTAAATGATTGATGATGAATTGATGATACAATGAAGTGAACCTAAAGGCAATGCACTTTGATGACTTCTTGGATTTATTTAATAGATGGCCGTTATAATTTATAACGCGTGATAACCGTGTTGGTAACCGTAATGGCCGTGTTTAACCCGTTGGATAACCCCTCTGTTATCCACTGGGTTATATTTATGCCGTATTTTTATAAGAAAATAGCCAGTTACAATATTTTGCCACTCAAATTGATTATAGGCACTAATAAAATTATAAATTAAAAGATATTGAAATCATTTGTACCTACATCAAAAAATTGCAGAATTAATAATTCACCAATTTGTTCCATGTCCAAATTGATTGTTTATTACACATTCAATCACATGAATTAAAACGTCACGATGCAATGCAGCGACAAAAAGTACTCGGAGAACAGTAGAGGTTGAATAATTAAAGAAATAATTAACATTACCCTATTATATCTCGAGCGTCGTTCATACGCATTTCCAAAATCCATTTTCGCGGCAAAATATTTTGTTTTTCAAATAGAGAACCGAGCACAGACAACACGTGTATTGATTCCAAAGGCACGGTTTCAAAGAATTCGCACAGTACAGCCAGACGGTGGCACTGCCTGGTACAACCTTCGTCGTGCGTCGTATATAATATAGGTCAGGTTTTATGGGGTAATTTATTATAGTCGATGCATAAGTACCTAGTTGCATTGTGTGTTGTTTTAGTTGTTGTTGTGGTTGTTTTGTATACTTACTTACATCTACGAAAACATAGACCTAAGATATTTTTAATTATTTTTATTTAAATAAATAGAATTACCCATTGGCCCAAAGGCACTGTTGTGTGTCTAGGCTCAATAATTATTTGCTAACTGACAGCATATTTTGCCAAGGTAAACTAAATTGAAGATAACAGCTAACCACTGACTCGACTGTCATCAACCACTTAAACTGGCCTGACCGTTTTCATTGCATTGATTCCCTTGTAGCAAAACGATGTTTCAAAGAAAGGGTGACATAAAAGGCATGAATTAAAAAAATATATATTTTCAGGTGGGTATATTGGACGCAGACATCTGCGGGCCCAGTCAACCGCGTGTGCTTGGAGTAAGAGGCGAGCAAGTTCACAACTCTGGATCAGGATGGTCGCCTGTTGTAAGTATTAATTAGATAAATTGCATTTAAAGTCTGCCCTTTCTAGCAAAGGTTGGCCCATCTGCAATGTAACGAAATTAGCATTAGCGATGTGTTTACGTGGCGTCTAACTGTATACCTATGCTTGTTATGACCCAGACCCAGTTCAAAGATATACTAAGAATACAATAAACATGACACACAAAAATGCGTACATTTTCATCCTGTTTATTGTATTCTTGGTATATAGTTTTTATAGCTACCAATCTCAACAGAGAGGTGATAAAACTAATCTCTTCTCAAAGGTCAACTATGACGGTGTGATTAAAAATCTAGAGACAGTTGACTTCTCATTCATTAATGATGAAGCGGATGCAAATGACGCTGCAACTCTTTTTGTTGAAAAAATTTCCACAGCTCTAGAAGTAAATTCAACAAAACATAAAAGTCCTAGTCGAAAAAGAATACTTACTACTTACTTACCTTGGCTGACCCCAGGATTACTACGATACATTCGCTATAGAGACAGACTACGCAAAAAGTTTTCGTGTAGTCCAGACAACCATGTACTCCAAACATCGTATAAAAGATATCGTAACTTTTGCAACTCATTGCTGAGAAAATTGAAAATCAACTATGAACGATCTCTTCTGCAAAGCGCAAATAATAACAAAGATAAATGGGAAGCGGTTAAAACCATTATACAGCAGAAAAAACAAAAAACAGTAGCTGATAACCTTATAAATGCTTATAATTCTATAGATGATATAGATAACCATTTTTCTAACATTGGCAAACAGCTAGCAAATAATATAATTGACTCCTCTTATTCTAACTCATTACCATATAGAACGGACATATCGACTAATTTAAATTCTATCGTACTACTTTCCCCGGATGAAGCTGAAATCGAAACATTAATACTTAACCTGAAGAATGACTGTGCTGTTGGTTGGGATTCCATACCAGCAAAACTTCTTAAAATGGCTAGACATGTCATTGTTCCTCAACTAACAAAGCTAATAGGGATCTGCATTGCGCAAGGTGTTTTTCCACGAGTTTTCAAAAAGTCACTAATAACTCCAGTCTACAAGAGTGGATCTAAGGACGGTGTCGAGAACTACCGGCCTATCTCGGTTCTTCCTACAATATCAAAAATACTTGAGAAAGTTCTGAACAGTAGGTTGATACGCTACTTAGAACGTAACAAGATCCAGTCGGAATCACAATTTGGCTTTAGACGAGGAAAGAACACTGAGGATACTGTCAGCCAACTTGTGGAACACATATCATCTTGTGTGGATGCTAATCAAAAATGCGTCGGCATCTTCCTCGGCTTGGCTAAGGCCTTCGACACCGTCTCGATTCCTTTTCTTGTGGACAAGCTAGAGCGTATTGGCATTCGGGGGAATGCTTTAGGAATTTACAGGGATTTCCTCTATGACAGGACACAGAGAGTGAAAATTGGGGAACACATTAGCTCAGATGCCCGGGTTGTATATGGCGTACCACAAGGAAGTATCCTCGGCCTGAGTCTATTCTTAATATACATAAATGATCTGTGTCAGCAAACGCTTTTTAATGGCAAAATTTTCACGTATGCTGATGATACAGCTCTTGTCTTTCATGGCGGGACCTGGGATGAGGTCAAACAAAACGCTGAGGTAGGACTGCATAAGGTAAATCAGTGGCTTAGAGCCAATCTCTTGACTTTGAATCTTTTGAAATCGACACAAATTCAGTTCAGTTACTCTAAGATCAATCCCAAAAATATTGACATAAAATTACATTTGTGTAACTCACCTCAGGACAATACAACCTGTTCATGTCTGACTTTAGGGAAATCGGTAACCGTAAAATATTTAGGGGTTATCCTGTACGGAAAACTGAGCTGGCGCCAGCATATAGACCTTGCCACCGCGCGTATTAGAAAATTGGTTTGGATTTTTAAGAGACTCTAGAGATGTGGCTGACTATGAGCTATTACGCACTAGGTCAATCAGTTCTCGCATACTGTATTCGGGTTTGGGGTGGCGCGTGTAAGACGTATATGATTCGCCTTGAAAGGGCTCAAAGAACTGTCCTTAAAGTAATGACATTCAGGTTCCCCACCATAACTTTATATGAGAAATGTCAATTATTAACAGTACGGCAGATGTATATTTTAGAAACTGTCATCAAGCAGCACCATATTACGCCATACAATAAAAGCATTTTTTTAAAACGCACAATACGAAACATCTGCTCACTTGTTAAATGTCAAACTGCATCAGCTAGAAAGCAACACAAGTATTTGTCATTTTTTTTTTGTATAATAGGACAAACAAAGAGCTTAATATAAATCCCCTCACAATGAAGGAAGCTAAAAGTAAGGTTAAATCATGGCTACTAACTCATGACTATAAGCAAACCGAACTCCTTCTAAAATAGGTACAAATAAAACAATTCACACATCCCACACAAACACACGTCTCTATTACATCACACACCACATACCTACATTACACACTCACACACCACACCATATACACTATACATCAAACACTTATAAATTACTCCACGTAAGGAATGTTTTATATGTTTACTTATAATTTTCTTTTTTATTTTCAATTTAATTTCCATTTTTATTATGACCTATATTAATTTGTATGTGTTTTAGATTCTTATTGCACACACTGGCTCTTGTAACACAGGTGTTATACCTAGCGCAGGACTCAGGGCCTCACTATGCTGTTAAAATTATTTATGCCCATAAAGAAATTAAATTAATTAGCTATAAAAACCATTTCATAATTTGACAACACTGATAGGCAAGAAAAGTTCTAATCATTCACTTATTTAATTCGTTAGTCGGCTCTAGTCATTCACTCATTTAAATCGTTAGTCGGTTCTATTCATTCATTCATTTAATTCGTTAGTCGGCTCTAGTCATTCACTCATTTAAATCGTTAGTCGGTTCTATTCATTCATTCATTTAATTCGTTAGTCGGCTCTAGTCATTCACTCATTTAATTCGTGAGTCGGATCTAGTTTATAACATCCATGTTACGATTACAACCATAATAGTATGGTTGACTTTACGGATCAAGTTTGTAACAGTGCGATGTCGCGTTCCAGTTCACCAACACACAAATCAAGGCTGTTTTTTGTTAAAATTTGGCAAAATTATGGCTTCGATCCTTTTGATTTTCTATTAAAAGGTTTGTCAATGTAATCTTTCAATATAGCAGACTAGATGTTGACCGCGACTTCGTCTGCGTGTATTTTGTATTTCATCGTTATTTTATACAAATATGCGGGATGAAAAGTAGCCTTTGTCCTTCTCCATATCCCAGGCTACCTATCGGTCAAATTTCATTACAATCGGTTCAGTGCTTTAGGCGTGAAAAGTTAACCCATGGACAGAGTTACTTACGCAATTATATTATTACCAGCTTTTTCCCGCAGATCCGCCCGCGTGGTGGTCGGAAATTGTCCCACAAAATCGTACCACCGGGATAAATAGTGTCCTATGTCCTAACCCTGGTCATGGTCTATCGATGTGCCAAATTTCATCCAAATCCGTTCAGCCGTTTTTGCGTGATTGAGTAATAATAAATATACAAACGTTTAAATCGCTTCGAATCGAATTAGCTGTGAAAAATTCGCTAAATGAACACAGTCACAACCGTCAACGATGTTTGCCCTCACGCGTCTACTCCAAGGAACATATTTTACTCTGATCTACCCGCGCTCGCGTCGCGCACTCGGCGATGGCGCGTCATCGCCTGGCCCGCCCCACCACCTCGCTCGGCGCGCCGCCCGCGCCGCCGACTTAGGCCCGGTTCTCACCAAAGCGGAGAGAACAGGAGATGTTTGTAAACGACCAATAAGATACCGATACGATACCATTACCGATCGCATCGAAATAACGATATCTTATTGGTCGTTTACAAACTGGAAGCCGGGCCTTATGGCAGACAAGGCTTTAATGGAGCTACGCTCAGGTCATTCTTATCGTGGTAACTTTTAAACTAATCGTCCAAATTACTTAGTGTAATACATACATATATTATTATGCTGCCGCGGACTTGTATTTAGAACTGTGTCAGACAAACAATCAAAGTAAAAATATTTGCAAATAGGCACATAAAAGGCACTTTTGAACGTCAAATTTTACAAAAAAATTGAATTGATTCTAGTCGCCCCTTCCAAAAGGTAGTTTCGTATGGAGAAGAATGGTCAAGAAACTGTCGTTACTCTTTTAAAAGGTTTTACAATATTTTGTATAGGTACATTAATTATGTGTGAAGACGATGCACTTAGAATAGAATGACTATACCACAATAGATAAAAGAATCACACGATACATTACAGTGCCCGAGGCCTAAGCTGAGCTTTGCATTTGTGTGAGTGCACATAGATAGTGTAGGTGTGACGGTAGGTATAGAGCGCGACGCATCTTTTGCTTGGTTTAAATCGGTTTATGCCATCGGCCTGAGGCGCGGTGCGTCCCTCGTGTGACACAACACCGTCGCGCACCTTCCACACTTCACCTCTTGTAATCAACCACTCACACAAATGCAAAGCTCAGCTTAGGCCTCGCGGACTGTAATGTATCGTGGGATTATTTTACCTATTGTGGTATAGTCATTCTATTCTAAGTGCATCGTCTTCACATATTATAATTATATAGTTAATGTAACTCTTAACGGTTTAGGCAGCGTACGCTGAGATAGCTCTCATAGGGCGGGAATTTTTCCGACTTACTTGATACTTATTGTTACATTATGGCCAAATCACACAAAATCTTTATAAATTGTAGGCTGTGTTATTCTGATTTATATGCTATATTACTGTAAAGTTTCATCAAAATCCGTTCAGTAATTTTTGCGTGTAAGAGTAACAAACATACATCCTTCCATCCATCCATCCATCCATCCATCCATCCATCCATCCATCCATCCATCCATCCATCCATCCATCCATCCATCCATTCATCCATCCATTCATTCATTCATCCATCCATCCATCCATCCATCCATCCATCCATCCATCCATCTATCCATCCTCACAAACTTTCGCGTTTATAATATTAGTAGGATATATAAGTATGGTTATATAAGTGTGCCGTGTGGGGCCGGACGTAAAGAATAGCACCATCCTATGTCATCCCGTGTGTGGTAAAAGGCGAGTAAGGGACTTACTAGAGAATGGGCAGCAGCGTTCTCTGTGCGTTTTAATACCATACTGCGATCGCCAACCCGCCTGCCAAACGTGGCGATTATGGCAAACCCCCCCTTGAGGCACGCCTATTTCCAGCTGTGGACGTCTTTCGGCCGAAAGATGATAAGTATGTATATTTGCAATTTTGCATGCTTATTATAGCCAGACTCGGATTCACACAACACTTAAGGAAGCACCTACTATGTTGTGCTACCACCATACCGAAGAGGTTTTTCTACCTTTGCTTTTCAGCGGACATGTAAATATTATATTTTTAATTATGTTCACAGTATGTAACAGACAACCTGTCATTGATGTCTATCGGCTTCCTGCTAGGCAGTCCAGACGACGCGGTCATATGGAGGGGGCCGAAGAAAAATGGTAAGAACCTGATATTTACCACAAAAACGAGACAACATTATGAAGAAGCAAGTGTTCTGAATCATTGTATTGTTTTCAGGCATGATCAAGCAGTTCTTGAGTGAAGTGGACTGGGGAGACCTGGATTATCTGCTAATAGATACGCCACCAGGTACGTCTATGTTCTATGTTATAGGGTTTGGTTTCCGCACTTAGTCCTTCATGTGGACCATTGTGCGTGGGCCATGGCGGCCGCCTGTTATTTTTTTATTCCAACCAGCCCACCTCCCTCCAGAAGCTGATTAGGTCTCCCGGTCTGCATAGAACATCTGTGAAGGATCTGGGTGACCCGAGGGTTTCCGTTCTGATCTGAGTGACGCCTGTGTAGTCAAAGAGCACATGCGCAACGGTTTCTTCAGCCTCCATGCAGGCCCTACACAGAGGGCTGTCCGTTATGCCTATTGTGTGGAAGTGTTTGTTTAATGAGCAGTGTCCCGTGATGGTCCCCGTCACCAGGCGCAGGCCGTTAACGCCTGGTTAGCCTGCTATCTAAGGATGGCATGGCTTCCCTGGACTGCCTGCAGCCCGGTGTCGAGGTCCACCAGTTCTCCGCTTGTGTGTGGGTGAAATCCTGTAGCCACCTGCGTAGTTGGTTAAAGGGGATGGGTACGATGGGTTCGGGTCCCCAGACTGACGCGCTGGATGCTCTCCTAGCAAGTTCGTCAGCTGCGTCGTTACCCAGTGATCCGCTGTGTCCTTTTATCCATTGCAGTGTCACTGTGTTACGGTTGCACACCGTCACCCGCTCCAGTGCATTGTGACATTCTAGTGTTAGTCTGGAGGTAATATATTTTTTATCTAGGGATTGCAGAACTGAGACACTGTCAGACAGTATACGTATACGAGTGTCCGTAACTTTCCTGGCTTCTATGGCGTAAACCGCTTGTATAATGCCCACACATTCCGCCTGGAAGACGGTGTTGAACACTCCCAGCGGGCTGGATATATTTATGTTAAAGTCGTGTGAGAAGACTCCGACTCCGGTTCCGGAGTTGGTCTTTGATCCGTCGGTGTATACTCTCATCTCTTTCGGGCCTGAGTAGTCACACCGTTCTTCTGTGAGTATAACGTTGTAGTGCTTCTGAAAGAAGTGTAGTTTCTGGGCTTTGTCGCAGGGTGATGCCATCATCGGTTGTCGTTCGATTGCATCCTCCCTTATGCGTGTGTGCTTGACCCTAGAGTCTTTGCTTAGGGTTCCCGATAAGTAGAGCCTGAAGGCGGCCAGGGCTGCCTCCTCTCGCACGACGAGGTGTAGAGGTGGCAGTCCTAGCATTACTTGTAGTGCGGCAGTAGGTGCAGTCCTCATACTGCCAGTTATTGCTACACAAGCAAACCGCTGCAGTTTTTCGAGGTCTTTCCGGGCTGTGCTCAGGTCCGTCCTGGGCCACCAGACCAGTGAGCCATATGTAATAATTGGTCGGATGACTGTTGTGTATAGCCAGTGGGTGACCTTGGGGCTGATGCCCCAGTTCCTTCCAAGCAGTCGTTTGCACTGCCATAGGGATATGCTGGCTTTTGTGGTGATGTAGTTGGTGTGTTTTGCCCAGTTCAGCTGTTTGTCCAAATAGATGCCCAGGTATTTGGTTTCGGTTGATAGGCTTAGGGTAGTTCCAAAGAGTTGTGGCAGTTGTAGTGTCACCAACTTCCTCTTTTTTGTGAAGAGAATCAGTTCGGTTTTTGTCGGGTTCACCGACAGTTGGTGTTTGTTGCACCAGTCCTCTACTATTTTCAAAGCTTGGCGCATTAGGTTGCATAAGGTGTTTTCGTGGGTGCCATTTATTATTATGGTTATATCGTCGGCGTAGCCTACGGTAAAATAACCTTTGTCGTTGAGTGTTTTAATGAGGCTGTCTACCACCAGGTTCCATAGAAGCGGCGAGAGGACACCCCCTTGCGGGCAGCCCTTCGCCACGATGGCCCTTGTGGTGTCATTTACGGTGACTTGTACAGCTCTCATTTTGAGCATGTTGGTGATCCAGCCGCTCACGGTCGGGTCTATGTTGTGTCTGTTTAGAGCCATGTTAATGCTGTTGAACATGGTTTTGTCAAAGGCGCCCTCGATGTCAATGAAGGCGGCTAGTGATGAGCATTTGTGATCCACTGCGCATTCAATCTTAGAGACCACGCTGTGTAGCGCGGATTCTGTTGATTTGCCTGTGGAGTACGCATGCTGTTGTTTATGGAGTGGTTTTACCCGAAGGGGTCCGTCTCGAATGTGTCTATCACAGAGTCTCTCCAGGGTTTTCAGTAGGAAGGATGTAAGACTGATAGGCCTATAAGCTTTGGGTTGTGTGTAGTCGGTTTTGCCCGGTTTGGGTATGAAAATGACTTTCACTTCGCGCCATGCTAGTGGTATGTGTCTGAGTGCTATACATGCTCGATAGATCTCCACTAGCCACGGCGTCAGATGATCTATCCCCCACTGTAGCAGGGCTGGGAAGATGCCATCCAGCCCTGCTGACTTAAATGGCTGAAAAGTGTTGATAGCCCACCTTATACGAGCTTCTGATGCTATATTATGGGCTCTTGACCAGTCTTGATCCGTTGGGGTCCATTCTGGCACAACCTCCCACGTCCTGTCTTCCAGGAGTTTGCAGTCCGGGAAGTGAGTCTCCAGAAGGACCTTGCTGGTTTCATGGTCAGTTGTTGTATATGAGTTGTCGGGTTTTTTCAGCGCGCCTAGGGTCCGGTCCTGGTCAGTTGATAGGATCTTCCTCACCCTTGCGGCTTCGTTATTTGTCTCTATGGATTCACAGAATCTCCGCCAAGCTGTTCTCCTGGCAGTCCTGATCTGTTTTCTGTACAAATATTGAGTTTCTTTGTATAGCTCCCAGTCATCCGGGAGTCTGGTGTTTTTGGCTCTGTTGAATTGCTTACGAAGTGGATCTCTGAGTTTACTAAGTTCAGCGTTCCACCAGGGGTTTCTCTCTGCCTTGGTTCGTGGCGTTCTTAGTTTGCAGCATGCATGGTAGGCTTCGGTTATGTATTCTGATAACTTTGTGACAGTGTATTCTAATTGTGCAGGGTCGGTTAAAGTTGTTAGTGTTAAGTGCCTAGCTAGTAGTGAGTGAGGCTAGGAGTCTCTTAAATCCTGGCACATCGGTGCGCCGAGGGTTTCATCTCGGTATCGGTTTTTTAAAGTTTGTTGTTAGTGTGAATCGGATTCTTCTATGGTCTGAGCAGGAAGGCTCGTCCGACACGTGCCAATTTGTAATAAAGTTTGTCGCGTTTTCCGTAGCAAGCGTTAAGTCAATGATCGTTTGTCCTCGGACTGTGACCCAAGTGGGTTCCGAGCCGCGGTTTACGATGTTAAGGTTAGTAGAGAATAAATAGGTGGATAGTACCTCTCCTCTGGAGTTCGGTGCGTCGCTGCCCCAGAGCGGATGGTGGGCGTTCGAGTCAGTGCAGATGATCAGATCTAGGTTGGCTCGCTCGCAGTGCTGTACTAGGTCGGCCACCTCTTTCGGCGGACAGTCGGCGTTCTCGCCTGGCATGTATGCCGAGGCCAGTACAACATCAGGGACATCGCCTTCAGTTTGGAGTCTGACGGCTGTCAGATCTCTGGAACAGAATTGAGTAAGTGGTGCGATAGGGATATCTTTGGGTATGTAAGCGCAGGTTCTTGGTTTGTCTGGGCTGTGTGTGTTAAGGATTAGCTTACCTCCGATGTTACCGAGGCCGCATACTCTGTTGTTCCTGATCCACGGCTCTTGGATCAGTGCAATGGTCCGGGGCTTAACCTCCAGCGCCCTGCGCAAGCTAGCCGTGGCAGTCTGGCTATGCTGGAGGTTTGTCTGTATTATTAGGAGGGGCGATGACGACGGTGGGGTGGAGTTAGTCGGAGACGGATCCATCGGAAATTGCCTCCTCCACCTCCACCCTGTGCTGTTCGTCGTGTCGGTCACCCGGAGACGAAGCCAGCAGGAGCTCGTTCCATCCAGGTGATGCGGGTGGTATGTCGTGCTCTACGTCGGCCATTGCTGCTCGGGCCATGACCTCCTCCAGCTTGTCCATGTCCGTGTCGCTCGTCCGTGTCGTTGTCGGTTGCGTCGTAGTCGGGTCCGTGTTGTCGGTCGGGGTGTCAGTAGGTGGGGTTGGGGTGTCGGAGGGTTGGGCCGTGGGCCAGAAGCGCACGTATATTGACCCGAGCAGGTACGATATCCGACGCTCCCGGGCCAGGACCCTTTCGACTTCCTCCGGTGGCACACCTAGGGTCAAATAAGTCCCGTAGTTGTCGCCACCGACGGAAGTAGCCCTGTAAAGCGACCACCTGGCTATGTCATACCAAGTATTCTGACGAATCAGAATACTTTGGAGCCAGGCTATGTCCCCATTGTACTGTGGGACGAAGAGTGAAGCTCGGACGCGGGTGGGTACGTCGGACTGTCTCATCACCGTTAGAGTGAGGTCGGTGTCTGGGAGTCTAATCCTCGGTACGTTCTCTGTCAGCCAGGTCAGGGCGTTGTCGTCCTCACACCACAGCTGCACGGTACCTTCCGCTACCCGTGGGTAACCGCGGAAGGCCGGGAGCAGTGATGTCGAGTCCGTGTTAATCACTAGGTTCTCTAAGTCCGTCTTAATCCGTGTGGCCTCTTCCTTTGTCAGGTCTCTAGAGGGGGGAGGAAAGTAGACTGCTACGGCCAGCCGCGCAGGAATGTCCTTCGTGGCTCGCGCGTAGGTCCTCTGCCCCCCTTGAGCAGAGTGGATCCTCACACGTTTGGCGTCCCCCTGAAGCGTGCTCGGCGAGGACGTGTCATTAGGGCGCCCCCTCTTCGCCGGCCCTGTTCCACTCGGTCCAGGCTGCGGGTCAGAGGTGCCTGGCTGGATATTTTTTGCCGGCAACGCCAGGTGTGAAGATCCAGCCCGCCTGCCCCTCTTTTGCTGTGGTCGAGGTGGGTCTTGTGTCGTGTCCGTGTCCCTGGGTTGAATGGCGGCACCGGCAGGCTCTGACGCGTGCAGAGGCTTTTCGCGCTGGGTTTCCCCTTCGCGTACTTGCCGCTGCCCGCGTGGTTCTGCGACCGGCAGCTTTTCGCGCTGGGTTTCCCCTTCGCGTACTTGCCGCCGCCCGCGTGGTTCTGCGACCGGCTGCTTTTCGCGCTGGGTTTCCCCTTCGCGTACTTGCAGCTGGCCACATGGTTCCGCGTCCGGCCGCTTTTCGCGCTGGGTTGCCCCTTCGCGTACTCGCGGCTGGTCGCGTACTAACTCTTCGGCGTCCGATCGCGCTTCGCGCTGGCTAAAGCCGTCGCGGGTATTGCGCTTTCGGTCGCCTACTTTCTTCCCCCGACCGATTTTTCCGCGCTTGTTCAGCATGCGTACTCCGTCAGCCGGGAAAGTGCTAGAGCTGCCAGGGTCGTCATCCTTCCCCGTCTGTCCTCGTCTGTGTTGGTCTCGGTCCTCATCCGGGTAGGTGAAGCTGCTACGCACAATACTCTGTTGCCAGAGGCTTGTGGAGGGCAGGGATCCCGTAGCGTACGTTGGCGCGTGGGTCGCAGCCGATGGTGGGTTAAGTGGCGCGTGAGTCGCAGCCTGGGTTGTGGGCGCGTGAGTCGCAGCCTGTGTTGTGGGCGCTAAAACAGCAGCCGGCCGCGCTGAAAAGCGCGGCACCAAAGAGCAGATTGGTGCCCCCCCCAGATTACGTTGGGGGCTGACCGCCGAGGCGGTGTGGGATTCCCCGGCTTGGCCGGGACCCACCTGGGTAGAAATTTTCTCACTCTGCATAGTTATTGGTATTGTGGGGGGTGGGCTTTTTTGGAATCGAGGTTGGACTGTTGTTGGAGGACCGACAGGATATAGGAATGGGGGGGAAGGTAATCGTGGGTGGGGGTGTGGGTTCTTGGGGGTCACCCTAGGCTTGGGATTTGGCCTAGGGATTTGGTGTCGACAGGATGTATGGATAAAGAGGGATGGATAATTAGGTGATAGGAACATAGGAAGAGGTAGATGGGTTGTCCTAAGCCTGGGGTTTGGCCTTCGGAAACTTCTCTTGTCCGGGATCTTTTGAGATGCTCCGGGTGCAGGGTCGACCTTTACCAGTCGGTCCCGCAGCCGGAGTTGGGCTATCCGCAACCTGCCCACCCGCTCGGTTGCAGGAGAAGAAGTGCCTGGCAGTCTGGGTCGCCCCACCACGGATGTACGTATATACCCGCGTTGGGGCGACCCAGCCTCCCCCGAGCACCAGGTACGTCTAATTTATATGAAGTCGAAATTCTCGAAATCAATAATATAAAATATTTGACGGCACAGTTGGCGCAGTGGTTACGCGATTGACTGCTGCGCTGCGTGTCGCGGGTTCGATTCCCGCACGGAACAAATATTTGTATGACCTACAAGTAGTTGTTCCGGGTCTGGCTGTTTGTGTATGTGAGTTTAAATGTTTGTAAACGCACCCACGATACAGGAGAAATCCCTAGTGTGGGGCAAGGTTTAAAAAAAAAAATTGCAGCTTGGAGTCTAGATTTGTGCCCGGTTGATGGCAATAAGCTCGCCTCCATGGGCTGGGACATGGGACTTAAACATAACTGGCGAGACGCGGGTGTACTATTTGTACACGTCTGCCGTACCCTACGAGGGTTAAAGGGGCTTCTAGACTCTAGTATCTAGAGCCAGCGGTTCAGGGTGTGCGATTTCTGTCAGTGAATGGATGAATTTAAGTTTTTATGAAGTAGATTGAAACTCAAAAGTATAATTATAAATAAGTAAGTATTTCAAAGAAAAGTGTTCATAACTCACCTTAATTATCTCCATTTTTTACAACTTCTGCACCTATACAACATTATTTTTAAGCGAAACCCGAAACACGTGTCTAGTATTTTTATGTAAACAATCTATGTACACAATTTCAAAACTGTATCATGAAAAATCACAAAGTTATAAGGTTGTTATGTTACCGGGTTGTCCATACAAAAACATGCTAACGGCGCCCCCGCGCGTACAGGGTCGTCTTGCGCTCATTGATAATAATTTGGCAGTAGGTACCTAACCGTACGGCGATTGTATTGTAAGTAATTAAATGATGATAACATTTTCCATCACACTTAAATATTTTTAGGACAAAATATAACATGGTGTAAAAATTATTCAAATCGATTCTGTTCCTTATTCTGAACAAACTATATTTAGGTTTCGCATTGAGTAAAAATAATGTTGTATAAGTATAGACAATCGACTAATTTCCATCAGGAATATCCGTCAGCGTGTTAACCAATAGGACACGCCACAATTGTGGCGATAAGTCCCCTCTTTGAGGAGTGGCTAGAGAGGCGCCACGGCGTCCTCGCCTTTCGCCTGACGCAGGTCCTCACCGGACACGGGTGTTTCGGGAGGTTCCTGTTCAGGATAAAACGGGAGGAAACGCCCGGGTGTCACCACTGTGTGGATCGCACGGAGGACACGGTGGAGGTCTGCCCGGTTTGGGTGGAGCACCGCCGTGTCCTCACGGAGGTGATCGGCGGCGGCGATCTCTCGCGTCCGGCCCTGGTTGAGGCCATGGTTCGGAGCGAGAGTGCATGGGAGGCCGTCACCTCCTTCTGCGAAGCAGTAATGCTTGCGAAGGAGGAGGCGGAACGCGTGAGGGTGAGGCAGGGTTCGCGCCCTCACGCCCTTAGCCGCCGCAGGAGACGGCCCGGGCGTCGGGAGTCGCCAGCTGATTTCCAGCCACCGTAGGCGCGGGCCTGCGGACGGTGAGCGATGGGTAGCTCGCCGTCCGATAAGGACCAGGCCCGGGTCGACGGTGCGTTGTGTTCCACGCGCGCCTCAAAGAGATGTCAGCACCAACTGACGGGGTCCGTCAGGGCCAATGCCTGCCAGGGTTGCGAGTTTGTCCGAAAGGGATATCGTGACCCCGGCACACAGGCAGCGGAAGGAACACGGGTGGGTTTTAGTCAGTAAAAGTCCTCCCGCTCAGCCCAGAGCGGGAGAAGTTATTTGATAATTTCCCACCCAAAAAAAAATCGTGTTAACCAATAGATTTAATTAAATCATATGTTGTCTCCTCCCCAGGCACATCAGACGAGCACTTATCTGCGGTCCAGTATCTAACGTCAGCCGGTCTGAGCGGCGCACTAGTAGTCACGACACCGCAGGAAGTGGCTCTGTTAGATGTCAGGAAGGAACTGCAGTTCTGTTCAAAACTCGGAGTGCCTGTCATAGGTGTCTTGGAGAATATGTCGCTGTTTATCTGTCCTAACTGCAAGGTAACTACAACAGCTTTTCAGTTTTACAAAGAAATTCAGTTTAAATTACGGAAATATGTGTCACATCTAGTAGATATAATATATAGGCTGCATTCCGAATTAAGACCATAATCGCTGTAATCGTTTAGCACGCTAAACGGTAATAGGGAACGCGTTTAAGCGCGCTAAAATCGATTACAGCGATTATGGTCTTAATTCGGAATGCAGCCATTGTTGTCTGCTAATGTCATCAAAGTCGTCTGTATGGTGCCGGACGTAAAGAATAGCACTCCCCTATTTCTTCCCGTGGATGTCGTAAAAGGCGACTAAGGAACTAACTAGAGAATGGGCAGCAGCGTTCTCTATGCATTTTAACACCATACTGCGATCGCCAACCCGCCTGCCAAGCGTGGCTATTATGGCAAATCCTTTGGAGGCCTATGTCCAGCAGTGGACGTCTTTCGGTTGAAATGATTATAATGTCACCAAACAGATTTGTGATGAGAGTGATGAGTTGATGACCCTGGTACTGAAAGAAAACACATTTATTTAACACAGACTAAACGGCACACACCACAAAATAAAATAAAAACTATTCCATTGTAAGAAACTAGCAGGAATGTGTGCCTCGCAGCTGCGCCAATGGGGCCGGCAAGTGAAAGCTTATCTCAGATGGCACCACTACTGTACGAACCCTTGTCATTAATGCCCGGTTTCTGAAGATCCCAAATAAATGCTCACTAACTATTGATTCAATAAAGTTATGCATAAGATAAACGTCGGTTAACTGTCACTGCGTTTCTGAATACGCAACAAACCATTCAATAACTATGAAACCGATAACTAGTTCCTTAGCTGCCGCTAGATGGGTCTGTTTAAAAGATCGTGTCTAAAATTGATTTTATTATTTTAATTCGTCTGTAATAATAGTTATAATTATAATAATATTTTTTTCGTTGGTAAATACGTGGCTTCAACACTATTCTAGTTAATAAATACCTATGATAAGTCGATACTTATGGACGGGTGAATGAACGACATCATTGCCATTTAAAAAAAAAAGGTCACTTCATTGTTTTTGTTTCGGGTGGTATTATTTTTGCTGTACCGTTTGATTTTAAGTTTTATGTCGACAGTCTGTTTGGTAGTTCCAATTGTTTGTTCTTTAACCATTCTTTTGTAAAATAACATAATGGAATCTGGAAAACGCAGTAAACATTTTATTGAAAGAGAGAAGATGCTTGTTATAGAAGTGGCTAAAGATTTTGTTTAAGTATATAACCGACAGTAAAATCACATTTCGAAAGGATTTCTCCCATGTCTTAAGTTTCTGCATGGGTAGCGATTTATTAGAAATAAACTCCAGTACTTCCAAATAAGACTCTGATGAGCTGCTCGTATTCATTATGCTCATACTCATTGTTTTCTCCTTTGAATAATTTTAATACCTATCTAACTTTCACTGGCAATTTAATTCAAATACCTAATACACGTTATAATTATGTATAATATAAAAGTTGATGTAGTTTGCTATGAAATGAAACGTCAGTTATAGTTATAGAACCGATAAACGGCACACATTGGTCAGTTAAGTTAACTTAAGTTTAAACGGAGTTTATCTTACATTGCGGTGTTCGGAAACGCACATTCACAAGTTATCGAACCGATAGCGCTAATGAATAGATAAACTACCGATAAAAGGACCTCAGAAACCGGGCATAAGTGAGATAAACATTTACACACTTTGGATTTCTTATTTGCGTAAAAATAACCTGCATTTTTAATACATACCTGAGTATTGAGCGGTCTTTTCATAGTTACTTTCCTAGAAATGTTTATGACACACTCTCGCCCCGCTTTTAGGCTCAAAATTTCATCTCCTAATCGCTTTGAGGCACAAGTTTCTCATGTCGAACAAACTGGTGGCCTCCAGTTTCTTCAATTATAATAATAATAGTAATTTATTAATAATCGAGTACATCATACATATCTATTTTAACGGTGATCCCCAAACTAGACGTGAGTGTGTATCTTGGGAATCAGAGTTGTACATTTTCGTTTTATCCAAAAAGATCGTAGGTACACGGTTAATAATAACAAAATCAAAATAAAAGTTAATGTAATGAATTAAAGTTAATTAGACAAGAAAAATATTGTTAAAAGTGAATAAAAAGTAAAAATAAAAAATATAATAATTTTGGCAATAATACTCTTACGAACAAGTTTCAACTTAAATGTGTGAGTGTGTTGTGTCTGTGTGTGTGTTTGTGGTGTGTGTGTGTGTGTGTGTGTGTCAGTGTGGCTCTGAGTGAGATTAGGAGTACTGTCAGTTTGTGGAGTCTTACTTACTTCTTATTTATTTATTTATTTAGGTTAGCCAACAATTGTTTACACAATACATTAACAATATTTTACATAATAAATACATTTATAAGTGCAACAATCACTAACAGGCTAACACAACATGCACCATTTTATGGTTTTACATACAAAGCCAAAAAGGTGGTAGCTATTTGTGGATAATCCTTTCTGTTTCGTCGTAGGAGAGTGTGAGGAGCCAGTTCATTAAGATCTTCTTACACAGGGATATTTTGAGGTCTATTATGTTGCAGTTCTTAACAGCTTCGTTATATATGCGCGGATGTAGGTAGTTTGCAGAACGTCTTGCCATAAGGGAGTTTGCTTGGGGAATGGGAATCCTAAATGTACGTTTTGAGATTATCTCTGTGTAGTCTGGTCTTGATTTTAATGTTCTGTGTGTTTGAAGTACTGCATTGAGGATGAAAAGCTGTCGGACACGGAGGACCGGGAAATCCCTATAGAGATTATCAGTCCGATACATTAAAGGTTTCTTGAGCATTACTTTAATGACGGCTCTTTGTGCTCTTTCGGCTTCCATAAATGCGGTCTTACCTGCGCCACCCCAGACAGAGATACCATATTGGAGGACGGACTGACATAGACCAAAGTAAACAGTACGCAGTATAGCAGTAGGTGTGCAGTCACGTAGTTTTTTCATAATGTAGATAAGTTTCCTGACTCTGCCGGATAGTGCGTGTATTTGTGGTTTGAAAGATAAGTTCTCGTCTAAAGCAATTCCCAAGTATTTCATAGATTGTATACGCTCAATTACATTGCACGAACAGCCCGCAGTTCGAGGGTTAGGGTTATGGGAGCAAGTATGAAGTGTGAGAGTTAGATGTTGGGGGGGTCTTGATCTCTTGGTTTTGTAGAAAGTAATAATTTTTGTCTTTTTAACGTTTAAGGTCAGTAAGTTCCTATCAAGAACTTTAGCTATTGTGAGTAGTCCCTCTTCGGCAAAGCTGTACACCTGGTCCCAATTCTTACCATGAAAAATGACCGCTGTATCGTCTGCATAGGCTATTATTTCAGCGCTGGTAAGCGAAATGTTCAATATATCATTCATATAAAGTAAAAAAAGCGTCGGACCAAGTGTACTACCTTGCGGGATTCCGTAGTTGATAGGAAGTATGCTGCTAGTGACATCACCGAGCTTGACAAATTGCATTCTATTAGACAGGTAGCTTTTGAGCCAATATTGGGGAGTACCGCGTACACCTGCTGCTTCCAGCTTCCTTAGAAGAAGATCCATTGAAATAGTGTCGAAAGCTTTAGCCAGGTCTAAGAAAACGCACATAGTGTGTTCTCCTTTATCGATAGTTGACGACACAGTGTTTGTTAGAAGCCTGGCTGCATCTTCAGTTGACCTACCCCTTCTAAAGCCAAACTGCCTATTGGAAATCATGTTGTGTTTTTCGAAAAAAATAGTAAGTCGTTTGTTTACAACTTTTTCGAGCAGCTTAGATAGTATAGGCAATAGGGCGATAGGTCGATAGTTGTCAGGTACTACATCTGTTGCACCACTTTTGTGGATTGGGCTGACAGCTGCAACTTTCCATTTGTCCGGGAATATTCCAGATTCTAAGCTAAGGTTAAATATAAGAGTTAGCGGATGAATAATAGCTGTTTTGATTTTTTTTATTAGTCTTACATTAAGATTATCGGGCCCGGGTGCGCTGTCATTGTTGAGTTGGGTTATTAGGCTTTCTATTTCAGTTTCGTCTGTAGGGTGTAAGAAAAATGTATGTGGACAGGTTATATTTGGGGTATATTTATTGGCAAGAGAAGCTTGTGTTTCCGAGAGTCTTGATAGAATTAAGTCGGATAGTTTTTTTCCCAATGAGGTGAAGTAAGTATTGCATTTGTTAAGTGACTCTGTTGGGTTCTTATTGGTAAGTAATTTATAAGTCATTTGACGGCTTATTGTTGTCGCTGTATATGGATTTTATCGTCTTCCAAAGTTTTTTTGCGTCAGCTTGGCTATTTTCAATTAGGTTACTGTGGTAGTTGGTTTTTAACTTATGTAGTAGGCTGTTGCAAAAGTTCCTATATCGGGTGTAAATTAATCGTTTCATTTGATCATCCGGGAGCGCACGTGAGGTTAGATGCAATTTGTCGCGGTGGCGCATGCATCTTATTAAGCCTGGGGTAATCCAGGGCTTGATGTTATAAATACTTTTGCCTACTTTGACTTTGTGTGAGTGTTTTTTTAGTGATGTCGTGATGATTTCCATAAAAATATTAACGGCAGAGTTGGTGCAGTGTTGGTTCAAGACTTCAGTCCATGCAATACTATTTAACTCGGCAACAACGGCTTCCTCGTCTATTTTAATTTTCCATTTCGGTCTGATGGAGCTGGATTGATTATTGTTTAGGCAGGTAGCGGCCATCGCAATGTCATGATCAGTGACAGAGCATTTAGAAACTGCTCCCATAGATTTATTTCTAGATTTTATAAATATATGGTCCAGACAAGTATTGTTTCTCGTTGGCCTGGTTATTGCTGGAAGAAGACCGTGTGTGGCCATCATCCGTAGATAGTCCGCATTTTTGTTGTTAATTTCATTGCATAAGTCGATATTCATATCTCCTGTTACAAATATTTTGTCATAACTATTTAACTGGTTCAGTGCGGCATCTAAGGACGTGGTAAAGTTGTGTGGATTAGTATAGGATGGGGATCGATAGATGCCTAGAATAGCAATATCGCTGTTTATTTTGATTAAGAGACTATCTGCGTCTGCGATTGATGGTTCACTGACGGTAAAATTCCAAGAATTTTTTGTATAAACGACTACACCACCGTTTTTGTTTGACTGTGAGTGTGTCCTAGAGCCTGTGTAGCCTGGTAATAGTTCCAGCAACAACCCGTCGCTCAGCCAACACTCGGTTAAGACGATGACATCGAAATCGCAATCGAGACGTTGTAGAACCGAGTAAAAGTTATCAAAGTTGCGTTGGTAACTCCTAATATTAAATGTTAGTATTTTAAAGTTGTAGTCAGTATGTAGTAGCTGTTTCCTGCAGCTTTCTATCGGGTCGCAAGAGTGACATTCAATTTCGAGACATTCATCAATATCGTGGATTATGTTAAATAAAGCCATCTATATAGGTACAAAAAACTGATACTGTAATAAAAATCGTTTTATGGAATGTCACTGATTGATTACCGGAGATTGCTGGCAGGAGAATAGTAGGTATGTGCATGAGTGTGCGTGAGTATGGGTGTGTGTTTATTTTTTGTGTGATTTTCGAAAAAGGCATAATGTGGTCGAATGAAAGTATGATTGTGTTGTTATGAATTAATTGTGAGTAAAGAGCTCGTGTTAACGTAACGAGAGTATTTAAACCAATTAAAAATAAAGTAACAGTCAATGAATGCTTAGTTAAGGAAATAATATCATAACAATAAATCGTTAGGTAAGAGAAATCGAAATAAGATTTGTACTGATCTGTAGACATTTTAGACGCTGAAGTCCCGATGCAGCAGACCTTTTGGTGAGCGTTAACAGGAAGTAGCAGGGGTCGGCAAAACATCCATCGGGATGTCTGATGGAGGCGCAGATTCAAAGAGGCGATGTAAATCATTTGTATTTTTGATGTGGATAGACGGGTTCCCTTCTTGTTTGCGGATAAGGATTGATCCGTTTTTAATCCACGTAAATTTGAAGCCATGCTCCTTTACTGAAAGTTTCGCAGTACGAAATAACTGCCGGTTTTCTCGAGTAAGCCGCTCATTAGTATATAGTTTCCTTGAAGTTCCTTCTATTTCAATGTCAGAAGAGGTCAGATTACGCCTTGATCTTGCGGCCTTTAGAAACTGGTCACGTTTGTACCGTCGTACAAATCTGACCACCAATTGTCTTGGGGAAGCTTCGTCTATATCAGCCTCTGTAAGGTCAACACCAATTTTCTTTGCTGTTAACATAGTTATATGCACGAGATTTTCGTTGTTTTTTTCTTGAATTCCAATTATTTCGAGTTCATTTCTCATGTTGTTTTGCTCGAAGATAGCTTGTTGTATAGTTCGCTTATAGAACTTTTAAAAAATATTATTTCCTGATCTCGTGACTCAATCTTCCTGTTAAAATCTTCGAATTTTTGGTTAATAACTTCGGAAACATTAGCTAGTTTCAGTCCGATGTCTGTGTTCTGCTTTTTTAGGTCACATACCTGTTGCCTCAATATACGCATTTCAGAGAGGAGTAGCGACGACTCTGACCCCGTAGAGGGCTTTGGTCTGGTCTCCAGTACGTCTTCAGCGTTAATGTTTACATTATTTGTGTCGGGGGACAAATCCATCCGCGGGCGCTTCTGGCGGAGAGCTACGTTTGAAGTGTCCGGGACGCCCTGCAAAGCTTTTTGGATGTCCGGTTCTGATTGAACATGCGCAATATTGACTGCCTCTGGTGTCTCGGGTGGTGAGCGTACTACACGAGGCATAGTGCAAAAATTTCACCCCAAACAAAACAGGAAAACCAAACACAAAAAGTATGTTCAGAATGCAAAAAGTCAAAAAGAACACAAAAAGACGACTTGTGGCACTCAGGATCGATACCGCGACTTCGCAGTTATTAGCGCCCTAAGAACCAATACGCCACGGTGACTACAACAACAGTGGTCGAAAATGTTAGTCAGTTGTAATTAACCGTACTTCTCATTCGCTCGGCGCTAACGAGGTTAAAGTCCAGTTCTTTGTTTATCACACAATCGGCAGTTGAGAGTAGTTTGAGTTAGTGATAATTGTTGAACACTTATTAACGTTTTAGAGCTTAATCACAAAATTAACTTAGTATTGTTGTACACTGATCGAAAGGGTGTTTATTAAAGAGTAATTTGGTATGCAAAAGTCACTAGTCTGATCACTTTTTAACAACTTTTTGAATAAAATTAGCGGAGCTACTAAGTAGCACGTATGACTTGCAAGATTGCGCCCTGTCAACTCCCCTTGTCATTAGGTACACAACATCTAGGCATTTCCTCAATAATCGTCTCTAATTATGAATTCACTACAAATTCCTTACAAAAACTGCTTTGATATTAGTCTTTGTGCTACTAGCGCCACTTTGACAGTTGTCGGCCCCATTAGGACCAGTTCAGAAAAAAGATCTCCGTATTCCATAGGCAGAAATGCTTACTTACCATGAGGTGGGCCGCGTGATGGTGTACTATCCAGTAACAAACAGATGCTAAAAATCATAACTGAATGCAATATGAACTTTGTAATCCGAACAATGTGGAAGCAACATATTGTGCTGGTTTATAAAGGTAGCACTTTCTAAATATGCTTTCAGGAACAAGCTTAATTGGGGAAAAGTCTGGGAAGAGTAGACTTGTTGTAGTAGGGTACCGTACCCAAAGGGTAAAACGGGAACCCTATTACTAAGGCTCCGCCGTCTGTCTGTCTGTCTGTCCGTCTGTCACCAGGCTGTATCTCATGACAGTTGAAATTTTCACAGATTATGTATTTATGTTGCCGCTATAACAACAAATACTAAAAAATTGAATAAAATAAATATTCCGTTCAACAATCTTAATAACAATGCTTATTAATGTGTAACTTACATGAATTGTGCAAGGTTGTTTTATTGAATTACCAAATAAAGATCTTTTTTTTTTATAGGGGCTCCCATACAACAAACGTGATTTTTTTGCCATTTTTATAGATAATGGTACGGAACCCTTTGTGCGCGAGTCCGACTCGCATTGGCCGGTTTTTTTTACCTACTGCTGAGTAAGGCGCATTCACGACGATATCATCACGTCGTGAATTTGATGGCGCCTAAAGGCCTCCCTCCAACCTTCTCTTGGCCCTTCCAACGTACGTTATACGGGCCGAAACGTGGGGCGGCTGCGGACATAGCACTCTTGGTAATCTTATTTTGACGGTTCGCAGGCGCTTCATGATCCCTTACAAGTAGTAACCATGTGTGTCCCTCTGGCAACTCTCCCCCACTGGGGCATGCAAAACCACTCGACATAGATAGGCAACTTCGCCGCCGGGCAGTCATTATCACGTTATCGGCTGCCATACTCGCGCTCCAGGGTTATTCCATTGCTATTATATAATTATATTTTTTGTATAAATTACCGTAACAATGGAATAGAGCAAATAAAATACATATATAAACAACGAAAAGACGTGAAACTTAAGGCGACGATAACCGACTTTTAATGGTTTTATACTGAAGATCACGTCTAAACGAGTAGTGGTAATGATATAAAAAAAAAAAATATATTAGAGCATTTTCTCAATAACTTAATATGTGAATATTTTATATTATGTTTATATTACATAGTGAAATTAATTTGTAAAGTTATGTCTAACGCGGATAAAAAACTGAGAATGGCGCAAAATCTACCAAGCGTACTCGTATTTTTCTGAAACCTTCACCAATTTAAAGATAATTTAATTATTGATCTTTTAATATACGCGTTTTATTAAAATACATTTTGGTTTGTGTATAATAAATTAATAATGCGTCAAATTGGGGACAGCGGTCCTTGATGGGCGAGTCCTATTACTGGCTGAACGTACGACGCGTTGCGTGAGCGCAGTAAAGAACACGCAAGCTAACCACTCAAGGTCACTGGCATATATCTCAGTCTTAATTGTACCCCATCACTTATGTTTCCAGACCCGCAGCGAGATATTCCCGGCCACAACGGGCGGAGCAGCTCAGATGTGCTCAGAGCTGGGCGTGCCTCTCCTGGGCAGTTTGCCCCTAGACCCGGTACTAGCGCGCTGCTGCGACGATGGAAGAGACTTCTTACAGGAACTGCCAATGTCGCCCGCTGTCACGGCGCTACGCAGCATTGTAGATAGTAAGTTATTATGTAGCTGTACAAGGATCTTTTGGCGCGCGGCCATAATAAGAACTAACGCCGCCATCTTGTTTTTTCAATACATTCCACAAAACAATTTCACAATGTTTACGGTACAGAATAGTTGACGCTATCATAACATTATTTCTACCGTCCACTGCTACCCAGGCAGGGTCATCTCATTGGATAAACCTAGGAATGCCTAAGGGGCCTATGTTGCCGAATTATCCTCTATTATGTGAGACCTCAAAACTTCGGTCTCGAATAATGACGTTTTCAAGGATGGCATGTTGCCATCCTTGAAGTAAAACTGAAAAGGTGCATAAATGTTAAAAAGCTACCATCTGGTAATTTTGGTGACATTTTTGTTTAAATTATGAATCAAAGATTTAGTCGATATAATATTTGGGCTAATTTATTTATGTACTTATATAACTTATTATTCTTAACTTATAACTTGTTATTCTTCTCCCTAGAGTAAATATGTTTCTAGCTGCTACCTAGGATGAATCTACAAGGAGAGGTTTGCCACGTTAGCTGCTCGGTTAATTTGTTTGTCAGCCGCGCATTAGTGCGTAGTGTGACTGTGGGTCGCAGTGAACGATCCCGCCACCGCCGGGCGCCTACGTTTTCATACAAAGCGAAGCTAAGTTTACGTGCGTAGATTAGCGGAGGGCTGCTGTGGAAACGCCTTTATGTTCTGCACCCCACCATACGATACCCTACGAGTTATGGTAGTCCTCCTCATGTAACCATTTTTTTTTTTTTTTCTAAGTAAAACGAATGAAAACTTTTTGTTACAGAAATCGTTGCCACTTGCGAAAACACCTCCAGTTGAGCCCTTGAAACCAATGATGCCTTATAATGTACAATAATGTTTAGTATTTGCTATTTTAAAATATACTTATTCCTATATTTATATGACCTAGTCAATTCAATGTTTTGTTAAGAGCTCAGTGTTATGATTATGATTGAAGAAAATCCGAAGAACTTACTATAAAATCTAATAATCGCTGAAACTGAGTCGAAGATTAATGAATTTATTTGCGATAAATAAATTATAGTTTTATTAAATTAGCTGTTATTTAGTCATCCTTATAAAAAAAAATGTGTGCCGTCACGGGACGCCTGGCAGATGCGAAACATCGAAATCAAACAAACAATATGTCAGGGTCGCGTAGTGGGGGACCGTGCGTGCGGAGCTTCTCTTATACGAGTATGTCTGTGCTCTCGGAATCGGTTTTACGTGCGCCTAAATACATACCGCCTTATAACAGAACAAGATTTATATTTTGACATGGCTTAAACCATGGAGCCAGTTTTTGTAATAAGAACGTAACAGTGATTGAAATACCGTTCTTTATACAAAACTGAAAACTTAGTTCGGTACTAAGTTGTCAGTTTTGTGTTTAGGAACTTTAACATAGTCGGAATAAAGTTCGAAATTCAATAATGGCTCGATGTTTTAAACCTGGGTCTGAAGATAAACCTTGTTTTGTAATAAGAGGGATATAGTTTATTTTCTTTAACAAGCTTGTACTACATACTAGTGATAGAAGTGTCCCAAGTAAATGCCTGTTCTAGGACACCCCTCTTCCGTAACTTAAATTTACATAATGTACACAAGAAATGCCACTGTTTACTATTTATAATTAATTACAATAGCCTATAGATGTTTCACATCAAAAATCGTACGTACAATAGATTATTCTCTAAGCTGATTGTTGATGAACAGCACTTTTCCGTTACAATTTTTAAGCTGGCAATGCTAATACAGTTGTGTCAACTTCGGTTCTTGGCGGGAATATGGAGTGACATGTTTAGCAGTTTTGTTTTAATTTCTGTGTTTAGCCGAATATTAATGTAACAATAGTGGATTATTAACCATTAAGTGTTCGTGAACGTGCATTAGTGTAGCCAAATGAAACAAAACAGTGCAACATCACTTCAAGTTCTCTCGAGCAGTCCGCGTGAGGTCTCAGAAAATGCCACATCTTTACTGAAACTCAAGGGAAGCGGGCAGGGATATCATCATTATGCATTGAATATAGTTCATTTCAACAAAGTTAAAAGCTAGAGATAGTTAAGTTAGGAGCTGTCGCAATTAAAAAATATAGGTTTGTAACTAAATCAAGACTTGGCTAAAAGGTCCCAGTAACCAGGCCAATAAAATATTATTTTTAAAAAAATTGTGTCAACTTCACGTGCCAAATTGACTTTGACAGCAGTAACACAAATTAAAAATATTCTAAAAACCGGCGATTTCACAAATTTAATCTAGAATGACTAATTTGAGACGACACTGACAGTGAACATTACTAATCTTCATTCAACGCATATACGGTTGTAATGTAGTTTTGGTCCGAAGTACAAGCTTTCAGTACTCATATTAATTACATGGGCACGAGCGTAGTCTCAAATCACCGAAGATGCCTCATGCTCATGCCGATGAGGACAAGCCATGTAGGGCTTGTTCAGACTTCAAGAGTTGGGCCAAGAAACAGAATAAAGTGACTCTGGCAACGCCGAGCAAAAACAAACAGGTGAGGTTATGTTTCATAATCATAGTATTAGAGAAGTTTCTAGCGAAGTTCCTGTCCTTACCTCGATCTGAAGACAGTATGGATAAATTTCTTAGATTCAACTTAAATGTTTCTCTATTTTGGGATAATTGTAACCTTGTTTTTACAGATTTCATAGTACTGTGATAGTTATCTGAGAATGATGCAACCTAGATGCAACAGCTGATTGTGACAACAGATGTTATAAAGAGGGTTAGGGTTGTTGTGGCATCTAGATTAAAAATATAATCTAGTTCCATAATAAGTGGATTTCTAACAATAACTGGCCATGTTAAATTGCTTTGCTTTTTATTTAGGTGTAAGTTTTTGGCCAGTCGTCTTAGCTGAGCTACTTATTTATACAATAATAAAATTCATACTTAATTCAGTTAATCTGCCAGCATTTTCCCAACTATGTTGGGGTCAGCTTCCAGTCTAACCAGATGTAGCAGAATACCACTATTTTACATGGAGTGGCTGCCTATCTGACCTCCACAACACAAAACAGCAATCCTTAAAATACAATCCAATCCATTTATTATACCATAATTATACTAACTAAATAACTTTTAATTGTGCAGCCTCCTGCACGGCGGAAGGACTGTCCCCTAGACAAAGATGAGATAGGCACATCAACATGGTCGTTCCTTCACTCAATGGCGTCCTACTTCCCGAAGACTCCAACTAAACAGCAGTCTGAAGATATGGTGCGGTTCTTCAACATCTTCGCGCAATTTTACCCATGTGAACCTTGTGCACTTGACTTCCAAGATGAGTATGTATAAACAAAACAATAATAATATTGATGTTCTTTGTGTTTGTAGCAGTTTGAAGTTATTTAGAATGTTATTAGTTCAGGTAAACTTTATAAATATCTTAAATACAATACTGTCAGTTGGCCCTGTATTGCACACAATTTATAACTAACCCTAAAAATTGGCCTATACTAATTCACCTCACATTAAAGAGTAGTAAGGTAAGGTAAATTCCTTCTCTGCTGAAATGAATCAAGATAAGGATCTTCTAGATTAATTACTGCAGAGTAAGGAATTTAAATTTATATAAAATTCATAATCAAACAATATATTTTCAGTATAAAACGAAACCCACCATGTGCTGAAACCCAAGATGCGCTAGCAAAATGGCTGTGTGAGCGTCACAACTCTGTGAACGTCAAACTTGGTAAACCAGTGTTTGACTGCTCCAAGGTTCACGAGCGGTGGAAAGATGGCTGGGCGGATGGCTCCTGTGATTAACAAACGCCTTCACAGACTAAATGTTGAATATAGACCAATAAGCATTCTTTTGCCAGAGTTGAGTTGGGTCCCACAAATGTGATATTAAAGATTAGCATATTTATTTTACACCCTGTTAAAAGACATGATTGTCCCTAAATAAATTATTGTTTTTCCTCATTATTGGCATGTAGAGAAAATATGAGTAACAAACTCATAAGTTTTTATAAACAAATTACTTACCTACCTTATAGATTTTTTGGTCTTTATTGTGTAATTCATCACAGTCAGAATTGTTTTATTTATTTATAGCTTATTGCAAATATATTAAGACATTTGTCAGTGAACACTAGTTGGAGAACTTACGAGGCTCTGTGCCTAGTATTAGAGAGTTGTAAGTAATGTTAGTTCAGTGTTTTAGTCACTATATGATCAACCCAAGCATTTTATTGTAGACAAAACTTGTGTACAATTTGTATGTGTGCTAAAGCAAGCGTACCTAATGTTGTTACTATTTGTTAATTTTAATATAATATGACACTATTGAGCATTTTGAATTTTATTTTCGGCCTATCATAAAAACTAAAAATATCATATTCATGACCCTTAGGCCCGTATTACAGAACGTCACTCAATACTCAAGCATTACTTAAAACTAGATTAAAGCAATTTGATTGGTTGAAACTAGTTTTAAGTAATGCTTGAGTATTGAGTCACGTTCTGTAATACGGGACTTAAAATCATAGAACTGATACCTTGAAATCATAACTGGCAGTCAAAGGGTTGACTGGTCATCACACATTTTTGTCATGAGGAAACAATTTATCCTATGTACATATACGGGACGGTTGGCGCAGTGGTTAAGCGATTGACAGCTGCGCTGCGGGTCGCGGGTTCGATTCCCACACGGCACAAATATTTGTATGACCTACGAGTAGTTGTTCCGGGTCTGGCTGTTTGTGTATGTGAGTTTTAAATGTTTGGAAACGCAACCACAATACAGGAGAAACACCTACTGTGGGGAAATGTTAAAAAAAAAAACATGAATTGGGTGCGGTGATTGGACCGCATTCACTAGCGGTAATCGTTCTCTTGACACCAGCTTATGTAGCAGCCAAGTTATAACCTTGTTAAATGTTACTACCATGGTACTACTTTTTTTGTTTGGTGAAAATGTGAGGATCTAAGTTTTGTTTACTTTAAAAAACACCGTCTAGGGGAAATGAAATGTCCTTGCAGTGGAGCAGTTGTAGTAATAAGTGGCGCAAAGA
This sequence comes from Tiliacea aurago, assembly GCA_948098905.1. Taxonomy (NCBI): domain Eukaryota; kingdom Metazoa; phylum Arthropoda; class Insecta; order Lepidoptera; family Noctuidae; genus Tiliacea; species Tiliacea aurago. The sequence goes on along the minus strand of OX402590.1, from coordinate 25,991,712 downwards.
AAAATCATGCTGATAATAATGACAATTAAGGGGACGATAAACGATTTTTAATGATTTTATACTGACGTCTAAACGAGAAGTGTTAATGATTTGAAAAAAATATATGTTAAAGTAGAGCATTTTGGCGCAAAATCTACTAAGCGTATTTTTCTGAACCTTCACAAATTTAAAGATAAATTTAATTATTGATCTTTTAGTAGACGCGTTTTATTAAAATACCTTTTGTTTTGTGTATAATAAATTAATAATGCGTCAAATTGAGGACAGCGCTCCTTGATGGGCGAGTCCTATTACTGGCTGAACCTACGACGCGTTGCGTGAGCTCAGTACAGAACACGCAAGCTAACTACTCAAGGTCACTGGCTCAGAAATTAAAAAAAATCCGGTTCAATACCTATAAATTAACGAACTTAACTACATTTCAACTTCATATTCGTCAAATTATGTTATACATCAAAAGCAGTTGAGCGGACATCACTTCGGTGGTGTCGCGGGGAATAGTGATTTCTGTCATTCCCCACGACACCACCGGTGGTGTCGTTTTCAGTGGTGTCGTGGGGAATGAACGCATATATCTGCGTCTTAAGGAGAATGGTTTCTTACCAATCTAGCAAGAGGAATAAAAACAAGCACATCAAAGGATTTAAAATGTTTATTGTAAAAATACTTATAGGTAAGTAATCAGTTCACGTTTCTACAATAATATTATTGTAACATTTAAAAGATTAGCTATCTTCAGTTCCCGGGCGCAAATATGACACAATGGCATGGACCTTTACGCTGACAGCACAGCTACGCCGCGAAACCGCAGTAATTCCATTGTACTGGTTCGCGTCATGTTCCGCTACTCGCATTCGATTCGAGTAGCGGAACATGACGCGAACCAGTACAATTGAACTACTGCGGTTCATGAGCCAGACACTGTCACGCATGTGACAGACAACGCTGTAATAATTCGTAGTTTTTAGTGTTCCGTACCCAAAGGTCCCGCTACCACAGCGGGACCCTATTACTAAGGGCTATCTAGCGGGACCCTATTACTAAGGGCTATCTAGCGGGACCCTATTACTAAGGGCTATCTAGCGGGACCCTATTACTAAGGGCTATCTAGCGGGACCCTATTTATTACTAAGGGCTATCTAGCGGAACCCTATTACTAAGGTATCTTTAAAACCGCAATAGATAGGCCAGTAAACAATTATGTATGACTGCTATCATTACAAATAACAATTAAAAAATACAATTCGATTCCAAAAGTGAAGTGACCTACGGTACGGAACCCTCAGTGCGCGAGTCCGACTCGCACTCGTCTTCAGTGTTTAGACGATGCAAGTCATTTGTTGCTGCCTGATATCTGGCCTAGGACTGTTTGGGTTGCTCTCATAAGAATTCCATTTCCCTCTCGATGCCGACGAACTTGAGTTGCTCGGTGGGCCCGTATCTGGAAATAGACACTTGCCATAGTACATAACAGATTGAATGTGAATGTTACTTAGTTTTACAACTGCAACTTATGATTTTATTTAGGTATATAAGATGAACATTTGATCAACTTGCAACATTGTGTCACACATACATTGAGGCAGCCCCAGTAAGTTACAATAGTACTTGTGTCGGAGCTGTCTCACTCTTTAGTGGTAGCTTTACAATAATAAGTAAATAGAGAGTTTATAGAAAAAATATAAACATTCATTTAGCAGCTCTCGGGGTATGAGATGTGCACGTGTGTGTATATAACGTGTTCCTTTTGATCCTTTTCCTATCACCTTAGGGTTTTAAGCTATAATTATAAAGAATACAAAAGTCCTGGTACAAGTGTTCCAAAAATACATAGTTTTTTTTTAAATTAGTTAAAAAATTGTCACCCGTATGACGAATCTTTATTTTGCGACGTTGCCAAACTTACGCATTAGTGTAGTTAAGTAGGGGGGTAGCTCAACAGCCCGCATCAACTAGTGAAGGGAAAGCCACATCGTCGTCATCGAAGAAATCTAAAGTACCTAGTTCATGTAAATTACGAAGCGGAGTTCGAATGACATTACATCTAATTTACGTTTTAAGGTCTTACTGCGGCTTCTGCTCTGAGTTGCTGCGTCAAAAGGAAGAAATTTTAATGCAGAGTTAAGGACACGTTTAGAACATAAAGTTTTCTAATAAAGAGCAAGTTGCTAACTCTATAGAGAATGCGTGAGCTTATGTATGTATGTAAAAATAAAAATAAATGATATTCTCTTATCAAGTCCTTTCATTTATTTCACACGATTCAAAATACAGTTTGAAAAACTTTTTTTTTATTTTACCCCAAAAGTAAACCCCATAATTAAAATGTATTTATTTAAGTTACACATTCGTGTTTGGGACAATGAATGTTTGTAACCCAAACGCGAACGTATTATTAGTACACATAATTACATGTACCAAATTTCAACTTCAAACGGTTCAGTAGATTCGGAGCAAATCGGCTGTGATAGACGTAAAGACAGACACACGAGTAATCCTATAAGGGTTCCGGTTTTTGATGTACGGAAATTTAAAAGTGTTGTTAGTATACCTGTAATCGAAGAACAGTTCCTCTCCAGGTTGAATGGCCCGCTTGGCGAAGATGCCGATGCGATGGTCTCCGTTCACCATCATGACCTTTGCGTAGCAGTTCGGGTTGATGGAGTGGTTCGCGAAACGGATCTTGTTGCCTTTGCGAGTAGCGTCTACCACGAAATCTGAAAATAATGGTTCAATATTGACAATGCTCAAAAGCGCCTCAGTTGTTTGCCGCGCTCGGTGTGGACGGTTGTGTGTGGATAGGGCGACCAAGCAATATGGATAATGCGCAAAGTCACCCTTTAATATCCATGGATCGACACTGCAGCGCTCGGCAGGATAGCAGGTTTCCTAAAACGGATCGTGCGAAAAAATCCACAATCAGCGTTCCACGATCGCCGATCCAAATTTGGATCATCCAGTGTGAACCCAGCTAATCATATATTGCTTATCGCCTGCGCCCTAGCAATAAGCATAAAAGGGCAGATGGCAAAATAAAGATACCATGTCTACACATAATATTTCGTATTAGTTCAGAGAAACAAATTTTTCGCGACTTGTGACCTGTGACCTGTGACCTAGTGAGAATCAACGTTTTACTGCATTCTTTATGTAAATCATGACCTATCAAGTCTAGATGTTGTACATGGACAATTTGTGCGTAATAATTAACTCACCATTGTTGAGATTAAAGAGGAAGGAGCACATGTACTTGTCGTACACCTTGCCGCGCCGGTCGGCCTCGTCCTGCGAGATGATCTCACCGCAGTACTCCGATATGAACTCGTTCTTATGTGCAGCCTCCTTCAGGAAGATTCCCCAACCAGCGACGTCGCTTGGTGCTAAGAGTAGGTGCTTGTGGAGGCCTCTGTCAATAACAATTAAATTAAAATATTATTATCAAGCCAAGAAATTATAGATGTCATTGAATTATGAATGTCCTTACATGCAATTGAAACTGTACTGTCATCAGCAAATAATGTCATAGGTTGAGTCGTTGCCTTTGGCAAATCGTTGATATCAATAGTAAACAACGGCGGCAGCACACTGCCTTGAGGAACACCGTATGTGATTTATTTCCTCACGGAGCTGAATGTTTCTTCTCTATTTGTTTTGGGATTCACTCTAGTTATTACTGTTATCTTTTGTCGATTAGTTAAATAGGATCGAATTAAATCTAAGCATTGCCTCATAGGCCGTATGCGTCAAGTTTACTGATTAGTATATTATGATCTACACAATCAAATGCCTGTGACATATCACAATAAATAGCACAAACTGGAACTGTTTTGTCAACATGGTAGATTACACTTTGGATGAATTCATAAATGGCCATATTTATGGATCTATTTTGTCGAAAGCCATGATGACATGATTTCCAAAAATTAACTAGTAACCCTCACCCTGACCCTCCGACCGTGTGTATACATGCAAAAAAAAAAAACTAGACTGAGAATCAGCACTTTTCAAACGTCCAGATTACATGAGACAGTCTATGGGCCTGTGTCGCCTGAAATAAATGGTTTTATTTTTATAAAACGCCCGCCCTTCACCACTTCATAGTGCTTTAGCTGGGAAGAACAAGTGGCGCAATAGACTCCCCAGCAGCACAGCTGACTGTCCAGTTAGAAAAACTTGATTCAATAGTGTAAAATAATATACATTATGCAACACAAACATTAAATTAAATTATTTGCCATATGTGAGCTAGCAATAGCGCACGCCACTTTTCCAACAAAAAAAAAACATCGAAAACTAATACTCAAGCAGAAACAAAAAAAAAATAAACGTAAAAAGAACTTAATATCTAAATGAAAGCTTCCAGGTACCAGCCTAAACAGTGTCTAATTTTAAATATCTGGGTCACTGGGTCTCGGAGGATCTATGTGACAACATTGATTTGGAGTGGGAGCGCAGAGCGCTGTCTGTGCGCTGTAACATGCTGGCCCGCAGGTTTGCACGGAGTACCGAGCAAGTGGAAGTGACATTATTTAAGGCCTTCTGTCAATCTTTTTACACCTGCAGCCTGTGGACTAAGTACACACAGCGTACATACAGTGCTCTGCGAGTACAGTATAATAACGCGTTCAGGGTAATGTTCGGGCTGCCGCGCCACTGCAGCGCTTCAGCGATGTTTGCGGTGAAAAGCGTGGATGGCTTTCATGCCATCATGCGGAAGCGTTGTGCGTCTCTTATGAAGCGCATGCGGGCCAGCTCGAACAGCCTTCTGAGCGTGTTCGTGGGCCGCTGGGACTCGCCGATGTGGCAGCACTGGATGCGACTACACACTGCGGGTGGACGCGTCCAGGGCTTTGCATAAACTAGCTCTCCTGTGCGGCGCCAATTTGTGAATTTATATTTAATCCTGTGGGTGTTTATTTTTTATTTTATTGTTATTTTTTTTGTATATACTAACAATAGCTATATAAGGTTTATTTTTGTGTTACTAACAGTATATGGACTACGTCTGAAATAAATGATAATAATAATAATAGGACGTGCCCGCTTACATACAGCTATAGCTGTAACTCGAAGTCAAAAATGATAAACCAGCACCATCGAAGTAAAATAAATAAGCATGACCCGTTTACGAGTATAATGCAAAGATTATTGATACATTTTTCGAGAGATTTGTTTGTTCATAAGCTATCTTGAAAACGGAAAAACTGCCGTTAAAACGGTTTTGCGGGGCAAAGTCCTTAAGTCAAGGTTTTTGTATAAGTCGTTTTTAATAATTAAATAATAATAATAATATCAGAAAAACGAAGTATAATTCTCACATTATGACCATTTTGGTAGAAAATTAGCTCTAATAACATTCATTTCAAGAAATGCACAAAATTACTAATCGTAATCACCCTCTACACACTGTAAAATTTTGACTGTTTTTATCCCGTGGAGGGTCGATCCGGTGCATGAAACCCTATTGATTTGTAAAGACAACATTAAAAAATTTAATTATTTTTTCTTTTAAACTCGAATCAATTCTCACATTAGTGAAAACCCTATGCAAACCATTTGTAGGTACCACTCGAAACTCATTTCATACCATACGATGTGTGTGTGTGCGGTAGATAACATTCAAAGTGAACAAACACTACGAACCATTTCACAAAGGTCACGTAAGCGCAGTTCAGTCCACGTGGAGTTACAAAATTTTTCCAATGCTAGACCAAGCTCCGCTCCCAAACGCCATTTGATTGGCAATGCACCCCCCCCCCCACACCCCGCGCGCTAAAGGCAGCACCGCAGCATATCTAAGCAATTCAGTTTCTCTAAGACCGCTAAGACGTCATCGACGTATTGTTGTTTACGATCCTTGACTCGCGAAAGTAAAAACGTATCGTAATTACGCGTAGGTACTCTAACCTGAAGTTCGTTGCCATGGTGCAATTTTACGCGATCACGAAGTGTAGCCCTAAGTGTTAAATCATTCAGAGGTGATTAATTATTTTAAGTTTATCAATCAACTCAGCCTATAGCAGTCCACTGCTGGACATAGGCGTCTCCCAGGCTGCGCCACAACACCCTTCCACCATTAGGTAACAGAACTGCAAACTGCTTCTTAGTAAAAATGCATTTAGGAAGCAAATCCAAGCAACCCTAAAGGATCAGCAAAGTATGTGACGTAATGTTTAATAATGTACGCACACAATTTACCTGTCTTCTTTTTTTTTTTCTATTTAAAAATCCAGATATAATTTCTAGGTTAATAAATAAATATAAAATTTTATTGTAACTAAAAACAACTGATCTGAACTTTTAGTATATTAATATAATGTATGTGTTACTAGCTAGTTTTTAAATACTTTCCATTGTAATCCGTGGAGAACGTAGTGGGTAGCATAATTGCGTAACATGTAATATTAAGATAGATATAATTACAATATCGTATTGTGCTACTGTTTGTTTTTCCTTAAATAAATAAAACTGTTTTTATTAAATCGTGTACCTAATTAGTAACTAGTACTTTTTTCTTTTCAAATCGTTGTAAATAATTCTGATTCTACATTTTTAAATACGCCTCAACTAGCAGGCGCATAATTCTTTAAAAATGTTATTATGTCCCGAAACCTAGGCACAAAGTAATTATGACGGCCCTAAGCCCGTAAAATTATTAAGGACATTTTAGAATCATTTAATTTATTTTATACATGAACATCAGCTGAGCGAGTCAATAGCCAAGTTGATACAGTAGTACCCAACTGATATGGCTTACCGATGTACCTGCGCAGAAGGTGAATTTTAAAAGTGCGGAAAATGCTATTGACCAATCGGCACGCTCCACACACCGCGGTTCTTTTTCCTGTACCGCTATTGGTCGGCAGCTGCCGCCGTGTTAGCGCGCGCCGCGTGGCATGTTTGTCAGCCGCCATACTTCTGATCGAGTGCACGCTAACAGCTCCAGTGTATTATGAACCTTATAATAGTGTCCTAAGGTTGATTTAAGCATTCTTTCGTTAATCTTCGGGGCCATACTTTCTTTTCTGTGTGAACGAAGATTCACGACGCGCCTTATCAATTGGGTACCACTGTACCTACAGCGGGCGGGTAGGTATGCGCGCACGACGCGACTGACGTAGGTAACTAACTCGTGGCGCTACTACTGGTTTCATGAATTTTGCGAATATTACGTTATCACTTCAATTTTTTTTTAATTTTAAGTGCTACAATGCTGTGTAAGTTTTTGATAAATAGTATTTTGTATGTTAAACCATCCGCCCAAGGTATGAAAACGATCCAAATTTAACCGTGTATACTAGTCGCGCGGATAACTTTGCTTGCGCGATGCAAGATTTATGCGACGTCAAGTTACCGATGCGTAGTTCGCATATAGCATTGTAGATGCCGGAACAAACTCATCGTGTCGACATGAGACACAAAATAGTTGCCTTCTATCTATCACTTACCTCTGCACGGACACATTCTTGCAGAACACCTGTGCGGCGTGCGGCCTGGCCAGCACGTTCCTGGCGGGCGCGTTGCTGCCGAACACGCCGTGCGGGCCGTGCGAGCCGTGCGGGCCGTGCGAGCCGTGCGGGCCGTGCGAGCCGTGCGGGCCGTGCGAGCCCTGCGCCAGCGCGTGCGCGTGCGGCGCGTCGGCCCCGCACGCCGTGCACAGGTCGGGGTCGCACTCGCGCACGCCCAGGTAGCACGGGCACTGCTTGGTGTTGCACTGCGCCTTGCAGCGACAGCCGGGGAAGCGGTTCTGGCCTGGGGGAGGGTACAGTGTTACTGTAGTGTGCGCACACCAGGTAGCACGGGCACTGCTTGGTGTTGCACTGCGCCTTGCAGCGACAGCCGGGGAAGCGGTTCTGGCCTGGGGGAGGGTACAGTGTTACTGTAGTGTGCGCACACCAGGTAGCACGGGCACTGCTTGGTGTTGCACTGCGCCTTGCAGCGACAGCCGGGGAAGCGGTTCTGGCCTGGGGGAGGGTACAGTGTTACTGTAGTGTGCGCACACCAGGTAGCACGGGCACTGCTTGGTGTTGCACTGCGCCTTGCAGCGACAGCCGGGGAAGCGGTTCTGGCCTGGGGGAGGGTACAGTGTTACTGTAGTGTGCGCACACCAGGTAGCACGGGCACTGCTTGGTGTTGCACTGCGCCTTGCAGCGACAGCCGGGGAAGCGGTTCTGGCCTGGGGGAGGGTACAGTGTTACTGTAGTGTGCGCACACCAGGTAGCACGGGCACTGCTTGGTGTTGCACTGCGCCTTGCAGCGACAGCCGGGGAAGCGGTTCTGGCCTGGGGGAGGGTACAGTGTTACTGTAGTGTGCGCACACCAGGTAGCACGGGCACTGCTTGGTGTTGCACTGCGCCTTGCAGCGACAGCCGGGGAAGCGGTTCTGGCCTGGGGGAGGGTACAGTGTTACTGTAGTGTGCGCACACCAGGTAGCACGGGCACTGCTTGGTGTTGCACTGCGCCTTGCAGCGACAGCCGGGGAAGCGGTTCTGGCCTGGGGGAGGGTACAGTGTTACTGTAGTGTGCGCACACCAGGTAGCACGGGCACTGCTTGGTGTTGCACTGCGCCTTGCAGCGACAGCCGGGGAAGCGGTTCTGGCCTGGGGGAGGGTACAGTGTTACTGTAGTGTGCGCACACCAGGTAGCACGGGCACTGCTTGGTGTTGCACTGCGCCTTGCAGCGACAGCCGGGGAAGCGGTTCTGGCCTGGGGGAGGGTACAGTGTTACTGTAGTGTGCGCACACCAGGTAGCACGGGCACTGCTTGGTGTTGCACTGCGCCTTGCAGCGACAGCCGGGGAAGCGGTTCTGGCCTGGGGGAGGGTACAGTGTTACTGTAGTGTGCGCACACCAGGTAGCACGGGCACTGCTTGGTGTTGCACTGCGCCTTGCAGCGACAGCCGGGGAAGCGGTTCTGGCCTGGGGGAGGGTACAGTGTTACTGTAGTGTGCGCACACCAGGTAGCACGGGCACTGCTTGGTGTTGCACTGCGCCTTGCAGCGACAGCCGGGGAAGCGGTTCTGGCCTGGGGGAGGGTACAGTGTTATTGTAGTGTGCGCACACCAGGTAGCACGGGCACTGCTTGGTGTTGCACTGCGCCTTGCAGCGACAGCCGGGGAAGCGGTTCTGGCCTGGGGGAGGGTACAGTGTTACTGTAGTGTGCGCACACCAGGTAGCACGGGCACTGCTTGGTGTTGCACTGCGCCTTGCAGCGACAGCCGGGGAAGCGGTTCTGGCCTGGGGGAGGGTACAGTGTTACTGTAGTGTGCGCACGCCCAGGTAGCACGGGCACTGCTTGGTGTTGCACTGCGCCTTGCAGCGACAGCCGGGGAAGCGGTTCTGGCCTGGGGGAGGGTACAGTGTTACTGTAGTGTGCGCACACCAGGTAGCACGGGCACTGCTTGGTGTTGCACTGCGCCTTGCAGCGACAGCCGGGGAAGCGGTTCTGGCCTGGGGGAGGGTACAGTGTAACTGTAGTGTGCGCACACCAGGTAGCACGGGCACTGCTTGGTGTTGCACTGCGCCTTGCAGCGACAGCCGGGGAAGCGGTTCTGGCCTGGGGGAGGGTACAGTGTTACTGTAGTGTGCGCACACCAGGTAGCACGGGCACTGCTTGGTGTTGCACTGCGCCTTGCAGCGACAGCCGGGGAAGCGGTTCTGGCCTGTGGGAGGGTACAGTGTTACTGTAGTGTGCGCACACCAGGTAGCACGGGCACTGCTTGGTGTTGCACTGCGCCTTGCAGCGACAGCCGGGGAAGCGGTTCTGGCCTGGGGGAGGGTACAGTGTTACTGTAGTGTGCGCACACCAGGTAGCACGGGCACTGCTTGGTGTTGCACTGCGCCTTGCAGCGACAGCCGGGGAAGCGGTTCTGGCCTGGGGGAGGGTACAGTGTTACTGTAGTGTGCGCACACCAGGTAGCACGGGCACTGCTTGGTGTTGCACTGCGCCTTGCAGCGACAGCCGGGGAAGCGGTTCTGGCCTGGGGGAGGGTACAGTGTTACTGTAGTGTGCGCACACCAGGTAGCACGGGCACTGCTTGGTGTTGCACTGCGCCTTGCAGCGACAGCCGGGGAAGCGGTTCTGGCCTGGGGGAGGGTACAGTGTTACTGTAGTGTGCGCACACCAGGTAGCACGGGCACTGCTTGGTGTTGCACTGCGCCTTGCAGCGACAGCCGGGGAAGCGGTTCTGGCCTGGGGGAGGGTACAGTGTTACTGTAGTGTGCGCACACCAGGTAGCACGGGCACTGCTTGGTGTTGCACTGCGCCTTGCAGCGACAGCCGGGGAAGCGGTTCTGGCCTGGGGGAGGGTACAGTGTTGCTGTAGTGTGCGCACACCAGGTAGCACGGGCACTGCTTGGTGTTGCACTGCGCCTTGCAGCGACAGCCGGGGAAGCGGTTCTGGCCTGGGGGAGGGTACAGTGTTACTGTAGTGTGCGCACACCAGGTAGCACGGGCACTGCTTGGTGTTGCACTGCGCCTTGCAGCGACAGCCGGGGAAGCGGTTCTGGCCTGGGGGAGGGTACAGTGTTACTGTAGTGGGCGCACACTAGGTAGCACGGGCACTGCTTGGTGTTGCACTGCGCCTTGCAGCGACAGCCGGGGAAGCGGTTCTGGCCTGGGGGAGGGTACAGTGTTACTGTAGTGTGCGCACACCAGGTAGCACGGGCACTGCTTGGTGTTGCACTGCGCCTTGCAGCGACAGCCGGGGAAGCGGTTCTGGCCTGGGGGAGGGTACAGTGTTACTGTAGTGTGCGCACACCAGGTAGCACGGGCACTGCTTGGTGTTGCACTGCGCCTTGCAGCGACAGCCGGGGAAGCGGTTCTGGCCTGGGGGAGGGTACAGTGTTACTGTAGTGTGCGCACACTAGGTAGCACGGGCACTGCTTGGTGTTGCACTGCGCCTTGCAGCGACAGCCGGGGAAGCGGTTCTGGCCTGGGGGAGGGTACAGTGTTACTGTAGTGTGCGCACACCAGGTAGCACAGGCACTGCCTGGTGTTGCACTGCGCCTTGCAGCGACAGCCGGGGAAGCGGTTCTGGCCTGGGGGAGGGTACAGTGTTACTGTAGTGTGCGCACACCAGGTAGCACGGGCACTGCTTGGTGTTGCACTGCGCCTTGCAGCGACAGCCGGGGAAGCGGTTCTGGCCTGGGGGAGGGTACAGTGTTACTGTAGTGTGCGCACACCAGGTAGCACGGGCACTGCTTGGTGTTGCACTGCGCCTTGCAGCGACAGCCGGGGAAGCGGTTCTGGCCTGGGGGAGGATACAGTGTTACTGTAGTGTGCGCACACCAGGTAGCACGGGCACTGCTTGGTGTTGCACTGCGCCTTGCAGCGACAGCCGGGGAAGCGGTTCTGGCCTGGGGGAGGGTACAGTGTTACTGTAGTGTGCGCACACCAGGTAGCACAGGCACTGCCTGGTGTTGCACTGCGCCTTGCAGCGACAGCCGGGGAAGCGGTTCTGGCCTGGGGGAGGGTACAGTGTTACTGTAGTGTGCGCACACCAGGTAGCACGGGCACTGCTTGGTGTTGCACTGCGCCTTGCAGCGACAGCCGGGGAAGCGGTTCTGGCCTGGGGGAGGGTACAGTGTTACTGTAGTGTGCGCACACCAGGTAGCACGGGCACTGCTTGGTGTTGCACTGCGCCTTGCAGCGACAGCCGGGGAAGCGGTTCTGGCCTGGGGGAGGATACAGTGTTACTGTAGTGTGCGCACACCAGGTAGCACGGGCACTGCTTGGTGTTGCACTGCGCCTTGCAGCGACAGCCGGGGAAGCGGTTCTGGCCTGGGGGAGGGTACAGTGTTACTGTAGTGTGCGCACACCAGGTAGCACGGGCACTGCTTGGTGTTGCACTGCGCCTTGCAGCGACAGCCGGGGAAGCGGTTCTGGCCTGGGGGAGGGTACAGTGTTACTGTAGTGTGCGCACACCAGGTAGCACGGGCACTGCTTGGTGTTGCACTGCGCCTTGCAGCGACAGCCGGGGAAGCGGTTCTGGCCTGGGGGAGGGTACAGTGTTACTGTAGTGTGCGCACACCAGGTAGCACGGGCACTGCTTGGTGTTGCACTGCGCCTTGCAGCGACAGCCGGGGAAGCGGTTCTGGCCTGGGGGAGGGTACAGTGTTACTGTAGAGTGCGCACACCAGGTAGCACGGGCACTGCTTGGTGTTGCACTGCGCCTTGCAGCGACAGCCGGGGAAGCGGTTCTGGCCTGGGGGAGGGTACAGTGTTACTGTAGTGTGCGCACACCAGGTAGCACGGGCACTGCTTGGTGTTGCACTGCGCCTTGCAGCGACAGCCGGGGAAGCGGTTCTGGCCTGGGGGAGGGTACAGTGTTACTGTAGTGTGCGCACACCAGGTAGCACGGGCACTGCTTGGTGTTGCACTGCGCCTTGCAGCGACAGCCGGGGAAGCGGTTCTGGCCTGGGGGAGGGTACAGTGTTACTGTAGTGTGCGCACACCAGGTAGCACGGGCACTGCTTGGTGTTGCACTGCGCCTTGCAGCGACAGCCGGGGAAGCGGTTCTGGCCTGGGGGAGGGTACAGTGTTACTAATTTATGTAGTTTACCCAAATGGCCTTTCTTTAGTATTTTTCGTCGAATCGTTGCGCTCCTTAATTCTGAATTGAGTTGCAGGATTACGATGCGTGCACTGACTGAACAGGTCCACTAAATCTGTGTGGTTCTTTCTTCAAAAAACCATTTCAGACACCAATCTACATGGTCTTCACATGATCTGACCAATATTGTGTCTGGACTTTAAAACAGACTGTGACCTCAGAGTTTGTTTCGGCCTTTCTTCTCAGAGTAGTCAGATAGGAAATTCGACCTCATCCAGTTTTTAAAATATGATTGACGTGTAAAAGTGTTTGTACAATCTACTTACAGCAATAAAATCATTTATCATTTGCCTACCTCCATGCGCATGGCGTGAGTTTATGTATGTACGTAGAATGTTTGTTTGATTATTTACTAGCGCCCCGCCTCTGCTTTGCACGGTTTTACGACTTGACATTAATATTAATGTTTTATACCTTCCAGAATAAATTCTCTAAATGAAGGTGAAAACCGTTTCAAGATCCGTTGCGTAATTGACAAGAACAACGCGGTCACACAGGCAAAAAAAAAAAATTAAAGGGGCCGGCGTAGCATGCGTACTTCATACAAACGTACTACCAAAATAAATTTGTAAGTAAATCAAACATATTCTTAAGGCGGTGTGTATTTATTTCGATTGGATTACAGAATTATTAATTTATTATACACAAAACAAAAGGTATTTTAATAAAACTCGTATACTAAAAGATCAATAATTAAATTATCTTTAAATTGGTGAAGGTTTCAGAAAAATACGCTTGGTAGATTTAGCGCTATTCTCAGTTTTTTATCGGCGTTAGACATAACTTTACAAATTAATTTCACTATCACTCAGTTGCAGAAAGCTCACCATTAACACTTCATTACATAAAGCAGCATTATCGCTAATGAATTCATTACTTTAATGAAGTTGCACAAACAAATTTTTGATAGCATTAGACATTTTTAATGGCACTTTAGTTAAAGAAGACTTTAAATAATATTGCCAGGAACAAATTACCATATTGAACGAAAAGAGTGAACATTTGCGTTCTGTTATTATCCGTACGTACAAGTACACCACAATTTTAGCATAAAATAAAGTAAATTTAGTTGATTTATGTGTATTCAGTGTACTCTGTGGTTTAATCTAGTTTAAATAATCTGGTTTAAGGGGATGCGCTAAGGTAGCCCGCGAAATTCAAATTTACCAACGTTTTTTGCAATTTTTATACTTCTGATTCATATTCTAATGATTATAATTCTATAAAGCCTTAAGGGTTATGGCCGCGAATCATAATTAGATCAACATACAACGTGTTACTGACCTGCAAATTACAAAAATCGTAATAAAATTTGAATTTCGCGGGCTACCTTAGCGCATCCCCCTTATTCTAATAATTTTAACATTTGTGCAGTCTAGAGCTCCTGCCACACGTGAAAATCCATCAATTTCATAAAAACCTTCTGCAACTCTACGTAGTTCTGTCCGGTCTGGTATTTTAATATAGAGGTGGCTTAATTTTGCTAGTTCACGGGATACTTTTTGTATAAACAAACTGACAAACAACCCGACCCAACCTGTTTCCGACAAACTGTTTAAATCACCCAATACTTGCTGGAAAGATCTGAAGGTGTGAGCTGTATCAGGCCATTAATGGATTTTTTTCTTTGCGTCACTGGTTCTAAATCTTAATCAAGTAGGTTACAAATTTGAAGAACTGCCTCCTTGGAAATTCTATACCTTACACGAAACTCTTCTCCATCATGTTTTAAAAATAAATTCACTCGGTCTGGGATTCGACGGCGAGGTAAATCTACTAAATAAGAATCAGATAATGACGAAAGACTGGTTAAAGACATCTTTCAATTACAGAAATGCATTAAAGTACCGTAGAAAACACTAATGTTGCTCTTTAATGGATGCTTTTCGGCCCATTAAAATTAAAAAATCTGAAATGTCAAACTTAAAGTTCACCACCTGCTAATGGGCGCTAATGAAGTTACGTGCAACGTAAAAGTGTTTAAAATGGCCGGTTTCATTAGGTTTGACATTTCATTAGTTAAATTATAATGGAGCATTAAAATAAAATAAAAAATGGTTTTTTGCAATGATTTAATGCTACATTAGTGTTTAATGTAGTCTTTAAAATTTAAAGATCGTTTCTGCAACTGAGTGTTAGTAATATAAACATAATCTAAAATATTCACATATTAGATTATTGAGAAAATGCTCCTATTTAACATATATTTTTTTCAAATCATTAACACTACTCGTTTAGACGTGATCTTCAGTATAAAATAATTAAAAGTCAGTTATCGTCGCCTTAAACAAGCAAGAACGGGCCACTATCGGAAATCAATATTAACATAAAAGATTTACAACCATAAATTACAGTGATGTTTGTTTCAGGATTAATTGCAAACTGGAAACAAACTGTTCATCTTCTTCTCTTATCGACGGGACATCTATATTATACTGTTTGGGCCCAGTAGGCGGCCATGTTTATTGCTAGACCAATCTTGTCACCACGATGGTACACTCACACACACCAAGCTCGCTAAATCAGGAATTGATAAGTTTGATAACCACATGTGGAGGAATTAATGCGAAGTTTCCATCCGAGTTGATACTAGGGAGTGAACTCGAAATATAAACGTATACATGCCTTTTTCTAGCGTATCAACAAATCCGTACTCGTAACACAACTATAAAAAATCCAATAAACTCACAATCACTGCTGCACTGACAGAACTTCTCGCAGAAGTTCTGCGACTGTAGGCACGGACACATGTTGTCGCACGGCTGGTTCGGGTGGTCACATGGCGTATAGTTGAAACTGAAAAAATAAACATACAATTAAAGTTGACGACACGTATTGCGCAGTGGTGGTTAGGCGATTGACTGCTGAGCTACGTGTCGCGGGTTCGGTTCCCACACGGAACAAATATTTGTACGACCTACAAGTAGTTGTTCAGTTGTTCCGGGTCTGGCTGTTTGTGTATGTGGTATACAGGAGAAATTCCTAGTGTGGAACAACGTTTAAAAAAAAGAAAGAAAGTAGTTTCAACGCAATCCATGCCAACACTGATATAAAATAAATGGATAAAATTTAACATTTATTTTTATAATTTAGTTCCTATTAAACTCTATTATGAATGCTTCATCTTTCTGAATGACTGACTCCTGTAGCGCGTAAAGCGCGTGTAAAATTCTAAATTTGACATTTCGTCCATCAATGCCTTTCATTCCATTTCGAGTTCATTCAATGGTTCATGAGTTTGGTTTTACTTCACTATTTCGTTATTTTCAGTGATTTTAATAGTTTAAATCAATATCTATTAGACATGGAAAGTGTCACAATTTAATTTCACCTTAATTATTAGTTCTTCTTCGTAATAACTTTCTTCAAAATGTTTACGAAATACCCTCAAATTTTGTGTTACATTTTTTTCACTACGAATAGCTGTAAAGCCACAATCTCCTAATTTGAAGTCTTTCGGAACAAGGTGAACTCCAATTTCGGAAAATTTAGGAACACAATTAATAATTCTCGCAAAAATTAAATAAAACCACCTCTTGACTTGTATTAGCCGCCATATATTAGCTTGTTTTGGGAATTAGCTACGACAGCGCCATTTTAACACTTTCCCGTTGCTAAACACATTTATTATAATTACCATAATGTGAGACTGCTAAAGAAAAACAATAAATTTACCAACAATGTCTGGCTATCGCGGCATAAAAAAAACTTGACACCAGGTTAGCCACTAACCACACGAAAAAGAAAAAGGGGGATTTAAATAAGCCAAAGTTATCTCACACGTGGTGTGACGCGGAGTCCTTCTTGAGTTGTATCTTGCGGCAGTGCACGGACCAGAGGCGATGCTTCTTCTTCTTCTTACGTGGAGGCGTTAGTTCTGCTTCTACGCGACATTCTTCTTGACCTGTGTTGATCCAGTATGTGTAGACCTGGGAAAGATAGCGGGAAAGAGAGGTGGTTACGTTTATGTGGATTATTCGGTTTAGGACAGGTTCTGGTTTCGGCAGATTCTTGTTACGGCAGGTTCTTTTTTTGGCAGTTTCTTGATAAGACATATATTTTACAGAAGTATTATGTAATGATTATATTCAGAAGTTTGCATTGATTGGAAAACCATTTGTTGCGATTAGAAGGTCCTAAACACGACCTGAAGGCCAATTCTCGTACCTAAAAACGTTCAAATTTTAGTCGCAATCTCATGCCAGCAACAATCAAATTTAAAAAAATGTAGGTAAGTATAAAAATTTTGCAACTGAGGTGAGATCGCGAACGCGCGTTGTTAAAAATACGGGAATTGCCCCTCTGATCTGACCTGCCTGAGGTTTTTAGTTTGAAATTGACTTTAAATATACCATTACTTACATAAATTGTATGGTTTATGTTGGTCATGTTACTTCTGCCGTAAAAAGAATCTGCCGTAACAAGAATCTGCCCAAACCAGAATCTGTCCTAAGCCGAATAATCCGTTTATGTAAACAATTATAATAATTAATGTATACAAACTATTGTAAAACATTTTAAAGGAGTAACGGTGGAGTTTCTTGCCCATTCTTCTCCATACGAAACTACCTTTTGGCGACTAGAATCACTTCTATTTTTCAGTAAATTTTGACGTTCAACAGTGCCTTTTATGTGCCTTTAAGAAGTAAATGATTTTACTTTGACTTAGTACTAAGATAGATCGACGACATTAAACATTTGTCGTTATAATATGGTTGGGGCTGGCATGGCCGAAGTAGACGAACCATGTCAAGCAATGGGATTGTGGTCGCTGTAACCTTGATACTTAGCTATCCTTAACACTATAATGGAGGTTTAGGCTGCTTTTTGTATTTTATTATTTTCTCAAAAATTTATTGTATTTATTATTTTCTTGGATACTAGACTTATTAGAATCAATGATTTTGAAATTTAAACAGGTGCTTATCAAGTCGACGGCGATTATTACCAGTCCGTTAGTCCCAACCCGGTATCTATGCTAGGCATAACATGATATCATGGGCTGCTTGTGGAGTGTGCATCGCGCTCTGAGGCGGTCGTTGCGACACGGTTTAAAATATAATTATTAGCGTAAAGCGCGGCGCAAGCCGACGCTCGTAATTTTGTTGCCATGAGTGATAAACTTGTGCCAAATGAACTGCTGGCGTTCCTGCAACAGAAACTGGACGTGATGGACGAGGTGTCTGCCATCCAGATGTGTCACGAACTTCAGCGAGGACGACATTGCTGCTGTTAAGCTGCTGCTGTTCCGGTCGCTTAATAAAATCGACCAGATGGTGTCTCGTCGGCGCGACGGGACAAAGAAAAGTGTGCAAGACGTCATCACGCTTCTGAAGGCTACCGATCCTGACGACGTGCCGACATTTGTGGCGAGGGATCTGAACAAGTTACCTCCAGTCACATTCGACCACGACGACGTTACGAGCCTGTTGAAGGACATTGTGTCTTTGAAGGCTAGCCTAGCTGATGTGCAGAGGAAGTTGGAGACATCCCAGAACACCGTCTCAGGCCTGCGCACAGAACTCGATGAGTTGCGCAACTCTGTGGCGTTAATTGGGTCACCGGCATGTGTTAGCAATGTAAATACGCGCCGGTGTCGCCTGCCTAGACACATCGGTCACGAGTTTTGCGTCAGCAGTTTTGTCGCCGGCGCCGATTGCTGAGTGTGCGTATTGCGCCGCTCGCGTGTCTCGTGGCCCCTCCCCCGTCGCCGCAGCACTGCCCGACCGGCGCGACCATCTGACCCGTTGGTCACTGTGAGCGCCCCCTCTGCTCCCCCCGCAAAACCCGTGGCTATGAAGGAAACGAGCCGGGCTGATGATGACGGCTTCGTGACGGTGCAAAGGAGGAAGCGCCGGCAGAGTAGCTGTAAGAACCGCTGCGGCAAGGCTCCTACGGAGCCAAACGAAAAACTGCGTGCTGCGAAGCCGAATACACCGGTATATATTTCCCGTCTCCACTACACCACCGACGCGGAAGACATCGTGAAGTACGTGCGCCAAAGGCTGAAGTACGCGCCGAGAGTGCAGCTGCTGGAGTCGCATCGCAACGTCAACTTTAAGGCGTTTGTGGTGCGCATGCCAACGTGCTACCTGCCTCCGGTGATGGAAGAAAGCTTTTGGCCTCAGGATGTGATATTCCGCCGCTTTCGCGGTCAAGTGCCACCAGAACGCGCAAAGACTTAGTGCATCTAAGTGATACTAACATAGCTTTAAGTTTTATTTACTAACGCAATTGTTAATAATTATATTATGTATACTTAGGTTAAGGTATTCATCTATGGGTCTTTGTAACCTGCGCTGTAATGGTTTAATAAATGATTTATTATTAACAGTTTACCTGTTGGCAAGTCTTAGAGAGCATGACCTGAGCGATGGCGCAGTAGTTGGAGGGGAACACCTTGTGCAGAGCTCTAAACAGCGACTGGTCAGATCCCGTCCACTCGGAGTCTATGTCTCCCACAGTCAAACCTGAAACAGAAATGATATTGTTATTTTTATATACATATTGACATTGCAGAATATTATATACAATATTACATGAATGTTTACTTTGAAAAGTATATAAGCTTTAATTTATTGTGAATGTGAGCACTATGTGGGTCATTTTTTTTTTCTTTAAATATTTTTAATTCTTATACTCAGTTAGTTTTAATGATGGTCTGGCATTTTGAGCGCTCTAAGCGGCCTACCCAAATGTCCTTTCTTTGGTATTGTTCCGAGTCGTTGAGCTCCTTAAGTCTTGAGTTGAGCTGCACGATTACTGACAAATGCTTGCACTGATTGGACAGGTCCACTCAAATTTGTGTGGTTCTTTCCTCAAAAGACCATTTCAGACACGGATCTACATGGTCCTCACATGATCTGACCAAGATTATGTCTGGACTTTAAAAGAGACTTTGACCGCTGAGTTTGTGTCGCCATTTCTTCACAGGTGTAGTCAGATAGGAAATGTCGGCTACATCTAGATTATTTATTTTTTATATGACGTGTAAAAGTGATTCTAATATCCTATTTACAGACGGCACGGTTGGGGCAGTGGTTAAGCAATTGACTGCTGCGCTGCGTGTCGCGGGTTCGATTCCCGCACGGAACAATTATTTGTATGACCTACAAGTAGTTTTTCCGGGTCTGGCTGTTTGTGTATGTGATTTTAAATGTTTGTATACGCACCCACGATACAGGAGAAATTCCTAGTGTGGGGCAATGTTTAAAAAAAAAAAAAAACAGAATAAACGATTTCATTCCATTTATTTAAAACTGAGAATATGAATTTGTATATCTTACTGATCTATCTATATTATTATCGGTATTATTATTACGAGCTAAATCTATACCTTTATAGAATAGAAACTTTATTTTCAGACACATAGTCCATAAATTACAAAACATTACAATATAAAAACACAAAACACATCAAATAAAATAACATGCACGTTAAATAAAATAAACACAAATATAAATAAAATTATTTAAGGCACAGGAATGACGCTCTGTGAGTCGTCATCCAATGCCATATTATGGGGCTGTCCATCCTGCTGGCCACAGTAGCCAAAAGACTGTTGGGACTATCGCGCACTCGCCGCATCAGGGGCGCTTTACGCAGACGCATCAGCGCGTAAAAATCCGGCACGCCGGTTTCCGCGAACATCCCCGACGCACTGCAAAGCGCGGTAGTCCCAACATCACCCTGAAGGCATTGTTATATTGGACTCGCAGAGCACTGTACGAGTTTTTTGTATAACTGACCCATAGGGCGCACGTGTACAGACACTGGCAATATGCCCTAAAGAGTGTAATTTTTACCTCTTCTGTACATCGAGCAAACCTACGGGCCAGCATGTTACATCTAACTGCCAATGCTCTGCGTTCCCTCCCCAAATCCATATCATCGGACAAAGCGTCAGTCACCCAGTGTCCCAGGTACTTGAACCGTGTCACTCTGGTAAGCGGGACGTCCCCTAAGGTGACTGATGGGATGTGTCATAACATTTGTTACCCGCCTTAAAGACCAAGAGCTCACTCTTGGTTGCATTGTACCTGAGACCATGGGCCACCGCATAGTCCTCACAGATACGGAGAAGCCTTCTCAGGGCACTGATCGATGGGCTCAGCAACACCATATCGTCCGCGTAGCTGATGTTATTAATACTGTGTCCATCGATGGAGCATCCGATATTGGTCTTGCTGAGCTCACATATCAGTTGGTTTACATACAGATTAAAAAGCTTGGGTGAGCTGAGTCCCCCCTGCCTCACCCCGCATTCCAACCTGTATGCGTCTGACAGGACACCCGCCCATTTCACATAATTGTACTGGTTGTTATACCAGTACTTCAGAATATCAACCAGATCCCTTGGAAGGTTGGTGTCATGCGATAGTTTCCTCCATAGGCAGTCGTAGGACACTAGGTCAAAGGCCTTGGAAAGGTCAAGAAAACATGCATACACCGGTGTTTTCCTACTTGCATAGTATTGGACAGTATGTTTGAGACAGAGGATAGCTGTTTCTGTTGATAAATGTTGCTTAAACCCAAATTGGGCGTCATGTATTGTTAAATGCGTATCCAGCTGCCGATCAATCAGACCGTCCAACACCTTTGCAATTATAGTCGCCAAGGAAATAGGCCTGTAGTTGTTTGTGTCACTCGAATCACTAGTATTGTTCTTTAATATAGGTACAACTATAGTTTTAACTAAGTCGGCTGGTAGATAAGAGTGACTCGTACAAAAACTAAATAGCATTGCTAAGAGCCGAGGTAAGTGCTTGCCTGCATATCGCAAATGCTCTATGCTCATGCTATCATGCCCCGGTGACTTACCCCTTTTTAAGCATTTTATGACAGTAGCTATATCCTTAGCCGCAAACCTAGTAGGCATGTCTCCGGACCCCCCACATTCTCTGACCCACCAGATGTTGGACCCAGGGGAGATTCAATCTTAAAGGGTCTACTAAATAAGTTAGCGATTTCAATAGGGTCACTAACACCCGCTACACTCACGGGCAGGTTTGACTTGGGATTCAAACTGTTCGTGGTTTTCCAGAAACTACTGAAATTGTTCGCGTCATGATGACTCGCAATGATATTCATTTTAATTTGATCCTTATTGTTTTGACACCATTTTAATTTATATATAGCAGGGACCATTTTGGTTACCCATTGAAAGGGTTTTCGATAGGGTTTTTCTAAAATGGTAACCAAAATGGTCCCTGGGTATAATAATGATAGAATTGGTCATTTTTTCAGGTAGGATAGAACCCATTGAACGGGTTATCATGTAACCCTTTCAGTGGGTTTCTAGTATAAAACCCTTTCAATGGGTTACATCATGATAAAGGTAACCCATTGACTGGGTTGCCCCTTTGAAAGGCTTAACCGGGGTTGTGCGGTCCCTGCTAGATAGATAGATCTAGCTCGTAATAATAATACCGGTCCGATCCGGTTTATTTCAGGCGATACAGGCTCATAGAAAAATACTTTAAATAATAAAAAAATTAAAATAAACACTTTTTAATTCAGACGTAATCCATAGAATGTTAAAGATAAAGATAATTTATTTGTCCCCAAACATGAGAAAAAAAAATCAGCAAGTTGTTAAGTATTTTATACAGGTCGTCATGCTTGCCTTATACAATGGCATACAAATATTTAAGTACATAAGTAGGTTGATCTATGCAAAACATTTTTAACTTATTGAAATTAAGTAATTAAGCTAAGAAAATTATTTAAATAATACAAGAACAATTCAATTATCCAAATTAAAATATAACACTCACAGTTAACATAGAAAAAATATATAAATTAAGTAGTCAAAACAAATAGGTCAGTGGTTAGTAGAGTATAACTTATGAAACTAGTGTTAGTACATTATAATTACTTATTTCCTAATTCCGCGAACGTGCCCGACGCACTGCACCCGCGCGGCAGCCCCAACTACGCCCTGAACGTTGTTATATTGGACGCGCAGGGCGCTGAATGATCTTTGCGTATAATGAGCCCACAAGCAGCACGTGTATAGTGATGTACAATGCGCTCTGAACAGTGTTATTTTAACTTGAGCATACAACGTTTAAACCTGTGGGCTATCATGTTCGCTCTGATCGACAGCGCCCTTCGCTCCCTGTCCATGTCCTCATCGTCGCGTAGGAGATCAGTGACTAAGTGCCCAAGATATTTAAAACAGGAGACCACTTTCATGGGTGTTCCGTTCAAAGTCACGGGAGGAACTTTATCTGGTGACTTAGTACCTGCTTTAAATACCATGAGCTCATTTTTTGTGACATTATATTTGATGCCATGGCTAGCCGCGTACGTCTCACACACATTAACTAATTTCCTAAGTCCACCCATCGTTGGGCTCAGTAGCACCATGTCATCTGCATAACTCAGATTATTTACACAAATATTGTCTATGTGACATCCGACATGCATGCTGTTGAGCTCAACGATTAGCGCATTCACAATCGTTCAAACAAAACTGGGAATGACAATCCACCCTGTCTTACTCCACATTTTAACCTAAACAATATTATTGTAATATAAACAAAAGTTGTGTTAATAAAAAGGTTTAAGACTACATTTCACTTTGCATTAGATTGACTTTGTGCTGTCCTGTGGGACTTGTTTGCGGAAGCGACGGAATGTCACGATTTGCGGCCAAGTCTTCTTCCATGACGAGGGGCAGATATCAGTTCGGAGCACGCACGACGAACGCTTTGTAGTTAACGTTCCTGCGCGACTCCAGTAACTGCACCCTCGGCGTGGAACTCGTCTTCTGGCGCACACGTACCACCGCGAACGTTCCCGGTCGACCACTTTTCGCCCTTATGCCCATAATAATAAGGTTGAAAAGCGGTCGATCGGGAACTTTCACGGTGATACTTCACGATGTCTTCCGCCTTAGTGGTGTGTGGTGTAGTGCAGGCGGGAGATGTACACTGGTGTGTTCCGCTTTGCGGCACGCAGGCTCACTTCGTGCCCCGTAGGAGCTTTGAATCAGCGGTTCTGGTTAGTTCGCGATCAGCGCTTCCTTTTTTGCACCGTCACGAAACCGTCATCATTATCAGCTCTATTCGTCGCCTTTTCTGGCATGGGTTTGATACTAGGAGCGCCAGGGGCACTCGCGGCGACGCTAGCGAAATTCTTTTGTAGGGGTTTCGCCGGGCTGCAGGCACTGGCAGCGGGCACGGGGGGCTCGTCCGCAAGCTCGGCTAACGCCGGGTGCGCTGACGACGAAACTGCTGACGCGGAATTCGACGACGATATATCGAGGTCGGTTCCGCGACGCGTTTGACGCATGGACACGTGACCTCATTACCGCCACACTGTTGTACAACTCGCTAACTTCTTTGTGCAAATCAGCGACAACGCTACCGAGCAAAGGCTTCCATTTCCCTTATCCACACTCGCCTGCCCTGTACCATTCTAGGCCTTCTTACTGATAAATCTGATTATTTCAAAGTGACTGGTTTTGCACGGCCACAGAACATATTATATTAGCATCTCACTTGTTCATCGCTTCCGCGTGTGCGGGATGTCAGTATAAATCAGGGACCGTACAACCCCGGTTAAGGGTTAAACCTTTCGAAAGGGTAACCCATTCAATGGGTTACCTTTATCCATGATGTAACCCATTCAATGGGTTTTATAGTAGAAACCCAGTGTAAGGGTTACCTGATAACCCATTGAATGGGTTTTATATTTGAAACCCAGTGAAAGGGTTACACGATAACCCATTCAATGGGTTCTATACCTACTTGAAACCCAGTGACATGAAAAAATCATAATATTATGTTATTTCGATATCCGCCCAGCACGCGTAGCATGACCAATTCTATCTCTATTCTACCCAGGGACCATTTTGGTTACCATTTTAGAAAAACCCTATCCAAACCCGTTTCAATGGGTTACAAAAATTTAATTTAAGCCGTTCATAAGGGTTACCCTTATCGTATGGGTTTTTGTTTAACCGCTTAGAAAAACCCTATCGAAAACCCTTTCAATGGGTAACCAAAAAGGTCCCTGGTATAAATACGATATACGAGTGACTGAGACAAATGATTGGTCAGTGTGCCTGCAAATGTGCTCGATACGAGTATTTGACGATCGACATGTTCATGATATACTTTACACGACATACTTTACATAAATCAGGAGTAAACTTAAGAAAGATATCAAGAACTCACCGAGCGCGTTGTAGGCCGGTTCAGCGGACCCCTCGCCGTTCTGTTTGAGTTGACCGTTGGTACTCCAGTTGCTATTACTGGAGTTACTGTTGCTGCCTACAACACAAACTATTAACCATTATATTCTTAAGCATCTTAAAACAGTTATTAGGATTACATTTTAATAGTTTTCCATAAATATAATTAGTTCCAACTAAGAATAGAATGCGATAGTTTATTTGCCCCTTTTTAGGATTCATCAAGGAACCCTTATAGTTTCACCATGTCCTTCTGTCTGTCTGTCCCCGGCTTAGCTCAGAGACTCTTAGTACTATAAAGCTGTAACTTGGCATGAGTATATATTAATGACGCCGACAAAATGGTAAAATAAAATCTTACACTGATATTTTATTTTTTTCTCATCTATCCCATGATTTGCGGTATCATTGGATAGGCCTTTCAAAATAGGGTCTGTGAACACCATTTTTCGATTCAGGGATCCGTTTACGTAATATTAAACTTTAAAGTGCTCATTTTTGTAAGAGTAGTGCCCCCCCCCCCCGTGCCAGCTAAATGGTTGTTTTTGGATCTGTGAAAAAATTCATGGCCGTAGTACATAGAACGAAATTAAAAGGAAAACTATCACAGGCTTTACAAGTTAACGAGTAATAGTCGACCAACTTACATTTGCAGTTGGAGAATTGGCCGTGGCGTATATGGATGTATGGGAGCACATGTCTTTCATCTACCATTGTGCGTGATCCGACACGCACTTGACCGGTTTTTTACAATCGGGCCGGATACTAAGTAGGCCAAAATCCGTCGGATACTAAATATTCAAAAATTGAAAAAATTACATAAAATCGACTTTTCTCTAAACACAAATAAAACCGAAGTTGGTGATATGTTTTTTGTAGCCACTCTTCGAGGCTATGTCCGCCGGCTGTCACGGCGGTTCGGATGGCTGAGTATCCGGTACCCGCTAAGCTGTCAGTTTCATTATTAATATTAAAAATTGATAATCATAATGACTAGTAACAATGTGTCACCTTTCTGGAACCTGTTGCTATCATTACTATCTTCAGAAGACGCGTCGTTGGGCGAGTCGATGGCGTGCGTCTTGCCCTTGTCTTCCTCGCCCGCCGCTTTCTCGCGGGCTAGCTTCTCGCGCATGCCTTCCTGTTTGAATGTTACACAATCGTGTTAAGTTAGTATTATTTTTGTGGTTGATAGTATATTTGTAGTTTTAGGAGCCCACAGTTAAGGCGACGATAACCGACTTTTAATGATTATATACTGAAGATCACGTCTAAACGAGTAGTGTTAATGATTTGAAAAAAATATATGTTAAATTAGAGCATTTTTTCAATAACCTAATATGTGAATATTTTAGTTTATGTTTTTATTACATTGTGAAATTAATTTGTAAAGTCATGTCTAACGCGGATAAAAAACTGAGAATGGCGCAAAATCTACCAAGCGTATTTTTCTAAAACCTTCACCAATTTAAAGATAATTTAATTATTGATCTTTTTAGTATACGCGTTTTTTTAATACCTTTTGTTTTGTGTATAATACATTAACAATGGATCAATTTGGGGACAGCGCTCCTTGATGGGCGAGTCCTATTACTGGCGGAACGTACGACGCGTTGCGTGAGCTCAGTAAAGAACACGCAAGCTAACCACTCAAGGTCACTGGCATATATCTGGGTCTTAAGGCAAGCTACAACTTGTATGAGGTAGTTTTGACTTGTAAGTTTTTATAGTCAAGTGACGTGCAAATTGAACGCGCAAACGTTAGTCGCATGTCGAATTGCGAACGACCACAGCAGCACGTCTCCCACCCGTGATGTCCAACTCAATTGTTGAACATCTCCACTTGTAAGCATACTTGCTTACAAGTGGAGAAGCCCTGCATGCACTTTGCACACTCTTGAAAACTTTTTTCCAATGTAAGCAACTTGGACGCAGAAGTGACGTCATACTTGCATGCAAGACTTGCCTAATGGAATTGAGGCTTTAGTTGACAGGGTTAGCTTCCAGTTAAACAGACAGGGAGGGGGTGAACATTTTCATGGGAATTCATCATTCTGGCAATGGGAGACCCATCGGGCACACGGCTTCGTTAAAAATATAACTTACTGATTCTCAGCCTTCCGGCCGGGCAGGGTCCGTTTGGTGCCGGACGTAAAGAATAGCACCATCCCATTCCTTCCCGGGGGTGTCGTAAAAGGGGACTAAGGGACTTGACAGCAAAAGAATGGGCAGCAGCGGTCTCTATGCATTTTTAAAACCATACTGCGATCGCCAATCCGCCTGCCAAGCGTGGCGATTATGGCAACCGCCCCCCCCCCCCCCCCCCAACCCTTTTTGAGGGAGGCATATGTCCAGCAGTGCACGTCTTTCGGCTGAAATGATGATAATGATGATTCTCAGCCCATAGGGTATAAACTTTCTTTGTATAAGGCACTCTTGCGCAAAATGTCATGGTTCTGGACCAGTTCTGGTTTAGGCTGTGCATTGTCAATCACTGAATTTATTTAAGATTTGGAACATTATTTTAATTACGTATAGAAAGAAGATGTTGAGGCAAAGGAACCAGCATTTTCTGCTAGATAAAAAGGTCAACTAAGATTTATCTTCTAAACTACAGATCGTCAAAATGGTCTTACCAAAAGCATGTAGCAACTGGAGCCGCATGGGTCAGAGAAAGATTTGAGGTCGGGCCCCTTTCTCTTAGTCAAGTTGGGCCCTGGGTGGCACGCCTGTAAACCTGGTACATACCGACATATTTGTATTAACATCACATAGTTTCATTTACGTAACAATATGAAAATGAGAAGAGTATGACTTTTGAATATAGTTTTTTACTTCTAAATGTACTTATAGAGCATTTTGTTGTTTCTTTCATCTGATACAAAAATGTGGTTCGTAACAAAAAATATTATTCTATTTCAAAATATTAAATTGGAATCAAATGGAGGATTAGACTAATGATTCTGACCTGGGAGCCTAAAATGGACGCTTTGGCAG
The DNA here is from genome assembly GCA_948098905.1 of Tiliacea aurago. Classification (NCBI taxonomy): domain Eukaryota; kingdom Metazoa; phylum Arthropoda; class Insecta; order Lepidoptera; family Noctuidae; genus Tiliacea; species Tiliacea aurago. The sequence continues at coordinate 25,963,900 of OX402590.1, read as the reverse complement.
AATCATGCGTGCAATTCATACAGCCCGCAATTCATCTGTTTGACAGCTGCTATTTAACATTAGACTTCACTATATTAATTCTTAATTTTTGGACCATTTTACGAAACTCCATACACAACTGTCAAACAGATGAATTGCGGGATATGAGTTGTACGCAGATCATAATATGATTCTGCGAAAGCGTCCATTTTAGGCCCCCTGATGCTAAACAGCGATTTTGAACTGAACTGAAAAAGTACTCTGAACTGATTATGCTTGATGAGTTAATGACGCTTTTATATTTGGCGAATGCATCGTTTTTTTTTTTTTGTCAAAAATTGAGTGGTAGTAGCAAACTTGGGTGGTAATTTAATTATTTATTTTTAGAATTTTAAAGTTAAAGTTATAGTGAGTGTAAATACCTTATACATAAATGGATAAAATAAAATGCGTGATACATGAGCAAATAAAAGCATAATATTGTGGAACATTTAGAATATTAACTTCTCTAATATAATAAAATATTTATAAAATAATAATAATAAGATATGATTGAGATAGTATTTAAAATGATAAATATGTGATATAATTCATACATAGAATTATAGATTATGTGATAGAAAAATAATCGTGAGAAATAATAACTTATAGTAATAATGGTGCAAAATAATGTTTTGGGATTTGGTATACTAGAGATGTACCTACTGTTCAAAATTTAGGTCCCCTTATAAAGCAACAGGGTGGCCGCAAGAAGATGTCAATTTTTTGCATTTAATCTGCCTAGCCTGTTCCCAACTGTGTTGGGGTCAGCTTCCAGTCTAACCGGATACAATATTTTACATGGAGCGACTACCCATGTGACCTCCACAATCCAGTTACTGGGTAACACGACACCCCTTGCTAAGACTGGTTGTCAGACTTTCGGGCTTCTGACGACCCGTAACGACTGTCAAAGATCCATGAATGACAGCCGAGACCAACGGCTTAACGTGCTTTCTGAGGCACGGAAGAGTCTCTGTATGTAAAGATGGTCACCCATCCACGGACCAAACCCGGCAAGCGTAGCTTAACCTGGAGGATCGACCCGTGTGGCTGTTATAACTTAGCCATGACCTCCTCCAAAATTTGATATTTGTGAAGTAGAAGTAGACAGATGAAAATACATGCCAACTAGCCATGGATATAACACAACACAGCCCCTGGCCGTTTGTATTGCACTCACGGAGTAATGTGTCGAGATTTGGCAAAAAAATGTAAACGAATTTCAGCAATATTAAGGTATATTGTTGCATCATTTAAAACTTTTGATGAGCCTTTTTAGGGTTCCGTACCCTAAGGGTAAAACGGGACATAATAGGGTATTACTAAGGCCGTCTAATTTCCATCTGTCTGTCACCAGACTGTATCTCATGAACCGTGATAGTTAGACAGTTGAAATTTTCACAGATGATGTATTTATGTCGCCGCCAATATAACAACAAATACAAAAAAACAGAATAAAATAAATATTTAAGGGGCTCCCACACAACAACCGTGATTTTTTTGCCGTTTTTATAGGATAATGGTACGGAACCCTTCGTGCGCGAGTCCGACTCGCACTTGGCCGGTTTTTTTTTACACAATACACACAAATAGCAATAAGTGAATTTTGATCATTCATACTAATATTATTTCAATTAAATTTGGCAAATAGTAGACATGACCTGGGCTAGGATATACAGTGTGAGTCTTCATAATGTGCACATATCGAAATGAGGGAAACTTAGCTTAATTTTATCGACGGAAAAAATAGTTTAAAAAAATCTAAAAATTTAATTTAATTTTTATAGCATTTTTTAAATTTTGTTTGCTGCTGTGACCCCTGTGTAAACAAATCGGTATAACTTTTAAACTAAACAATCTGTCACGATGAAACAAACTCAGTAATGACTGGAAATAATAGGGCGTCTTCATAAAATAAAAACTAACGAAAAACTCGCCCTCAATTGAGTATTAGGGTGATTTTATAACAAACATCTGATATTTTTTCATAAATTTTTATAATAATTGTAAAATTTCTCAGTAAAAGTCCTGATTACCTACCCTTTTTTATTACTTTAAATTATTTTCCATCGTATCAGCTTTCCAAAAGTAAAAATACCATGTTTATAACTCAATCACAACGTTTCCTATCAACTGTTAAAGAAAGGCCTTGCACTCGACTACGTACTTTACTTTAGCAGGTAGAGACCCTTTTTTGTAAAAAAAAAATTGTTTAATATTTTTTTTATATTTTTTCCGTCGATAAAATTAAGCTTAGTTTCACTCTTTTCGATATGTGCACATTATGAAGACTCACACTGTATAAGATACTTTTGATCCCGGTACATGTATGAGGTGTGTTCCCGATGGATCATTCTCGACTTTCCACGCGGGTTAAGCCCCGGGCAAAAGCTACTAAGGAATATTTTAGAAAGATACATCTCTAGTCTCGCTTTTTTTTTCATAGTGTTGGAATAGAGTACAATAGCATAAATAATAATAATATCGATGGTAATGGTTGTCTGTACGGCCTTACCTGCCGTTTGACCTCCTGTTTGCAAACAGAACAACAAACACTAGTCAGCCCTAGGAATACACAGCTTTATACTTATAGTACTTATACTAAATATTTAGTGATAGCAATATTACTTAAGTTATTATAAGTAAGGTATTGTATGGGAATTTCAATATTATATCAATAAAATTATACTACTCAAATAGAACAAACATAAACTCAAGAGAATTGGGCATTTCATATTGACTGCAAATTAAACTTTTGTATAGTCAAAATTTAGCCTTAATATTTTATTTGCTTAATCATTATGGACCTTATTACAAAACAAGGTTTATCTTCAGACCCAAATTTAAACCATGGAGCCATTATTGAATTTCGAACTTTATTTCGCCCACGGTAAAGTTCCTAATACAAAACTGACAACTTAGTACCGAACGAAGTGTTCAGTTTTGTAAGTAAGTAAGTAAATCATTTATTTGCGTAAAGTTTGCATTCATTAAGTCACTTGTGTAATTCAATCTTTAATTTCCTCGAGTTTAATACCTTAAAGCGACTTGGCATTTTGTTATAAATGCGTACGCACATTGCTAGGCAGTTTTTGTTATATTTGGCAAGTCTTGGCAGATCACTTAATACCAGTTTATAAGGATCTCGTCTGTTTCTTGGATTAATATCGTTTGCTGACTAAGATAAATCTTTATTCTTAGTTACAAATACACATACCTCATATATGTACAGACACGGTAGCGGTAGCAGACCAAACCTCTTGTATAAAGAACGGTATTTCAATCAGAGTTACGTTCTCATTACAAAAACTAGGTCCATGGTTTAAGCCATGCCAAAGTATAAATCTTGTTTTATATCACTTTTAACCTACTATTTTCTAACTGGTGCTAGTCTTTACAGACATTAATTGTTATTAGTAGTTATAAACATTGATGTAAAATAAGGGAAGATAGGCCACTCTCTAACATCACGGTAATATTAAATGGACTAGAAACACAACAAACTCACACAACTACTTTTCGTGCTGTCGTGAGTCATGTGCGCGACAATCGAAATAGAGAGAGATATTACGCCGGCTAGAGCGGGAACGAGATAGCAATAGTTGTCACTGTTACGTACCCATAACAGGAGCCGGCGCTGTTGTGAAACCGAAATCGCGTTGCAGCCGAATGTTGGCCGAATGTTTACGATTAAGGACGACTCATGACGGAGCAAAGATTAAATATTATTATAACAACCTAACATTTTTGGCTGTACTTACGAGTGAAAACTAATCCCGTGGGACTTGTTTTTGGTTTTTTGCACTATTTGGTCACATTTTATAAACACAGGAAGGCATTGTTGCTGCTTATTTAGACGATTACTGTAATTTTACTTAACGTGCTACACAAACGCCAGTTCGATTGTGACTAAGGTCGATTGTGTCCTTTTCCCCTAATTTATGCGGTCCACGTCGAGGAGCGCGTACCATATCTTCCTATTTAATACTTCAATGGTTATAAATGATTTGTTCAAAGACCTGTCAACCAGCGTGGTAATTACGTAAAACATAAAATGGCAATTGATGGCAATGCCATTTTGACTGTTAAGCCTTGTTCATTGCATTATTAAGCAGTCGGATTCTCCAAACATGGATTAGAAATTTCCTCATCAGAAAGTGAGTTACGCAATTAGGGCGCTGGCAACCCCTAAAACGCAAAATAAATTCTACCTACCTAACTACTGTCTCTTGCAGTAACATAAGAAAATGACTCACGATGTAAAAAGCAGTCGTATTTGAAGCAGCGGCGACAGAAGAGCGTGTGGAAGGAGTGCATGGTCTGGTCGCGCGACACGGACTCGGCGAGCGGCCCGTCGATGTTGGGCGTGCACTCGGGCGGCAGCGCGTTGGGGTCGCTGCGGGACGTCAGCTCGATGTATCTGGCGAGTGGCGACACGCTCATGCTATGTACCATACTGTGTTATAACTCAACAATTCTTCGTTACTGTCATCTAGTTTTCAATTCTATAACACTTTAATCAAATCACTTGAGTTATAGTCAGTTCAAAAGCCCGACAATCATAAAATAGACCTACTTCACCATAATCAGGCATTACCCCAAAAATAGAATAGAATACTCTTTAGAATTCTCTTTTCTCTAAGTTACGGATTAATGTTTAAATTTTACAAGGGTGACACAATGGGCGGTCTTATCGCTAAAAGCGATCTTTTACAGACAATCTTTGGAAGGATTAAAGGGAGCAGGAGTGACAATACTGCAGGTAGTCAGTGATGTACCAATAACATATACAATAAATACATACACAAAGCATACACTTATCTAATAAATATATACATATAGAACATTCGTTTTTGTTTATACTAAACCCGAAAAGGGGTCATTGTACTCATCATTTTGAACATTTTTTTCTATGGGACCAACCTTGAAATCGCGAAAAAAAAATCAGCTGTTCCATACATTTTGTCGATATAAGTGAACACAAATTTAGGGAACAGCTGATTTTTTTTTCGCTTGAACTGTAAAAGACTTGTCATAAAAGCTAGTGGAATGCATCGGCATCTCTAGTCCCAAGGTTTCCGATGACCTCAGATATCTATTATGTATGTCATGAAGGAACTTGAAACGTTCTTAAAGATAAGGGGGGGTTGTAGGATTAAACAGAATACTGTAGAGCTGAAATAAGATATGAGAATTCCGGCGAAGACGTATGGATAACCACTTGAGCTTTGTACGGAATTCGGAAATGTGATCATATTTGCGCAGGCCAAATATAAATCTTATGCAAAAGACTTGAAGTCGCTCCAGTTTATCCAGTTGTGCCTCAGTGAGATCGAAATAACTGACATCAGTGTAGTCAAGGATGGGTAGTGAAAGGGATTGTACAAGCGCAGTTTTAGTGGCAAAATACCAATATAATGAGAATGACTTACTTCTCTCTCAACTCCTGAGCAGTACCCTTATCAGGGAACTGTATGCTGATAGCTTGGAATATTATGAATATAGGAAACTGCTTATCGTTGATTGCTTTCTTGTCACCATCCTTGATTACTTCTTTATCTTTCTCTTTTTCCTTGCTTGCATCTTTCTGGAAAAACAAATTATTCTGTTTACATCAAAAATTTTACTATAGTTTTCGAGCCAAAAGGCAAGAAGTCCACCTGCCAAAACCATTCTGCCTCCGTCATTGTACGGTCAAACGCACGTCATTAAATAAAACTTTAATTTACTGCTACGACATACAGGCGTTGTCAATTTCAAATTGTTACCATGGACGTTTGGTTGACTGTACTAGCAATAGAAAAGGCGAACGCTCACCTCTACTTCTTTATCCTCCATAAGAGTTTCCGGATCCTTGAACTCCTCAGCTATTTCATCTTTAGACTGGAAGGTCATCACTGGTACCTGTTTAGTATACATGTATCAATAATATAACCCATCTTACTTCTATCTCCTTTTTCTCCATAAATCTCTCCCTCCGTTCCGCCTTTCTTCTTGACATTAAACCTCCTCAGTGTACCTATTTAAACATCACATGCATCACAAAAGTTTTCAGTAATTACTTACTGTTTTCTCCTTATCCTCTTTAGAGTTTCTTGAGTCTCTGCGATCTTCGGTTGTTTTGTCCTTAGCCATCAGTACCTGGTCATTATTGCATTATAGTATTTTTATCCCACGATGCGACGCGCGCTTTACTTGTGGGAACTAAGTGAACAAGCTCGTTGTGAAGGTGTGCGTGAAGACGAGTAGCGTCAGCAGATAACACACACACGCACACACACTTCGCCATTGTGTCGGACGGTACCGACGCGGCGACGCGGCGACGTACCGAGAGCTCCTGCGATCATGCACACATTCACAGCGTGTTTGTACACAAGTAGAGCGCGCGGCGCTTCGTGAGGTAAACATACTGTATCAGTAAAGTATTATAAACCATCATTTATTCTTACTTATCTCGAGTTTTTCAATCCCTTGACTTCTCGCTCACTTTGTTGCAGCACCCAGATCATTATTATTTTTATGAATTAATTGTCAGTCTTACTTACTCCTTTCTCCTTATCCTCCTTAGAGTTTCGAGCTTCTCTATCCTTGCGCTCCAATATCCCTTTTTCTTTCGCCAAGGCCTGGAATGTCGTCAACTTATTTAATGGGTCCACATTACTAGTCCTTTTAGACTCTCTCAAATATCCAATTACTAATATTTAAATAATGTAACATATATTTATTTTTCTACTATCTATCCTCCAGTTTTCGAAAAGATATTTGTTTATTTTAATTTGATCTGTAATCCAATCTTGTCATAATCAATTTATAGTGATATAAAGTCACAAAAAAATATATTTCAACCAGGTTAAGGCATACCATATAATTTGGCTTTGCAAACATGGTAGTCATGGCAGACCAGTATTTTGTCCAGCCCTGAAAATAGTTCAAGAAGATCTCGGAAAATGGGATAAGTTTAATTTCCCAGAGTGACTTACTTCTTTCTCCTTCTCCTCCTTAGAATTCCGTGCCTCCCTATCCCGTCGTTCCTCGGCAACTTCCTCCTTAGTCTGGAAGGCCATCAGCGCGTGCACTAAGTCGACGAATAGCTGGTCGTCTATGAAGCCGCCTTCTTTGTCTCCTGAGTAATAATTTTAGATTTTCTTGTTATTTTCTATTTTTTTCTTGTTTTTATTATTTTTTTTATAAATAAATAAATTTACTAAGTTATGAGATTAAAATAAAATTATGGTGCAATTTTCGGAGAGGAACGTACGAAACAAGGTAACAAATTGAAAAAAGATTTAGATCAGGTTTAGTATAAATCTTTCTAATGTAGTTCTAGTATAGATTTTAAAGTATATGTGAATGAAAAATAGTTGAATCTTATTTTCTTTCTTAATAGGTAATTTAAAGTGTCTTACAAAGCTTTATGTGCATGAACAAAGTAGTGAATATTATCTATGAAGCACGACAAGCGTGACTATGTGAGTGCGGAGGCCTATGAGGTGTACAGAATATTGCTATTTGCAATATGTCTCTTAAATCTAAGCATTTGTTTTTAATATTACAATAAAATGTCTATGTTAAATGAATATTACTTTCTTTATTTTATGAAGATAGCATGAACCAGAGAAATGTACCACTTTTGCTTGAATTTATTAAATTATTCTGTTGATGATCATTTCTGTGGTTAATGAGCTCTTAAAATATATTGTTTTAATATCTAGAAGCATAGATGTGTGCACCACACACCAATGTGTATTAAATTCATGTGGGAGTCTGTGGACAGAGCCATTGTTCACATAAACACTGTCTTTAACTGGAGGGTACTTTCCAATTTCCAGAGAACGGTCTCTGGGAATTCAAAAGGTTTTATTTTGTAAATCATGGGAGAAGTTGTATCAGACTTGTTATAGTTGCTAATAATTAGCAATGCATTGGTTGTTATATCTACAACCTTACATTGACAACCAAATTCATTTAAGGGGGATGCGCTAAGGTAGCCCGCGAAATTCAATTTTTCTTACGTTTTTTGCAATTTGCAGGTCAGTAACAGGTTGTATGTTGATCTAAATATGATTCGCGGACGTAACAAATATGGCAGCAATACAACTCTTTAAGTTCGTAGAATCCTATTGAATAACTATTTCATGACATAGTCATTCAATAGGATTCTACGAAGACAGTATTGCTTATTCTAACGAGAACAACTCTGTAAAGCCATATTTGTTACGTCCGTGAATCATATTTAGATCAACATACAACCTGTTAATGATCTACAAATTGCAAAAAACGCAAAAAAAAACGAATCTCACGGGCTTTCTTAGCGTATCCCCCTTAATCTGATTTATTAATATTTTATGGCAAACCAATGACAGAAGGATTTCTGAGAACACCTCCTGTTTTTTTCAGTTGGTAAGAACAGAGACATCTCATCCAACAAAATGATGTGTGAAGACATTGATGAGTACAACAGAGCAACACAATCTAGCTAAACACCGAAAGATCAACTTTGACCTAAAAACTAAGATCCATGCACTTTAGCAACAACTTGGCAGCAGGTTTCAAATCATCAATGTAAATCAAAACTACTCTACTTGATAATAAAGTTATTTCTTTGCGCTGACCTTAAATTAGAAAAGTTACAACAATCATGCTACAAAAGAACGGCACAGTCCACAAACATAAGAGTAATGATGTTAAGCAGATGTACCATGCACTTTCCCGTCGTAGTTCTTTATGAGCTCCTCGATGAATGTACCGTCCTGATCCAGGACCTCGTCCCCCATGTACGGGATGTTGTGGAGAACGGTCTCATCTTCCACCATGAAGTTCTTCTGAGTTGGGGCCCATGTGTACATTGTTGGGATTGGGTTAACGGAGTTGGTTATGCGGATTGGGACTTGCTGCGTTGTCACTATTCCTGAGGCTGTAGATAATTTAAAAAAAAATTATTAGGAGAATAAATATTACATTAGTAAGTATAAGGACATTTAATAAAATATATAATTGTGACTTCAAAAGAAGTATTTGATTTTTCTACTACAGCAACTATTTAACCCATGTAAACTGGTGCACTGACTAGATATGTTTAGATTACAATCAATCTATAATATAGCCTGTAGTGTCCCATTGCAGGGCAAGTGTCCAACTACAGGGCAAAATTACCCCACTGCAGGGCAAGTCTCCCTCACCCTTTTCCACACACTTCTGTTATCTGCTAAAGTGCCAGTTTTTTTGGTAAGAGTCAATCTAAAATTACAATAAGTTAATTTTTTTACCATCAGTGTAAGACACCTCAGCTCTCTTCATAAGGCTCTCATGATTGGGGATAGGAGCGACAGGGGGCCAGAACGGTTTCCTTGGACGTTCGTTGCTCTCAGAGTCATGTGCTTCCACCGACTCTGACATAATCCTCAGGTTGCGGGCCCATGCTACCTTTACCTCGTCTACGCGTTTGAAGCGCTGAAAGAAAAACAAACGCAAGTAGTTTTTTTTAGGACTCCATTGATCTTTTTAATTTGCTGTGAAGAGAATGAAGTGATACTACTCAAGTTGAGAAAGTTTTGCAAGCGTTTGTGAATAATATGCTAGTCGCAACTCGCAGGCAGAAACGATGCTAAATAAAGGTCAAATATCGCCCAATACATCTTAGGGCGGGTACAAAACTCCCTTTGTTTAATGGTACCTTTACTTGGCGTAGCCTCATGTATTCCGACTTCACACGTTTCTTCCATTCTGCTGATACTTTAGATTTACTCATGAGCAACAGTTATTTCAAGAATTCGTTGAATTTCGGTAAAACAATACGAATATCGTTAACAGTCACACTAACTAAACAAATTGGCTTAGCCTGCCTAGCGCATTGACATATAAACTAGCGCGCCGGCTGACATTCCTGTATCTATGTGTATCTATTGTCTATTGAACTTATGGAGTATGGGCTGACATCTGACTTAGCATCTGACATGCACTTTGACAGTTGAGCTGCATTCCGAATTAAGACCATAATCACTGTAATCGATTTTAGCGCGCTAAACGGTAATTATAGAGAACGCGTGCTAAAATCGCGCGCTAAAATCGATTACAACGATTATGGACTTAATTCGGAATGCAGCCTAAGTACCGGTAACTTAGTACGTGAGTAGTACTCAATGGCGGAATGCAGCCAATATTACTTTCCTGTGAGGTATAGTTTTAACTGTTTCAGAACGAGCGAGTACGAACCACAAAACATAATATACCCTATTTTAATTTTATTTTATTGGTCTGGTTGCTGGGACCTTTAAGCCAAGTCTTTATTTAGTTACAAACTTTGTATAAATAATGAATTAAATACAATGAATGATAGATGATATCCCCACCCGCCCGTTCGCCTTGAGTTTCAGTCAATATTACTTTCCTCTATGGTTTCAGTAAAGATGTGGCACTTTACTGAGACCTCACACGGACTTCTTGAGAGAACTTATACAACAACTTGAACAAGAATCTAATCGAAACTTTGAAATCAAAATGTCTACTCCACTAAGAATAGAGTAGACAGTAAACTAGAGGAGGAGGTCGATTTAATTTTAATCTATCATTCTAGTTCTTTATTGTTTATGATATCGTCTATGGGTTTTGAGTAGCGAATGTGTGCGCTGCCATTTTCTATTGAAATAATTTTTTGAGAAAAGGCTATTTTGTGAAAAGGTGAGCATGTAACAGAGGTATTCCGTTGATATTTTTCTATTTATTTAATTGCTTTAATTGTTACGCATGCTTTAGTGGTGCATTTTCTGCTCCGTCTTCGGATTACGTAATTTGTTGTTCCTCGTCCTAAAATTATTTATCTACGAACATGCAAAATGTTATCGATGCGCGAGGGTGTCTCTCGAGCGAAGTATATGTAGAGCAGCTGTCTACACCAAAAAGTTATTCTGTTTGTAGGTGTGTGCGCACCTACAAACTGCCGCAGGTTATGCGAGGGGACTCTGATAAGTATGTCCTCGTATCGCGGCGGCGCGTGGGACGGCGGGCCGCCGGGCGCCGAGGCGGACTACCCGGGCGCGCCCAGCTACACGCCCGCCGCCCCGCCGCCAGGCATGCCCACGACGGACCCCTGGACCGGCGTCAGCTACAGCCAGTACGGCGCGCCGCCCTACGACTACCAGGCGTACGCGCCCGGCTACACCTACGCCTATGACTCTAGCTACTACCAGCGCCCTGACGGAACCTACTATGGAAAGTACCCTGATCCTGGGACCTATCCCCAACAGCTACCAGCCGGTTATGAGTACCCAGCTCCAAAACGTGAAAGAACTCGTTCACCTGTCGACTCCCACAGATATGAGCGCCGAAGGTCTTACCAAACCAATTCAAGAAGTGTGTCTCCCTATGATAGAAGGGACAGTGCCTACTCGAAAAAAAGAGATAGCAGTTATGAGGAAGGTCGTCGTCGTAGATCAAGAAGCAAATCAACAAAACGCAAGTATTCTTCCAGTGATTGTTCAAGCTCCCGATCACATTCATATTCACCACAGAAGAGAGGGAAAAGAAGGAAATCAGTTTCATCAAATTCTTCTGCTTCCAATAGATCTTATAGGAAAAAGTCAAGTAAGACTCGTGGTCGTGATCAGTCTGTGCAACCAAGAGAGAGAAGTTTATCAGGCTCTCATGATGAATTTAATGTACACAGAATGTCAAGTGTTGATAGGCTAAGCAAATCTTCACATGAAGGAGAAAAGAAAAGCAAGGATGCTAAATCTCATTCCAAAAAAGATAAGAAAGCAAGAAAGATAACTACACCAACAAGGAAACCAAAAAAAATTAAGGCTTCACAAAAAAAGGCTAAAAAGTCTCCTTTGACACCACCGCCAAAAGTGCATAAAAAACATAAGGATAGATCTGACACACTTGGCAAAAAAGGGAGAGAGAGTTCGTTGACACCACCTAAAATGTATAGGATGAGGATGTTGTCAAGTTCGAAATCTCGTTCTAGATCAGCGTCGCCATCGCCGCGTCACTCGAAGCGCAAACGATCACTCTCGAGGAGCCCGCACCCTTCCCGCTCGTGCTCTTCCAGTAGGTCAGGGCTGTCGACGCCTCCGCGGCGATCCCGGTCCAAGTCTAAACGAAAGACGAAGCGAAAGTCGCAATCAAGAAGTCGTACGAAACGGCGCTCAGCAAGCAAAGCTAGATCTACATCGCAACGCCGATCTAAGTCGAGAGGAAAAGGAAACCGTTCAGTTAGTAAAAGTGGCTCTAAGTCCCGCTCCAGATCGAACAGTTCCCGCTCACGCAGTCGCACTGCATCGCCGACTAATGAAAAGCGCCGCGGACAGTTTACAGTGGCAGATAGAAAACGGTTCTGGAAAATGCACAGGAACAGGCAAGAAGAAAAGGATAAAGAAAAAGAATCGAAAACACCACCCAAAGAACTGAAACCTCCGCCGGGTGCTGTTGAATCAACAACAGTTGATGATATTGAATATGGTGACCCTCCTGAAGTGGAGGGCCCTAATTTTGCAGAATTGCTGATCCCTGATCAAGCCATGCAAGCTTCAACCTCGAAATCCAGGCCTGGTCCTCTTCCTATCAAGAATGATGGAAGTTTCTTAGAAATGTTCAAAAAGATGCAGGAGGTGACTAAAAAGGCTGAACCAGAAAAGAAACCAGAAATAAAAAAGCCAGCATTGCCTTTTATTGGGAAGAGACGTGGTGGCAGGGTTCTTAAGACTGGATTAGTGAAAAAGGCTAAAGCCATAGACGAACAAATCGCGGACAATGCGCCTAAGGATGCATGGTCGCTTTACATGCAGGAAGTGAAGAAATATAGAGAGACTTCGTGTGAGGAGGAGCGGAAAACTAGACCTCTTGTGAAATAATATTTACTAACTAAATAAGAATAGGGTTAAGATTTTTATTGTGACCTCTGCAATGTATTTACATATATTACAATTTTTATTTTCTACTATAAACTGTGTTTATTGTATTACTATGTCTAGATGCCAGACTTTAATCTTATTTCAGTATAAAAAAGATTCCAAATAAAGAATTATGTCAATGACTAGGTTGTGTTTCGTTGCAGCATCATGCCTGAGATGGTCAAAACTGCCGCCGACATCAAAACTGCACCTTTCGACCCGCGGTTCCCTAACCAGAACCAGACCAGGTAACATAAGCTATTTCTTTTGACGCGTATTATCTAAGGCAAACCCGGTGATGACCAACTGACTGCTTTAGAGAGCGTAAGTAAGTAATTAAGTTTATAATCTTTTATCAGTCTCTAATCAAAAGAATGCCATGAGATGTCTTTGCGCCTCGCTGTATTTAGTCGCACGACAAAAACCTACGTTATTGTAAGTAAATCATGAACATGATTGTTGCACAAGGAACGCTAACAACCGTAATTGTTCCATGGATTAATATAAATTAATTAATGATCAATTTTTTCTGCAGTTTACATTAAATTCCTCATTACGACATGGTTTGGTTACAGATAATCTGATACCAAGATAGATAAATTTGCTATCAGCACTTGAGTTTTGTCTAAGTATACATCAATAGAGTAGAATACTTAATTCATTTTAAAAAGCATTTCTTCAAATAATTACGTACATAATGGCTACAATAGGTACGTAATTATTTGAAGAAATGCGGTTCTAAATTATTAAAAACCGGTCAAGAGCGAGTCGGACTCGCGCACCGAGGGTTCCGGTGCGTATATGATGTTGATGATTTCTAAAAAACTGCTATTTAGAGACATCGTTTTATTTTTCCTGTAATCTTTACATACTCATAAATCACAGAATAATTACAGATTTTTATCTATGCAAACTTCGGAGATAAGGGGGGAGGAATGGCATTTTTTTTTTTTTTTTCATTTTTCATAAAAAGTCGGAAATTATGCTGCCTAAAATAAAAATAAAAAATGTTTGGGAATGTGCCAACAGCGTTCTTTCATATGATACCCCACATGCCCTAGTAGCCCCACTTAAAAAATTTAAGACTATCAGTCCCGTTTGCAAAAAAGATAAAAAAATAATAATTTCATTCTTGTTTGCAAAATAGTTGGGCAAACGTCATCTAAAACCATTCTAAATTTCAAGTTGATAGCATTAGTAGCTTGAGATAATCCAAGTGTGACAGACAGACTTAGTCTCACTCTCACCATAAGGGTTCCTTTTTACCATTTTGGTACGGAACCCTAAAAACGCAGTACGATAACCAACGGTAACTAACGCCCATTGAAAATCATCACCGTCAATGCCTTCAATGAATAATATCACACCATCACGCCCTTTACCCACGGAAGTGGGCAGAAACTACGCTTAATAATATCTGAAATACCTACTTCAACATAATCCTTTTCACAGGTACTGTTACTCCAGCTACCTGGACTTCCACCGCTGCCAGAAGGTACGTGGCGAGAAGTATGAGCCATGCTACTACTTCCAGCGGTGCTTCAAGTCACTCTGCCCCAACGAGTGGGTAGACAAGTGGGACTCCCAACGTGCTGAGGGCACCTTCGCGGGAAGGATCTAAAGTATTCCAATGTCGCCACTGAGTTGTTAATTTATGCGAGTTTTATTTTTACTTAGGCCGAATTTGTGATTTAGGGAATAAATGTGTTAATTATTCCATGTTTTTCTTTCATTTAGTAAGTCATCCAAGGACCCATTTTAGCACCATATTCTCCTTATTTGCACTGATTCACAGCAAAATATAACACTTGCCGTATGTACTATGTACTACTTGTTAACAAATATTTACGGTAAATAGCCAAGCTATCAAGCCAAACTAAATGCTTTTGAAAAACATTTTATTTCAAAGGGCAACAATAATTTTTTATCTCATATTGGTCCTGGGAATGCACCTTTCTCTCTAAGCTCGTCCCAGTGACTTATCCAAAAGTTCGGGCAGATGGTCTCGAAGTATCGTTTGAATATTTTGCAGTCATCCACGTCGCCTAGCAGTCTTTGGCACTTGAAGTAGTCACAATAATTGTCGTAGCATGCTCTGAAATTTTTTCAATTTAAAATTACTTAAATATGTAGGTACTGTGCATAGAATAGAGGATGCATGTACGGGCAGAAATGTAAATCGATGTGTCGTAGGTATGGGACCTTTTTTTTTTACCTAAGTAAATAATATGTGGGCCTCGCAAGCAGAAAGGGTCCAGTTCTCGGCATTTACAAAACTGCGGAGGTTTAACTGGGAAACCAGAGTTAAACCTCCGCAGTTTTGTAAATTTGGGTGAACAAATTGCATTTCGCGATTTTAATTGATAATGCTCAATTATCTACAAGTTCATACTTTTTTCATAGTTTTTCTGAGATCAAGCTTTTTCAGAGTTACAACTTTGTCTGATTATAAAAAAATGTGCCAGTTTTGATTATATTTTTTAAATCCATTTGGTACATGTATAACTATCAATTGACTATTCTAGATAGGTACCGAATAGAGTTCCCATAACTAACTCAATACCCCGTATATTCCCGTTTGTCCCCCCTATCCCACTACTGGACCCTTTTTGCTTGGACTCCCACATAAAATTGTGCTCAGGTGGGTTATTTAAATTTCACGTGCACACCCTTTTTATGAGCTTAATGAATGTTTGATGATGATATAAGTAATCTGACATAATCAAGACATAATTATCCAGTTCAGCCTGATTTCTGCAGAGACGATGTGCAAGGAGCCAAGGACACATCGGATTCCTCCTCTACCTTCTCATACCGTAAAAGTAATTCCCGTGGACTTACTTGGTTTGATTCTGATTTGGATAGCGCGGGTCTATGCGCTGAGTCCTAAACTCTTGGTCACACATTTCAGTGATTCAAAAATACGTAAAAAATGTAAAACAGTAAAAAAAAATATCTGCTGATTGACAAATCCCAAATCCGAAACAAAAGATTTGTTATTCTTTGCACTCTATGTGGTTACCATCGAGCTATTTGAATGAAACCTTTGTCGAAGGACGTATAGGTATATCGGTTTTACATAGGACAGAACTCCTAATGGTACCTACTAAGGCGCGTTAGCGCGCCTATAAAATATTATTGGCGACGTGTTGGCTCATCTATTATCTCTATGTGTTGGCTCTTGGTACTGCGCCAGAAAATAAATGCAATCAATATCGATTGGGTTTAGAGGTGACATTCTTATTATACTCTTTGGTTACGTCTTAGCGAGCCTACCGTTCGTCGCAGTACACACGGCTACACATCAAGCTATACATTTCCAGTATAAGCTGAACTCGCATTGTATAGGATTTCCATACAATGAGAGGATAGCGTATACTGGAAATGTATAGCTTGAGGTGTAGCCGTCTGTACCTACGGCAATTGAAATAAATATCGAATAGTTACCATTCAATCAATATTGCCAGCAGGTAGGTTACCTACCTGAATCTATTTATGTATTTTTCACTGAATTCTTTTATGTAGGGATAAGGGCTTATTTAAACTAAGATTTTATAAACTGAGAAGACTTTTATTAGCTGCTATTACCTATTTATAGGTATTAAAGTAGTAAAGTACCCATAATCTAATAAAATGTAGCTCGGATAAAGAATTTACATGAAGGTGTAAATTTAAACATTACAATAGTGTAGAAAGATATCAACTATAAGTCTCTAATTAAAATTAATTACATAAAATATTTACAATTTATTCGACACCAATAGTGTATAGCTATAGGGAAAACATGAGGATATGTTAACAACGCTTGTCTTTTGAAGCTATAAATTAAACATACATTATGGAACAATACTTCGTCATGAATTTTCTTTAACAAACCCTTATTCTATAGAAAGTCATTAAGTACATGTTTGCATAGCTAATGTCCATTTTCACTAACACTAGGCGATTTTGGACGCTCGGCTCAGAGTTGAACAGCATTTGAATTGAATCTCGCGTATTTAAACACAGCGTATTGTCTATAACAGCAGGTCTATTTTGCGATCTTTTTCCCCTCAAACACTTAAACCTATTTTCCTTATAAATTTCGACACAAACAATCCCAAAATATTTTCTCAAAATAGCTTCATCAAACTTATGTTACAAGATCCTGTCCAAAAATCCATCTACTAGTATGTATTATTCCACATTGTATCGACAATACTATCAGTACATAATAAGTGAACAATAGTAGTTAATGGTGGTCCAGCTCTGAATGTTTACTCGACATGCTGACTGTTGTGGAGTACTGCTGCTGTCTGTGCAGGATGCCCAGGCATTGGAGCAGGCATTGCATACTGGCAGCTGATGTCGCCTGGAGAATAGAAGAAACCGTTATTTAGTATGTTTCATAGGTCATCAAGCCCTATTTCTTCCCATGGGTGTCATTATCAAGAAAGCAGAGCAGGTCAGAAATGAAGGCATATTGGTATGATATTCAGGAAGTAGACGCTGTAACTAAATTCCGAATTCATTTATTTGAAGGCTTGGCTATACTTTTTAGGAGTTAAAATTACAAGACAGCCCCAAAATTCTCACTCTCTCACTCAAAAGAGTGGGAAGAAATGATGCAACTAGCAACACATTTTTGTTTGTTAAGTAAACCTGTGACAAAGTTTCTGAGCTGGATATATTGGTGGCAAAGTGATACTTTAAGATGTTAAAGATGAAAAACTCACTTTTAATAGTAATAAGTCAGGATCTGTGTGTGGGAATGGTGAGTCAGCTGATTCTATACACCTTGCTAGAGCTGCATCGCTGGAAAATTAATTAAAATGAAATTTTAATACTTATTCTATCCAACTACTAAACAAGTTCCAGATATTTTACAGAAGCACTATAAATTACTGAAAAATAACCACTTAATGAGTTATAAATATAACTTGTCAGCTGCAATATTACCATAGATAAAATAAATGGATAAAATTGGAGTTTTGGTATTTTATTCAACCTAAAATAGCCAGGCTAGATTTAATGCCGATATTGCATATAAAGCTATGGCTAATAGGTCCAGTTTTGTGCAATTGTGTTTTAGGCTATAAACTAAACCATTACAGCTCTCTAGAGTACTTTGATTTATTAATGAAGCATTATTAATGGTGAGTACAATTAAGTAATAAGATAATAACCTCAGCTCCGTAGACTGCAGCTGGTTCCTTGCTGATGCCATAGCATCGTGTACTGCAAGCTGTTCTCTTGGCTGCAGTGGAGGATTGGCACCCATGGCCTGGAAATTGTAAAAAACGAATAAACTTATCAATAATGTGAATCATCACTGTAGATAAGCAAAAAGACTACTGTAACAAAATAAAATGGTTATAATAAAAATATGTTAATAAGTACTACATACTTTTCTTTAAGTTTTTTGTCCCTCTCCAGCTCCACTCTTTGCTTTAATTGTCACTACATTCACACAAAAAACAAAAAAACTACTATGTTCAAAATCTTACATCATATACCTTAGTGTGTATCTCAGCAATAGCCCTCAAGCCATTGACCCACTCCTGCCTGGCCCTAGCATCAGTAGCCCTAAGCTTGAGCATGTCCCCGGAAGCACAGTTGATAGTAAACGTACGAGAGTCTTCATCACTGGGACATACTACAGCAGCTGCTAAATGTGCCTGAAATTCGAATTGTGTACTTTTAAATTTTATTACTTACCCATATTATTTTGAAGAAGGCCATTATAGCTTCTGATTTTATTTGTTGCTATCATTACATTTTATTATCTAAGCTGATTAATGACGACACATTATTACCGGCATACCTATAGAAGTTCTGTGTATTTTGTAAATCAGTAAACAAGTCCAAAATTGTAATCATTGGGATGCTGTTGTTAGGGTTTATCAATTATCAGTTTCCACTCAGTACCAACTGAGTTTAAACTGATCATTGATAACTCAACAACGCTTTACCTCGCCTCTGGCTGGTTGTCCAGGCTGAATAGTATCTCCAGGTCCATCAAAAAGGTAATAAGATAAAACTCCTGTTTCGGGGTCGACTGCAAACCAACGCTGCTGCCAGCCTTTCACAACATTTGTGTATTTATATAACTGACCAGACAGTGGCCTGTGAGCCCCTGATCCTGTTGTTTTAATCATTTTATTATTTCCAAGATAATCAGAGAAACACTTGAATGTTTGAATATGAGTTCGATTATTTTCTTCTCAGAATTTTGACATCTTGCAACGTACGTTTAGTTGAGTACTGATTTTTTTTTTTTTTTTTTGAATGGCATCTCGTAGCAGACCTAGAGAGGTCGTTGCTACTTAACCGGATATTCCTGTGGCTGCCCTAAGGTTTTTAATCTTAAAGCCTCCAGCCAGGGCGCAAATTATATATATTAAAACTAAACGACAGCGCACTAAGGGCACCCCCTGTGGGGTACGGACCTCGGCTTAGGGCGTCGTTGGGGGATCACAAAATTAGTAACAATTTGGGGACGGGCTGGATCAACATTTTGATCATGATTATTATCAGGGGATATTATATTTATTGCTACGGCGCTCTCAGCCTCTAACCGGGCGACTGGCGCATCGACATTCAAGGGACGGGGGGGAGGACTTTTATTACCATTTACTCGGGAAGTTCGCGTGGTACCTCGGCGGCGAGGACGGAAGGTCGGTTTGTGTATTTTGTGCACTGTACTCGTGGCCCTATTGCTTTCCTGAAGGAGAGTGACGGGGTCATCCGGATCTAAGAGAGTGTGCCTCGGTCGGCGAGTCTGACTAATGGCAGAAGGCCTGTAACTAGCGGCCTGCACAACCAAGGGGTTGCGATGACGTTCCGCGGATTCGAAAAAGCACTTTGCAAGGCGCTTCATAAACTGTTTGATGGTAGGCATCTTAAGGTCTACGTGAAGTTGTTCGTTCCGAACGAACCAAGGAGCCTTCGTAATTCTGCGGAGAAATCGGTTTTGAAGCGTCTGCATCTTATGGATGTGATACGACTTTGCGTAAGTCATGATCGGTCGAATGCACGCGGTGTAAATACGCAATTTGCACTTAAGGGACAACTTGCTGCGCGGGTTGAGTACGGAGTGTAGTCGGCCGAGAGCAAAACTGGCGCGCGAGCGCACCTGTTTTATGTGCTCGCCGAACGTCATGTGATGGTCTAAGACCACACCGAGATATTTGGCTCGCTTCTCCCAAGGGATAGGCTTGCCGAACATGGTGATCGGTTGGGGCAGGGCGGGTGATCGCCGGGGCCTACAGAATAGGACCCCCTGGCTCTTATCAGGGTTGACTTCGATCCTCCACTTCCTGAACCAGGCCGCGAGTCTGTTGACTTCGGCCTGAAGGATGCGGGCGATGTTGTCTTGCCTGAGGCCGGAGTAGTAGATGGCCGTGTCGTCTGCGAACAGAGCTAACTGCGCCTTTCTACATTTGGGGATATCACTAGTGAATATAGTGAATATCAGCGGTGCCAGCACAGCGCCCTGAGGGACGCCTGCGCGGAGCGGATGGGGGGAGGATAGCGCACCCTCGATGCGATAGCGGAAGGTGCGGTCCGACAAAAAGTCTCGTAAGATGAGCACGAGACGATCGGGCACACCGAGTTTGTAGAGCTTATATATTAAGCCGTTGTGCCAGACTTTGTCGAACGCTTTCGCAATGTCGAAGAACACAGCACCCGTCATGAGCCCGCGCTGGAAGCCAGCGCTTATATGCTCGACGATACGGTGGACCTGTTGTATTGAGTCCTGAATCAATGTAGCAATATATATTACTTTCCTCTATGAATGTATGTACAGACGCCAGCACATCAAGCTACTACAATCTGTCAAATTTATTTAATAGATTTTCAACTTTATCCCTACGGCATAAAGTTCAAGGTTAAATGAGGAAATTTGACAGTTTCGGATAGCTTGACCTGCTGGCGTCTGTACTCTGTGTCCTGAATTATTATTTCTGATAATATTTTACTGGAACATTTTTTGCGAAGGCTTTTTGCTCAAAAAATCTGGCATCCTCTTCATAATATAAGTCAAATTTTAAACAATATGCAAATTATTTTTAATTTTTGGTACCTCTCTAAAACGTTAAATTATTGTTAGTTAGTATGTTACATCCACTGACCTATAGGTGTGAAACATAAAGAGGTCAGTGGTTACAACATAGAGGAAAGTAATTTATGGTTACAACTATGGGTTCAACATTGACCAAAGTTTATTATTCAGAAAAAATCATTTATTTATTTATCATGATGTTTGTTCGTGAGTTACCAGTTACCATGGACCGCCATGGACCCTGAGTATGTCACAGAGCATATAACTTTATAGTATGTGTTCTGTCGCATGGACTAAGAGACCCGAAGAGACCTAAAGATTAATCTGGTCTGTGTGTGGAGTAGGCACAGAACACATATACTCCTAACGGAGGGAGTAGGACTTTGACTTGTTTATCTTTTTTTGGCTGGTGTCAAATCAAGGGTGCCGTCCGAATTGTGCTGTAATCATTTTGAGCGTGCTGACACCCGTTCCGAATTAGCGTGAGCACGATCTCGCTGTCCCATGAATCATCATAAATGACGTCATGACAAGCGCCATCTTGCGATAACGCCGACCAAGCCATAGATTAAAAACAACTGATTTCCAAAAAAAAAAAAAAACACTACAAAGTGAAAAATAACTTAATTTCGGATGTCGGTGTCTTTGGATCTAAGGACATGTCCAGAATTGGTTTTTTATTATTCAATAATTCTAACCAGGATCAGATAAATATATTTGGATAGTTAACCCAAAAGCTAGTAGTTCTAACTATAATATACATTTTTAAAGGCTTCCATTTTTGAGTGTGAATTTACTCCTAAAACGAACAAACCTTTCTAACTAACTAGTATAGTGAACACACCCTAAACAAATAGAAAACTTTTCAAAATTGACACATGCCACTGTCATTATTATAAATGTTTGATGGATGACTAAGACAATGTAAACAATAGGAAATATTATGAAATGGGATATTTTCAGTCCAAAATGTTTAGTCTAACCTTTTAGAACATAAAGGGCACTCTATAGGTATGATCATGGCTATTTCGAATGTTTATGTGCAAGTTGTAATAAGTAATTATTTTAAATGTTAATAGTATCTACTGATCGAGAACATTTTATAATTACGTAGGAGAATTCCTTTTTTATGACTTGGAATCGAGATCGGAGGTAGATGAAAAGCTTTTCAGCAAAATATGCTATTAAAAAGTGTGCGTTACGATTGCTCCGCCAAGTTACCCGAACAGAATAAAACTTCGCCAAAAAAATTGTCGAAATTTGTCAAAATCGAAGGGAACAAACCAAAAATTTGTCAAAGTAAAAATAAAAAAGTTATAAGGGTTTTAAGTTGGCCGCGCGAACGTAACGTGGAGGATTGCGCGGCCATGGAGATCTCAGCAACTACTTGGGTTAGAGATCTAATACTTTTTGTCAATTGAAGACTGAATTTGTCAAAAATTGTCGAAAAAATATAAGCTCTAGATCAATATTTTACGAAATATTCACCTTGGAAGTTATGGCCGCGCAATCGTGCACTTGTCATTTCTTTAATGTTGATTATTTCTTTAAAACTTAAGACTTATACAGTAAAACTGTTACAAGAAGAATGGTTTTAATTTGTCGAAACTAACGAAAGCAATAAATACTACAAAAGTTTAGTTAAACAGACGAAATCAGTCCAAAACGAAAAGCACGTGGCCGCGCGGTCGAAACGTTACTTTGTACGCTGATATCTCATTATCTATAATTGCTAGGATTTCGGTGTGAACATCCAATTTTTCGACATATTTACCTCATTAGAATTACATATCGTTTTACCCTCAGAACAGTTTTCAACGCGTGTAATCTCAAAAATAATGTTATCTCATACAATGTTCGAGCACGGTAACCATAATTTCGATTTGATTCGGGAATACCTCTAACTGGAGACTAGCAATTATATTGGACAACAAATAGCTCAATCTGTAAAATGTATTATTAATATTAATAAAAAACTTGTTTATTACAATAATTCGATTTGTTTTTTTTTTTTGTTTACTTGAAAGTAATCCTTTTTGACAATTCCGATGCAAAAAGGCGGACCTATAATTTAACAGTTGCGTCATGCTTAACTGTGGTACGAAGTTCAGTTTAAAATATAAATCGGAATACAACATTGTAGCTGCTCTAAAGTTGTACCATAATTATAATATAAATATAAACCAGAAATAGTATTAGAAAGTCAGGACCAGAAAATTTACTGGGATCGAACAATAATAACATAAAACTATTCATTACATTAGACCTGACATAACCGTTCACGACAAAACCAGTAAAACAGTTTGTCTGATAGATATAGCAATACCTAACTCACACAAATTCAAACCACATTATCCGAAAAACTCAGTAAGTATCAAGATCTCGCCATAGAAATTAAAACTCAATGGAAAGCACAAACCGTGCACATAGTCCCCATTGTTCTTTCATCTACTGGTGTAATACCAAAATCTCTCTCACAAAGCCTTAACACCTTACAGACTTGTCGCATCACCCGAAAGTTCCTGGCTTCTTCAACACTGTCATCCACCTTCTCTATCTAAAGTTTGCCTTACATACACCAAGTATGTAAGGCAAACTTTAGACCCAATCCGTGTGTAAGGTTTCTTACCCTCTCTTAAACGAGAAGAAACATAAAGAACCAATAAAAATAATAATAATAATACCATTTATTTCAGGCGACACAGGCCCATAGAAAAATACCTTAACCTAAACATACATATTTGTATAAACAAAAACTTGTGTTAATAAAAAGACGTAAGACTATGTTAGTAGCACTGCAACTTGCACTAGATTGTGCTGTCCTGTGGAATTTGTCCGCAGAAGCGACGGAACACCACGTCCTGCGGCCAAAAGTCTTTTTCCATGACGAGGGGCAGATAACAGTTTGGAACACGCACGACGAACGCTCTGAAGTTGACGTTCCGGCGCGATACATATGGCGAGGTGCACATTCATTGTGCCGACGGACTATTTTACCCAGCGCCCGCGCATCTAAACTGTAATTTTATCATTATTTTTTCGTTATTTTTAAATATACTCCACTGCCCTTTTCATTAGCTTAGCCTTATGTAGCTAGTGAATTGAAATTGTATAGCTTAAACTTATAAAACATTGATAAAAATAAGTTTACATTTTTACGGCTCTGAATAAAATTTAGCGGTTTTAGTCAGTGGGGACAACGGTGTTGCTGTTGGAAATATATCGTATTTGATACATTTTCGATACTTGATATTTTATATCGATACATCGACGTATCGAAATAATAAATATCGCCGAAAAATATCGATATATCGAACAAAACATATCGATATATCGATATTTTTTCTGCAAGCCTATCTCAGCTGTCATAAACATAATCGTGATAAATAAATCGGAACGCAAATTATTGATGTGAGCGCTGTCCGATATTTTGTTTTGTAGCTGTCCGCTGTGTGCTGTGACCTGTCCTTGGTATATATGTTCTGTGGCTGTGACTGTGAGCGAGTTATACACAGATACTGCATACCCCCAATGGTTCAGTAGTCAGTAGCGCCCTAAGCCTAGGTTCGAGTCCCACTATGGGACGCCCTTAGCTGTGCTACTTAAAATTATTTTCTAACACGGCGAGAGGCCCTTCTGGCCCCACAAAAGATCGGTTACGCAGAAAAGGCACTCCGGAGCCATCTGCAATAGGTCAATATAAAAAAAAAAAAAAAACTGTGAGCGATGGAGCGAGTTAAAATTCGGAATGAGCCCCAAATAACGTCAATTTTGTTTATCGCTTTTTCTCACGTTGTAATTTAAAAAACAATCCCTATACAATAAAATGGTATTCAAATTAGTGCGAATCGATACACAGGAGCCTTGTAAAATACAGCTGACGATTGGCAAACATGTTGTTGGAAGAGGGAAGTTTCTTCACGTAAGTTGTCCTAATCGGCAAAAAATTGTTTTTCCTTTAAATGAATACTAATCGGGAAACAGACTTGAAGAGTGGTTTGTAACTTCGTTAAATTTACCCTATATCTCGATGTATTTACCTTAATTATTGAAATAGGCGTAGTTACAGCTCTTTTCTTTGTATGAGTCATCAAACATTGCCTAATAGTAAATTAAACATCTCAGCCTAATAAATAACATAATATTGTCCTTTTTGCCTGCTATAGAATGACGAAACAGATAAAAGGGTATCGCGAAATCATGCAGAGCTTGAGGTAACATCTGATACTGTCAGTCTAAAATCAGTAAGTAAAAATAATCAAGATCGTTTTTTCAAACTTCAACTAGGTATTTAATGCTTGCCAAAGGAGTCTAAATTATTTTCACCATTTTCAGTTACATCAAAACCCATGTTTCTTCGTGAAGAAGAGCATAGAAACGCATTTATTACATCAGGATACCACGGTTTGCCTTTGTCATGGTGACAAATTCGGTCTCCTACCTGACCATTTCTGGTATGAAGTCTTACATTGTCCCGATCAGGATAATGCAGAAGAAAGAGCGGCCATCTCTGAAACAACTGAGAATGGAATAGATAATAATGAAGACGAAACAATGGATCAGACAGAAGGAATAAGGGAACAGGATAGTGTTACTCCAGGTATCAGTGCAGTTGCTGTAAAAGAGGAAAAAGCAATCAATTTTGATGAGGGTGAGGAAGAAGTGGATCCAATCAGATCTGCATCACCATCAATGTTGAGTAAGTAAGCTGATCTATGTTACTCATTATCAGTTGCCCTTTTTTAGGCTCCACTACTTTATGGACCGTGCGTGAGAAGCTTAATTTTTTTTTGTATCAAAATTAAATACGCTTTTGCAAAATGTCACAGCTAGCAAACAACTAGTTTTCGAGAAAAAAATCCTAATGTTTCACATAATATAGTTGACATTTTACCACTAAATAATAATGTACAAATTTAACGCCTAGGTTTTTACGTTCAGTCTTAAGTGACAGCTGATTTTAACTTTACTTAATTCATTTTAATTAGCTGCATTACGGTAGTAATGAACTCAATTATATAATATAAATAATGAAATTAAAATTTGATTTGTTTAATTTGGGTTTGTGAGTTTAATTTGTACTCTTAAAAGATTGTGGGTAACGAAACGACTTGTGACGATAACATACTACACTACACTACACACCAGACCAACATTTATTATACAAAAATAACACATCTCGACATAAAGTTAAACGCAATGAGAATTTAGTATGCAAGAGAGAATTTAGCGCGCATGAAACTTGGGGCACCCCGGGTCGAACAGTTGTTTCAGTTCTTTATTATATTTAACATAATTTTTATTTTTTTAAATTTACCTTGACCTTCGAGACTTTTCTCATTGACCTTGAAAATGTCTTTGACTTCAGAGCTTATTACAAAGTAATATTCCAAGATTTGAGCATATTTAGTTATGACCTTTACTTTGGGGGCGTTCAACCTTGTTTTTTTGGGTGCCTTCAAATCAAATCCATTTATCTGCCAGAATGTAGGTGTACAATGTAAAACTATAATGGTCCCTATACATTCTACCATTTTACCAGTGAGAGCACTTTACAATGCGTTGGTGCGAAGCAACTTGGAAACTAGTGCTATCATCTGGAATCCTTATGAAGTGAAGTATTCTCAGATGTTGGAAAAGATGCAGAACAAATTTACCCAATACCTGTACTGGAAGCAGTTTGGTGTCTACCCTTTCTACCCACTTTTGTATCCAACTCTCTTTTGTTATAGGCATGATTGGATATTATAAGTTGGCAGTAAGGCGCAACCTCGCTCTTGTAAAATATGTTTTTATGGTTTTTCGTGGGATACTGAATAATCCACAAATATTGGAATTGTTGGGATTGCGCGTTCCAGACAGGAGGTTACGGTTGGGACCAAGAGAGAACTTTCTAAAGTTCCGACAACCCGTACAAACTTTTTAAAGTTTGCACCAGTGATTCGTGCAGTAAAAATACTGAATAGTGTCTCTCGTCAGTTGGACATATTTTCTAGCTCTTTGGCGGAATTTCGGAGGGTGACACTTAGTATGTTCTCCACTGTACTTGTGCTTTACCCGGACCAGTTATTAGGGACGGAACTATTAGAAATTATGACTACTTTTGTTAGCTTGGGTATTATTACCTGTTAAAACAAATGTATGTGATATTGAATAAATAAATAAATGAATAAATACATTTTATATGGTGTGAAAATATTAAATAGTATTATAATTAAATTAAAATACAGCAATAACAAAATTAAACAAGAGCTTATGCATTAGGATTTGATGGAACAAATGAATAAATTGATGATAAAGTTTATAATGTCAGATTATGAATATTTAAATAAATAATTATTGTAAATTGTAATTGCGACCTTCGCCGCTTTAATGCAGACCGCATTAAGGACGCGAAATAAGGGCTCCAAGGTCTTTGCAAAATGATCTGTCTATTGGGCAGAGCCAGCTTACGAAACTGAAGACCGATGATGGCTGGATCGTATCCGCCAAACCTGAGCTTATACACGTCAACAAATAACCCCGGTACGAATTTGGCAAACAACCCCGGAGCTAGACTGACCCTACACACTACACTGAAGACATCCCGAACGTCAGCTTGTACCAGATAGAGAGGATAACTCTGTAGCAGCTTAAAAAAAAAAAGGCGCTGGGTGATGACGGAATTACGGCCGAACTGCTGAGGGCCGGTGGACAATCCTTAAGAATTATAGGCCCATCTCACTTCTGAGCCATGTCTGCAAGCTGTATTTTTAAAGAGTCATTATGAACCGTCTCGCGCGCAGGTTGGACGACTTCCAGCCTCCCGAACAAGCCGGATTCCGTAAAGGCTTTAGCACAGTAGACCACACATACGCTGCGGCAGGTTATACAGAAGACCGAAGAGTATAACCTGCCTTTCTGCTTAGAGTTTGTGGACTACGAGAAAGACTTCGGTTCGATCGAGACATGGGCTGTACTGCCGTCTCTTCAACGGTGCCAGATCGACTATCGGTACATAGAGGTGCTGAAATGTCTGTACAAAAACGCCACTATGTCAGTCCGACTCCAGGACCAGACCTCGAAACCTATCCTTCTGCAGCGAGGTGTGAGGCAGGGAGACGTTATCTCTCCGAAACTGTTACCGCTTCACTGGAGGATGTCTTCAAGGTTCTGGACTGGAAAGGGCTAGGTATCAATGTCAATGGCGAGTACATCACTCACCTTCGGTTTGCCGACGATATAGTTGTCATGGCTGACCATGGAAGACCTCAGTACAATGCTCGATGACCTCAGTAGAGCTTCCGAAAGAGTGGGTCTTTAAATTAACATGGAAAAGACAAAGGTCATGTCAAATACCCATGCCCACTCTCATGAAGACCGGAAACGCTACCTAGGACAAACTGTTCAGTTAGGTAGCTCCAACTTCGAGAAAGAGGTCAATCGCCGAATGCGACTCGGCTGGGCAGCGTTCAGGAAGCTACGCTATATTTTCTCGTCCCACATACCGCAGTGTCTCAAGACGAAAGTCAACATAAGTACATAAAAGGTCTTAAAATATACATTTTAGCGTGATCTCTATGTCCTACCAATGCAATTGGTATACAAATAACAAAGTAAATTAAAGCCTTTGACTAGTGCTTGTTGCCAGTGATGACCTAAGGCACTGAAACGTGCTTGCTCACAATGGACCTTATCAGAAAGCTAAAAGTCACCCAAAGGGCAATAGAGAGGGCTATGCTTGGAGTTTCCCTACGTCATCGAATCAGAAATGAAGAGATCCGCAGGCGAATCACGGTAACCGACATAGTCTGAAGAATTGCCAAACTTAAGCGGCAGTGGGCAGGGCACATTGCTCTCAGAACTGATGGCCGATAGGGCCGAAAGGTTTAGGAGTGGCGGCCACGTACCGGAAGACGTAGCGTTGGAAGGCCTTATACAAGGTGAACCGATGACCTTGTGAAGACCGCAGGTATCCGCTGGATGCGGGAAGCACAGAACCGGTCGAAGGTTAAGGGGGATGCGCTAAGGTAGCCCGCGAAATTCAAATTTTAGTAACACGTTGTATGTTGATCTAATTATGATTCGCGGCCATAACCAATATGGCTTTACAGAATTATAATCATTAGAATCGGCAATACAACTAACTCTCTTCAAAAAATCCTACTGAACGATTATTTCTGAAATAATCATTCAGTAGGGTTTTTTGATCTTAGGGAGTTGTAATGCTGATTCGAATGATTATAATTCTGTAAAGCCATATTGTTTATGGCCGCGAATCATAATTAGATCAACATAAAACCTGTTACTGACCTGAAAATTGCAAAAAACGTTGGAAAATTTGAATTTCGTGGGTTACGTTAGCGCATCCCCCTTAAGGCGCAACTAGTCGATACTTTTTCCATACAAATTTCGGGGGAGTTTTACTCCACTGTTACACATTGTACATCTAAAGTAAAACATGATATCGTTTTGTCTTATTATTAATTTTGTCTGTGCAGAAGCAGAATAGTAAAAAACAAAGGCATTAAAAAGTTATGAGCCAACAAAGATTCGTTTTTCCTGCTAATTTTAACGCAACTTTGGGCGTAAATAAGTAATAAAAGATGTATAAAATCTCAAAAACAAAGCTCGTTCCGACAAAGCTCAATTGTCGAAGATTATAATAAACTTTATTCGTAATTGATTTATGCAGTAGTTTTTTCATAAAACCCCACCTTCCAAAGGAGTTTTCGTATATTTTTACGCGCGCGGTTTAGTATGAATCGTCGTGCATTGTGTTTGTGTGCGTGCGACTAGACGTTATGCATGTAGACTAGCTTCTAACTGCTCATCACTGGTGCTATCTCTGTCGGACACGATGCTAGGTGAGACAGCGTGCTTTTAGGCCGCGCCCGCCAGTGAGTTCGAGCCCGCGACTAGTTGGCTCTTAAGTTGTTTAATAAGACCATCAAAAAGAATTAACGCGTGGCGGGGCTTAATTAATTGGAAATGACCTCTAGTATAACCCCTATCAAGGAATAGGTCGAATTACCGAGCACCCTGTATATCTTTACAAGTAATTATTTAAATCATTTGTACATAAAGTAACGAGCATAAATATATTACTATGAACAGCTCGGCAATAATTTCTGATTGCAGGATTCACCCATTAATATTTATAACGGCAAATTAATATTTATGACGGCACGGTTGGCGCAATTAGTTAAGCGATTGACTGCTGCGCTGCGTGTCGCGGGTTCGATTCCCGCACGGAACAAATATTTGTATGACCTACAAGTAGTTGTTTCGGGTCTAGCTGTTTGTGTATGTGAATTTAAATGTTTGTAAACGCACCCACAATACAGGAGAAATTCCTAGTGTGGGGCAACGTTTTTTAAAAAAAGAAAAGAAAAAGAAAGAAAAGAAATATGTAATAATTTGTGGGTACAAGTGGCAGCATAAATATGTGACATCGATGGAACATCAAAACTATCTGGCGAGACAAGCGACGCAAAAATATAGGATGCTGCATCGGCTTCGAAAATATGTATTAATGCATTACCTAATAACGGACATGTCTTGTGTCATAATTATTTGCCTATACAGTTAAATTCAGAGGATTGTGAGACCTCGTTGTGAACGAAAATTTCTAATATAACTCTGACAGCTTAATAGTAGAAGTATAATTTAATTCCAGCTGTTGAAGAAGTTGCAAAACAAATGACTGCTGAGCCAGAAACAGCAGAAGAAGTCAACACTGAACAGGAACCAGTTGACCAGAATGCAGAACACCATGAGCCGGCACTTAAGGAGCAAGTTACCACTAAACAAGAACCTGTTGACCAGGATACCGACTCCTATGACCCACTAGCCCAAGTGCCTAGAGCTGATGATGCCAGGTCTCCAGCAAAAAGAGTTCATAGTTCCACTGAATCCAGTCCTGTTGATGTGAAGAAAGTGAAAATAGAGCGTGTTGATGCGAATGGGGATGCAGAAGCAGGACCTAGTAATGGTCAACAGGTAAGATTGTGCATGAAATTATGTGCACATCAAAAAAGTTTGGGATCAGTTTGAAAAATCGAAATCTTTTTTGTTACGGTAATTATAATTACTCGTATAATTTCTTCTTCTTTTTATTAGATTCTTTACTTAAAAACATAGAATTAGAATACTCACTACTGATACACTCACTGACTGTACTCATGTTTTACAAAATAAATATTATCTTATCTTATTACAAAACAAAAAAAACGTGCTATAAGCTTTCGTTATAGAATAGAATAGAATAGAATATTTATTCGCCAGAAACATGGTATGTTTACAAAAGGTGTTCGTATCATTACATAGTGCTACATGTACATATGGTAATGCCATATGGTTCAACTTTGCTATTCGTGTTATCTGCTTCCTATCGCGTAAATATGACTCAAACCATTTTATAGCGGGACCCCTTATTCCGTACCTTTCCATTTTATCCAATAGCCTAGCATGGTCAACGAGGTCAAACGCCTTGCTTAAATCTAAAAATAATGCACAGGAAGGTATTCTTTTATTGTTCATGATTTGTTTTATTAACGTATAAATTGCTACGGTAGTGGATTTATTTTGTCTAAATCCATATTGCTGACTAACTAGAATGTTATATTTATCTAGGAACCTTAACAACCGCCTGTACATCACTTTTTCAAATATTTTTGAAAGTATGGGAGTTAGTGCTATAGGTCTATAGTTGTCTACGTTAGATTGGGAGCCCTTTTTATGTAGTGGCTTAATTAACAGCCCTGTTCCAAGGATAGGTTAATAATGTATGCTAAAGGCGTTGATATATATTTTGAAATACTTTTCTATTTTATCTTTCCATTTTATCCAATAGCCTAGCATGGTCAACGAGGTCAAACGCCTTGCTTAAATCTAAAAATAATGCACAGGAAGGTATTCTTTTATTGTTCATGATTTGTTTTATTAACGTATAAATTGCTACGGTAGTGGATTTATTTTGTCTAAATCCATATTGCTGACTAACTAGAATGTTATATTTATCTAGGAACCTTAACAACCGCCTGTACATCACTTTTTCAAATATTTTTGAAAGTATGGGAGTTAGTGCTATAGGTCTATAGTTGTCTACGTTAGATTGGGAGCCCTTTTTATGTAGTGGCTTAATTAACAGCCCTGTTCCAAGGATAGGTTAATAATGTATGCTAAAGGCGTTGATATATATTTTGAAATACTTTTAAGAAGTTCAGTTGTGATTTTATCATAGACTGCTGATTTAGTATTTCTTAAGCACTTTATTATACTTTCGATTTCAGAAGCATGGGTAGGTTCTAGAAATATACTGTCATCATGAATTTCTATGTTGTGTCTGTCAATATTATCATTATTAAAATTAGAGGAATTATTAATGGCAATGTCAACGAAGTGATTATTGAATTTATTAGCGATGTCAGATCCGGAGGTTAGTGTTATACAATTGTCTTCGATTTTACTAATGCAATCCCTAGACGGCTTAGTACCCGTATTGCACTTTACAATATCCCATGTAGCTTTGATTTTGTTTCGCGAATAAGTAATGTGCTTTTGGTTACATAGGGATTGCAGGTTATTCATACAACTTCTTAATAATTTGGAATATGTTTTAAATTTGTTCTTATTTTCATTATTCTATTCTCGTCTGCGAGTTATATACATAACCTATCTTATACTCGTATCATTCTTCTCCATACGAAACTACCTTTTGAAAGGGGCGACTAGAGTGTATTCTATTTTTTTAAATATTGACGTTCAAAAGTGTCTTTTAAGTGCCTATTTGAAATAAACAATTTGACTTTGACATATGATTTAGAGATGTAGGAGGAAAAGTACAAAAAATATTAGCTGCGAAAAGGGAAGCCAGTCAAGCAATATTGCGATGATGAAGTCTGATCCTAATACAAGGGATATGCTGAAAAACAAGAATAAAGAGAATTGTCGGTTAGGCTGTTTCACATAATCGTCTGCACTTTTCGGCTATTACAAAATCATAACTTTTAGGGTTCCGTACCTCAAAAGGAAAAAAGGAACCCATATAGAATCACTCGTGTGTCTGTCTGTCCGTCTGTCACAGCTGATTTGCTCCGAATCTACTGGACCGATTAAGTTAAGATTTGGTACACATATGAACTTCTGTAACTCAAACACGGACGAGTTACGTAAATAAATTAATTTTGAATATTAATTTTCTATTTTGCCCCCCAAAAGTCACCTCACTTTTGGCGGGAAAATAGAAAATTAAAAAAAATGTTTTGCTGACTGTACCGCCTGACATATCAAATGAAAGAGCTTGTTTTAAGGATTGCTTTTAAATATTTTTTATAATCTTAAAATATACACTTGAAATTATTACACTGACATGAATATTTACTTGATGAAGTATAATATGATTTTTTTAATTATTGTGAATATGAGGACCATGTGATATATTTTTGTTTATAGAAAAAAAAAAAATCTCTTTCTCAGGTTTACTTTTCAAAATCAATAATCAAATTAATTTTTAATTCAGGCGTACACCCCTAAAAAAATCAGATTCAAAATTAATCATTATTATTAAAATATAATGATAATCCTTTTAATAATCTGGCTGTTTGAGTTCTTTATGCGACCTACCCAAATGTTCTTTCTTTGGTAGGTATTATTCGAAAAGTCGTTGAGGTCCTTAAGTTTTGAGTTGAGCTACACGATTAATGAATAATGCGTGCATTGACTGGACAGGTCCACTCAAACCTGTATGGTTCTTTCCTCAAAACACCATTTCAGACACCAATCTACATGGTCCTCAAAATATAATCTGACGAAGATTTTATGTAAACAATGACATGAATGTTTACTTGTAAAGTATTATAATGTATTTTAATTATCGTGAATGTGAAGACTGTGTCGGTCATTGTTTTTTTTCCTCAGTTAGCTTTAGTCATGGTCTGGCAGTTGTGAGTAATTTATACGGCCTACCTAAATGACCTTTCTTTGGTATTGTTCGTAGGATCGTTGAGCTTGGGCACGCCACAATTGTGGCGATAAGTCCCCTCTTTGAGGAGTGGCTAGAGAGGCGCCACGGCGTCCTCACCTTCCGCCTGACGCAGGTCCTCACCGGACATGGTTGTTTCGGGAGGTTCCTGTTCAGGATAAAGCGGGAGGAAACGCCCGGGTGTCACCACTGTGTGGATCGCCCGGAGGACACGGTGGAGCATACGGTGGAGGTCTGCCCGGCTTGGGCGGAGCACCGCCGTGTCCTCACGGAGGCGGTCGGCGGCGGCGATCTCTCACGTCCGGCCCTGGTTCAGGTCATGGTTCGGAGCGAGAGTGCGTGGGAGGCCTTCACCTCCTTCTGCGAATTAGTAATGCTTGCGAAGGAGGAGGCGGAACGCGTGAGGGAGAGGCAAGGGTCGCGTCCTCGCGCCCCTAGCCGCCGCAGGAGACGCTCCGGGTGTCGGGAGTGACAAGCCGATTTCCAGCCACCGTAGGCGCAGGCTTGCGGACGGTGAGCGATGGATAGCTCACCATCCAATAAGGACCAGGCCCGGGTCGACGGCGCGTCGTATTCCGCGCGCCTCAAAGAGTTGTCAGCACCAATTGACGGGGTCCGATAGGGCCAATGCCTGCCAGGGTTGCGAGTTTGTCCGAAAGGGATATCGTGGCCCTGGCACACCGGCAAATGAAGGAATACGGGTGGGTTTTAGTCAGTAAAATTCTGACACGCCCTCCCGCTCCGCCCAGAGCGGGAGAAGTTATTTGATATTTCCCACAAAATAAAAAAAAAGGATTGTTGAGCTCCTTAAGTTGAGCTGCACGATTACTGATAAATGCGTTTCAGACACCAATCTACATGGCCTTCACTTGGTTGTATAGGCATTATGTACTGTTTATTTTATTTTATTACCTACTTACTTATGTAGTACAACTCATTAAACCTGACTTGGTTTCCGTGACCACTAAAAATCAGCGCTGTGCTGTGGGTCCCCATCCCCATAGCACAGGATCATGCTGAGTGGAAGCCTTCTTGTCACAGTCATGTCGTGCAGCTGCCGACGATTTTATTTTTGTGCTCGTATTATAATGTAGATCTGTTTGTTGAATTTTCAAAAGGTGACTTTTCTCTTACCGGCGGAAGCTGTAGGAGATCTCCGAAAACTACAAGATTTTTTTTCCAAACCACCCATTCTGATCTCGAGTTAATTATATTTCTTTCTTTCTATGATCTGACCTAGATTATGTCTGGACTTTAAAAGAGACTGTGACCTCTGAGTTTGTTTCGGCCTTTCTTCTAAGAGTAGAAACATAGGAAACGCCGACCTCATCGTGTTTTTAAAATATGATTGACGTGTAAAAGTGTTTGTACAAACCTACTTACAGAAATAAATATCATTTATATAACAGAACCTTGTTAACAAGCAGGCAAAAGTGACATCTCATGTAGGCACAAAGTAAAATAAATATTTTATGATATTTTTATTATTTGTTGTTTGCTTATGTCTTACTAATTTCTGACAGCGGAATACTCCTTTTATTTAATTTTTATGTTGCAGAACATCTTGTCTGCCTTTTAGTCTGTTCTATTATCTATAAATATATTTTCTTTCGAAATGAACTCAATTCCTCAAAGAGAATAATGCCTTTTGAATACCACTATTGAAACAGGCTTCGTCGGACACCAACGAGAAAGACAACAATGCTGCGCCTGCGTCGCCGGTGAAACCTGCACCACCTCCAAGAGAAAGGTGTATTTATGGAGTCAGTTGTTATAGGTAAGTGACTATGCTATCATGCTACTTGCAATACGTTTTCTAAAATTGATGATTGCCTGATAAAATGTTGTTTGTATCTAGCTTTTTAGTAGTCCGGTAATACTTGTCATTATTTGTTCTCTTCTTTAGTAATAATTAAACTAATAATTAATGTTCTAAGCTCGAGTTTCATCAAGTCGTATTTGTCGGAAAATTTTGGTGGAAGTCAGTTTCAAAACCTACAATTTTTTGCTGAACACCACAAATGCCATTAAACCCATATAGACAATTTCTTCTTTTCGTTTTGAAGATACAATATCTGTTGCTTATATCTACTGTTTGGGCCCAATAGATGGCCACGTTTATTGTGGCTTCAGAGGCGGTTTACTTTTTATGTGGCCAACGCAAATGTCCTGCAGATCGTCGTGTGACGGGTCGTTGAGCTCCATATAATAGGTTGAGCTACACGATGACTGATGATTGCTTGCCGTCTATCGGGACAAGTCAACTCAAACCTGTAATTGCTCTTTGTTCAAAAGGCCCTTCCAGACATGGCTCTGCGGTGTTTGACTCACACATCACAATTTATGTACTAAGATCAGGGACCATTTTGGTTACCCATTGAAAGGGTTTTCGATAGGGTTTTCCTAAGCGGTTAAACAAAAACCCATACGATATGGGTAACCCTTATGAACGGCTTAAATTAAATTTTGGTAAGCCATTGAAAGGGTTTTCGATAAAAACCCATACGGGTTTTTGATAAAAACCCATACGGGTTTTTGAAAGGGTTTTTCTAAAATGGTCCCTGGGTAAAATAGAGATAGGATTGGTCATGCTACGCGTGCTGGGCGGATATCGAAGTAACATAATATAATTTTTTATTGTTACTGGGTTTCAAGTAGGTGTAGAACCCATTGAATGGGTTACCATGTAACCCTTTCACTGGGTTTCAAGTATAAAACCCATTCAATGGGTTATCATGTAACCCTTTCAATGGGTGTCTAGTATAAAACTCTTTCAATGGGTTACATCATGATAAAGGTAACCCATTGAATGGGTTACCCCTTCGAAAGGCTTAACCGGGGTTGTACGGTCCGTGATTAAGATGTGTGAATAAAACAACACAGGGATGGGATGTTTGGACTTTACAAGAGACCATGACCTCTGAGTTTGTTTAAGCTCTTTGCACACAGCAGGCGCGGCGTGGCTTGGCGGTGACGCGACGCTGTCGTGGCGGCAGTGGACACACTGCGGGCGCGATCACGTCCCGCCGCGCCCACGCCGATTGTGTCGTGACGCGATTCATTCATCAAAAAGATGTTGATCGATGCAGACGTGGAAACGCTTTTGCTCTTATTTACCAAAAATATTAACGCCCGAAAGACGCATCTTTGCAGACATTAAAAAAATTATTCACCTCCGAATAGAGAGGACCGTCTCTGGCGCGAGACGTGGTGAATAGAGGCATTGAACCAATTTGGACTTAAGTATAGGTATAAGTTATCTGTGGCAATTTTTATTCCCGCACACGTGTTGGAAAATAAAAAATCGCACTCGTGTGAAATACATTGCATTGTGAACCTAATCGTAGTGCGATATGAACCAGTTTTCGAGGAAGTGTATTGAAAAATATATTTTGCAACTCTGTCTTTCAATACTTACTGTGTTCTGAGCATTGAAATGTAATACCAAGAAATGCGTCTAGTTTCAAAATAGAGTAAGCATGAAATTGTCAAAGTAATGTTTTTAACCCTATTGACAGGAGTTTACGTTTAATTTTAGAATACATATGTTTTACTTATTTAAAAATGAATTTTTATTTTTGAGTGGCATTTTAAATTGCTTTCAAACTTTCTCCGATTACAAAAGGACTTAAATATAATTATTTTGCAATCGTAATTTAACTTTATGTTTGAGTGTTAAGGTTTATAATAAGCTGAAGTTGTTAATAATATTAAACGTTTTTGTATATTTCGTAGTGAGAAATATAAATGTCTATGTGTGTGCAAACGTGGCCACTTGAACAACTTATTTTTGTTCTTGACCCTTTATCTAGTGCTGTTATTGAACGAAGGTTAAGGCAAAGAAATCTCGATGTTGTGACAGGTCGCCATATTAATCAGTCAATCACACCCGTGCGAAGTATGGGCGGGTCGCTATTTATTCTTTGCAATTCTTTTTTGTGCTTTATTAACAAGAACGAGGTTATTAATATTTAATTACATTCTAGCCTTTATGACTAATAAGCTTTATTTTATTTTTGCATTTGATAGCCCAACTCATGATGGAAGGTTACATTATATTTAACACCACGCTACGACACTTAGGAGGCGAGCATAAAGAAAAAGTCCCATTGAAAGGGTTACATGATAACCCTTTCAATGGGTGTCTAGTATAAAACTCTTTCAATGGGTTACATCATGATAAAGGTAACCCATTGAATGGGTTACCCCTTCGAAAGGCTTAACCGGGGTTGTACGGTCCGTGATTAAGATGTGTGAATAAAACAACACAGGGATGGGATGTTTGGACTTTACAAGAGACCATGACCTCTGAGTTTGTTTAAGCTCTTTGCACACAGCAGGCGCGGCGTGGCTTGGCGGTGACGCGACGCTGTCGTGGCGGCAGTGGACACACTGCGGGCGCGATCACGTCCCGCCGCGCCCACGCCGATTGTGTCGTGACGCGATTCATTCATCAAAAAGATGTTGATCGATGCAGACGTGGAAACGCTTTTGCTCTTATTTACACTAGCTAAGAAAAAACAACGTAAACGGAAATGGGTGCATGAAATAAATAAATAACATTCCTTTTTTTGGCCAGTCGTGTAAAAACGTAATTATGGGGAGTATCATAGACTATGCCGCGAAATTTTATCCCACGAAGATAAGTTTTACGCCTACCTCAAATGACTCAAGTGTTTTCAAGAATTGCATAGTATTACATAGTAAAACCCATACGGTGTGGGTAATTTTGAATGGCTTAAATTAAGCCGTTCAAAAGGGTTACCCACACCGTATGGGTTTTTTTATCGGAAACCCTTTCAATAGGTTACCAAAATACAATTTAAGCCGTTCATAAGGGTTACCCATATCGTATGGGTTTTTGTTTAACCGCTTAGAAAAACCCTATCGAAAACCTTTTCAATGGGTAACCAAAATGGTCCCTGGCTAAAATAAGTAAACTGGACACAAATCGTCGGCGTCCTGCCGGCGCTGCGCTCGCGTCCCGCCACGCCCCGTTGTATTCCTCGGCGCAGCGGCGTAGCGCGACGGTTACCGTCGCGTCATCAGTAATATCTAGTACATTACAACTGCTCAGCGTCGCGTCGCCGTCCCGTCACGCCACGCCGGCTAGTTGCAGAGACCTTCAGGCTTTTCTTCTCAGCGGGCGCCATCTAGTTTTAAAACGTTGACCTAATTGATTTGTAAAAGTGTCGTAGATCTACTAACAGAAATAAACATTTGATTGAATTGCAGACGTAACCCTCAACACAAAGCGCAGTTCAGTCACCCGAGCGACCCGGACTGGGGCGCCGGGCCGCGCGGCGCGTGCCCGTACGGCGCCGCGTGCCGGCGCGCGCTGCCGCGCCACTGGGCCGCGCACACGCACCCGCCCGGCACGCAGCCGCGCCACTGGGCCGCGCACACGCACCCGCCCGGCACGCAGCCGCGCCACTGGGCCGCGCACACGCACCCGCCCGGCACGCAGCCGCGCCACTGGGCCGCGCACACGCACCCGCCCGGCACGCAGCCGCCCAGCGACCAACGGCCTAGACCAGGTGAATATGTTGTGCAGATGCAGCCCATCTATTCTCTACAAATCTTACCGTCCAAACTTAGGAGAAGTGATGTGACCTTGATTTGACCTGTCAATAGTGGTAATCCTTAGCATCAGGTGGAACGACAGCTCACTTCGCCTAAATTTCACGGTGAAATTTTTATAGAACAGACCAGCTGATGTTGACGCGAGCTTGTAAAATCGTGGAAGTCGTGAGACACCACAATATCTACATGACTGTATTAAAGCGTCTTTTGCCGCGCGGGGTGGTACCACGTTGCCATAGGCATGCACAGTTCGGCTCTTCTCGGTAATGCTCGGATCACGTCGGGCGGCCGCCCTCGGCCCCCGACCCACCGCGTCGCATCGTATCGCCCGCCCGCGCTATTACTTCTTATTCGCTTAGCATTATTTCTGACTTTTTCTTTATGCTCGCCTCCTAAGTGTCGTAGCGTGGTGTTAAATATAATGTAACCTTCCATCATGAGTTGGGCTATCAAATGCAAAAATAAAATAAAGCTTATTAGTCATAAAGGCTAGAATGTAATTAAATATTAATAACCTCGTTCTTGTTAATAAAGCACAAAAAAGAATTGCAAAGAATAAATAGCGACCCGCCCATACTTCGCACGGGTGTGATTGACTGATTAATATGGCGACCTGTCACAACATCGAGATTTCTTTGCCTTAACCTTCGTTCAATAACAGCACTAGATAAAGGGTCAAGAACAAAAATAAGTTGTTCAAGTGGCCACGTTTGCACACACATAGACATTTATATTTCTCACTACGAAATATACAAAAACGTTTAATATTATTAACAACTTCAGCTTATTATAAACCTTAACACTCAAACATAAAGTTAAATTACGATTGCAAAATAATTATATTTAAGTCCTTTTGTAATCGGAGAAAGTTTGAAAGCAATTTAAAATGCCACTCAAAAATAAAAATTCATTTTTAAATAAGTAAAACATATGTATTCTAAAATTAAACGTAAACTCCTGTCAATAGGGTTAAAAACATTACTTTGACAATTTCATGCTTACTCTATTTTGAAACTAGACGCATTTCTTGGTATTACATTTCAATGCTCAGAACACAGTAAGTATTGAAAGACAGAGTTGCAAAATATATTTTTCAATACACTTCCTCGAAAACTGGTTCATATCGCACTACGATTAGGTTCACAATGCAATGTATTTCACACGAGTGCGATTTTTTATTTTCCAACACGTGTGCGGGAATAAAAATTGCCACAGATAACTTATACCTATACTTAAGTCCAAATTGGTTCAATGCCTCTATTCACCACGTCTCGCGCCAGAGACGGTCCTCTCTATTCGGAGGTGAATAATTTTTTTAATGTCTGCAAAGATGCGTCTTTCGGGCGTTAATATTTTTGGAATATTTGAATAATGTTTTTAAATAGATTTATCATGATTATTACAATAAAAAAAAACCTTTATGAACAAATAACATTTATTTGTGTTATAAACTCAAAAATATTTGAATTTTCTATTTCTTATATTAGGCTGTTTATGGGCTGCCCTTTGCTTCTCGTTCAACATGGCGAAAGCAAAACGCGGAAAACAAAAGGAAATTAAATCATAGTTTCCTAGTAATTCATGACAAAAATATTTTTCGTTATTTAATTTTTTTTCTTCGTGGAAGTGTATTGAAAAACGTTGTTTGATACACGTGAACATTTGTTATTGCAGTTCTCGGCTCAAAAACAACCTCGCCTGCGGCTCGGGTGTTAATTCCACCTCGAATGC
The DNA here is from genome assembly GCA_948098905.1 of Tiliacea aurago. Taxonomy (NCBI): domain Eukaryota; kingdom Metazoa; phylum Arthropoda; class Insecta; order Lepidoptera; family Noctuidae; genus Tiliacea; species Tiliacea aurago. The sequence continues at coordinate 25,922,667 of OX402590.1, read as the reverse complement.
AATAACAAACATTCTCCACTTGTATCAAAATGTACTATTTTAGGCGAAGGGTCGTTTTGTATGGTGGCAAATGTTTTTAACCGATTTAAAAAAGTAGAAGGACTAAAGTATTACAATAGTTATTTTATTAAGACGTGCAGCTGCCGTGAACAGTGACATGGATGGATTAGCGAGTGGTCGCGGTACTCTGGACTTCAGATCAACCCTGAGAAATCCCAGGCCATAATAATAGTTATCGGCGGAAGATATATCCGGAATAGGCTCGATGTTGCGTCGCTGTCTCCACTTTATCCGAATGGAGTTCAGATTGAATACGCAAATACGGTTAAAAACCTGGGGGTGACCATGGACTCTTACCTATCGTCGACAGCTTATGTTGCTCAAGTCAGTCAAAAGTACACTACATGTTCCATTCGTTGAAATGCCTCCAGAGCTTCTTACCCTTGAATACCAAAATCTCCCTTGCTCAAACTCTCATAAAGCCCATCATAGACTACGCTGATGCCTGTTATTTGAATACCAACGAGGAGCTTTTAAATAAACTTGAGCGTTTGCAAAATATCCGTATTTATTTTATTTTTAACCTTAAATAGTATGATCATGTTTCTAACTTTCGCAAGATACTAAAGTGGCTCCCTATTCGACTTCGCAGGAATTCTCGGATGTTATGTCTGCTATTTAACACACATGCACAGCGAAATGGGTCGCTAGGAAATCTACAAACAAAAATAACATATAAAATAATAATACTACTCCACGCATTCCCTGTTCCAGAACAGCGATAAACAATCATAATATTTGCTAATTGATTTATATTTACTATTTAACTGTTTTTATTTTATGAAAAATACTTAATGATATAAACTTACCGAAAAAAAGATATTCCTTCTACACAACGCACCACACGGTAGTTATTTACACAATTTTTGAACGCGCACTGCGGCATGTTTACGTCTTAACGTTGGCTATGATTGGACCATACTATTTACAGACTATAATTTGAAATAAGAACACAAAAGAATTTGTGCTCTTATTTTTCGGGCCGTTTTTGAAGCGCTTATCGGGAATCTAGTACTATTATTGATCGAAGGCTATAACTAAATTAAATATTAATGTAATAAACCTTCCGGATTAAATTCTCTAAATGATGGGGAAATCCGCATCTAAAGCCTTTGATTAGTTTATAAGAACTAAGCGGTCAGATAAACACAAAAGCGACTTTTTTTTTGTACTATGTATAGATTATATCCTTGGGGTTTTGGATGTTGATGGCTGGCCCTTCACAACATAGCTACCAAGTCAAAGACTTTGACTAAATAGAGAGAAAATTGCAGTATTTGTGCTGACAAGTTATTGTTATTAGCACCATTATCAGCTTGTCATCGAGAAATCCTCACCTATGCATTTATCAAAGGGCCTTGTAGTAAGTAGTAGCTGTACATCTCAAGGTGCATTCTTTGATCATTTGCTGATGCTTATACATATTTGTGTCTAGGTGCATCTATTTTTTTTATTTTTATTGTTCTTTATTTCAAAAAAATATTACTATGAATACTTATGATTACTAATGTTTTTTTTTTCTTATGTTCAACAGGTATGCAAGTAGTCCAACGCCACGGCAATGTCTTCTACATAAACGCACATTCCGTTAACTTTTACGACGACCATTTCCAAGTAGAAGACTCAGATGGCGATAGTGTTGACTACGATTACGAGTTTTAAATCGATTACTGAATTGATCGATATTGAATCATGATTGTGAAAAGACGAGTTATTATAAGTGTTCTATTTTTAAAGTGAGATTAATTTAACCAGGTCAAAGACGCAATAGGAGGCAAAGGAATGAATCTGTAAGTGATGATGATGATGTCGAAGATTCTCCTGTCCGTAATCTCATAGTTACGGGAAAGAGAGCCCGAAAAACTGTAAATAGACAAGATTGGAGCGGCGCGGAGTCGGGCGAAGAGGTGGATCCTTATGGGACAGATGAATCGGACGAATGGCAACCACCCAGTGACGTCACGACGAGCCAGGATTTCTCGCAAGATTTATGAGTGCTAGGGATACCTCAATATACGTTATTTTTTCAAAGAACTTAATGGCGTTTTTTTTTATATCAGCTTAAAACGAATCCATGCTCGTTGATTTTATTTGATGATGAACCGGATACTAAGCCTGGGCCAGTTTTCAATAAAAGCTGGTCCAGGCCCATACAGATCAGGATTATAATCATCTGCCAATGCAGATGATTTATTTATTTAACCGGATAAAGAACACCAATACATTCTACATTGATTTACAATTAGCGATGGGCGTTGAATCAACGAACTAGTTGAATCAACCGTTGATCTCCAGTGAACGAATTAACGTTAACTGTTTATGAATCAACTAGTTGAATTCGTCAACGACGTTGATGAATTGCGAGAACGCAAACAGCGAACTGTGTAAATTAAAAAACTTACGTTAAAAGTAACATCATAGATTGCGACCGACGGTCATGAGTCATAGAATTTGAACTCTAAGTATCGTATGAAAGAGTTGATTTTTGAAAGATTTTTTTTATGAAAAGTATGACCATATTGTGACATGGCGCGCACCGCTCGTGCCACTCGGGAGTAACCGGTTCATACTATACTCCATTTGAAATAAGATTAGACATTTAAATAAACTTTTTTTACAGTCCGTTCAACCGATTTTGACTTCTATTGCGTTGGTGGCATTACAAATAGCAGCTGTAATAAACAGTTGGTATTGTAACCACGTTTTTGCTTTTAATGCCATCCATATGTCTACGGAATAGAAGTCAAAATCGGTTGAACGGACTGTAAAAAAAGTACAACAACACGACGACCACGACATACAAGTTTATTTAAATGTCTAATCTTATTTCAAATGGAGTTATAGTTGGTTTGTATACGTTTACGAAACCTAGAAGTCTGTTTTCTTAATTTTTTTATTGACAGTTTGTGACAAGTTGCCGGCAAGGTAGTAATCTACGTAAAACCATCAATCAAACTTTTTCGGTAATTCCAACACATACATTGAATCAAATTGTTTCTAAAATAACATATTAACATTACATCAGTTCAGTAGATATAGAGACTCGTTGAACGTCCCAAGTTAACTCGTTGACGAATTTAACTTGTTGATCGACTAGTTGACGAATTTAAATCAACGTTCACGTTTCGTTAACGGAAAAACCGTCAACGACCCATCCCTATTTACAATAGTATTCAGGAAAAGTAATACTGCTAATGTATGCACCAATTACAGATGAACATAACATTTAAAGAGAAGACATTGGACAGATCAGACATCAAATACCTCACCCCCTCCCCCCCTCCCCCAGACCTAAAGTGGCCGCCCCTATCACACTGGACCCGAGAGGTGGCGGCGCATAGTGTTCCACGCGCGCCCCTTTCAGACGCAGAGGCGGGCCAGCACCAGCCGATCATCGCGGAAGTCGCACTTGATCCCATGATCCCCGGTGCAAGTGTGGGTCCCGCCTCAGGGCGGAGGAAATCCATGAGAAATTTCCATCCCGGGAAAAAAAAATTGAGCCGTCACGGGACGACTGGCGGGTGAGAAACATCGCACAACACACACATTTACACACTACTACTGGACTACTAGACTAGGACAGTCTACTCATCTACTGTATGTGTATAGTGGTCGATCGCCACGCAGCATGCGTCGCCCCGCCAGCAATCGGTTTTACGTGCGCATAGAGATGTTTCACATCAAAATAAAAAATGTCCAGCTGCTCTCGACTCTTTTCTGTGTCACTGCTATACTGTTACACGTTGTTGATTTCAAAGTCTTCGTCTGATGTTTTACTAATATCAGTTTCAGATTTCTAGTAAATTTCGCTAACAGCTTTCTTGATCTTATCTCGGTCTTCAGCCGTGTCCATCCAAAAATTGATTTCCTTGTCGAAGTAAGTCATGTCCTGTGTTACACGTTGCTGTTTCCAATGTCTACGTCTGCGGTCTCGTTACTATCCGTTACAGGTTTTTGGAATGAAGTTCCCTAACGCGGCCTGGCAGAACTCGGCACACAACGAAATGCGCGTTTATACTTCCGTGGAATCACGGAATCACCTGAATATCGCCAAGTTGCAATCCTCAAAATTGCGTAGACTTCGCATGCCGATGTAGCAAAATAATTATAATAACTTTATTCGGAATTCACTGACTGTCGCCTTTGTTCTATCCTCACGACCCTTTTTTTGCAGTGGGTTGTGTCCTACGAACTACCTGAGCTTTTCATTATTCTGAGACCTGAGCACTTGAAGTTCAATGCGCATTCAAAAAAACAAACAATTTTGGGACACTATAACACTGCACTGCATTACACATAATATTATTATAATTGTCACCTTTTGTCACACACTTATTATAGGTAAACTATTTGTTTAGCTCACATTATTATAACTAATTATTTTAAACCAGTAGGGACAAAATTAACTAGTGACTTAAAATTGAGGACCTTACAATCTTTACTGACTGCCAAAAGCCAATAATCTTACTAACTAACTTACCAGGCCACCGTCACAAGGCTTGTGTCTTGCAGAGAGGAGCAAATCCCTGAAAGATATGGAAAGAACTCACCAGATTAGCTGGGCCAAGCCATGTCGCACCTCTGTACCGCTTCAATATTCACTTGGGGAGTCACAAAACAAAAGAAACAATGTTCGATTGGCAAGGCCAGTCTAACGTTGATTGCCAGCGGCAATGGGTCCTTAGCAAAAAACTGTGACATAGTGCGCATCAGACGACCGCGCGCCTCAACGTCCACGGAACCAATCCCATGATTAAGCCTAGTATTCACTAGGAGACAAATAATGTTGGGCGACACAAGTCACGGGACGTTTGTCCTTTATTGAAAACGAGGCGAGGCTTTATATTGTCAGAAACTCAATGAAACACATTAATACATAACAACGTATTTGTTTATTGAAACTTATCCTAATAAAACTGGGAGGAAGTGGCACAGGATTTGTATGATAATACTAATTAAAATTTCAACATTCCAAACCTGTTTGATAATTATACTTAATTGTCAAATAGTGGTGGCTATCAAGAATGCTGTAGTATCCCGATACCATTGCAAGTTGCCTCCAAACGCTTCCATCAAAAATAATCTATAATTCATCTTAATATGAACAAGTTAAGTAAGGTGCTCATTGCTCAGCAAAAAATAATCATAACATAATTCGTTACGCGATTATTCTTACCCGACTACGGCAAAGCCAAAGGAGGGTTATGATTTTAGCAGGCTATGTATGTATGCGTTCACTTGTACCCTCATAACACTCCTACCTAAAGTACACGTTGTATTTTGACAAGAGGTATCCATCTGTATGGAAGCTTCATGTTGTTCCGCGGGCTATAGATGACACACGACAGAACGGATAGGACGTCACATAAAATCAAACTTAAAGCCTTTATATAATGTTACCGAAAAAAAAAACATTAAAGATTACCAAATCGTGTTTGGTATCTAATGTAAGGTCTTAATGAGTACTTTATGAAAATATATGGCCTATCTATACATATATAAACCCGAAATAATTTAAATTACGTCTTACACCACGAAATGACAATTCAGATCCCTTAACGCCACATAGGCCCAAGTGGTTCTCAATAATACCCCTCGTCGTCCGACATGTGCGGCTCGGCGTCGGCGGGCGGCGCGCGCAGCAGCAGCTGCGCCGGCGTCTCCCCGCCGCGCACGCGCAGCGCGTACACCGCCATCTCCACCTTGTTCACGTTGGCGCGCGTAGTTGGCAGTTTGCGGCTTAGGAGACGGCTCCCTGTTATGCCTGGAATGAGAGTTGAAGGTGTTTTAGTACTTTAGTAGGGTTGCTGGCATCCAGACGTGGTCATTATTGATTTAAAATGTGTTTTGTGATAGAAGGCAGACTAGTGTGATCTAATTTGGATAAAGTTTGTCCTACAACTCTTACAGTGGGCAGGGATGAAATTAAATAATAATAACTAATTCAATTATTTAAACGATGGAGACAGGCACAGACTGTTATGGGGCAATCCTTCAGTGCAGGGACTATACAATTTGCAGTTGGAAAACCAGAGACATCATCATCCTCTTAAAGTTGCATGTATTAAAGTATTTCAAGTTAGGGTCAATACACACAATGCATTGCAGCGGATCCGGAACGGTGTCGCTGCGGCGTCTTACATACAAATACCCAGGGCATGCCACACAGTGCGTTCCGGCGTCGCAACGCAAGTACACCGAACTTGCAACCCGAGAGACGAGACGGGGAGGGGTGTATGCTATATGCGTTGCGTGCGACGCCGGCGCGACGTCACTCAGTTGTTTGTGCGGCAGAAGAAAGAGCGAAATCTTTGCAGTGCGGCGCCGCAACGCATCGCGTTAACAGGCTCTGTCTGTCGGAAATAGGGTTGAACAATGAATATAATTCATGTCAAGTCTTACCCAAATATCCAGTATACAAGTGCCTGACAACATCACAGGCCTGGAAGCACTCCTCACTATCTCCACTAGATATACTGTTGATGGCCTTCCTCATCAGTTCTCCTGTCAGGTCAGCTAAACCTAGCAAGTAGTCAGATTCTGGCAACAAAGTAATCAGAGGCCGTTGGTTGTCATCATCTGTGATGATATACTCAAATTCCTTCTGAACTTCTGGGTAAGTGATGATCCTTTTGTCAATCATAAGAGACAGAAGGGTTCGGGCTTCAATGTACTCCTGGAATCCAGCTGTGACTGCCCTGGAGTGCAGGTGTGCTGGGCTGTATTCCAGCTCTAAACCAATGCTTCTGATTGGTCCATTGATTAGCTTCTGAATTCGTTCTGTGGCTTCAGTGAGAGTATTTGCCGATGAATCCTTTCTGAAATGTATTATTATGTTAATTCAGAAGTCATACAACAAACCTACTGTGCTGTTTCAATGTATTTTGTAAGTAGGTACTTCATCTAATTGTAAAGTGAGAAGAATTTCACTCCAACTTCTATCTATACTCACGTTAAAGGCGAATGTAACAAGAATATGATTCTCTTGCTCTCAATGGTGATATCGCGCGACAACTTGACGAGTCGCTCATGCCTGTCCTGGCGCTCATTCAGCTTGTTTGCAGCCTCTTTGAATATAGCAAGCACAGGGCTGTCTGCTGGAAAGGACATAGCAGTCTCTCGGGCAACGGAAGCCAGAGTATGGTCAGAGTTGTTCGGACCTTTACGATTGCCGCGGTAGTGTTTTCCTGAAAAATTATTAGGGTTTAGTTATTTATATTACTTAAATAAAACTCACAAGACTGAAAATATTGGGTAAAACGTAAATCTTGTAAAAATCAATACGGCGTATCTTTCATGCGAAAAGTTTGCTAAATAAACTTACCTGGACCAGGCATAGTTGTTATTGATGTAGTTACAGAACCTCAACAGCTGTTTCTTAAAAAGAAGCTGTGTTGTATTACTGCGATAGAAGTTACCAATAAAAATTCCGCTAGCGCGTCTATTTATTTTGATAAGCTACTGTCACGTCTGTCACTGTCATGTCATGATGTCAGTTTCAACCATTGAGATAGGAAAACTATATGTCAATGGTTTCAACATTCCAATAAAGGGTGCGTTCCAAGTTGCGCTGTCATCAATTTGAGCGGGCTTACACCCATTCCGAATTAGCGTGAAAACGAAAACAATGTCGCGTGAATAGTTATAGATGACGTCATGATATGCGCCATCTTGCGATAGAATGACAGTTGTGCTGTTTTATTTTGAGTCGCATCTTATTTTTGATCTAACGTGACATTTTCGAAATTGTGCTTCTGGCTACAGTCGCCACCTAACCAAAGAAAAAGAAGGTAGTGTATACACAAAGAAATATTGTAATTCAACCGTGAGCACGTTCACGAGCGTTCCGAATTGTTGACAGGTCTGACCTGTCACCTGTCATTATCGACCTTGTTAATTACGATATCCTGTGGCAAAAACTGAAAGACATATTTCTGCCAACTGAACTCAGCAGGATCATTAAATTTTGGTATCATGGCCAGGTCAGTGTCGTGCGATGGTCGAGTGCATATTCCGAGCCGTACAGGTTGGAATGTGGGGTGAGGCAGAGGGGACTAACTTCACCCAAACTCTTCAACCTGTACGTCAACGCGCGGATAGAGGAGCTCAGCAGCACCCGTGTCGGCTTCCATATTGACGATGTTTGTCTTAATAATATCAGTTACGCGGACAACATGGTGTTGCTGAGTGGTTCTGTATGTGGCCTTTCAAAACTGTTGGGCATCTGTGAACAGTACGCTCACAGCCATGGCTTGATATATAATGTCAATAAAGTGAATGCATGGTCTTTCAGGCCAGATAAAAATGTCCGACAACGATACCTGCCATAAAATGATGTGGAACACCACTGAAGGGAGTGGAACATTTTAAATATCTTGGACATATGATGTCCTCTGATCCGATGCAGAGATAGAGCGAGAACGCAGGGCATTGTCTGTAAGGGCGAATATGATGGTCCGCGGGTTTGCTCGTTGTACCACTGAAGTGAAAACAACATTGTTCAGAGCATATTGCCTGTGGATCTCATACACGCGCAGACAGTACAACGCCTTGCATGTCCAATATAATAATGCATTCAGGGTGCTGATGAGGCTGCCCCGATTCTGCAGCGCATCAGGGATGTTCGCTGAGTCACATGTAGACTGTTTCTATTCTACTATGCGAAAACGGTGTACATCCCTGGTGCGCAGGGCTCGGGCTAGCTCCAGCGGCATCCTGAGGGCATTCGCGCAGAGGTTCGATTGCCAGTACCTGAAACATTGCTGTATGGATCACATACTGAGCAATCAAGGTCTGTAATTGTATAAGGTAGTGGTCTATATAATTTTGTTTTTTTTTTGTGCTCAAATGTGCTCAAATAAAAACGTTTATTTTATTATTTATTTATAAGCGTGCTATCTCAATCTAAACGCAAATTAATAATGTGAGCGCTGTGAGTAACTAAGTTAAAATGTGCGCGATATTTTGCGTTCCGATTTAGATAACCACGATTATGTCAGCTGAGAGTTGTCAACAATTCGAATCGCTCGTGAATGCGCGCACAGTGCTCGCTCTACGTCAAAACATTTATAATAACCCCTGTTACGAACCGAACTTTTTATTACATATTTATTATCACCTTTTCGGAACATTGATTGTATTCTAAATTCTAGTATATCTGTCAGTTTTGAAATGACTGCTGACTGTTGTTTTCTTCGATTAGTTCAACATAAACTGTGGCTACCTTACCAGCGCGTTTTAATTCGTATTTATTTACGATCACTAATATGTTGGTCCTTCTCCCACGTGAAAAGGAGCCATGGTTTATAATACACGATCTAAAAATCGAAATAGTGAACCACAACCAGGAGTTTTGAATGGAGTCGCCGGCCCCAGCGGAACGGACAACGGACGCACAGCCCACCCGTCGGAGGCCCACCAAGCGCCGCCCGTTAATATTAATAGGAGCGCGCCCCCGACAGCTGATGAACCTAACTCAATGTCTGTATATTTTCCCCACCTATTAGAGGCCCACCAAGCACCGCATGTCCATGACGATAGCAGTGTGCCCTCAGGTAACCGTGACTCCTCTCCACAACACCCACATGACATACCTTCTAAGTCGGTCACCACACGATCGCTAGGGTCTACACGATCCTCGAATACCGTAAAAGCGAGAAAACTCGCCGCTGAAGCACTACATGCACGTCAACTCTGTGACATTACAACTCGAAAACACAACCAACAAGCCGATATGGCAACCCAACAAGCCGAACTCGAACGTAAAGCGGCTGACCTACAACTTCAAGCCGAACTTGCCGCTATCGACGTAGAAAGCGTAAGAGGTAGCGTAAGTAGAGTCAGTATAAGAGGCAACGATCATAGTAATTACCGCGCTAGTGCGCGAACAGACAACATCAATCGATGGCTTAGCGATGTACAACCAAACATCATCCCAACAACCACCACGAGAGGTAAAGTATCTCCCACCACAACAAATACAGCGCGCCATCAAACTGCATACAATGAAATGCTCAACGTACCTTCTGGTTCAGGCCCAGGTCGATACGTACCTCCCGTAATATTGAATGCCACGCACCGTCAAACCTACCCACCTAATCAAAATACTAACGTTTCCCCACCTAAAATGTATAATCATTTCCAGCCACTTGATGGAGCTCCTGTCAGCTGCGGACATAACGATCTTATCGGCATTTTTGAAGCACTAGCTAACAAACCCAAGAAGTCGGACATCAAACTGCCAGTATTCGACGGAAAATCTGCCACGGATTGGCTTGGTTTCAAACGCATTTTTATCGATACGCAGGCATCATTCACTACAGTAGAAAACTTAGCCCGCATTAGTTCATCCTTACGTGGCGCCGCTCGTGAAGCCGTTTACATCCTACTGGTGTCAGCGAACGACCCTATGGAGGTAATAGACGCCCTCGAGATGCGATTTGGTCGTCCCGAAAAAATTGTGATGCAGGAGATCAACGCTGTGCGCGCTTTACCTAAAGTTGGGGCAGAAGGTAAAGATTTGGTTAATTTTACTTGCCGGGTCAAAAACTGCATTGGCATAATAAGACTATTGGACCAGTTCGACTATCTGCATTCTCCCGAAATTTTCAATTCATTAATGACCAAATTATCCCCAATAATTCGTGCAAAGTGGTATGAATTTGCGGCTAGTCATGCTGGCGAACGCATGAGCAAATTGGAAATGCCTTCTAATTTTCTTTCTCGTGAAACGGAGCTTCAAACCAAGTTTGGAATTCAGGATTTCCACTACTCGACGTTTTCTTTACAATTACCTACAGAGAGCGGCACACATACAGATCAAAGCATACCCGACGAAAAATCTTCCAATTCTGTTTTAAATAAAGCTGTAAATAAATGTATTTTTTGCTCAAAATTGCATAATGTAAACAAATGTGACAAATTTTTGGCATTGTCAGTGAATGAAAGATGGCAATTTATAAAAAAAAATAAAGTTTGCCATAGATGTTTGGAAAATAGGTCACATAGGTTTAATCTTTGCAAAGTAAAATCTCCGTGCAGTGTTGGCGGCTGTACCTATAAACATCATAGCCTACTACATAACTTAGATAATGATCAGAACGTGCTAGCTCACGCCGATCTAGAGGACGCCTCGGACTCTGAACTTGAGGCAGCGCCGACGCCATCTCTTCATGTCGAGGACGAGAAACCTGAACCAGACAACTGCGATGTCGAAGTTTCGGCTCATGCTACCGCTATTCGCCCCTCGTCGAGCGTAAGTAGACCTAAATCTAGACCACTTCTCAAAGTCGTCGCAGTTCAAGTAACTGGTCCCCAGGGAACTGTGGAGACTCACGCACTTTTAGATGATGGCTGTACAACCACTTTCATAGACTCCGAGATTACAAAGCGTGTAGGTATCGTAGGCCCGAGTAAACGAGTACGTATAGATTGTGTAGGAGGCTTGTCACGTGATTGTGATATTCAGTACGTTGATTTTATAATAAAAGGACGTGACTGTACCGACTCTTACCGGATACATAGTGCACGCTCGGTCAAAAATTTAGGTATAAATTATCGAGCTTCTGTAAATAGGGAAGATATTTGTAAATATTCGTATTTATCTGATTTAGGAGACATTTTGTGTTGTGAAGAAGTACAACCTATGCTAATCATTGGTGTAGATAATTGGAAGTTGACCGTGGCAGATTCTATTCGTGCTGGCAAGGATCACCAACCAGTTGCAGTTCACACTGCTCTTGGTTGGGTTTTGTATGGCTTCGTGTCAAGTAGAACATCGAAAGTTGACTTTCTTCATCATGCCAACACATCCGAAACGTCAAATGATAATTTTTCTATTGAAACCGAAATCAAAGACTACTACAAATTAGACTCTATTGGCATAATAAAGAAAGACCACCACGGCAATTCCGATACACATGCATTAAAAATTTTGCATGATACTGTACATAGATTACCCGATGGTCACTTTGAAGCCGGTCTTCTCTGGCAGCCCGATATTAAAGATGTACCAAACAATTTTAAATTAGCCCATTCTAGATTCTTATCTCTCGAAAAGAAAATGCAGTCAGATGTACAATATGCCAATATGTATAGGCATAATATTAAAGCAATGTTAGATAAAAAATACGCTGAAGAATGCATGGCCCCTCCAATTGGTATCACATGGTATCTCCCACATTTTGGCGTTACCCATGCCCATAAACCTGGTAAGTTGAGAGTCGTACACGACGCAGCCGCGAAGTTTAAAGGAATCAGTCTTAATTCTCTCCTCTTACCAGGTCCAGACTTGTTACAGCCATTACTTGCGATCTTGATGAGGTTTAGGGAAAACGCTATAGCACTTACGGCCATGTATACGTATTCGAACCTGCGGGAACATTTCGCGTATGTCCATACGCGAAATGTTCCCGCAGGTTCGAATCCGTCCAGCAGATCGCGATGCGCAGCGCTTTCTGTGGCGCAATGACCCCGCGGACAATTTAAAGCTATATCGTATGTCATCCATGATGTTTGGCGCGTGCTCGAGCCCGTGTACCGCCCTATATGTAAAGAACTTTAACGCGACTGAATGCAAACTTGAGTACCCCGATGCTGCGCATGCAACAATACACGATGTGTACATGGATGACTATATTGGATCACTAGAGAGTGTAGACCAAGCTGCGCGACTGGCTCGAGACATCGTACATCTCAACCGCCAGGCGGGTTTTGAGATGCGCGATTGGGTCTCGAACGATCCAAGAGCTCTTTCCTTATTAGTACCTGAATCGATATCTCAGAAATTTAACCATGTAATGTTAGGTAATGATGACAACGTTTCTAGGGTGCTCGGTCTGAACTGGCAACCTAGGAAAGATGTCATAGGTTTCAATCTCAACTTGGATTCTAAATCGCCAACTCGGCTAAGTAAACGTGACGCGTTGTCCTACTTAATGCGAATTTATGATCCTTTGGGTATTTTAGGCCCACTCGTTTGTAGAGGACGCGTCATGTTCCAACAAATTTGGCGAAAAGGTTTATCATGGGACGATGAACTCAATCAAGGAGACCAAAAACTTTGGAATGAATGGCTCCGTGATGTACAACTTGCTTCTGAGTTGTACCTGCCGAGATATTATGGTCTAACATCATCCACTATCATTCACCGTGAACTTCATCTGTTTTGCGATGCCAGTGAGTTGGCATACGCTGCAGTAGCATACTGGCGATATATCTATGCAGACGGATCAGTGAAGCTCGCTATCATTGGTAGCAAAAGTAGAGTCACACCATTGAAACCTACCTCCATCCCACGCCTCGAGTTGCAGGCGGCTTTAGTGGCCGCTCGATTTGCCTCATTCGTTCACGACTCACATCAACATAAACCAAGTAAGCGTATATTTTGGTGCGATTCGCTTAACGTCCTGAGTTGGTTGCGTAGTGATGCGCGGTCATTCAAACCATTCGTAGCACATCGAATCGGCGAGATTCTTGAAACTACAGATGTAAAGGAATGGAGATGGATTCCGACCGCGGAAAATGTGGCAGACGACGCGACACGCCATAAACGAGCAATATTCAATCAAGAATCTCGCTGGATTACAGGTCCAAAATTTTTACTCGAATCAGAACAACAATGGCCATCATCACCATACATACATGCGGCCAGTAGTTTGGAAATAAAACCATCCGTTCAGAATCATTGTCATCTCATTTCATCACATCATTTCCCGACACCATTGAGTGTTGACCCCGAAAGACTGAGCTCATGGGGGAGGCTATTGAGAGCTACAGCAAGAGCCCATAAATGTTTGCACCTTTTAAAAAACAAAAACTGTTCAAAAGAAATAACCGCAGAAGATCTGCGCGTGGCTGAATCACATATTCTGAAGAAAAGTCAACTCGACTCCTTCCCAGATGAAATCATCTACCTCTCTGAGAAAAGGTCATTACACCGAAAGAGTCGATTATTTAATCTGGCCCCCTACATGGATAATGAGAATTTCCTGAGATTAGGCGGAAGAATCAACCGAATGCAAGATATTAGCGACGGGGTGAAAAGTCCTATAATTTTAGATTCTAAACACCCTGCTGTCCAGCGTTTGATTGCACATTTCCACGTAAAGTCCGCCCACGCTAATTCCGAGACAGTACTTAACGAAATGCGGCAAACCTATTGGATCATCAACTTGCGGAGCGCCGTTCGAAAAGTCGCCCATGATTGTCAACTGTGTCGGCTGAAGCGCGCTCAACCCTTCACACCGTCTACTGGAGATCTCCCACCAGCCCGCCTAGCCCATCATCGTAGACCGTTCACTTTCGTCGGCTTGGACTACTTCGGCCCAGTTCAGGTGACAGTTGGCAGAAGGAAAGAGAAACGCTATGTAGCATTGTATACCTGCCTTGTTATACGAACAGTCCATCTAGAAATTGTACATAGTTTGTCAACCGACGCGGCCATCATGAGTTTGCGCCGTTTTATTGCGCGCCGTGGAACGCCGAGTGAAATATGGTCCGATAACGGAACAGCTTTTGTGGGTGCCAACAGAACGTTAAAAGAACTGTACGGAGCGGAAATTAACCGTTTTGCAGCAGATGAGAAGGTCTCATGGCGATTCATTCCCCCTTCGGCCCTATTCATGGGTGGAGCGTGGGAGCGAATGGTAAGATCAATCAAAACAGCACTAAAGACTACCCTAAGAGAACGCTCCCCCTCAGATGAAGTTCTGCAGACCTTTCTACTAGAGTCGGAGAATTTAGTGAATACACGTCCACTGGCATATGTTCCAGTTGATCCAGACTGTGAGGAAGCCTTGACACCAATGCATTTTTTACTAGGATCGTCCTCAGGGAGACCTATCCCAGCTACGTTGACGGATCGGGATATCATCGGACGAGACGGTTGGCGCAGAGCTATAAGACTCACGGATCATTTCTGGTCGCGCTGGGTGCGAGAGTATCTTCCGACTTTGGTGCCTCGACGCGGTGGTGGATCATCCCCAAATATAAAAGAGGGCGACTTGGTTATTGTTGCAGATGGACAATTACCCAGGGGATCTTGGCCGAGAGGTAGAGTGACTAAGATATACAAAGGCCCAGACGGAGTAGCAAGAGTCGCCGACATACGAACAGGTGCTGGCCCCCTCAGGAGGCCGCTTAAGAAGTTAGTGCCCCAAGAGCTCTAGGCTAGACTTAAAAAAATGTGGAGTATGTTACGAACCGAACTTTTTATTACATATTTATTATCACCTTTTCGGAACATTGATTGTATTCTAAATTCTAGTATATCTGTCAGTTTTGAAATGACTGCTGACTGTTGTTTTCTTCGATTAGTTCAACATAAACTGTGGCTACCTTACCAGCGCGTTTTAATTCGTATTTATTTACGATCACTAATAACCCCAAACCTTGCGCAAGAAAGATCGAATATTTTTTTTTTGAAAATGGATATTCAAAGCATTGGCACTGCTGTTTTGTTGGTTGACTCTATCGACTCTGATAGCTCAGATTTTGAGTTTATTACGACGATTCGTCCAGTGATAAAGAGGATGACGAAGTGTATAAATTAGCGTATTTAAATGATCCGGGCAAAGATTTACCCCAAAGAAAAATTCTCTCGGATTTTGATGTATGCCACCGAGCCCACTCGTATTGATTTGGTATGAGCATGACAGAAATTGGTCGCCCGTTAGGCTCGTCAGATATATTCACTTGAATACTCATGGTTGAAAAGTATTTCTATGTTTACGCACTACAAACTTCTTTGGTTAGGTGGCGTCTGTACATGTCATTGGTTAAAAGATCATCAAGTGATGTCAATTAATTTTGTAAATTATTGTGTAGTTAGCCATTTTAGCCGAAAACGTATGATACATGGCGGATCATTAATATTAATTAAAATTTCTATTAAATCGAAAGAACGAAAAGACATCATTGGACTATCTGATGAACACACCATTGAATTATCCTGTGTTGAGCTTGATAAGCATGTTATAGTATGTGTATACAGACCTCCAAGTTACCAGAATCTATCCGTGTTTGATTCTGTAATGGAAGATGTATTAAAAAAACTTAGTACAAATAGCAAGTCAGTAATCATATGTGGTGATTTTAATATTAACTTATTAGAAAATAACGCGAATACTATCAGATTATTAAGTATTTTTAGGTCATTTGATTTGTCAAATGTTTTTATTGAACCAACCCGAGTGACACCTTCTTCTGCCAGTTGTATAGATAATATTTTTTGTAATTGTGATTACTTACACAAACAAATTGTAAATAAGTTGCCATCTGATCACGGTGGACAAACAATAACATTTTGCTCCTATATGTCTTTACAAAAAATTCAAATAAGGTTTAGGCCAATTACAAGTAAAAATTTAGAGAAATTAAATAATTCTTTGGCCAGTAAATTATGTGTTCAGAGTTTTAATAATATTTGTGACCCAAATGAGTTCTACGCTGAGTTATTTTCACTATTAAAACACGCAATTTAATGACACTTTTCCAATAAAGACTAAAAGTATTTACACAAAGTTCATCAGCATGTTGCAAAATATTCTAAAACTTTTGAAAGTGTGTGCAAATTAGCTAAAGCTCTTTAAATTAGGAATAAAATAAAATCTGCTGATGACAAAATAAAAACTACCTGGCAAATAATAAATAATGAAACAGGTAGGAAAAAACAGCGTAATACTGAATTTAATTTAGAGACTGCACATGGGATCATCACTTCAGATGTAGAAATAGCTCAGGAATTCGAAAACTTTTTTGGCAATATTCCCTTTAAAACTACTGAAACTTTAAATTCCTCACCCGCGCCTTCTACTACCTTACTTAGAAAGAATGTAAAGGCTTGCCCTATGGAGTTCAGGTTTCAGCATACAAACCCCGAGGCTGTTATAAAAGCTTTTAAAGATCTTAAAATTAAATCAACAGAAGATCTCTGGGGGATGTCTGTAAAAGTCTGTAGATCTATCATAGAAACCATTGCGCCCTATTTAGCTTTCATATTTAACACCAGTGTGGACCAAGGAGTCTTACCGAATCTCATGAAACACAGTAAAGTTGTTCCTTTGTTCAAATCCGGAGATAGTAAAGAACCCAACAATTATAGGCCTGTGTCAGTCCTGCCAGTTCTCAGTAAGGTGTTTGAAAAGTTGATGCTCAATCAAATGTTACGTCACTTTAATAAAAAATTCCATCTTTCATGACCAACAGTACGGTTTCACCAAAGGGCGTTGTACCACTGACTGCCGGCGTCTGCCGGTGTCTCCCTAATATAGAACATTTTTAACGCCTGGGAGGAAGCACAAGATGCCATTGGAATCTTTTGCGACCTCTCTAAGGCGTTCGATTGCGTAAACCATGAGACACTTGATACACACACACACACACTTGCTGAAACTAAAGCACTATGAGATTAGGAATACAGCTCTTGATTTACTAAGATCATACCTGAAAGATAGAAAGGTTAAAGTTCAAGTGAACGGCGTAAACTCATTGGGGTCTGAAATGGCAATGGGCGTTCCTCAAGGTTCAATATTGGGTCCATTCCTCTTTTTAGTTTATATTAACGATTTACCCCAATTACTTCAAAATCAACCGAAGATGGTGTTATTTGCAGATGACACATCATTGATATTTAAAATAGACCGACGGTCACAAAATCTTGACGACGTGAATAACTCTATTCTTCAGGTCCAAGATTGGTTTACGGTAAATAATTTGGTACTAAATAAATCAAAAACCAAATGCATTCGATTTAAATTACCTAATGTTAGAAGTAGTGAATGTAATATCATATTGAATGGAACAAAACTGGAATTTCTTAATCATACGGTTTTCATAGGAATCACTCTAGACGAAGAACTACAATGGGGACCACATATAACATCTCTTGCGGGGCGGCTCAGCTCGGCGGCTTATGCTGTTAGAAAGATAAGACGGTTAACAGATGTAGAAACCACGCGTTTGGTATATTTTAGCTACTTCCAAAGCATTATGTCGTACGGCATTTTACTGTGGGGTCAGGCTGCTGACATTGAGTCCATCTTTATTTTGCAAAAGAGAGCTGTCAAAGCAATTTATAATCTAAGTCGCCGCGAATCTCTTAGGGAACTATTTAAAAATATTAATATTATGACGGTAACTTGCCAATTCATTTACTAAAATATTATGTATGTAAGGAAAAATCTACATCTTTTTAATAAAATAAGTGATAAACATAATTTTAATACTAGAAATAAAGACAAAATAGATCAACCATTTTTCAGATTATCTAAAGTACATACATCTTTTATGAGGTACTGTTTGTGTCAATGTTACAATAAAATACCTTGTGATATATTGCAACTAAATGAAAGAAAATTTAAAACTCATATTAAAAGAACTCTTTGTAAACAAGCATATTGCAAATTAGAGGATTATATCCAAGATAAGAATGCTTGGAAACATGCTGGTCCAGCTCCGGACAATCTAGTCTAGACAAAATCAAACAGGCTGTTTTTTTTTAAATTGTTTAATATATTATTTTTATGGCATTTATTTTAAATTTTGTGATTGCAAAAGCAATTAAGAATTATAAGCTCACACTGATATTGTTATTTTTTAGGAAACCGTATATTTTTTTTTTACAATTTTTGTAAATATGTGAGAACCATATTATCTATCACATAATTAATTTATCTGTCATTGCTTGATTCTTAACTCTTTTTATTACCTATTGTGGTATAGTAATTTTATTCTAGGTGCATCGTCTTCACATATAATTATTTAATTTAAGTACCTATATAAAATATTGTACAAGATTTTAAAAGAGTAACGGTGGAGTTTCTTGCCCATTCTTCTCCATACGAAACTACCTTTTGGAAGGGGCAACTAGAATCAATTCTATTTTTTGTAAATATTGATGTTCAAAAGTGCCTAATATGGGCCTATTTGAAATAAACAATTTGACTTTGACTTTGTAGCCAGAAGCACAATTTCTAAAATGCTATGGTATGATGCGAATCAAAACAAAACAGCACAACTGTAATTTTTTTGACGGCACTCTCGGTGATAATAAAATTGGCATGGTCAGCGTAGTCGCAAGATGGCACATGTCATGACGTCATCTATGACGATTTACGGGACATTATTATTGCGTTCACGCTAATTCGGAACGGGTGTAAGCACGCTCAAATTGATTATAGTGCAATTCGGAATGCACCCATAGACTTTGACATGTTTTTTTTTGTGTTTTATTTGAATCATGGCAATTCATGTAGATCAGAGAAAAATATAAAAAAAATATAGATTATTCGTAGAGTGGACTGACTCATTCATTCTCATACTTCTTTTTATTTGTCTTCATCCGTTCGTTAGTTTAAAGTTAGTTAGATTAGAAAGTTTTCTATCTGTGCGTTCATTCATTACCATTACCGACGTCGACCATAGAATATACACATAAATATACGTCGAGTCGTCGACTCAAGTCATTGACATCCTATCACAATGACTCAAGTCGACCGTCGACGTAAATAATCTATGGTCAATTCGTTGTATTGTGATCAATTGTGATTGAAACTTTTGTGGTTTCGTTTTCAAAAAAATTATAAAGGTAGAAAATCATTGTAAATCATGCCTTGATAAGATTGTAATGTTCTTATATGTGAAAAATAATAAGTGTACGCTTTCAGGAATTCGTGTCGACTGCCCAGAGTCCGCGAATTTCTGCTTATCAACTGATATCGTTGGGTGTGACCGACTTCCCACTTGCTTAGAAACTTGAGGTAAAAAATATTCATAAAACGTACTATCTATTGGGAGTTTCCAATATTTCCGTTATTATAAATATCTCCTTTAGTGTTTCAGATACATAAAAATGTCTCAAACTCTTACGTTTGGTGACTCAGTAGCACCGGTGACTTGTCATGCATGGAATAAGGACAGAACCCGTAAGTATTGTAGTACTGTTATCACCATAGATTTTATTTCCTCAAATAAGCTTCCTTACAGTTTAAGTTTGTATCAGTCTAGTGACTAATGTGACTATTTATAACTGGTGGGTCAGGGTTCTTTTTGTACCTCTATTATCATGACACCCCATGCTAAGTATCAATAATATTTAAAGTAAAGCAGCATACCAGCTATTAACTCCTTAAACCCTTGTAATATATTTTCCTATTACAGAAATTGCATTTTCACCAAACAACAATGAAGTTCACATCTACCAGAAAGAGGGCAATGATTGGAAGCAAACCAACAACCTAGTGGAGCATGACCTGAAAGTGATGGGCATTGACTGGGCTCCAAACACTAACCGCATTGTTACCTGCTCCGTAGACCGCAATGCATATGTCTGGACTCAGGGAGATGACGGCAAATGGTCAACAACTCTTGTACTTCTCCGCATCAACCGAGCTGCGACTTGTGTTAAATGGTCACCCATGGAGAACAAGTTTGCTGTTGGCTCTGGAGCCAGGTTGATCTCTATCTGCTACTTCGAAAAGGAAAATAATTGGTGGGTGTCCAAACATATCAAGAAGCCGATTCGGTCAACTGTGACTAGCATTGACTGGCATCCTAACAATATCCTATTGGTAGCTGGATCAGCTGATTTTAAAGTGAGAGTATACTCAGCTTATATCAAGGATATTGAAGACCAACCAGGCCCAAATGTTTGGGGAACCAAGCTGCCTTTGGGACAGATGCTGGCTGAATTCCCCAACTCACCAAATGGTGGTGGATGGGTGCATAGTGTGTCTTTTTCAGCAGACGGGAATAAAGTCGCATGGGTGGGACATGATAGCTCTATAAATGTAGCTGATGCTACTCAAGGGAGAGGTATCATAAAAATGAAGACTGAGTACCTGCCCTTCTTGGGGTGCAGTTGGGTGACCAACAACTCCCTGATTGTGGCAGGTTATAGCTGCATTCCTTTAATGTACTGCCATGAAGGTAATCAGGTTAAGTTTGTTGCCAAATTGGATAATACTCAGAGGAAGGAGTCTGGAGGATTATCAGCCATGAAGAAGTTCCAGTCTCTGGATCGTCAGGCGCGCATCGAAACTAACGACACTTTCCTTGATTCCATTCACCAGAATGCTATCACCTCCATCCGCCTGTACGAAGGCACCAAGGCTAACACCCGCAAGTTCAGCACAACAGGACTGGACGGACAACTGGTCATCTGGGACTTGGACTCCTTGGAGAGGTCTATTGAGGGATTGAAGATTGTTTAAATCAGACTTCCTTTAAATTTATGATTTTTATTTTTAAGGAATAATATAATAATTAGTTTGCGTGCGAGTTCTGAAGTCACTCCAAATAAAAACGATAAACATGGAAAGCCGTGAGAACGTAAAACTTCACAATCACAGTCTGATCAGTCTAGCTAGAAGAATTACGAAGCAATAGTAGCAGCGAGTGAATTCAGCTCCCCAGACAGTAAAACCTTTCAAATATACAGAAGAATAAACTATTATAATTTATAGATACAACTTCTATGCTTTATAATATACAATTTAAAAATTTAACTTTATAATCAAATCAATAATTTATAACATAAATTTAGAAATAAGACTACTACACCCTATAAAATATGATAGATCACTTTTAATACTACTGAAGTACTGATTGCTGTCAATATTACATTAAATTTTAAGGAATCAACCGAAGTATTATTTTAACATTAACATCAAAGTCATACTTTATCCTAGAGAACTATAAGGCCATATTGTTTGTCAGTGTTGTGTTGCTATTGGGCGTTGGTGACGATGTTGAAAACTGGCCCGATGCGAATGAAGACGCGGCGCAGCACGGAGCGGAGCTCTGGCTTGAGGTCGAAGCAAGTGATCTCACACAGTAGCGGGTAGTAGCTTGATACGTGAGCCGCAAACTGAAACATATTGCATTACTCATTACTGTTTGCATATTGATAACATGGACTGGTATGCATGATGATCTCATTTAGCGTAAGTATAGAGCCAATAATACGTAATTGGGTTATTGTAATCCGAATATTACATGGCTCTTTCAAGCAGATAACCCACATTCTAGGTCCTAAGGAATTTTAATGCGAAAGTACCTAAACTGACTCATAAATTCTGATTCTATTGTTATCGAATAAGACGCAGATACAGGGGTATTGATTAGTGTATACCTATCTATGTTTAGATTTTACAATAGCTACGAAAGAAATCCTCAAGGTGATCTTTCGGTTAGAGCCCATAGAACAAGTCAATAATCTGTTACAATGATCTAATTACAACGCGACCTCGTCAGGTTCGATTCCCGTTAAGAGATTTGTAATCATGTCTTAGGGCCTGTGCACACCCTTTTTTAAACGCGCCGTTGACGCGCGTTTGAAGCGATACATACGCGAGTCAGACGCAGCCTGTAGACCTTTTGTAGGATAAAAGCGCACCGTTAAAAAAACGTGTGCAAACGCCCTTAGGTAATCAACATTTCTGCCAGGGTTGCGAGTTTGTCCGAAAGGGATATCGTGGCCCCGGCACACAAGCAACGGAAGGAATACGGGTGGGTTTTAGTCAGTAAAAGTCTGACACGCCTTTCCGCTCAGCCCAGAGCGGGAGAAGTTATTTGAAAATCTCCCACCCCAAAAAAAAAAAGGTACTCAACATTATTTTAATTCCGACTTTGGTGTTTTGCAAATACTTGATAATTATACAAGTCGAATGTTGTTATGAATGCAAAAACTTTATTTGCGCATCTTGTTTCGCATTTACCGTATGTTATGCTCATCAAATAAGGTAACAAAAGCGTGACGGTAGCGATACATTATACTTACTAAATAAAATAAAACTTTACTTTCAATCAACAACAGTTCTTACGTATAACCGCGTAAACGTGTTTTCTATCTGCAAAAAATATACCTACTTACTTTCTACTAAACATTGTTGATTGCTAAACTAGTCTGTCCACGACACGTGAATGTGTTCGTAATTTAAACTGACTCGATTCTTAAATCGCGACACTATCATATCATAACCGATAACATCTACAATCTAATTCCATTATATTGTTTCGATAACAATAAGTACATAAGCACGAGGTTATTGAACAAAATATACTTACTCTTTCGTCGGGCATCTTCAGTATTCTTGTGAGGATCAAAAGCAGGATGGACGTCCACGCGTCCCGGTGCGCTTCGCTCGTTACTCCAGCAAAGTACTCCAAAGCTTCACAACAAATGCTGATAAGACTCTTCTGGACTGCAGGCCAGTGGTCTCGTCGCGTCTCGTCACTGTACATCTTGAACAGTATCCGCAGGACGCACGCTAAGGACTGCGTCTCTTGTTTCAACATATTCGGCTTCACTGAGCCCTTGAAATTAGCTTTCCACAACACATTCCTCTGCGCATTATTAGTGTTGAATGTTTTAGCGAAGCGGTGACTGCACATCAGGCATTCGACGAGTCGCAGCAGATGTGGCGAGCTAAGCAGTCGATACATTCCTTGTTCTTCACGCTGACATTCCTGTTCCGTTCCTGGCGTGCCGCCGGTCAGCTCTGCGGCTGCGAGGGCGAGCGTCTCGGCGTCTTCCTTCCGCGAAGTGGCGGGGTAGAAAACAATGTTGTCGATCGTTTGTATCAGCTCCAACTGAACTACGCACTTGATTAGGAGACTGTTGAACACCCGGTTGGAGGACTTGATCTCGTCTCCGCCCTGGGGTTTTTTCAGGATTCCGTGTCGGACTAGAGGCGTGTCGTTGTCCTCGTTCTCATCTGGTTTCCAAGTGAGTAGGGTTGTGGGTAGCGTACTGTTGAAGATGTCCAACATGATCTGGCACGTATTGCTCCACGTGTCCTCGCTGAACTTGGTGCCGTTGGAGATGACGAGGTTCTCGAGGCAGTTGGTGCCGGAGCGCGCCAGCTGCTCGTTGTCCTGCTGAACACACCAGTGAAGCTGCGCGTACAGCTGCTCCAACAGGAGAGATCCGAGAATGTCAAAGTATTGCGTGAAGACATCGACGATGGCGTACAACGCGTGATTACATGTCGTAGTCATCCACTCGTTCTTCTCCAACTGATGCTCAGGTAACTTCATGTTGTCGAAGATTCTGAACAGAATGTTAAATAGGTCTCTCCACCAATGTGGACGGAATGATTCGCCGTGAGTTTTGATAATCTCGAAGAGGACAGTGAGTCCTCGGGTGCGTACGTCTAGCTTGCAGCGGCTGACGACGCAGGATAGAGAGAAGAGTAGAGGGAACCAGCCCCGCAGCCACACTCGGTCTACTTCGGGCGCGCCCGGCTCGCCCTCCAGCCCCGCGTGCTCCACGAACAGCTGCGGCGACGCGCCCACAGCCGTCGCACAAGACCTCACTAGTCTTATAGCTTCCATCGATGTGTCCGGGAACTTCGCGTTGCATGCAAACTCTGATAAGCATTTGACTGCATCTTGGAAAGAGTCTATCATCGCAGGGAACTGTCTCTCATACAATTCATTTATAATTTTGCCAGTAGTCTGGAATGCTAAGTCGACGATCGCTTCATCTTGATCGCTTGCGGCTAAGTGGAATACAGAGAATATATTTTTCCAACCTGATTTAATATTGGGCGCTTGCGAGTTTACCATCTGGGCGATACAACGAACCACCATGTCTCTGATTGTTGGAGAGCTGTTTTTCTTCATAATGTGTTCAAATGGTCTCAAGAAATCCTTTTGGAATTTGAAATTGGAGAACTCGCCTTTTTCAATAAACTTCATGGACAGTTGTCTCAATGAATCCACTGCGAAGAAAGCTATATCTTCGTTGCTGCTGCAACCTACTTTGTTGAAGTGATCACCAAGCACTTGCCATATTCGAGACCATTGCAGCCTGATTCGCCCCATGTTGTAGTAAGATATTTCGACGATCTTCTGCAGAGAGAACATTCGAGGGTTTGTGGGATGGCTCAATTCATCTAGGGATACTTGACATAACGCTTTGACGAAGTCTACGATGGCGTCACCGTCTAGTTTCGTGGATCCTGTGAATATTCTATCTACTGCTACAACGACACTTTGCGAGCTGGTCTCCCCGATGTGTTCTTTGACGCTCGGATCCAGCGACATTAAACTAAACTTCAGGGAGTCCGGCTGAGGCTTGATGCCCGACCCTGACAAGAACTGTGGCCGCACTCCCGTTCCTATGAGCTGCGCTAGTTCTAACTGAGAAATGCATTTAACGACATCCAACCAACTCGTTCCTAAGTAGTTGCCGTCTGTGTGTGCCACGGTGATCAACGTCTTGATAGTGTCGATGTTTTTTGCCTTCATTTCTGTGATAGGCGAGTTAGCAGTGAGCAGAGTGAAGCGCGCGAGAGCTTGCACGTACGCGTCTCTTTCGAGCGACATGTGGAAAATACAGGCGATGCGGATAGCGCACCTAATGCCGTCTAAGCACAGCGAAGCAATTTCAGGGTCGTCACAATCCTGCAGCCCCACTGAAAAGGCTGCGAGGAATGGTGTCCACGCCATCTTGAACATAGGACGAACATGTTCAACGTGTTTCGCCGTCGTAAACGGAGTTTGCACATGAGACACAGACTCCATCAAGTTCTTCGCAGCTGTAGATATCACATCCATCTCCATGTTCCAGATCAATTTTCTCTTCTTCTCGTTAGCGATCATGTGTTTCCCGGGTTTTGAAGAACTCTTCATCTTAATCTCGTGACCGGCGATTTCGTCGTAGATCTGTGACAAATATTCACGCGGCAGGTCATTATTGTCACTAATGCCACTATTCAACTTAATGTATTGTTCTTTTGTCATTTTATTCTTGACTTGCGGCGAATGTAAATCTGTTGTTAGCATTATTATGGAAAACGCTAAAACGTAGACAGTGTCCGCGCTCATGAATAATGTGTTGTTAGGATTGCACTCACAGTAGCGAGATGCGAACTTTTCCATTAGTCTGTCGATCTTTTGGGCCTCGCCGGGGAGTCTGAATCCTTCTAAGAAGTAACGTAATGCAGCCACAATATCCATACTCGCGAACTTCATTGAGTCTACATAAGAGTACATAACTTCCTTGGAATGATCCTCGTTTTCGCCTAAATATTCACCAACGAATGTTTTGTCAAGTCTTTCGTCGGTTAGCAACCATTCAGCGATTTCTTTTGTCGATGTTCCCAAGAGACCTTGCTCTTGTAAGAAGGAAACTCCTCGTTTTGGTTTCCTGTTGAATAGGTCAATGCCAGTTTCCCAAACCTCCTTTTGCTGTTTCAACACTTCGAATTGTTCTGGAGAATCTAATGTCTCTCTATTGCCAATATTGCTGGATCCTGTAGAAACTAGACTTAGACTAGATCCTCCATGAGATTTGATGCTGTGATGATCATGGTCTTCCTTCGCTATTCTCTCACCTAAAGTAGTTTGTAGGTTTGGATTTATATAAAGCTCTTTGCTCCATTCTACCATACATTTTAATATCGAGACTAGACATTCGAGTCCACGAATGCGCATGGACTTTTCTTGGTTGGGCGTAGCACCCAGTTCCAAAGCTTGCCTTCCTTGGGCAATCTTGGAAACATCATTAACCAACCGCTGGAACAGGTTGGCTGCTGATAAATCACAGTCGTAGTTCACGTATATGTCTACGACGCTCTGCGCATCTCCACAGATCCTGGTCAACGCTTGGATGACCATCCATTTGTGCTCAAAAGACGAGCTTGAAGTCTCCAGAATGTTCATAAAGATTTCTTTGAAGAACACTTCAATTTGCTTCTTTAGGTGCACCTTGAAGTTTTGCAGAAGAGCTAAGAAAATAGCTAGGGATAGTTCGAATACTTCTGGTACAGAACTAACGCCATTCTTCGATAGCGCAACACAAAGATACTGCTTGATAGCTGTGATGAACATCTCATTGTTCCTAAATACTGGACCAGCATTTTGTAAGATAGATAAGAGAAGATGAAGAGAAAGAATTTTCGATCTTAGCTCATGCGACTTAGGGTCTGGAGTACCTTCAGGTAGAGGCTTCATTGAAAGCTTGCAGAGAGCTCTGAATACTAGGAAAGCATCTTTCTGTAACACATGAGTGAACTTTGCTGTGACTGAGTTGTCATTTTCTGAAATAACATCAACACTTTCTTGTGATGGTATTCTTTGTATTGTAGCTTCAGTCGGCACTTGACCATTACTTTCGTGGGAAACACTCCCACTATCTTGAGAATCCAATGGATTTTCATTGTTATCAGGACTATTTGTCACATCTTCTTCAGATGTTTTCTTAGTTGCGATACTTATGGCATTATCTATAACTGAATCTACTATTTGTCTAGCAATCATTTTTGCTTCTAATACTTCATCCACCTCTTCACCTTGCGTTTGTTCGATTTCTTTAACTTCTTCTGTTGTATTGTTAGGCGTTTCTTCTGACACAACATTACCATTCGGCATTTTGTGTGGAATTTCTGTTACTGTATTACTGTTGCCATTTGCTTCTGATTCAATGGCTTGATTCTCCATTTTCGTGAAAATAACATTCAGCATCTGTGTCAGGGTTGCTCTCGCTGTGGTCTGGTTGATAAGGTTTTTGCTTGCAAGGTAGATGTTGTAACATGTTCTGACAGCAAGGAGTACTGTGCCCTCGTGAACCTCGACATGTTGACTTGTGATTACTGTTAGTAGAGCTTTAATTATTTGTAGCTGCACACCTTCATCAGTCTGTGGTCCTGTGAAACAGCTGCAGATTGTTTCAACAATTCGGTCTATGAGAAGTTTCCTTGGTGTAGTTGAGTCAGGAATGTTTCCGGTGAGATGCCCATACGCAATAAGTTTTTGTAGGCAGTCTAGAGCTGTCACAACTATCCTGGATGCCTTGCTCTGGCATGCCAGTTCGAATGGTAAGAAGTACTTTTCTGCCGTAATAATGTTCGAAGCGTCATTCTTGGGTAGAGGCAGAGTCCCCGATGTAGGACTCTCTGATGACTCAGGTTGACCTCCATTTTTCAATTCAGTTTTGATTTCTTCTGCAAAGAAAAATAAGGCTTTTAAATAGTGCTAATGGAATGTTATGTTATCCAGAAATGGTTTCATTAGTCAATGTTAGACATTTGAATCAACTATCTTTTAGGATAGTGATTATAATAAATAATGTACTCAGATAAAAATTTACAGGTTTTTCATTAAGCTGATATAAACAGTCAATGTCCCCAATTTTCGTTTTGATAAATTTACATGTATATGAGGATAACTCAAGGGCGGAAGGAAAGTCCTTGTTAAAAAAAAAAACATTTCAATTGTCTTTTGAAGTAAGTATTTACGATTTTATGTCTAAATTATATAATTAAGTAGTTTGATTTTTTTTTATGAAAGTGAAGGTTGCTGAAAATATAATAGGGCGCAAAAGTTAATATTCTGCATAATTTCAAATAAAGTTGTCCTCGGTTTTATGTTAAAATCATACATGATGCAAAGTAAAAAATACAATAATTTTTTAGAAGCATCAGACTTATCAAGTCTTCACATTACAAAAGCATTAATAAAATAAGTACATATTGCATCATTCCTCATAATAAGTGACACATAAAAAAACAAACACATTTTGAATCAGAAAAAAAAAACATCTACATCAAGCCTCTTGAAGATGGTAGGAATGAATGATGAAACAGGAAAAACACTCAACAATCTTTGGTAGTGTACAACTATCAGTAATCCTTTCTGAATGAATTACAATTTTCCCTGCATTTTCCTTAAAATGGCGATCGAATTTCCGCGTTTTCATACACTAGAAACCAATTGTATCAACACTCAGTCTTCACTCAACATTATTACAGTAAAAGTAAGTCTCTCTGCCTACTTAGTTACGGGCAGGGTATTTTCCAGATTATTTAAAAACTTTTTAAATGCATATTGCTTACTGAGAAAATTCTTTATAAATGAATTAAATGGAAGGATTACTTTAAAGAATATTTATTGAAATAATAATAAATTTGAACATAACATGCTCAGACAGCAAAATTCAATACTGAATTTGAACATGTCATGGTCAGACAGCCAAATAATGCAGAGGAGTTAATTTAAAAGGTATTTTAGCCATTTAAACATTTTTAAGGATAATAAAGGGCCATTAGTTTCTTATAAGAAAATATTTATTAAGGAATTCTGGATTACCACTTAAGATTTTTAAAATAATCTTAAGTGGTAATCCAGATTGCTTTGAGTTACATTGCTATTTGGTTTTGTTGTTGGCTTAATCAGTGAAGGAAACTTATCTACCTACTCATTAAACTATTCCTACTCAAACACAGATTACAGTTACATTATTTAAGTTTTATGTAAATATAAATATTGATGTACCTAGTCTCCTGCTGTATTGAGTGCCAAAATTACAAATTAACTGTCAAAGCTATGCATTTATGGAGGCTATTTTACATAATAAAGTACTTCTAGTCAATCCTGCCATAAGTATACAGGAAGTATGATTGCATACTAAGTTAGTTATTGTATGTTATAATTAGGTTTGCCATAATATTTTAGAGTGAAATCTGGGCGGGCCAGCAAAATCGAGAGTATATTTTATTCATATTTTAATTCAAGCAGTTGTAGAAATTGGGAAGACTGGCATAGCAGTAAATAAAACCACTGTGAATGTAGGGGCTGTTGAGTGTACAGGAGAGGAGAGAGAGAGTCTCCAGTGTCAGAGAAATTAATATAGATATTAGTAATAAAAAAACTCAAAATCAACATTAATTATAATATGTATTTATTAAAAACATACAATATTATGCTTATGCTGCATAAATTATGCACCTATTATTATAAGTATGACTACTGACTACTCTGTGCCTCTCCATCCCTAGCTTCATCTTCACATCTTCATTTGACTCCTAATTCTGAGTACTTTATGTACTTTTCAGATGTTAGGGAGTTCTTTAATAAAACTTTATTAGATTTTATTTTATAAAATTTTGATTTGTGCAGGTGTGTTTAAAAATCTGGACGTAGTCAGTCAGGACGAAAGTCCAGACATGGTTGCTAAATCTGGATGTACAGCAAGCCTAGTTATAATGTTATTCATGGAATGGGCACTGAAGAGAGCTGTCTATTATTTTTATAATCTCATTTTAAATAGGTACATTTTATTTGATAACAATGATTCAATTTATTATGGTTCATTTGGTATTGTGTTTAAGGTTTGTAGGAATTCCTAGAGCTTTTATGAAACTGTTAGGGCCAATACAGCGAGTTGACTTAGGCCAGTAGAGACGCTTATGTCAGGCAGTGGACTGCTAAAGCTTGATGAAGATGTGGGCTTATAGAGTTATGAAGAAATCATTTGTAATTACCAGGCTTTGGAAACTGAGTCTCAGCTATAGTGTCAACAGTAGAAATACAGAAGTTCTCATACCACATTATGTTTAGTATAGTTTTTATTAGTACTTTGATACTAATTGAAACTCAGGTCGTTTTAGGCATAACAGCAACCTAGGTGTGATGTAATGTATGTGTGCAAAGTTTTGCATGTTACTGTCATATCAATATGTATGCTCACCCAACAACAGTAAGAGGTATTTAGCTGTGAACATTGTTCTTATTACATACAATCACAATAGGTCACATAGAAATTATACACATTATTGGTTCTACACACACCACTGAAATTTGATCCACTGTCTGCCTCGCTCGCTACTATGTCGAAAACACTTCACCAGACTATGATAACGAAAAGTAGGTTTCGACTTTTAAACCCAAGGTCAATACATTCACTATCTAATAAATTATCAATAACAATAAAACTATCGTATTGTAGATTTTAACTTAATTAGTGACAGGTGATAAATACATGACATGTATTGCACAAAATCCATACTACACTATTGAATACAGTAAAATGTCAGTAGGTCTTACCTAAAGCGACTTCGCAGGACTTCTTCAGTTGGCTGTGGTAGGACCTTTTTATGTCCTTATCAGCCAAAATCTTTTCTAGCGCTCTGACTATAAACATTTCTTTAGTTTTCAAGGTGGTTTGCATCGTTATTTTATAAGTTGATCACTCCATTCGTTCCTATCGGAACCGACTTAGTTGCGCGGTGATTTTATAATCATTTAAATTACTTATTGAGGCACTGTTATATTGTTATCGTATTACTGAATACTCGTATCGAGATAGCACAAATGAAACATCACAAAACTTTAGGGAACTATAGATTTTTGTGAAATCATTTCTGCGAGACGGAGATTTCTTTCTACGATTCACACCTCATCACAAACATGTCAACTAAAGAGGTGCGTTCGTAAATGTCACTAGAATCTTACGGAAGATTACACAATCCTGTCGGAAGTTATTTTTGAAATTATTAGTTAGTTTTTAGGGATATCTCTGTACTACTACGTAGAAGTAAATATGAAAAGCCTATTTTTTTTTTTGAGTTGGCTTTGCCCATGAAACAAAGGAATTTGATGATTTTATTTTGGTGCGTTCACATTTATTTGTTTTTGTGGCTTTGTTGTATTTCGTTACGTAACCTAATTAAAAAAAAATTAAATAGTGTTTTTAGCTCTTCTGAGGCCTTTTCATTGAATTAAAGTAAAAACAGCACAAACACTGAAATAAAAATATCGATGTATCTTTTTCTAAACAAACAGTAATCATTAATTTACTGCAAAATCTACGTTAGGTTTTCCGTCAATCAAGTCAAGAACTCAAGTTAAAGTCCATTTCACGAAAGAAGTCCCGCGGAAATAAGTGGAACTAATTATTATTATACGCTAAGTTAGCAACATTCCTAAAATAACCCATGCCTGCAGCGCCACGTCTGCGGGACTTCTTTCGTGAAATGGACTTTACTCAAGAGTCAAGACATTTCAGTCAATTGTCATTTTTAATCTGTGGTGTCGCTGACGGACGAACTCGCTTGCGGTTAACCCGCTATTTACGTTAAAAATCGTGAAATTCTTCGTAAAAGAAGAGCTCTTTTTTATTTTTTGTGATAGTTTTAATTAGCCAACAAAATTGCTTCCACAATGACAGTGACGCGGGTCGCGGAGTCCCGCACCGAGTTCAAATTGAAGAGCTTACCTGACGATGCTATATCAAGCGTTAAATTCGCACCGAAATCCAATCAGTTCTTGCTGGTGTCGTCGTGGGACTGCTCTGTGAGGCTGTACGATGTCACGTCGAACACGGAGCGCCATAAGTACAACCATGAGCTGCCCGTCTTGGACGTTTGTTTCCGGGTAAAAAATCTGTTGTGTTTGCATGCTTGTTCGCTTGAATACAGGCTGTGAACTGCACGCGGATACTTGTCTTTATCTAAATAGCAAGTTTTATGGCATGCGTATATGGTCATAATTTACAAGTGAAAAAATATTGTTTACTATGAGATCAATGTTTGAAAAAAGATAATTTGGATTATCTGAGCAGGCCAACAAGAGCATACAATTTAAAAGATTATTATATTAATGAAACAGGCATCAGTAATTTAGTTCTAAATGGGCAGAGCACCAGTTATGTACAGTAAAGCATGATGCCTTGGCAACAGTCCAACTTTTTCCTGATTTTTGTAACTTACGGTCAGGTAAGAGTTTTAAAACTTCCACCGTGTTACAATGAACTACAAAAATTAATATAATAATATGGTTTAAATATTTTGAGTGGTAATAATAATTTGTTCAAAAGCCTCTAGACTACAGTTACCGTAAAACGGGGTGAATAGACATGCAGGGGTGAATCGAGATGCAACTTTAAAATGGATTTTAACCTTGAAATTATATAGTTTGTTGCCAACGAGGACACTTAATCGTTAATTATAGTACAGGTAACACATTATAGTCCTTTTTGGCAACAAAAGATATTATTTCAACGTTAAAATCCATTTTAAAGTTGCGTCTCTATTCACCCCTGCATCTCTATTCACCCCGTTTTACCCGGTACTTGTTATTCCACATTTCATTGGAAAAACTACATTGCACTTAATTTTCTTTCCAGGATGCTGTTCACACCTATAGTGGTGGGTTGGACCAGATCCTCAAGATGTACGACCTCAATGCAAGCATGGAGACAACACTTGGTGAACATAAAGGAGCTATCCGATGTGTGGAGTTTGCTTCTGAAGTGAATGCAGTCCTTACTGGTAGCTGGGATGGTACTGTCAAGATGTGGGACAGCCGCGTGCCAAATTGTGTTGGAACTTACAATCAAGGAAATGAGAGGGTAAGAAATACTAGAATCAGCTGTGTGTAGATGCAGTTTTCTTTTGGGCCATGTTTTATAGCTTGACAGTCTGTAGTCACTGAAATTATGATAAAATCTTTGTGGTTTTACTCAAGTAGATCTAGTAAAAGATAAGCCAGCTAAAGAATGCCAGGAAATTCTGGATACATTTATGCTCTAGAATGGAAACCAGAAAACTGTGAAAATTATATTTTATTTGATATAAACTCAAGTTTTAAAACATCCTTTAAATCTTCCAGGTATACACAATGAGTATAGTTGGCGAGAAATTCGTAGTAGGTACATCAGGCCGCAAAATCTTCGTGTGGGATGTCAGAAACATGGGACACGTGAACCAGAGACGTGAATCCTCCCTCAAGTACCAGACCCGGTGCATCCGAGTGTTCCCTAACAAGCAGGGTTATGTCCTGAGCTCCATCGAAGGCAGGGTGGCTGTTGAGTACCTTGATAGTAATCCAGAGGTTCAGAAAAAGAAGTATGCCTTTAAGTGTCACCGGATTAAGGATGGTGGTAAGTATACTGGTTTTTAAATGCTTCTGGGTATTTAGACTCTAGAACTCTAGATGATGATTGAATATTTTGTGAAGAATAACAACCATTAGGCTCTGACATGCTAAAAAAACCTATACTTCCATAGGATGCACCTTTTTTTTTTTATGTGGGAAATTATCAAATAACTTCTGGGTGTGTCAGACTTTTACTGACTAAAACCCACCCGTGTTCCTTCAAATGCCTGTGTGCCAGGGCTATGACATCCCTTTCGGACAGACTCTTAACCCTGGCAGGATATATAAAGATGCCCTGTCTACCTAACTTGACCATCTATTTTAAGAAGCCATACTTAATAATAAAACCAAAATTCTTATTCCAGGTCTCGAAAAAATTTATCCAGTGAATGCAATAAGCTTCCACTCCGTCTACAACACCTTCGCAACAGGTGGCTCTGATGGCTACGTCAACATCTGGGATGGTTTTAACAAAAAGAGGCTGTGTCAGTTCCATAGATACAACACTGCGGTCTCATCTCTAAGCTTCTCCCATGATGGGTCAGCCCTAGCTATCGCCTGCTCCCAACTAGATGAGACACAAATAGAGGACCCCAAACCAGAAGATACTATTTACATAAGATATGTGACGGACCAAGAAACAAAACCGAAATGAGAAGTGGATTATGCCCGGCTAAGCTGTTATTAAGTGGCTGTTTTCAAAGTGTGTGTAGCTTAAGGTACGGGTGAAATTGGACTCCTGAACTTTGACTGACAATTTCAATGAATGATTCATTTCCATGTTGAGGAGCTAGATTTTTCAAGATTGCTAAGTGTTTTCAATTTTTCCTCTGTCCGTTGGATTCCAATTGCCCCAATAATTATTCCTCATTGTCATAAGAATTCTTGGTAGTGTAGTATACTTAAATTGAGATTTATTTTGTGTAATTGATTGCATACTATGCTTAGTGTTTGTTATTTTGTGCTTGTTCAAAATGAGTGTTCTAAGCGCGAATGCCTTGCGTAGTACTTTTATCGCGCGAAACATTGGCCTGCTGAGCAAGTGTTATTAGGGTGTGTTTACATTGAAACGGAGACGACCGGAGCTGAGCGGAGACGTGCAGGAATCGTCCAATCACAGATGGGACGAGAGACGTGATGAGGATTTCAACCATTGTGATTGGTCGATTCCGGCAGGTGTGCGCTTCAGTGGAAACGCTCGCAAGGTTTTCCAAAAAACCTACTACATTCTGCCTTTATCAGCACTTGAATAGAACCTACGTCGATAAGTATCAATGAAGATTCCGCGCGTAGGACGCTTTATCTTATCCTATACTTAAGCTATGTCTAAACGTTGCTAAGTGTGAGTACCTACCCAGGAGACCTGAATATTGTCTAGGAATGTTGAGTTTTGTAAATAGCAATTTTGTTCAATCAAGTACTGACTTTAAAGCCATGTACAGACGGCCGGGTGACAAGATCTTTGTAAACGAACCTTACAGTTCAATTAGGATAAATTTTAGTTGTAAGTGATTAATAAAAAGTAATTAAGTTTCATAAAAGTTTGTTTCATTGTTTCATTACCTTACGGGGCTTTTTCCCTCTTTCATCATTATGAACACAATAATCGATATTATTAGTCCTCAGTCTTTCGTCTCACATGCAGCTAGGGTGCATGCTAATATTGCTGTGCCCGACAGGGTCCATAATTGTTTCTAATAAGTATTATTTGCCACCTGTATGATTGTACACACGGCTACACATCAAGCTATACAATTCCAGTATAAGCTGATCTCGCATGTGTAGGATTTCCGTACAATGAGAGGTCAGCGTATACTGGACATGTATAGCTTGATGTGTAGCCGTGTGTACACAATACGGATTGCAATAAATATAATAATATTTGAATTTAGAGGCTACACAAGGATGTCAGAATAGGCTGCTCCATTAAGTACCTACTTACTAATTTCATGGCTGCTCCTGAAATGTGCTCAACAATGCACAGGACATTCTGAAACAACATTTTAATGTCTGTTTATCTGTTTAGTTTTTAAATTGAAAATTCTACAAGTTAAAAAAAAAGCCCCTGAGCCGGTTACGGTGCCTTCATGTTTTAAAAAAGCGCCTCGTCACAATGTAATAGCAACATTTTCCAGATCCACCGCTTGCAATGACTCACGGATGTCTTTGTATCTCGAACAAAAGTGCGCTTTTATCAGCAAACTAAGTGCTGCGGAATGTGCACGCCATATAAGTGCATATTAAAAGCATACTGCATTGCTTTGAATTAACACATTCGCGAATACACAAAACGTGTGCGTC
The DNA here is from genome assembly GCA_948098905.1 of Tiliacea aurago. Classification (NCBI taxonomy): domain Eukaryota; kingdom Metazoa; phylum Arthropoda; class Insecta; order Lepidoptera; family Noctuidae; genus Tiliacea; species Tiliacea aurago. Next base: position 25,886,646 of record OX402590.1, on the reverse strand, counting down.
CGCAGTGTTTTGCAATTAAAATTTAAGAGCATTTAAGCTGCTTTCCTTTGCGAAGACTTTAACTTCTTTGAGGGAACTATAAAGGTTATTTTACCGTGTTTTGTTAATGAAGATAAGTTGGTAAGTATGAAAGCTCGGCCAGTCCAAATTGGCGCTCAAACAAAGCTAATGTTTGCGACCACCTAAAGGTTTCTTAGAAGATGTTATTATAAACGTTCGGTGCGTCAAACCAAACGAGTGTTAGTTGTTTACAGAGCACGTTTACTGCTGTTGTAATTATATTCTAGTATACCTTCGAATACTTGTTAATTGAGGAAGTTGTAGCTAATACGGTACTTCGATCATATGTTTGTTTAAACACGGATTTCTTAACGTTTCTCCTCATTGTTCAGTTTTAATAAGCGATGGTGTGATGTGGAATTAACTCGTACTTTATTAACTTACTAATTATACAGTTCTGAAGGTATTGCGTTAGGTGGGGCGAGTATGGATGTCTAAATAGAAATTATAGGCTTGGCATTTATAGCTATTTGACTAGCAGTTACTTAATGTGTTTAGAAAATTGCAGGTTTAGACAAATATCAAGAAACTATTGTGAGATGTAATATTTCTCTCATAAAACATAAGTGGTGTCACCGGTGCCGGTGTGAGGAATTAGTTGGCTGGCTTGGTCGTCACAGAAAGTCACAACTTCACAGGTCATCAGCCAACCGAATTGAGGTAGGCCTAGGCAGCATTATTAAATCCTTCATTTATGGAGAGGCTAAGTGAAGAATAAAGACTAGGTAAGTATATTCTGAAATAGCTTTGCCTGACTAGGTAATAGTTTGACCACCTTTTTTCGGAACACAAAAACGCACAGTTCACGTCACCACACCAGTAACATTCAACTAAGTAGGTACCTGCCTACATATCTAATGACCTGTTTTTAGCATCCTGTGGTCTCTAAAGATCGAAGTGACCGCGACCAGCGATCAGTTGCGAAAACATTACGGTATAGTCGCCGGCACCTAACTTGGCAAGAATCGTTGTATGTTTCTCTCCTGTCTAAGACTTTCTTCTAAACAGAGACGTTTAAAAATAAATTCTGGCAATAACCATAGAATAATGACAAGCAATAAAAGTGATAAGTACCTAACTTTTTCGTTGCACTAATTGTACATGCGTAAACTTACTCCCACTACCTACGCCATAACCTTGCCAAGTTACGTGCCGGCGACTATATCTATCGGTATCGTGATTTATTCCATTTTGATTATCAGACGGGTCAGGTGGTCACCCAGCAGCTCCAATATGGGTAAAGAGAATGTAGGTAACTAAACACGTTACGAAATGGTTAGGTACATGAGTAGGTATGATATTTAAGTATTTTTAGACGATTCAAGATCTGCCAATCAAAAGGCCTGGAAGCATAAAATGGACGCTTTGGCAGAATCATGCGTGCAATTCATACAGCCCGCAATTCATCTGTTTGACAGCTGCTATTTAACATTAGACTTCACTATATTAATTCTTAATTTGTGGACCATTTTACGAAAGTCCATACACAACTGTCAAACAGATGAATTGCGGGATATGAATTCTACGCAGATCATAATATGATTCTGCGAAAGCGTTCATTTTAGGCCCCCTGCAAATATTTAATCAATTTGAGAATATAATCAGCGATCCATGATGCTGAAACCAATCGCTTCTACCTAATAGTTTCCTAACCGAGTTCATGACTTTCGTGGTTTTCGTAATCTCTCTCACTATGAAGAGAAGCACTAGGTAGGTAACCTAGGAATCGGTAGGTTGCTTATTTAGGAGCATGCAGCGCACAAAAAAGATGATAAACTACTGACCGCATTTTTACCATGGCCTCTCTTTCATTTTTAACTGACTTCCAAAAAGGAGGTAATGTTCGGCTAGAATAGAATATAATACTCTATATTACCTACCTCTTGCTGTACCTAGATATGTTTTGTTTACCGATTTTGAAAATTCTTCTTTTGTTTGAAAGGGTAGGTATGCTCCCGAGGTGCTCCCATTGCCACCAAATCAGAATCTGATGAAGGGATCCCATGGAAATCGAAGGAAATCCTCAAATTTTATAGACACCCATAGTGTTTTGGGTACTTATTTTTTTTTATAAACTCGTGCATTTGCTCTCGTAAAAGACCATTTGGTGAAGTGGAACTGATGATGAAGACCACAGATGGTCACCGGAACAACATAATAAAGTAAGTATTTAATGGGTTGCGATTCGGTTAGGTAGGTACTTTAATATGATTGCTAAGCATTTTATGCTCGTCACAATAAATATGGTGAGTGGCAACTCCTCAACAATCGAAGCCTCTACAACGGGAAAAGCAATATTTTGTAAAATATGATGAGCAGTTGACATTAGGCTATATTGTAACTTAGATAAATTAAAAAAAGACCCACTAAAAACTGAAAAAAAATTAAAAAAACTTTTTACAATAAGTTTTTTAAAAAACAACAGACTTCCAAAAAAAACTCTACATAGTGAAAAATAACTTTAATTTCGGAAGTCGGTGGCCAAAAACTAAAATACAGATCAAAGAAACCGACTTCCGAAATTAAATTTATTTTTCACTTTGTAGTCTTTTTTTGGAACTCGGTTGTTTTAATTGTTTATTTTTTTAAGTTTTTCCTGTATTGGATGCAATAGGTAAATGTTTAACATACATAATTTTTCAACACATTTGCTACAAAAATGCTGATAAGAAGCCGGTAGCGGTACACATTGTTCGAAAGTTAAAAATTACACACCATACAACGGAATGCGCGGTAAAGTACCTGTAGTACTCTCACTAAGTACATGTTTTACTGCATCTTCCGTTGTATAGCGCCGTGCGTATCCTTTACGGATTTTTTTAGTCCATAAAAATATAAGAATTCCACCAAGGAGTTCACATTACGAGAATAAATAAGCTGAACATCCTTGGAAGCGCTTTTGTTCAATAGGGTACGTTTATCATATCTCACTTTAAAATTAAAGAGAAAATGAGACGAAAGATGTAATACAAATTTTCACCACGCGCACCTGGCGCTTATATACTCCATTTGATATAAGATTAGACATTTAATATAAACCTTTTTTACAGTCCGTCCAACCGATTTTGACTTCTATTGCGGTGGTGGCATGACAAATGGCAGCTGTAATAAACAGTTGGTATTGCAACCACGTTTTTGCTTTTAATGCCATCCTTATGCCCACTGAATAGAAGTCAAAATCGGGTAAACGGACTGTAAACAAGTTTATTTAAATGTCTAATCTAATTTCAAATGGAGTATAAGTACACTCGTTTTTCGGGCGTTTATGTACTTATTAGGTACCAGTTCGCATATAGGTACATACTTACCTATCAGCGGGGCGAGCACGGCCTACGGAGACATGACTTGAGTCACACATTTTATCACAGTATGAGCGATAAAACTGTTTTGTCATAAAATGCTAGTACAAATTGACATGACATAATTTATCATGTCTTGTCACAAACGTCTTGACACGTACGTGCTCGGCCCGCAGTAGCAGACTCGTATAATGTGCATTTTGCTATCGAATAGGTTATAGTGATCCGGTGGTCACAGGATGTTAACTTAACATCTTAATTAGTTGCAAGACTAGAAAACACGATGTTCTAGTATTAAAGACTGGATATTAGCAACATGTAAGTAATTATTAGTGTATCTACCTTATATTGCTATCTTTAACCACAGATCGCAACCTGTGACCTGCAATATTAAATGTCATAGCTAACTGGCTGGTGGTACACAAGCACCTACTTCCATTCTACTTAAGACGGAGATATATGCCAGTGACCTTGAGTGGTTAGCTTGCGTGTTCTGTACTGAGCTCACGCAACGCGTCGTACGTTCAGCCAGTAAAAGGACTCGCCCATCAAGGAGCGCTGTCCCCAATTTGATGCATTATTAATTTATTATACACAAAACAAAAGGTATTTTAATAAAATGCGTATACTAAAATATCAATAATTAAATTATCTTTAAATTGGTGAAGGTTTCAGAAAAATACGTTAGGTAGATTTTGCGCCATTCTCAGTTTTTTATCCGCGTTAGACATAAACTTACAAATTAATTTCACTATGTAATATAAACATAATCTAAAATATTCACATATTAAATGATTGAGAAAATGCTCTAATTTAACATATTTTTTTTTTCAACCATTAACACTACTCGTTTAGACGTGATCTTCAGTATAAAATCATTAAAAGTCGGTTATCGTTACCTTCAAATATTGATTAAACTAGGTGGGTAGGTAGTCCTACTATGTGCTATTATACGCGTCAATTTATCTAGGTGCCTACTATAACCATAATATTGGAACCAACCAAAAGGCAATTATCTTCGACAAAATGTGCATATATCTAGGTACGACAACGGACAACTGTTTAACGAAGTCATTGAAGAGGTTGTCAAGCGAATCTAACTCTTCTAGGACTTTGTCGTCCAGAGATCGACACAATGCAGCAGCACTGAGTTATATAGTTTTTTTTTTAAACGTTGGCCCACACTAGGAATTTCTCCTGTATTGTGGGTGCGTTTAAAAACATTTAAAGTCACATACGCAAACAGCCAGACCCGGAACAACTACTTGTAGGTCATACAAATATTTGTTCCGTGCGGGAATCGACCCGCGACACGCAGCGCAGCAGTCAATTGCTTAACCACTGCGCCAACCGTGTCGTCAATAGTAACGAGTGAGTTAGTAATTTTAGTTTTGACTTAACGCCTTTCGGCTGAAATGATGAGTTAGTAATAGCTGTTGCGCTAACGCAGAATGCGTATAGCCTGATGAAAGAGCAAGACCGTTGCGACGCATAGTCCATTCCATCCCATTTTTAATCACAATAAACAAACGAAATACGCACTTATCTGCTCAGCTACTGCAATTCCCATTCCAGTATCTATCTCAACGTTATCATAGTATATAGTCAGATAGTGCGCCATTGAACGCGTTTACATACGATCATTGCATTCCTGCCACGTCGCTGAAACAACGGTTAGTTACGCGTTAATTGAAAAACATTAAGCTTATAAATGCGTCACTGTCTTGCCTTTATCTTCATTAGAGGTAACACCTTTATCATGATAACTTGAAGTGTGGGCGAAATAATTAAGTGGGGATGGGAGTGTGAGAATGTCCTGGGATACTATAGAAAATAAAGGTTTGGGTACACTGAAAAAAAAAGGGTTTGCTTTAACAAAAATCTTGTTTAATGTGATCTCGTATCTTGACGAGCCTAACAAGATCTTGACTTCTGAAGCTAGGAGAACTTTGTTAAATTATCATAGTTCCGTCTACTAAGTAGTTAATTAGTTTAATTACGAGTCGTTATTTAATTTAACTCAAATGTTGGTCAGTTTAAGAATTAGCATTATATCATGCTAACAAGTTGCTTGTTACCATCAACTTAAATTATTATTTGATATACAAAAGTGAAGAAGTAAAATCAAACAAAGCATGTATGATGTAACAAAGACCGGTGATTATTCTGTACATGTCACATTGTCGATATAAATAAAATGAATATGTTCTGGCAAATATGCTATCTTGTTTTAAATAGTAAATAAATAAATAATGATTCCAAATATTTTAATGCTAACTAAGAGAAAATGTGTCTTAGTTAGAGCTCGCATTTTTTTCAGTGTAAATTTAGCGACTAAAGCTTTAAGGCACAATAACGATACCTTTGTTATTCTCAGAATCTTTTTAAAATCCCGAGTTTAAACGCCATGTCTTTTAAGAATAGCTACAGGATAAAACTCTACCTCTACTTTATAACCAAGGGAAGAGGCATATAGTTAGTACATAATTGTAACACAAATGTTCCATATCTTGACTTGTCCTATTCTAACGCCACTGCTTCAGTTTTACGCCATAGTGGATTCAAGAATCAAAATCAGAATAGTTTTTCAGAAACTCCTAAAACTTGCTGATTAGCATCCTAATCTCTGCCCCTGGGCATCGCAAATGTAGGTATAGTCTTCAGTTAACTAAATTCAAGCTTTGTCGAAACAAATGTGTCGCACATCTAGCCATAGGTTTTGTTCTTATATTTTCATTAGAGCTTACACCGTATATCATGTGATAAAGAGAAGTGTGGGCGACATAATTAAATGAGGAGCTGATTGTGATTTGTGGCATCAGGTAGCAAAGCCAATGTTTGCTTGTCCTGCAAACCCGTAACTAGACGCGAGATTGGTCGTGATGTGACAAGATTTTTCAGGAATAATAAGCGGTTTAGGAACCAGTCTATCATCCTGACTTTTCAAGGCTTTAGGGATAAAGTTTAGTCTAGTATCCTTGTAATTTGAGCGGCACGATGGCTTCCATACTCCTCAAATCCAAGCACTGCAAGTCTGTTATATTATGCCGGTTGCACATCTCCAAAAGGACTCTTTCACAAGGTGCTCTTATTTTCAGGACTAAATAAAATAATATATAATAATATATATATTTAAATTGCGAAGGTTTCAGAAAAATACGATCGGTAGATTTTGCGCCATTCTCAGTTTTTATCCGCGTTAGACATAACTTTACTAATTAATTTCGCTATGTAATATAAACATAATCTAAAATATTCACATAATAAGTTATTGAGAAAATGCTCTAATTTAACATATATTTTTTTCAAATCATTAACACTACTCGTTTAGACGTGATCTTCAGTATAAAATCATTAAAAGTTGGTTATCGTCCCCTTAAGATTCTTGTTATACGCAAATTGAACACCATCTGACCTTTGCAAGCTTCAGCGGTTCGTTAAAAGCACTTACAACTGACGCTGTAGTAACCTAATAATGTTCACACTTACCTACATCTGTTTCCGCACTTGTAGGTATCGAAGTGCCTTGTTTTTAGTATTTGCTTTACATAATAATATATCTATACCTAATTGTCAGTTATCTAGTGTTGTGATGCTCACCTGATTATTTTGCACTTGTCAGCCAGAGCTCAATGAGAGATTTAGTAAGTCAGTAAGGTTGGTAGGGCAGCTAACTGCCCAGGTTGTGCCACACATATGTTAAGTACCTACCATCCCTTATAAAAACTACGTGCGGCCTACGTGTAAGATAAGATAAGATAAGATTTCTTTATTTGTTTAAACATTGTATACATACAAGAGCATGCAAGATATTACAGTCATCGTTTGAGTCCAATCATGTTTAGCCGCAAGTATCGGTGTGCAAATATTTCCTTAGCATTGAAATAATTAACAATAACAAAATCGAAAATGTACCTAGAACAAAGTTTTTAATTAGAAACTTAATAAATTAGAAATTATTTTTATGTTATTATGTCAAAATTCCATATTCATATTATAAATTTAATATTAATAAATTATTAGTAATTAGTATTATTAGTGTCAGAAAAAAAATAAAATTATTCACTCAAAAAAAAATCTTTTTTTCGGCCATAAATTTGGAGACACTATAATATGCTTTTTGCGAAAGAAAAATTTTTAATTGTCGCATGAATGCCTTACCATTTAGCTCCTTCCAACGGTTAGGCAATATGTTATATATAATAATTATATAGACGCCATGCAGACGATACTTTTACGCATGAGTGCCGTTTTTGCTGGATAGACTCGAAGAATGGTCAACGTCCTGTAGACGTGGAAACAAATTGGGGTTTGTTTTAACAAACATTGCGGTAAAACCATTACGACCTATGATTACGACCGATATCTAGAGTTAATATTTGAGTTTTATGTAATTTAATTGCCAAGAAAAACAACGGTGACGCTTCTTGGCAGATTTCTCTAACTTGACGTATCCAATTAGCAATTAGTTTTGTTTTATTTGATATTCAGTATATTTTTGGAAAAGTTTGAAGGTATTTAGGTAGTTTCACTTTGATTCCGAAATCATGAAGTAATCAATTCTCGCTATAAACTTAAGTTATAATATATTCGTATACGTTCCTACCGTATGTACTCGTGGGCACTCGAGGCCTCTGTCTGAATATTATTGTAACATCACAAATTATCTCACAATGCAGAGACAAGCTAGAGTAGAGACAAAAACAACAATGGGTCATAACTTAAGTGATCGGGTGACAAGCTTTTATGTTATTATTAGACTTGAGTCAAAAGTGCACTTTAGAACTTTGTTTTGAAGTTTGATTTGTAATTGTTCTCATGTAACAATGATATTTTCTTCCTATCTTAGCGCTAAAGCACCGACGGTCAAACATTACTTGATGTTCGGCGAAAGGCAATGGTTTTCAACGCAGTGTGGTGGCAATAGGATAGAAACCGTGCAGTTCTTTTTGGGAAAAGAAAGCAGAAAGTTCTCGTATTTCAAACTCAAGACTCAATACATCTATGCACCTAGTTGAGTGTATGAGTAACATCCTATAAAATCTAAATCGACCGTCACACTACAAAGCTCAGTCGAGTCCAGTCATCGCGCCTGGGAATCGCACTTATTACTCGCACCCGATCTTCAACCGACACTTGTGGATCTCGAAACACAGGCCGATGTCGAATCAGCCACTCGTCCAACTTTCCATCTCGAGTGCCCTCCACAACGAATATCTAATGAATACTTACAAAATAAATATGATAACAATTGTTTTATAAAAATGTACACTTTCACGCGTGGGTGTACGAAAATAAAGACTCGATCACTCGAATGTGCGAGTTAGGTCATTTGCTTGGCGAATCGAAAGTGGATACCTTTTTAATTGTAAGTAGCGGTTTGCTTGAGGCGTGGGCGGGGTCGGATCCGATATCTAATGTGAAGAAGCTGGCAGAAGTTTTAAATAATTCGGTCAAGGAGATGACGAGTCTTATTGGCATGTTTAAGATCTTAAATGTACCTTGAAATACTGCAAAATCGAAATTGGTCACGATATTTTGTTGTTCAAGTTGACAGGGAAGAAAGGCAATAATATTAATTAGGTACGTCTTTTACCTCCTTCTCTGCACGTCTCGTCTCGACGATGACAATGTTTGCCCACGACTTTGGATATCATTCCATTTTTAGGGTTCCGTACCCAAAGGGTAAAACGGGAACCCTATTACTAAGGCTCCGCCGTCTGTCTGTCTGTCTGTATGTCCGTCTGTCACCAGGCTGTATCTCATGAACCGTGATAGTTAGTTGAAATTTTCACAGATGAGGTATTTCTGTTGCCGCTCTACCAACAAATACAAAAAAACAGAATAAGATAAATATTTAAGGGGGCTCCCATACAACAAACGTGATTTTTTTGCTCGTTTTTGCTCGATATTGATAACGGCAACAGGTAGACGCTTGAAATATTCTCAGAATCTTTAGTTATATAATCACTTTTAAAATAAATAATTAAATTAAAATTAAATTAATATTTAAGGGGGCTCCCACAAACGTGATTTTTTTGCCGTTTTTATAGATGGTACGGAACCCTCCGTGCGTGAGTCCGACTCGCACTTGGCCGTTTTTTTTTATTAAGTTGACATCTCGTAAAGAACGGTTATTGCTATACATGTATGCTCCAGCTCTGACTGAAGGCAGTTGTTAATCAATAACAAGTTGTGTGTTGTGTTTTAACAGGAGCTACATATTCAGAGTCTGCCTCGTTGGTCTAGTGGTCACTAGTGCAACTACTGAGCATGAGGTCCTGGGTTCGATTCCCGGGTCGGGCAAAGTGTTATTGGGGTTTTCCAGTAGGAATTTCTCAGTGGCAGGCCGAGGTCTGGACTTGTGCCCGGTTGATGGCAATAGGCTCGCCCGCTATTACATGGGACTTAAACAGAACTGGCGAAATGTGGCCGTAATATAGGTAGACCTCTGCCTAACCCTTCGGGGATACAGGCGTGATGTTATGTGATGTTATATATTCAGAAGCCCTGAAATATAACATCCTCTTAACAGGTATCGACGTACCGAAGCTTCCACACTAAATATCGGCTAACAATAGCAATAAACAACCGAGCAGCCACGACACAACCACTGAGTAATATGTTCCGTTGTGGGCCAACAATAAAGCACTTTCTCACGTCCAATGACAAATAGCGAGTGAATTAATACCAACTCGCTTTTGTACGAATAAATCAAATGTTGAGCAGCGCGCGGCAGGTTGTTTTGACCGGCACGTAAAACCAGATAACAAATGCAACCGTATCAACCTTTAAAACAACGGAATAAGGTCTCATTACAAAAAATCCAACGATAATTTACAGTGAAATCTGGAGTGTTACCAGCTACATTAGTTTTGCGTTGCTTACAACTCTTATTGCATTCAAATGAAAGAAGTTTTTGGCTTATTTTTTGTCAGTAGATTGTTTTAGTGTTAAATATACGCGTTCGTAGGAGGATGTTATTGCTCAGTGTCTTCGACAACGTGTAGGGATGGGAGCTTATTGGTGAGGTGATTTACTTAAGCAGTTATTGCGAAGATGATATATTTAAGCTTTAATGGTATGTGCTGTATTTTTCTGGGCACTTGATTCTGTATAATGTCATAGTTTCTGTGACATATTATGTCGAGAAGAAATTAGTTAGTCGGACTGATTTATAGTTCTGGTATAAAGGCCTGCGCAGACGAGGGACTCTTGTCCGCGGACAATTTGGAATCGTAAGGAAATCTAACGCGCACGTAGACAAAATGCCGATAGGATTTCTATACGATTCCAAATTGTCCGCGGACAAAAGTCCCTCGTCTGCGCAGGCCTTAAGGAACTTTGTAGGATTAGCGTTCAAAAGCACCAAATGATAATAATAATGATAGCCTAAATGGGCTTAGGATCCTGAGTACCTATTTAAATTCATATCTAGCATGACTTCAAACCGTGTTAAGTATTCAGCCTTGATCCTTATCAGTCCTTTGGTCATTTAATAAATCGATCCCAGCACTACAATGAGTCCGGAGGACACGGTGGAGCATACGGTGGAGGTCTGCCCGGCTTGGGCGGAGCACCGCCGTGTCCGGAGGCGATCGGCGGCGACGATCTCTCGCGTCCGGCCCTGGTGCAGGCCATGGTTCGGAGCGAGAGTGCATGGGAGGCCGTCACCTCCTTCTGCGAAGCAGTAATGCTCACGAAGGAGGAGGCGGAACGCGTGTGGGTGAGGCAGGGTTTGCGCCCTCACGCCCCTAGTCGCCGCAGGAGACGCCCTGGGCGTCGGGAGTCGCAAGCCGATTTCCGGCCACCATAGGCGCGGGCCTGCGGATGGTGAGCGATGGGTAGAGATTTTAAATAAAATATCTTCTTTCTTTTCGGTACGAGCTGTACTGTAATCATGCAGATTGAATAGTAGCTATGCAAGTCAGCAAGATGCGTAGTTGGTAGAAGATTACTCCACAGTGAAAGAAAACCTGAAACTAATAAAACGTTTTTAAAATCCTATTCTTTAGTAGTCAGTACATCCCTAATATCCGCACAGGGTGTCCCCCAGACAAATGTGTTGGAAGTTTAACAAGTACGCAACACAATACACAATTACGATACAGTGCTCGTCGGGGGTTAATAGTCTCAATAATTTGACATATTGGGTGGTCGCCCTGCCAGCGCCTCGCAGTCGACGCGAATTAATTTAAAGGGAATCGATACTTTGAGATTAGATAACTTTTGTGGTTAATCATAGGTTATTTGAAACTGAAATAATACCTTTAGGTATATGAACTTTTTAAATGTGTGTTCTTTGTCGTTCTAAGAAATAGTAATTAAACACACGTAAGGGATTTTTAAAACTTTTAAAGATTTTTTTTTAAATCAAACTCAAATCATTTATTTCAATTAAACCATTTACAGGTACTTTTGAATTGTCAAGAAGTCGGTCAGTTACAAATATGAAGCTAGTTGCCCATTCCAAATAGTAGGCTCCTATGTAGAAGAACGGGCAAGAAACTCCACGGACAAACTTTTAAATTAAAATATTGAAACAAAGTATTGGTTGTCAAATACCTGAGAATGAAAAGGCACTTATATCAACAAATGATAACATATTATCATCACTTTAAGACAGTGGTGATTTCCTATTACTTTTACCTTAAGTTAGATAAGTTTCCGTACTTAGTCTCAGATGCTCATACAAAAGGTTTATAAGTTTTCCTATTCATTCCAATCATCATAAGGTAAATACAGAGATATACTAATAAAAGCGATTACAGTAGTTAAAATCACTCGAGTCTCACTTGAATTTACTGTTATGTTTAAGAGCTATATTGGCCGAAATACCGCCAGATCACGGAAGCACATATTAAGGTCAATCTCAGATCATGAACTTTACAATATTTGTGTAGCTCGATGTGCAAACAGATAAAACAGATAAAACTTTATTAGATGAGACGTGTAGGTGACATAAAGGTGCGATTAGATTGCGGTCGATCGACGTCGAAAAAAAAAAAACAAACGCCTCAATATCGATATCGAAAATCTCATCGAAAAACTACCGAACATCGATTGACAAGTATGATAGTTTTAGTAGTCTCGTCGCCTCTTCAGAAGGCAGTTCAATTTCTTTCACAGTGAAAAAGATTGCAACAGCCTGCAAGGAGTGAAAGCTTCACTCTTTGCTTTGCCTAATCCCAATTCATTAGGGGTTGGATTCGTTGTCGTCATTTTTAGACCGTTGTTTGTCCCGCTGCTACCATGATCCACATTGGATCGGTCGGAACTTCCAATTTCAGTGATCGGCCGCCGTCTTAACGAACCTTTAGGCCGTTTGTCCACCGCCACCTTTAACGGGACGCGAACGAGACGAGCTGACGGCGCCGAAGGAGCGATACATACATTTACGATGACCGCGTGTCCACCGCACGTCCGTCACCCGAGTTCCGGATTCCGGCTCCCGAATTTTGGAGTAGTTCGGCACGACCGCTAAAACTCGGCCCGAGATTCTGATGGGCCGATGTCCGGCAATACAAAACACGTTTAATCTTGTCTACAAACTGCGTCGACGAACTAGCGCCGTGCGCCGTTCACCCGGCTTTTTTTTTGTTCCCGGGGTGGAAAATCCTCATGGATGTCCTCCACCCTGGGGCGGATGAAGGGGTCTGTCAGACTCTTACTGACTAAAAACCACCGCAGTGTTCTCTTCCCACACTTGCACCGGGGATCATGGGATGCGCGCCTCTGCGGGCCACCTCAAGTGTGGTGAGGTGTTAGCCCCCCCGTGAAGTCTGAAAGAGGCGCGCGTGGAATACTATGCGCCACCACCTCGGGTCTTGTATGATAGGGGGCGGTGGACAAACGATCCCCGTCACGTTCGTTTCAAATAATTTTGTTTCTCGTTGACGTCCCGTTGGCGGTGGCGATGGACAAACGGCCTTAGGGTGCAACCAGACGGCCGACCGACGACATTGGGATATATTTTGTTATCGATCGACCGCCATCTAGGTGCACCTTAAGGCGCGACGTATAGGTGACATTTTACTGTAATGGCCACCATAAACCGTCCAGCATGCGAGCTCTAATTAGTTTTACAGCACCGGTGACATCACTCGATATTGATGCCATAAAATATTAATTCAATTTGTGTGTTTGAACTGTGTCGACAACGGAGTTTTTGGTATTATTTTTGTTTTGGGACTTGGATTAAAGTGTTTTTAATTATCTGTGTCGTAAATTTATTGTAGGTTTTATTTTGATATATTTTTTCTGGGAAGACATAGTGCTGTTTGAGTAATTTTTATCTACTAGTTCGATTCGAGCCGACTGCATATTTTAACACTTCAATAGAGAACAAAAATAAAATAAACGTATATTTTGCAACAGAACGGATGCACGGATGGAGTAAACACGTCAATAAATTGGTTAGCACTTACACGACAGATTCTGAAATAGATATTGAAGGTACTATAATGGCATTAACGTAGGATTCCTTTATATTAGCAAAAAAAAAGAATCACATAGAAGAATGCGCTGATTAAGAACCTTAACCTGCCCAAGCGAATTTAATACCCAAAAATATATGAGGGAAAAATTATTTAAGTACGAATGATTAGTAATGATTTAAACGTAAACACGTCTTCCTGCAGTCGTGGGTAAAAAATAAGCGAAATTTAAATTAAGGGGACGATAAGCGACTTTTAATGATTTTTAACCACATCTAAACGAGTAGTGTTAATGATTTGAAAAAAATATATCATACATTAGAGCATTTTCTCAATAACTTAATATGTGAATATTTTGGATTATGTTTATATTACATAGTTCAATTAATTTCACAAATTAATGTCTAACGCGGATAAAAAACTGAGAATGGCGTAAAATCTACCAAGCGTATTTTTCTGAAACCTTCACCAATTTAAAGATAATTTAATTATTAATCTTTTAGTATACGAATTTTATTAAAATACCTTTTGTTTTGGGTATAATAAATTAATAATGCGTTAAATTGGGGACAGCGCTCCTTGATGGGCGAGTCCTATTACTACCTGAACGTACGACGCGTTGCGTGAGCTCAGTACAGAACACGCAAGCTAACCACTCAAGGTCACTGGCAGATATCTGCGTTTTAAGACGTCATGTGAGTTTCGCCCTCTCATAGAGAGTAGGCCTGTCCTCATCTGAGGGAACTTTATAGATTGATTATGCCACGTGGGTTTGACGAATAATTTTATTTTCATTTTTACTTTGTCGTCAATTTCCCAAAATAGTGACATTAACACAAATGATCCATTTGAAAAAACTTGAAAACTAAAAGCAAATAAAAATGTCAAGACACGTATTAAATGTAGCTTTTTAAGAGCTAGTTCTAGATCTTAAATAATTTGTAGCAAATGAGTCCAATAAATCAATTTCATGATTCAATATCTTTAGAATTAATTTATCGTTTAGACTTAGCGGTAATTGATTATACTGTAATTAATGTACTTAATTTTAATTTATAACATCGTGATTCCATATTATAATAAAGTAGGTATATGAATTATTGAGGAATTAATTCCGCGTCTTTTACACGGTAAACAAATTTTGCAACCGTAATAACTGTCAATTTGTAAATTTTATTACGAATCTGGTTCATAAATATGGTCTCGTTAAAAATCGTCTAAATTAAATCTATTGCAACAGATTTACGATCTGTCAAAAACTTTAAAACTAAATCTATTGGGATGGCGGACATTTCATGGTTTCCAAGTCCATTGAAAATGCCTGATTAGATATTTTCAGAAGACTTTTAAAATCCTGCAACACTTTTTAGGAGGTTCGGTATTCGACTCGTACACGTATGTTTGCATGGCTACCGAGATGACGACTAATAGCGAAGTATGGGTGATAAGACATGTTGCACCGATCAGAAACAAATTGGTATAATGGCAGCAGAATGATGATGATGTATGTTTGCATGTCCGCGATTTTCTCAAAAACTACTGAACTAATTTTGACGACACGGTGTTCAGTGATTGACTGCTGCGCTGCGTGTCGCGGGTTTGATTCCCGCACGGAACAAATATTTGTATGACCTACAAGTAGTTGTTCCGAGTCTGGCTGTTTGTGTATGTGAGTTTAAATGTTTGTAAATGCACCCACAATACAGGAGAAATTCCTAGTGTGGGGCAACGTTTTTAAAAAATAAGTTTTTTTTTAATGTTTTTGTCACTACCGTACTCAGCATCCTACTTTGCGTATGGTATGTCCGTTTTATAGGTATCACGTTTTGTTTTAAATGGAAAAACTTATTTTGGACATTTTATATCCATACATACGTTAATGATTTAGTGACCCAAATCCAACTTTTGAAATGATAATAATGAACAGTGCAAACAAAACAACTTTGTTTTATTAATTTACGAAAACTTGGTTGTTCACTTAAAATGAAATTGTTGTGATTATACGACACATGTTATTTATATAACAGAAGTATGTTGTAGGTAAAACAAGGCTTTTCCTGGAAAATACGTGAGAAACGGTAGAAATCTGTAGATACCTAAGTCTCACGCAATTCAGTTGGTTCTTTTTTCAGTTCTTGTGTTCCAATACGACGATAACTCATGACCTGGTGATACAATAAGCCAGGTGGTAGTGGTTCTGTTCTGCCTGCCTCGGGCTTGGCGAAAGGATTCAAGTGTTGTCACTTAAACGTATTAATGAGAATACTTTAGACATCACACAATAGGCATGAGGTGACTGAAATAATGTTATTACTTCACTACGCTTTTGGTGCGGTCTTTAAGAGAGCAAAAGCTCAAGGGATAAACTCATTCCGCCTTATTACAAAACAATATTTATATTTTGACATGGCTTAAACCATGGAGCTAGTTTTTGTAATAAGAACGTAACAACGATTGAAATACCGTTCTTTATACAAAAATGAAAACTTAATTCGGTACTAAGTTGTCAGTTTTGTGTTTAGGAACTTTACCATAGTCAGAATAAAGTTCTAAATTCAATAATAGCTCCATATTTTAAACCTGGGTCTGGAGATAAACCTTGTTTTGTAATAAGGGGGTTTGGGCCTTTTTACAAAACAAGGTTTATCTTCAGCCCCAAGTTTAAACCATGGAGCCATTATTGAATTTCGAACTTTATTCCGTCTATGGTAAAGTTGCTAATACAAAACTGACAACTTAGTACCGAACTAAGTAGTTAGTTTTGAAAAGAACGGTATTTCAATCGGTGTTACGTTCTCATTACAAAAACTAGCTCCATGGTTTAAGCCATGTCAAAATATAAATCTTGTTTTGTAATACTCGTAAGACGGATTAAGTTGTTGGTCACTTGCTCTACACGCTTTGCTGGTCCCTTTGCTGGTCCCTTTGCTGGTCCCTTTGCTGGTCCCTTTGCTGGTCCCTTTGCTGGTCCCTTTGCTGGTCTCTTTGCTGGTCCCTTTGCTGGTCTTTTTGCTGGTCTCTTTGCTGGTCCCTTTGCTGGTCCCTTTGCTGGTCTCTTTGCTGGTCTCTTTGCTGGTCCCTTTGCTGGTCTCTTTGCTGGTCCCTTTGCTGGTCCCTTTGCTGGTCCCTTTAGTAGTCTCTTTGCTGGTCCCTTTGCTGGTCCATTTGCTGGTCCATTTGCTGGTCCCTTTGCTGGTCACTTTGCTGGTCACTTCGCTTGTTGCTTCGCTGGTCGCCCCGCGGTCACTTTTGCCTTAAACCCGCTATATCACAGGTCGCAACCTGTCTTTCATTATCTCTACCGATACGAAGCTGCTCTATAAACCGACTACTATCTATCATTTTCCTGCAGCGCCGGCATTTTGATAACACCGCAGATTTACGAGCGGCTTACGAACCTATCTAAAATTCTTAATAGACACAAAACAAAATAATAAATATCCCAGCACATTGTTGCGGATACTTTGTTGTTACTTACATACTGAATTTTGCGTTGATTGTGAATCTTTATTGCCCCTTATTTGAGAATGTAAATGACCCTTGATGAATGATCCTTTGCTGATGTAGGATGAGGGTTCTCCATCCATGAAATTCTTCGCATGTTCTGAAAGCAATCGAGGAGGAAATGAATGTGATATATAACGATCAGAAATTCAAGGCAGCAGATGACATTTAGTTTGACAAAAAACCTCATGAATTTTGATATGTAGTATACAGTATACAGAACACCTCTATACACCACACCATGGATCAGGCGTGAAGCAAACATTCAGGGGTGACGCTTCGATAAGGACCAGGCCCGGGTCGACGGCGCATTCTGTTCCACGCGCGCCTCGAAGAGATGTCAGCACCAATTGACGGGGTCCGTTAGGACCAATGCCGGGCCAGGTTTGCGAGTTTGGCCGAAAGGGATATCGTGGCCCTGGCACACAGTCAACTGAAGGAACTCGGGTGGGTTTTAGTCAGTAAAAGTCTGACACGCCCTCCCGCTCCGCCCAGAGCGGGAGAAGTTATTTAATAAATTCCTGCCTAAAAAAAAAAAAGAAGGGGTGTCGCTTATTCAACCTGTGATGAATAATGCATACATTACATAGGTAGGTAGTATTATGGAGGTATCCAGTTGTTCGCACTTCCTCCTGTTCTCTAAAATATCACCCTAGATTTTACTCCGATTTACGTGAAAGATAGCCCATCGTGAATTAACTATACAGATAACTTAAACAACGCAACATAAGGTGCTATAATAAACGATGTCACCTTATAACTCAGGCTTGCAACCGATAAAATACCCCACACACATAGTCGCGAATATCATCCTGCACCAAGATAAAACCTTCTAAGTTCAGTTTATATATCCTCTTAATATTTTTTCCTATATATCCCATTATCTTCACAGGTTCACGTAACAAGACCAACTTTTCAACTTCAAGTTAAGAACGTTGTAAATTGTACGCATTTATAGAGGCTGTGCGCGCCCTGGGTGGCGAGCTTAAACCAGCAAAAACTTTACCTCCCCTGAAAACATTTGTGACACTTTATGACTTTAAAAATAAGGGTGGGTTTTCTTTGATAGTTTGTGATGTAGCTGCATAGTTATCATGGTGAATGGAAGTAAGTTTCAGAAAGGATTATGGCTATTGTAAATCTATCTGTGTGCTAATGACTGTGGTCGCGGATTAGCTCGATACTCGCGAGTTTTTTACAATTTTATTGCTTAACGCCTTGTTATTGTTGAGAAATTTCGATTGTAAAGGAAAAGTGTGTTGTCGCCTTTATTGCGTGTACGCACGGGTGTAAAATTGTAATTTGATGGCGGATCTTAATGTGTCATTGTTTTCTCTGATCGACCGCAGTGATTAATTATGTGGCCTTTCATGTGTAAATCTTTTTAGAAATGTTTTATTTAAATGTACGATGGCAATTGAAATGGAAAATTTTATCTATTCTATCTAAGCTTTGAGGAGCTAGTATAAAAAAAAAACGGTCAAGAGCGAGTCTGACTCGCGCACAGAGGGTTCCGTACGTATATATGATGTTGATGATTTCTGAAAAACTGTGCTATTTAGAGACGTTTTATTTTAATTAAATAATAATAATAATTCCAGATTTATATCTACGCAAACTTCGGAGATAAAGGAGGCGTGGGGGGGTTTAAATTTTTCATCTTATGTCGGAATCTACGCTGTCTAAAAAAAAATGTTTTAGAATGTGCAAA
This sequence comes from Tiliacea aurago, assembly GCA_948098905.1. NCBI lineage: Eukaryota > Metazoa > Arthropoda > Insecta > Lepidoptera > Noctuidae > Tiliacea > Tiliacea aurago. The sequence continues at coordinate 25,867,636 of OX402590.1, read as the reverse complement.
CAGCGTTCTTTCATATGATACCCCCTATGCCCTAGTAGCCCCACGTCTAATTTTTAAGACCCCCTTTCAGTCCCTTTTGCAAAAAAGATATATCTTTTTTAATTTCTTTCTTTTTTGCAAAATAGTTGGGCAAACGTCATCTAAAACTATTCTAAATTTCTAGTTCAAGTAAGATATCCAGGTGTGACAGACAGACAGAGTCTCACCATAAGGGTTCCTTTTTACCACTTTGTTACGGAACCCTAATTATAGGTACTTTATGATGTACCTAGCCTGTATTATATTTAAACCATTAATTCTTCAGTAACTTTTTAGTTCACTTTGTGAAAGCAGCAAGAGTAATTATAAAGATTTATGCAATTATTTCGATACAGGATGTTCACGTTCACAAACAAGACATTTCAAAATGACAAGGTTAATCAATTAATGTTATTTTAAGCACAAAATCTTTTTTATTTTTACAAATTAAGTACAGTTTCATTTTATTTTTTGAACTAATAATACAGATATACAAAGATCGCAAGACGAGATCCTGGTTTATTAATTATTTAACAAGATATCTTATTAACTCATTAATAAGACAAATGCAGTATAATGCGAACTGACAGCGGTAATTACTGCCAATCGCACTTGTGCATTAATCAGAGAGGAAGAAAAAATAAAGCTTTCAGAATGGAAAGCGATCCTACTTAGTACTAGCTGCCTATGAATTGATTAATTAAATAGCCGATACGTTTTGATTATGGGTTTTTTCGATAAGTACGGGTAGGTTTACAAGCTTAAGGACTTAAACACTGTTCTATGCACAATTTTGACACAGTCTTATGAGGCTTCATCATCAGCCTACAGCCAGCCTACTGTCTGTCCTGTACTGTCAGTCCACTGCTGGACATCATCATTTTAGATTTCAGCGGAAAGATGTCCACTGTTGGATATAGGCCTCCTCCAAAAGGGGGGGTTCACCATAATCGCCACGCTTGGCAGGCGGGTTGGCGATCGCAGTATGGTGTTAAAATGCATAGAGAACGCTGCTGCCCATTCTCTAGTAAGTCCCCTAGTCGCCTTTTACGACACCCACGGGAAGAAATGGGATGGTGCTATTCTTTACGTCCGGCGCCAAACGGACTGCTGGACATAGGCCTCTCCAATTGCACACCATTCAGTTTGATCCTCGGCAAATCTCATCCTGCTGCTACCAGCCACCCTGCGAAGATCGTCGCTCCACCTAGCCTGAGGGCGTCCTTTCTGCTTGTAGCTTAGCATAATCAGCCTATAATGTTCCCACTGCTGGGACACAGGTCTCCTCCCCGTGAGAGGGAGTGGGACGTAATCCACCACGCGGGCCCAGTGCGGGTTGGTGGATGTCACATGTCTTCAAATTTTTGGTTCTAGAACATGCCGGTTTCCTCACGATGTTTTCCTTAACCGTTTGGGAGCAGTGGTGATGAAATAATTTACACAAAGTAAAGTGCCTGCTTGGGTTCGAACCCACGACCTTCACCTCGTAAGTCGCAGCCGTTACCACTGAGCCACCACTGCTCTTACTTTTAGCTTACCTTTGACTAATTGTGACGCTACGTAAATATTAACAACGGTCGCCTTTAGGTAACAAAATTGTTAGATACATAATTATTTTGTTTAACCAAATGTTTCAAGTGTTTGATTTTCTTAATTTTCCCACGAGCATTACGAACTCACTGCACTTTTAAACAACTTAAAACTTTAATTCCATTAGCAACCTTTTCACTCAAGTTTTAAGAGACCAACTTGACAAGTTCACAACTTAAGAGCCTCGCAAGTACCACTCCCATACTCCCGTAGAACGCGACAATATCTGTTAACAGTTCCGTCATAAAACCACGAAAGCTCTTTAACACTACATTCCTATATGACAATTTATTGCCATATTTGACCCTAAACACAATGACTCCTACGCAGAGACAGCTATAAACTTTACATTGAAAATCAATTTTTACATCACCCAGACAATGTGAGGGGGACAATAAATATGTATGTTGCGGGAAAAGGTTGGGCTGTTGTCAGTGCTAGGAGTTTCTAGTTAGTATAATTTTTTGTGCAGTCATTTATTTTGGTATATAAGTAACATTGAGTTACTCGGGAAATCTTAGGTTTTACCTCAAAGACCATGAGATGATGATGATGTGAGACTTGGTGTTTAAAATACCCTGTTTGATTTTCAATATAAGAATTTCGAGTTGGTAAAAAAATTATTACGGCATTGTTTCCGTAATATTTTTTTAATTTTTAATTGAAACTTGTAGAAAGCCGGAAAATTCTGATTATTTGATTAAATCAATTATTTTCTGAAATATATTCTTTATATTTGTTTGCGTTTCGAGGCCACATGGGTCGATCTATCAGGAAGTTACGCTTGCCGGGGTTGGCCGTGGATGGGTGACCATTTACACACCGAGACTCCTCTGTGCCTCAGAAAGCACGTTAAGCCGTTGGTCCCGGCTGTCATTCGTAGATCTTTGACAGTCGTTACATCTAGCCGACCTCATCTAGTGTTTAAAAATAAAACTGACGTGTAAAAGTGTTTGTACAAACCTATTTACAGAAATAAAATCATTCATTTCATTACAGATCGTCAGAAGTCCGAATGTCTGACAACCAGTCTTACCAAGGGCTATCGTATTACCCAGTAACTGGGTTGTGGAGGTCAGATAGGCAGTCGCTCCATGTAAAATACTGGTATTCAGTTGTATCTGGTTAGACTGGAAGCCGACCCCAACATGGTTGGGAAAAGGCGGGCAGATTGATATTTGTTTGCATTTGTTTGGTGCGTGTACACGCATCAAACAATTAATCCTACTAATATTATAAACGCGAAAGTTTATAAGTATGGATGGATGGATGTTTGTTACTTTTTCACGTAAAAACGGCTGGACCAATTTTGATAAAATTTTGTATCGAGGTAGCTGACACCCTGGATTAACATATAGGCTACTTTTTATTCCTATATTCACACGGGATCGAGACTCATGCGGGTGAACCGCGGGGCGTAGCTAGTTACAATTAATTTTTAAGATGGTAAAAAAAAGAAAATTACAAGCAAGAGACCACTTTTCAGGGTTGTACAGTAACATGTGCACATGACAGTTTAGTGGAACTATAGTACCGTTATAGACATAATTGAATTAACATAAGAGCATAATGTTAACAGTAAATGATTTTGATTTCGCTACCGGGTAAGTGACGGTGTGGTGAAGGTAGGATGTATGGTGTGCTGGTGTTCAGTGTGATACGTTTAGATTTTTGGAATTACAAGGAGAGGGACTTGGTAAGCTTAAAACGTGAAAAAACACTATAACTTTACTTCTATACTAATACTAATAATATTATAAAGAGGTGAAATTTGTGAGCTTGAATGTAGGGTTTAATCTTCGGAACTGCTGATCCGATTTCCAATTTTTTTTCACTAATAGGAAGTTGCTAGGTACTATTGCAGAGTGCCATAGGATATTTTATGTTAAAACAGGAAATTTCGCACCGGCGAAGTCGCGGGCAGAAGCTAGTTATATAAGAAACTTGTTACTTATTATTTATGGCTCTTTTATTCAATAATTACGGATACTGATAACTTATTTTTTTTTTAAACGTTGCCCCACACTAGGAATTACTCCTGTATTGTGGGTGCGTTTACAAACATAGAACTCACATACACAAACAGCTAGACCCAGAACAACTACTTGCACGTCATACAAATATTTGTTCCGTGCGGGAATCGAACCCGCGACACGCAGCGCAGCAGTCAATCGCTTAACCACTGCGCAAACCGTGCCGTCGTCGTCTTTCCGGCAATCTACTTTAGAATCGGTTCCCAGTTCACAATACCAACAGAGTGTTCTCGTCAGTTTTTTATAAACTAAAGAAGTGTTGAAGGAGTGTTGTAATATTTGGCGTCTATTTTGAAAAATTATGATTTGGTAGATGATGATGACTCAGATTCGCATTTCAAGAGTTAAATATTTCCCTTTTGTTAAACGAAGGTTTAACAAAAGGGAAATATTTAACTGATACTCTAAAAACTTATTGACTATCTAACGATGTACGCTTTTAAAATCAATGATCCTCTAAAAACTTTTTAGGCTTCTAATGATGCACACTTGTTTATTAAATAAATGAGCCTTTTTAACTGACTTTTTGTCACAATTGGTTGCAGTAACTAAGCTACGGTATCCCGAACAAACGGGTTAGGTTAGAACTCTGACCAACCGTGCGCGAGCCGAGCAAGCGAAGCGAGCCGAGCAAGCGAAGCGAGTGGTGCCGCAGCAACAGTCGGCGTGCCTTACATCCAAGTTGGTCGCACTAACTTGGCTAGTTAGTATTTTTAGGACAAAATAGGAATTAAATAAAGTTACAAAAAGAGGCGCATTCCTATTTATTTTTTTATTTATTAAGGCAAACCAAGTAAATACACACAAAGACATACAAAGTACACATCATTTACAAATACTGTAGCATTGCATGCATCTAAATTATAGGTAAGCACAGCATTTAATTAAGATATCATTATAAAATAATAATTAATATAAAGATGGAAAACAATCTAATTAGAACTAATATCAACAATCTTTTATATAATACTTAAAATTAACTTGAATTCAATTAAACAAGATTTTATTAAATTCAATTGAAATAAATAACAAACTAAAAACAATAATAAAATAACAAACTAAAAACAATTATATTAGAGTGTTCAATAAAATTTTTAAGAAAGCAAAATAAGATTTTTTTGAGATTCGATTAACAACCTGCCTTCAAAAATGTCTACTTATCAGTGAAATTAGTTGTGCCAACCCTGCTTTGCTCTGGGAAAACTCGAACTGAATATTATAATATATAAAAATATATATTTATATCTCGTCTGATCCTATTCGTAACGGTTGGGAGCGAACTGAACATAAATTACGTTCAAATTGTTGCGTATGCGCATCGAATAACTCGGATAGGATGTCGCTACTGATTTCAAACCATCTTTATTTTGCATCTCATTTATGGGAAAATAAACTTAATGGTATCGGAAATAGGGTTGTTGTTATGTGTCAGCTAAGGCTGTTCGATACGATAACAATATTGGGATGTAATATGTAAGATAATATACCGATTATACATTTAAACTCAATACAATCAATTTTAAACATTATTTATGATAAACGCTAGATTATTTCACATTGAAAAATCTTCTTGTAATCCTACCTTAGAAAGTGTGTGTTTCATAAAATTACAAATTAATATCATACGATGTACTTGCCTTGCTAAAAATAATTATTTTATGTACTCGTGGGCACTAAGCTTATAGTTTCAAATTAGCGGGTCTCTGTTGATCTGAGAGTACTGGGATTCTCACCATTTCTTATCTAAGCAAGCTATGCAAACTTTTGGTGGTTGTTTTAACTGTATTTTAGCCTGCTATGTAGTACCGCAGAGCCTAAAGACGAAGGTCTTCAATCAGTGCGTCCTACCTGTTATGACTTACGGAGCCGAAACGTGGACACTCACGGTACGGCTGGTCCATAAATTCAATGTCGCTCAGCGAGCTATGGAACGGGCTATGCTTGGAGTCTCTCTGAGGGATCGAATCCGGAACGAGGTGATCCGGCAGAGAACCAAAGTTGTCGACATAGCCCACAGAATAAGCAAGCTGAAGTGGTAATGGGCCGGCCATATTAGCCGTAGAACCGACGACCGTTGGGGTAGACGTGTTCTTAAGTGGAGACCGCGAATTGGCAAACGTAAGGTAGGACGCCTTCAGGCTAGGTGGAGCGACGACCTTCGCAGGGTGGCTGGTGGCAGCTGGATGAGAGTTGCCGAGAATCGAGCTGAATGGCGTGCAATTGGAGAGGCCTATGTCCAGCAGTGGACTGCTATGGGCTGATGATGATGATGATGTAGTACCTACGAATGCGACTTGTCAGTTTCGTATGTCCTTTTTGAGGTAATCTTGGAAATCATTAATTTTTTTCTGAAAATTTTACCCATTATTGACTCCTTCTTGTCTTCTGTCTCACAGAGCAAGCGTATGTTCTATGTTAGCGGGTTTGGTTTCCGCGCTTAGGCCCGTATTTATAGACGAACAAAATAAAGATAAATTCAACCAATCCAATGGCTTGAATCTAGTCTTAAGTAATGCTTGAGTACTGAGTAACGTTCTATAAATTCGGGCCCTAGTCCTTCGTGTGGATTATTGTGCGTAGGCCATGGCGGCCGTCGTTGGTTATCCCAAGCACATAATTAGATATCTTTTCGTTTTTAGCATGCAAATGGCTTCTGAAGCTGTCAAATTTCATGTTGCATGTTTTAATCGCCAATCAAACTATCAAATCAAATCAGTTGACTTGAGATTGGACGTCCAGAAACTTGGGCTAGAGCCCCGTATCAATCAATCTGCCCGCCTTTTCCCAACTATGTCGGGGTCAGCTTCTAGTCTCACCGGAAGCTGCTGACTACCAGTATTTTACATGGAGCGTCAGCCTATCTGACCTCCACAACCCAGTTACTGGGTAAGACTGATTCTCAGACTCTGACGACCCGTAACGACTGTCAAAGATCCACTATGACAGCCGGGACTAACGGCTTAACGTATTTGCCGAGTCACGGAGGAGTCTCGGTATGTAATGATGGTCACCCATCCACGGACCAACCCCGGCAAGCGTAGCTTAACCTGATGGATCGACTAGTATAAATAAAAAATATATTTATAAAGTGAAGTAAAATTATGATTTAGATTAATTACAATCGAGGAAAAATTTAATTCTAACTGTAATGTAGACCTGCCTGAACTAGGTTTATGAAATACCTGTGTTTCAGGCCATCGATTTACATCAAACATTTAAAATGAAGACAACAATAGGTTTATTACTAAGTTAAATTAAAAAGGAGACAAAATATTTTCAATGACTTAAAGAGTCTTTGGGTATATTATTTTTAAAACTAGATGACAACTCTATTACTTAGCCATGAGCTCCTCCTGGTTAGAGCCCAATATTTTCGTAGAAAAAAGGTCTATAGTTATTAATATGAACTAACTTAGTATATGCACAGGTACAACGTGCAGTTTTAGTTACCGATGGTTATTATTTAATAGGCTAACAGCCTTAATAGCTTGTGTAACATCGGCAGCGCCCGATAGTGATCTAGGACGCCATTGAATGTTAATATGTTATGAGCTGGGCGAATATCATACCAATTACCTAACGCACGGCTGGTGCAGGAACATGTTAACACGGACGGAGATAAAATGTGAGAGTAGCAGAGTACTAATAAGTGGTAAAAGTGAACATTAGTTAGTCAGCAGTAGACATTTTAAGTTCGTTGAGAGCGTTGATGTCTTTTCTACGCTCCGGCTTTGATAAGATTTTGTATTCATTTTGAAAAACTGGATAAGCAATCCAGTTTTTCAAAATTATATTTTTTCTTTTCTGTTTTTTTCTTCTTTTTTTAATACAAATCCTAATGCCAAATGCACAAATTAAAATTTCGAAGTAGCTTAATTTAATAAAAGAAAAGAATGAAAATACGTTTATTTTCAGTAAACATGACGCTGAGAAAAAACACAAATACGAAAAAAAAAAAATATCTTTATTTGCTAAATCAATAAAACAACCTTGCACAATTCATGTAAGTTACATGTTTCGGTACTTTTTATGATAGTTGAACGGAACTGATTCACTCTGTTCCCCGTACTAGTATAAACTGTACTACGGTGGAACAGATAGAAAAGAACAAGAAGGGGGAAAATATGCGTCAAATCCGCGCAAAACGGCCATCGCTCAGCATAATGCGCCCCAGCGCTGGTTTTTAGTGACAGCCGGCGTTGACGTGATGACGTCAAGCGGTGCAACATTTAATGAGATAAAAATAACAAAATAAAAATAAAATACTTAGTTCTAAATGTATATATAAATATAATAATCGTATTTTTTGGAATAAGTGTGGGTGTATGTTTGTATGTAATTCCAAACCGTTTCGTCATTGCAACTTTCCCAACTGAACGCGTTGATGTCTTTTGTACGTAGACGTGTTGTTCGTACTTTGCGAAAAAAGGAACATTCCAGAAATAAGGGTATCGTTGGTGTCTGTACTGATTTTTTCATTTGTACATACACCAAAGATATCCTTATTTCTGGAATGTTCCATTTATACTTTGAAAATTCAAAGTAAGCTCACTCCATCGTCGACTTTGTCTCTGTCACCTCTGCCCTAGACTACGGTCAAGAGCAAACCCATCCTAAATATATAAAAAAAATGTTTTTGTGAACCGTAAATGTATTTTTTTCTGAAATAAAAATTATTATTACTTTTATGTTTGTCACGCTGTATTATTCTATAAATACGCATAATACAATTAATAAGAAAACCAATTAAAATACTTACCTAAAACTCTATCTACCTTAAGAAATGTTTAGGTTTCCATTGGTTCATTGCATGTAGGAAGAGAAAAAGAAGCAAAAAAAAATTTTTTTTTTACTTTATTCTCAAAACCCATAACTGATATAATATTGTATAAAATAATCAGGGTGACATATTCTGTATAGAAAAATCCCCGTAAATAAAGACAAAAAAAAAAAAAAATTGATGATTTCATTATTTTGTTCATCGTTACAACGTCCTTGAGCACGCGAGCGCGTTGATGTCTTTTCCAGGCGCGTTCCGTCAGCGTCCACGTCAGCCGTGTCAAGGTGGAACAATCATCGTAACGACTGTTGTAGATCACTCATGTTACTATTGAACTGTTAATTATAATAATAAACAACACTGAAAAAAATGCGAGCTAACTAAGATACATTTTCTCTTAGTTGGCATTAAAATGTTTGGAATCATTATTTATTTATTTTTACCCGCGGTTTTACCCGCGTATGTCTCGATCCCGTGGGAATATAGGGATAAAAAGTAGCCTATATATCTATTCCAGGGTGTCAGCTACCTCGATACAAAATTTTATCAAAATTGGTCCAGCCGTTTTTACGTGAAAGAGTAACAAACATCCATCCATCCATCCATACTTACAAACTTTCGCGTTTATAATATTAGTTAAAAGTTAAATATTAGAAGGATAAACAAGATAGCAAATTCATTTTATTTATATCGACAATGTGACATGTACAGAATAATCACCGGTCTTTGTTACGTCATACATGGTTTGTTTTTTTTTTAATTCTTCACTTTTGTATATCAAATAATAATTTAAGTTCATGGTAACAAGCAACTTGTTAGCATTATATCATTCTTAAACTGGCCAACATTTGAGTTAAATTAAACGGGTACTTATACCCGTAATTAAACTAATTAATTACATATAGACGGAACTACGACAATTTAACAAAGTTCTCCTAGCGTCAGAAGTCAAGATCTTGTTAGGCTCGTATGGAGTCAAGATGCGTGATCACATTAAACAAGATTTGAGTTAGTGTAGTATAAAAGGTGTAGAAATAATAGTGACAATGACACTCATATAAAAAGAAAAAGAAAGAAAGAAAAGAAAGAAAAATTGTTTATTCTGCACAAACAAAACACACATTACAAAAATAAAATACAAATTGACGAAAAAAAAAAACACACTCTAATACAAGTAGCCAAATTGCAATCATATTTTAAGACTATGAATAACCAGAAATAAAAATAAGAAAAATAATAAATAATAATTGCTAAAAGCCTAGTATTCAAAACCTTAAAAGTTAAAAGTTTGACAATGTTGATATAACACAATGGAACCAGCAACAGAGCTGGTGCGGCTTGTGAAGCGGCTGAAAAAGCTAAAGCATTCAAATACAGGGGTCTTGGCTCCGAATATGATTTTGTCCCATTCGGTGTCGAGACCCTTGGTCCGAGCGCTATAAGGCTTTTTAACGAAATAACAAAAAGGTTAGTCGACATCACAGGAGACCGAAGAGCTGGCAGCTACCTCGGACAAAGAATTAGTCTAGCTATTCAAAGGGGGAACGCTGCCAGTATCTTCGGAACCTTGCCTAAAGGGACTCCTTTTAATAATATATTTTAGTTATTAAAAAAAAAAAAAAACTATTTTTTTTTAGTTATAGATAATGTAAATAGTTATGTTATATTTTGGGAATAAATTTATGCTAATTAAAAACACAATGAAGTAAGTATTTTTGTTATAATATCAGACTCTAAGAATGTGGAACGGCCTTGTGTAAAGTGCAATAAACACTATTCTAAGTTTAAAATAATATAATTATCCCATAAAATATTAGGTTAGATTAAAATTGCTTATTAGTCTTAAAGGCTAGATTGTAATTAAAAAACACAATAAAAAAAACAAGATTTTTGTTAAAGCAAACACTATATATTACTATTATTTCAGTGAAGTATAGCTAATAATTTTATGATATCATCTCTGTTTTAACTTTTAGTACAGTAGCTTTGTTTTAGATCATTTGAAGTACACATTTACAGATGATCATGATTTAGCTAAGACTTGCTTTGCGCAATAGACACAGCTGAAGGGCGGGCGTTTTTTGGGGACTATATTATGCAATTTTTAACGTTCCAAACGTGCTGATTCTCAGCCTAGATTGAATAAATGACAATAGATTTTGGACAGATATCGTGTTTCAATGAATGTGTCAGTGAAAATGGAAATGATTGTCAAAATGTTTAGTGTATTGGGTACGAGGGTTTTGGCTACTTTGTTTGTGTGTATTTTAATTATGTTTATATTTGTTGAAATGTGCGTTTTGTTTGTGCAGAATAAACAATTTTTCTTTCTTTTTTTTCAGTCGCTTTGTGGAAAATGCTGATTCTACTAGAATACTGACCAAATTTTATTTATTTATTGAATAGTTTAAGCACACAAATGTGCAGAGGCGGACTTAATGCCATAGGCATTTTCTACCAGTCAACCTAAAAATTTCCCAAATTTTCTAGTTTATTAAATTTAGTTAACCTTAACTTAGCAAATGGGGATTTATAACCAGCATCTACTAAATATAAAAACTTAAATTCATTCATAGTCAAAGTCAAATTGTTTATTTCAAGGCACTTTTGAACGTCAATATTTACAAAAAAATAGAATTGATTCTAGTCGCCCCTTCCAAGAGGTAGTTTCGTATGGAGAAGAATGGGCAAGAAACTCCACTGATTTAATGACAGACAACACACAGCCTGAACCACTGGGTCTAGAAGCATTAAATTTAACAACAAAAGTTCCTTATACAATATGTCCCGGAAATAACGCACAACATCTTAAGGGGTCATTGTACTCGTCATTATGAACAACTTTATAAACATGAAACGCGAAAAAAAAATTTGCTGTTCCATAACTTTATGTTCATCAAAATGTAGGGAATACCTGATTTTTTTTCGCGATTTCAGGTCTGGCCCCGTAGCAAAAGTTTATCATAATGATGAGTACAATAACTCCTTAAGAGGTTGTGCGTTTATTCTGGGACATGTTGTATACAGCGAAAGTGGGCACTAAAAAGGATTCTTAAAAACTCACCCCCTAAAGGACGGACTAGGGGATGAAAGTTTGGATGGAAATTCGTCATTTTTGCCGATGTAAAGTCCCATTGGCTTGTTGCTAACTAATCCGCTAATTCATAAGTCAAAACTATCGCATAATATTATCCAACCATCATTTAAACCAAAACATTACACAAAACATAACTTAGGTACTCGAAATCCACCATTAAAACTAAAAACCTCTTAACGATATATCATTTAATATATAATACACAATCAGTATAAGCAACATTTAATATATAATCAGCTATATCATTATAGGATAACGCGTTAGACACGCGACTAAATCGTCCATATACATACGAATTACTTTAAAACCGTACTTTTTAACCGTAAATCGATGGGAGGTCCCCTAATTGTTGATGATATGCAAATATGACTATTAACACAACTATATTTTATCAAAAACTATGCTTATTATATCACATATTAATGTGACCTGAATTTTTTCGTTGCTTTTTTATTTTGTTTTATTAGTTCTTGATTAAGAGGCTGTATAATGTATTGTTTATATTTCACGGGATCGTAAATGGCGTGTGGTTTATATTAACATGTTTTCTATGAGACCTGTTAAGGTTTCGACATGTGAATTATTGGCTGGCACCGCGGGAGGCCGTATGTTTTATAATAGATAGAAGTTCGGACAGCCATAATATGTTTTATAATAGATAGAAGTTTCTTTTGCGGTAACAATATGTGTTGTTTCCGCGTCATTATAACTGAAAATCCTATTTCGTCCCGTGGGTGTCGTAAAAGGCGACTAAGGGACTTACTAGAGAATGGGCAGCAGCGTTCTCTATGCATTTTAAGACCATACTGCAATCGCAAACCCGCCTGCCAAGCGTAGCGATTATGGCAACCTCCCCCTCGCATTGGGAGAAGCCTATGTCAAGCAGAGGACGTCTTACGGCTGAAATGATGATGATGACAACGCCAAACCGTTTGTTTATGAGCTACCAAATTAAATGATTATGAAAAAAATAAAAAACGATATTTGACTGAAGTATTTTTAGGGTTCCGTACCCAAAGGGTAAAACGGGAACCCTATTACTAAGGCTCCGCCGTCTGTCTGTCTGTCCGTCTGTCACCAGGCTGTATCTCATGAACCGTGATAGTTAGACAGTTGAAATTTTCACATATGATGTATTTCTGTTGTTGCTACAACAACAAATACAAAAAAACAGAATAAAATAAATATTTAAGGGGTCTTCCATACAACAAACGTGATTTTTTTGCTCGATATGGATAACGGCAACAGGTAGACACTTGAACTATTCACAGAATCTTGAGTTATATATTCACTTTAAAAATAAATAATTCAATTAAAATAAAACAAATATTTTTATGGGGGGCTCCCATACAAAAAATGTGATTTTTTTTGCCGTTTTTATAGATAATGGTACGGAACCCTTCGTGCGCGAGTCCGACTCGTACTTGGCCGTTTTTTTTTTTGTGTTTATCGTTTGATCAATATCTAAAAATGGTATAAAGCACACACAGCATCACAGTTTCCAGCTGTGAAAATCTACCATAATATTACAATATGATTAATATTATCACATTAAACCATGTTCAACACCTCTGAACATGTTGTTCTCCTGCGCAAAACTAAAACTAGCCCATTTTTAGAGCTTGATGAGTCCGTTTTAGTCTATGGTACAAATCAGCAAAAACAGTTCATTTTAACATTTTATAACATCGTGGACATTTAAACGTGTCCAGATTATAATTTCCTAAGCTCAATGAATGGTTATTTTTATAAGGTAAAAGGTAGGCGGATATATAAATTATAATTTGAGACTAGCGTACGCCGCGGCACCGCCCGCTTTAGTGCTCAAGTGGAGACGTTACATTTGCATAACATATTTTTTTTGTTTTGAGCTTTTTTACTTCGTTTGGCAAAAGTGTTCACATGTATGTTGCAAGTTGTAAATGAATGAATGAGTACACATGGATGTGGCAAGTTGAATCAATATTGCTTACGTATCAGCAGTGATCTGAATGATCCAATCTTACAGGAATAACGTAGAGGAGAAAAAATCAGAATTAAAAAACCTTTTTACAAAAAAATAATAACCGACTACCAAAAATAAAAAGTTTTTTATTTTACACTTTTTAGTGGGTCAGTTTTGAATTTATCTAAGTTACATTGGCCTAAAGTTAACTGCTCATCACCTTTTACATAATATTGCTTTTCTCGGTGCTGGGACGTTGATTGTTGAGGAGTTCTCCTTGTAAGAACCAGGAGAACTGCCACTCACCATATGCATAGTGACGAGCATAAATTGCTTAATCGCAACCCGTTAAATAAGTACTCATTATAAAATTGTTCCGGGGGCCTTCTGTGGTCTCAATCATCAGTTCCACTTCAGCAAATGGTGCTTTCTAAGAGCAAATGCACGAGTTACTATAAAAACTAGCCAAATCGCTATAGGTTTGCCTACAAAATTTGAGGATTTCCCTCGATTTCCATGGGATCCTCTCATCAGATTCTGATTTGGTGGCAATAGGACCACCTCGGGAGTATACTCTTTCAAACAAAAAAATATATTTTTAAAATCATCGAATCGGTCCATAATTGACGGAGTAATCGCGTAACAAACATACAAAAAAAAAAACATACCGCTGAATTGAGAACCTCCTTCTTTTTGGAAGTCGGTTAAAAATCTTGTCATAGGCTCAAAGCTACCTTCTATGTAATATGGATCATTACTAGCAGCCTTTATTGTCCGTTTGGGGCCGGACGTAAAGAATAGCACCATCCCATTTCTTCCCGTGGGTGTCGTAAAAGGTGACTAAGGGACTTACAGAGAATGGGCAGCAGTGTTCTCTATGCATTTTAACACCATACTGCGGAGGCCTATGTCCAGCAGTGGACGTCTTTCGGCTGAAATGATGACTAGCAGCCATTAACCTTGCTTTAACCCCATAGAGAAAAAAATCAAATCAAGCTTAAGATTAACAACAGTTAAAGCTCAATCTTTAGATGATCATATTCTGTTCTACAAGCCATTTGCCCATCCATGGACCAGTAAAACCCAGTCATTACTCTCAATATCATTCAAATGTCGTATAATTTATGTTTCTGTCGATATAAAAGTCCGAATTATATGACGATGTCAAAGTTCGAGTGGTCGGCCGTCACCAATCTATATTGACTTCAAATGGCATCGGAATGTCACCCGACGCCACGCCATAGACAAAACGTACAAAATTGTTGTATTTTAGTATGGCGCATAAAGCGTGGCCCGATTTTATACCAAGTATCTGTAATGGCCGAGAGGGAAATCCGAAAATGTCACTTTAAATAATCGTGTTCATTAGTAAACATTTAAAACACGCATTAGGAACGCTGGGTGCCGGCGCCCGACACGATCACAATCTCAGTACACACAAATGTATCACCGTCCTGTTCTCTCCGGTACTGTGAGCATGCGTGCGTAAGGGACGACGCTTCCTAAGCCGCGGTTTCGAATAAGGAATAGAGAGGTGAGACGACGATTGCATCGACGCATGCGCAGGGGATACGTACTAATTAAGCGGCCGACTCTTACCGATAAACGGCCCCAAAAGATCCTCTCGTAAGATGTTGCAATGAAGACATACACTCGAAATAAGCGGGCGTCGAGAATCGGTACGATTTAATCGATTCCCCGTTTAAATTAAACGTCGATTAGTATTTAAATTCGGACACACAATGTTTGACGACCCGCCGCGAGGTAATTGGTGATAATTTTTTTAATTGATATTGTCGTTTGTGTGTCGATTGTGGCGATTTATATTCCTGGTAGTGGTCGAGTCGTCGGCGTCCCGTAACGCGGACACTTATCGTACGGCATTATGTAATTTTTTTAATTGGTCACAGTTGACATTTAGCATCGTTCAATTACTTATTTAAGATATGAGAGTTTCTTTTATTTAAATAAATTGTCGTGTCTCACTGCAGGCCTTTTATGACTAAATATAATAATCGTGACGGTTCGTGCAGTCTCGTATCGGACGGACGGACTTAATTGATGCAACGATACATTGAAGGTTGTTGTGGATTTTGTATAATATTGTGAATGTTCAAGTAAACTTCATAAGCGTGTAAAAATGTCGTAATAATCATTGAATACAGAGACTGGCAGTTGCATTCGATGCAGTAATCTTCACGTTTGTCAGGTCGTAGCGAAACAGTTTGCCTGCTAAGTATTGAAATTTCCTTTTTTCCTGATGGTTTATGTTGGTGGTCGAGTGACTTGCATGTGAGATTTTTATAGGAGTTGTAATCCATCAATAGGCACTAAATATTTCTTGAGACCGGTTACTAAATGGATTTTTAGCTGTTTGGACAAGTTGTTTAACCCATTGCATTGCTTATGTTATTCTAACAAGAGTTGTTTGGCACGGAAAAGTAAGATGTCGACGCTTAACGTTCAAACCAAATAAGGGGACGATAACCGACTTTTAACGATTCTAAACTGAAGATCACGTCTAAACAATGCGTCTAAACGAGTAGTTCTAATGATTTGAAAAAAAAAGATAAATTAGAGCATTTTCTCAATAACTTTATATGTGAATATTTTAGATTATGTTTATTATTACATAGTGAAATTAATTTGTAAAGTTATGTCTAACGCGGATAAAAAACTGAGAATGGCGCAAAATCTACCAAGCGTATTTTTCTGAAATATTCACCAATTTAAAGATAATTTAATGATTGATCTTTTAGTATAAGCGTTTTATTAAAATACTTTTTTTTTGTGTATAATAAATTAATAATGCGTCAAATTGGGGACAGCGCTCCTTGATGGGCGAGTCCTATTACTGGCTGAACGTACGAGGCGTTGCGTGAGCTCAGTACAGAACACGCAAGCTAACCACTCAAGGTCACTGGCATATATCTGCGTCTTAACAAGAATGAATCAAAATTACAGATAATTTTGTAAAAAAAAATCCCCCGTAGCCCCCCCCGTATCTTGTTTAAATGATGGAAGGTGGATTTAGAAATCAAACTTTGAATGTCATAATATATATAATATATATAAACATTTTATTTCAGAAACAACCATAATTCGTTAGTACACATTAATCTTAACAACTATGTTAGTAAACATGCTGGTTGGAAAAATAACGGACGAGCGGGCAATCAAATTTTTCCGCAATGACACTCAGGAGACTGTACGGGCTGCCCCGAACCCTCTGCAGCAGCGACGCGGCACGCTTACGTCTGATCGCTGCGAAGCCATCAGTGTGCGCATCTGCAAACATTCCCGACGCACTGCAGAAGCGTGGCAGCCCCAGCAGCATCCTGAATGCATTGTTGTATTGGACGCGAAGAACATTGATAGCTTTCTGCGTACAGCTTGTCCAGAGGCTGCAGGTGTAAAAAGTCTGACAATATGTTTCAAAAAGCGTCACTTTCACTTCACACGTGCAACGAGCAAACCTACGAACAAGCATGTTGCATCGAACCGCCACCGTCAATGTACTTATACTTATAAAGCCAGCAGAAAAATAATAGGTACCTATTATTTTTCTGCTGGCTTTATAAGTATGATGTTCATGTTTGGTTTTTAGTTTAGATAGTACCTAATATCTAAACTAAAAACCAAACATGAACAATCCTGTCTATCTTCCGAAAAAAAACATTAATAAATCGTAATCTTAATAAAAACTGTATCTTAGTTAATTTGTGTGAGGAACTGAGGACGGATGTGTCTATCCGTCGGATATCACGCGTTAGGAGGCGATTGTTAACTGCACTAATTGAAGATGTGGTAGGCAGGTATTATATGAAGACATCAGTACCTACGTAGGTACTCTGTGGGGCAGGTTTTGATGCCGTTATCATTTATTTATTTATTTTACTTTAACATAAAACGGCCAAAGGCCAATTACATTAGTTAAAGACACAACACATTATATTAGTACAAAAACAAAAGAATACAGCTACTCGACAGTCACACGCTCATCTCACAATACTCCAGACATGTTGACAAGATCTTCTTCCATTCATTCGCGAACACATCACAGTGAGGCTTAGCGTCCAAGAGAGCGTTGAGCGCAGAGAGCGTGCGAGGGACAGGAGACTGGGCTCGAGCGACGGTTCGACTCCAAGGCACGGCGAACAATCTGTGCCTCCTGCTACGGTTATAGTTCATCGGAGCAAAAAGATGGGACAGTTCGTCATGCAATTCAGGAGCATCTGTTTTTCCGTAAAAGACCTTACACATATTAATAATTTGGTAATTCTTTCTTCTAACCTCGAGAGAATTATAACCTAAACAGCCTAAAAGAAAGTTCGAAGGATGCATCATATCTCTATTGGGATTATTTAATAGATAGTAGAGCTCTTTGGGAAAATGATCGTCCGGGATAGTACAGTCAGTGCTCTGCATAACCCGACCCCTTTTCACCTCTTCTACGTTGTAAAAGGGGTCAGGTAATGCAGAACACTGACCGTCCTACCGCCATATCTTTTTATGCCGCCAGGATAGCTGCTGGTTAGAGCAAGGTTACACGCTCAGTTTGGCGTCAGTCTGGTCAGAATTACCGTAGAATGATCGTGTAACCCACGGTTTGACAGACTGATGGTCCAGACTGATAAAAATTAAATATTTTAAATAATTTTGTCAGTCCGTTTTGAATGATGAAAGACTGATGGGAGAATGATCGTGTAACCCGCTCGTATCATTCTCTCGTCAGTCACCGTCAGCGACGCAATGCAAAAGCACAACACAATCATAACAGACTTCTTTCATCCGATAGTAATTTTGAAAGTCTTCTACTTCCTTTTGATCTCGTATTTCATTCAATAAATTAAGATGAGTGCAATGATCTCTTCTTTGTAGCCAGCTTCTCATCCATCGCTCTCTTTTTACGCGTTTCTTTAACAGCAACGCGATAATTATGCACCCGCTTTCTTTTCTTTATTTTAATTTAACCGACTATCAGCTCCGAAGTGTCTGGCGTACCATGAAAATAATCCATCATTCTGGCTTCAGTCAAGTCAATCCAGCCTGATGGACCAGAATGACGCCAAACTGAGCGTGTAACCTTGCTCTTAGAAGGGTGTGAGTGACAGTGGAGTGATGGAAGATATTCCCATCACTCCACTCTTGTCTCTGGGTGGAAATGTACATAGGATGCCTCTGGTGTTATAGAGGTTCATAGGTGTCGGTCAGAAGTACGTACTTCAAGTTCTTTTTTCTTTTTTTTTTTTAAAGCGTTGCTCCACACTAGAAATTTCTCCTGTACTATGGGTGCGTTTACAAACATTTAAGCTCACATACACAAACAGCCAGACCCGGAACAACTACTTGTAGGTCATACAAATATTTGTTCCGTGCGAGAATCGAACCCGCGACACGCAACGCAGCAGTCAATCGCTTAACCACTGCGCCAACCGTGCCGTCAAGTGGTTGTTATTGATTCTCAATGTTTGTTGCTCTGAGCCGTACTTAAAACAAAGTACCATTCAAAATCACTTTTTTGTTGATCTATTTAGAATCAGCCCGAGCACATTAAGACGCTAAAACGAAGAATACTTTGTTATAGACCGCGATGAGTATAGAATAGAATAGAATAGAATAAACTTTATTTCCAAATTTATACAAAGGCGATAGGTTAGTACGATGACAATATTGTTATTTTAGTAGCATTATTAATGATTAAATAACATGTAATACATGTGTACATTATCTTTCTTTTTCTGTTTTTAGCACAATTAATAAACTGTCACGATTATTAGACACTAATTACGATTCATGAATTCCAAGATCTTTTTGTTTTGTTTTAAAGAAGAATTTATTTTGTTTTGTTTATAGAAGAATTTGTTAAGTTATATATAAGAAGATTCTGTTTTTAACCGACTTCAAAAATAGGAGGAGGTTCTCAATTCGACTGTGTTTTATTTTTGTATGTTTGTTACGCGATTACTCCGCCAATTATGAATTGATTTTGATGATTCTTTTTTGTTTGAAAGGGTATACTCTCGAGATGGTCCCATTGCCACCAAATCTGAATCTGATGAGGGGATCCCATAGAAATCGAGGGAAACCCTCAAACTTTATAGGGAAACCTATAGCGATTTGGGTATTTTTTATAGTAACTCGTGCATTTGCTCTCAAAAAGCACTATTTGGTGAAATGGAACTGATGATGGAAACCACAGATGGCCACCGGATCAATAAATATTAAAAAGTATTTAACGGGTTGCGATTCGATTAGGTACTTTAATGTGGTTGCTAAGCAATTTATGCTCATCAAATGATGAGTGGCAGTTCTCCTGGTTCTTACCAGGAGAACTGCCACTCATCATTCAACGTCTCAGCATCGTGAAAAGCAATATTTTGTAAAAGGTGATTAGCAGTTAACATTCGGCTATTGTAACTTAGATAAATTCAAAACTGACCCACTAAATAGTGAAAAATAAAAAACTGTTTACAAAAAAAACATAACCGACTTTTTTTGTTATTTTTATTTTTTTTATTTTAGGTACGCACGGCTACACATCAACCTATACATTTCCAGTTTATGCTAACCTCTTATTGTGCGTAAATCCTATACAATGTGAGATCAGCTGAAACTAGTAATGTATATGCTTGATATGTATCCGTGTGTACATAGTTTTTAATTTGTGGAAGCTTGTAAATGGCAGTTGCAAGCGCTATTGTACATAGATTACGTTTACAGATATTAGACTAAGCTTTGTGAAGAATAAGTAAATAAATAAAATAAAACACAGCAGAGCTATTTTGACAGAGCAACAATGAGTGAAATCACCAACAATCAGAGAGCAAGATATTATCACTCATCAGGTAAACTCTTAATGTAAAACAAGCGTAAACAAAGTGATATTTATAGCCTCCAGTTGGACAATATTGACCAGGCTGATCTTAAACACAGTGCTGCTCAACGCAGATCATACACAAGCAACGTACTTACTTCGTTTTAGGGTGAAAGCAACACTTCTTGAACCAAATGTATCGGAATTAGCGTCATTCTGTTAAACTGTTAATGTGATCGGGAATACCATTTTTTTTTTTTTTTTTTTGATGGGTTTGCTCTTGGCCTTAGTCTAGGGCAGAGGCGACCGAGACAAAGTCGACGATGGAGTGAGCTTACCCAGAAGAAGCCTGTTCACTCTAACGTTGAAGATCTTTTAGATTTGAATTGTCCTCTTTTACTTTTAGTCCTCTTGGAATTAGTTGTGATAGTCTCTTTCAATCACATTCGTGTCAACACTTAGGGTAGAACCATATACAACGGTTATGGAAAATATCGCATTTAAGTTTATAATGAAACTCAGCTAAAAGCTGTCGTTTAATCATTTTACGACTGTAAACAACATTCAAAAGCTCAGATTAAATTGGTTTTCTATCAAACTTAAACCGTGGCAATAAAACATTTGTGTGTATGTTCGAAACAAACAACAAATCACTCAACTCCAATTTACAGAATGTTAAAACCCCGTGTGTTTGGTAATTGATACGCTGTTCAAACTATTGGTATAGAAAGCGTGTGGCCAAAAGGTTGCATTTAAGTAATCTCAGGCGATCACGATCGCGTGACGAATAAATTCCATCGATATATCGATTATATATCGATTTTTATCACGGTTTACGGGAACACGGACCGATACCGATGTGTGAGTATAGATAAATGCTTTCAATTATATCGATAAATCGTCTATTATAATTAACTAGCGTTTATACGCGGCGTCGCCGCCCAAATGTGAATATTTTAATTTCGAATGAATATGCTGGATTTATATATTTTATAAAAACTATTTCGATTCTAATGAGGATTTTAAATTATGTACTCAGCAGTTGTTAAGCTCAGAGAATCGTTTAAATGTAATTGAAACACCTACTGGCTTCATATAACTTATATGAAAGTGTTATTGACTGAAGTAACAGCCGTTTCTAATGCGTGTCAATTTAGAATTAAAAACTGGTTGCGAAATCTCAACGGTAATTCTAAACGCAATGTTATGCTAATTCGCAATACAAAATGTATGGACAAACAAAAATACGTTTCTCATGAAGTAACGTAGATAATAATGGACAGAGCAAATATAGATTTTGTTCTCGCTCGTCTGTCAAATGTATTTCACGGCGTTTTATATATTTTTATAGCCAGCAATTTGAGCATTTCTACAGTGACGAATCGATTCCGTGTAACAGTTCTATCGATCCTAATAGAACCGAATAAATATTTAATTATCGGCCTTTATAGTGAATGGTAACGCAACATATTGGATTGCTTTGTTAATGATTTTAATTTGTTCGATCGGCTATTTGCTATCAGATAAATCGACTGATATCGGATTGCGATCAAAGGTCATTGACAAATTGTTCACACTCGTTTCTAACAAGAAAAGTCTGCGATGCTGTTTAAATGAGCACCGATTGTGTTACATCGCAGTGAACTATAACATTTTTATAGTTATAAAGTGTAATGAAAATCGATTGTGAAAGTTATCGATTGAAACCATCGATAAAACTGACCAACCGTGTGAATTTCGTCGTCTGAGACGTCCGAGTTTAAGATTTTAAAATGTGTTCCAAAGGCGTTACTTCTTAACGTCCACCGCACGAGCTAATGTAAAGCTAAACTTGCGTTAATCATAGTTATTACACAGTTTATTATTAGCGCTGGGTTAGTTAGCGGCGCATAGGCTCTAGGCACGTCACTTTACATATCGA
Organism: Tiliacea aurago; assembly: GCA_948098905.1. Lineage (NCBI taxonomy): Eukaryota > Metazoa > Arthropoda > Insecta > Lepidoptera > Noctuidae > Tiliacea > Tiliacea aurago. Next base: position 25,845,435 of record OX402590.1, on the reverse strand, counting down.
TATACCTGACGGACGAGCGCTGTAACGCAACGTTTTATCGCGAATCATAAACATGTTTGCATATTACGTTTTCGGTATGGCGTACTATAAACTTAACAACGGTTCAAATTACTCATCAAGGTTTTATTATTTGAATATATTAATATCGTAGTCGAATTTATCGATATTATATCGATATGGCAGCCATCAATCAGGCGTCGGTTTGCATGAAAGGCAATGAAGACATTACCCCCAATAATCACACCTCAAAACCATAGACGGGCCGCGTTTATTAGATCAATAACTTTATAATGCAAAGCGATTTATTATTATATAATTATACAGCCATAATCGAGCAACGATTAATTGGAGTAGACGTATAATCGATCACACGGCGTGACGAATCGGGTTGTTTGGTATCGATTTTTTGGACTCGACTGAAACGTATAGGGCAGTATGTTTTAATGGGTACGATTTAGTTTATCATGTGATCACGATGTTAATGAGTATTCGTTTGGAGTTTATTTAATCAGTGCTCGTTGAATAAATGAGATGTTCCATTGGAATAATGTGCGCGCGCGCAGTTGTTTATTACATGTTAATATTTTCACTCTGTATAACATTTCCGCTGTCGCCTGGTATTTGTAATTAACTTTGGTCCACACGACATATCTCACGTCTGCTTTTCTCGTTCAGATGGTTTATTGATAGATAGACAGTGCTCATCGATATAAATTGTTTTTTGCATTTCATTTAGAGTTGAGTTATTTTAGTGTTGTGAGTGAGCGCGTATGAGACACAAATCTTTATTGATGGAGAGATAAAACTGAATTACATTAAGTTATGTAAGAGAATGTGGGATACGGGAATTGATCAATGTGACACTTGTAAATGGTGCTGTTATTTGATAGTTCTGATACTAGGTATTGAGTATCGATATTGATCAAATTTATTATATTTTTTTTAACTAATCACTCAAATAGTTGTGTACGCAAAAAAATTATAAATCTCGCATTGCTCACCTGAAAGTTGGGATACCGTAAAAAAAGGGCCAAGTGCAAGTCAGACTCGCGCATGAAGGGTTCCGTACCATTATCTATACCCTTAAATATTTGTAATATTTTAATTTAATTATTTATTTTTAAAGTGAATATATAACTAAATATTCTGTGAATATTTAAAGCGTCTACCTGTTGTCGATATCAATATAGAGCAAAAACGAGCAAAAAAATCACTTTTCTTGTATCGGAACCCCCTGAAATATTTATTTTATTCTGTTTTTTAGTATTTGTTGTTATAGCGGCAACAGAAATACATCATGTGTGAAAATTTCAACTGTCTAACTATCACGGTTCATGAGATACAGCCTGGTGACAGACGGACAGACAGACAGACGGCGGAGCCTTAGTAATAGGGTTCCCATTTTACCCTTTGGGTACGGAACCCTAAAAAGGTACCTACATAACGGTTTCGGAAAACGAGAACGCTCATATAATCTCATTAATCACATCTTACGTAAGCGAGTCTTTTCGTAAATCTGTTGCTATCTTAAATATTAGGGATGAACTTAGCAAGCATCTAGTGAACAACAGTTCGCGTATGCGCCTATAAGTAGATAGATCACGAACATAACATTACTCACACGAGCTCACATCTGGAGCACGACGGGATCGCAGAAATACATAGTACTGGAAGTGATTTAAGGTGGTCGTTACCTTCTTCATATGTCATGAAATCCTATCAGGAATATATTCAGAGGATGGTTAGATGTTTAACTGTTTAGTTTACCCATTGACGGAATTGAAACTAAGCAACAGCACCTCTAGATTTCTGTTCTGCCGTCACTAACGACTAGTCATTATGAAACCTATCAAAATAATGTCATAATTAAGGCGCTGACAAAAGGAAAATGATAAAAGTAGGCTTGTATTAAACAAAACAATGGCCAAATCTATATAGTTTGTGGTAGTAGAAGAAATATATGTTATTCTTGAACATATTTCTCAGAACTTGGTTGTTACCAAAACAGGAAAAAAATCTCGATACAATTAAAGGTAAACTAACCCTTTACTTTAAGTTTCAATCCAAAATATCTGTATTTAATATCAACGTACGGTTGGAATTTAAATAATAACAAGAACGTCTTATTTGTATGCAGAACTTGGTTGATTTTATTTTCGATTACTCAACTCATTTTTGAGTAAATAAATAATTGCTTCATATTTTGCAATAAATTACAAACCTTGTGTAATCGCGCTTCTCTTTCTTTTGTATGCAGTCTGACAGCGACAGCGGTTTACCTATTGTCAGCGTCTTAATGGCGTATTATAATTATTCAAGTCTAGACGTAGAGAGAGATAAACAGCACGTCCAGTAACTACACATCTCCGCTCGAGGTGAAGGGTCATCAATTAGGGTGAGCCCTATTTTTAACCCGCCGCTGCAACCTCTCATCGGCGCAACCGGCGTGCAATCACGGATTAGCCCTAAACGAGAGTAAATAGAAGCAATCTTGTGGTGAAATGTACCGCATTGATGTTTACCGCGCTCCCAGCTAGATGGAGCCAGTGATTTCGTTGTAAGCGGTTCGCGGAAAAACCACTATCCCACGTCCAGGTGTAATCGTGAATGAAGGATAGAGGAAAAGATTTGAATTAGTGTTTGGTTTTTCGACGAAAGCGGCTGTAGTTAGTACATATGAAATAATTGAAAATTATGAATGTTTTTACGAAAAAAAATGGTAACCGACTACCAAAAGACAGTCAGAAAAAATCGGTGTCTTTGGATCTGTATTTGAGTTTTTTGCCACCGACTTCCGAAATTAAAGTTATTTTTCACTTTGTAGTGTTATTTTTGGTAGTCGGTTACTATTTTTTTTTTTAAGTTTTTTTTTTTCTCTTTTTAGTGGGTCAGTTTTGAATTTATCTAAGTTACAATAAGCCTTATGTTAACTGCTCATCACCTTTTATAAAATATTGCTTTTCCCGATGCTGGGACGTTGATTGTTGAGGAGTTCTCCTGGTAAGAACCAGGTCAAAGTCAAAGTCAAATTATTTATTTCAAATAGGCACTTATATGGCACTTATGAACGTCAAATATTACAAATAAATAGAATTGCCAGGAGAACTGCCACTCACCATATGCATAGTGACGAGCATAAATTGCTTAATTGCAACCCGTTAAATAGGTACTCATTATTATATTGTTCCGGTGGCCATCTGTGGTTTCTATCATCAGTTCCACTTCACCAAATGGTGCTTTCGGAGAGTAAATGCACGAGTTACTATAAAAAATACCCAAATCGCTATAAGTTTGCATATCAAATTTGAGGGTTTCCCTCGATTTCAATGGGATCATCAGATTCTGATTTGGTGGCAATGGGACCACCTCGGGAGAATACCCTATACTCTTTCAAACAAAACAATAATTTTCAAAATCGGTTCATAATTGACGGAGTAATCGCGTAACAAACATACAAATAAAAAAATTAAAAGATACAGCCGAATCGAGAACCTCCTCCTTTTTGGAAGTCGGTTAAAAACGAAAAATTATCAGAAAAAACAGATGTCCTTATGCGTAGGTAAAGGAAATTGCTGCAAGCTAGAAGACTGAATACGTTAATATAATAATCAATTATCATTTCTCATAAAAAATGCGGTGTTCCACTAAATTTGTTTTAGGTACTTTAAATTAATAATCGAACATATGAACATAATTAGTTGATAACATTCCACGAATGAAGTGAGATCATTATCAGTTACAAAAGGCAAACCACAGACTCATCTTATTTAGAAAGTAAGCACTTTATTCCGAAGGCATGACAATATTTTTCTCCTATCAAAAAAATATCTCACTGCATCTATCCCCATTTCTCAAATCGATTATGCTGGATCTGATAAATAAACTAAATACACAAAAATGTCATCCCAAAAGCGAGACATTATAAACAAAATTTTATTAAATCGACAAGAGACATTTTGAATCAATTAATAAATAATAAAAGTTGGACATTACCGGTATAGAAACAATAAAATGCAGAGCGTACTCCCATCCCCATAAATCGGCGTAACAAGTGTCCCACTGAGCCCCAGTGGGCCGCGGGGCCGGCTGGGTCGCGGGGCACTGCGGCCGCACGGTGGCATAAATTATACGACGGCAGTGCACGGGTTGGGTGCAAGGTATAACTATAGTTTGGGTACGTGAGATCGATTTTTCGGGAGCTTTCGTATGAAATTAGGTTTAGTGATTTAAGTAGCAGTTGATGCGTCTTGTGAAAAGTCACATTTGCTTTGACAGCTTTGATGCTGACTTGATCGGGTTGCTGCATTTCGTTTTCGTGTACACAAATGGAAAAATATCTGTGTAAATATTATTTTTTCTGTAACTTTCATTTTTAAATAAACTCTGAGCGAAATAATCAGAATGTCAGACTTATAAACTCTAATAGAACTTGACAACACTTGAATTGAGGAATAGGTACTTTTTATAGGGTCTTACTAGGTTATTGTATGGTTAAAACCTTTACACTTTTTGCAGACTCAAAAGATCGAAATTATTTCTTAATGGTTCTTAATAAAAAAATATAAAGCAAAAAACTTAAACTATTCAAAAGAAAATCACCTCCAGCGCACCCATATTCCATAGGTTAAAATAATTACATTAGTTTGGTGGCAATAACAATAATTTTGTCCCGTTAAGGACGTCACCGCGGGGCACTCTGCGTTCACAGATCACCAGATATGAACTTTGAGTTACGCGACAGGTTGTCCCTATGTTGTTGCGACAAATAACCGACTAGGCTGTACGGGCCTAGCTGCCTTTGCTGCTTTCGAAAAAGAATATATTTGACACTGTATGAAGATAAAGCGCTATAAAAGATTCTTTTGGCGCGGGGGCAAAATCTGAAACAACGCCGTCATCTTGTTTTTTCAATACATTTCACAAAACAATTTGCACAAATGTTTATCATCAGCGCCCCCCAATTACTCAATTTCATTCGAGCGCCAAATGATCATGATTACAAAATGCAACGTTGGAAAAAAGTCAAAGCAGTATAGGGTTACCTTTGCTTGTTTATACCTACATCAATGAAAATTATAGCTTTTTAAAGAAAACTTTCACTAGGCAATTTTAGGGTTATTTAGGGAGTTGAAACTTACAACAAAATGAACAGGGGTTAGCCCCCTTTTTTTTTTTTTTTTATTCACGGGGTGGAAAATCCTCATGGATGTCCTCCGCCCTGGGGCGGGCGGAGGGGTCTGTCAGACTCTTACTGACTAAAAACCACCCCAGTGTTCCCCTCCCACACTTGCACCGGGGATCTTGGGATCTGTTATTCCTTCCGCAATCCCCGGCTAGTGCCGGCCCCCCCACCTCAAGTCTGGGGGGGGGTGAGGTGTCTGACCCCCCCCGCGACGTCTGATAGGGGCGCGCGTGGAACACTACGCGCCGCCACCTCGGGTCCAATGTGATAGGGGGCGGCGGACGTCCCCAAGTCCGCCGTCCCTGGACCCATTTATGGGGGCTGGAAGAGGGCGTTATCGGCCCTCCGCCGACGCCCGGTGCGCCTGCTGCGGGCCGGGTGAGCGGACGAGATCTCCCGCTCCCTTTCCGCAGCCTCCTTCTGCGACACGACTGTTTCGCAGAAGGACACCACCGCGTCCCAGGACCCCCGCTGCTGGCCATCGACTCGACCACGGCCGGCAGCGATAGGTCACTGCCTACTCCTGAGATGAGGGCACGGCGTGGCTCCTCCCAAGCGGCACACTCTGCTAGCGTATGCCGCGCCGTGTCCTCCCGGCAGTCGACGCAGTGGTGACACCGGGCGTCCGGCTCCCTGTTTATGCGACACAGGTACTTCCCGAAGCAACCATGCCCCGAGAGCACCTGCGTCACCCGAAACGACAGGGAGCCGTGCCTCCTCCCGAGCCAGGGTTCGAGTACTGGCCGGACCGCCTCGATGGTGGCGAGGCCGGCGGTAGGGCGTGAAAGCCTGTCCCGCCATTCCGCCACCAGGGCTGCGCGAAGCTGTGACCGACGCAACTCCACATGTCGCTGCATCAGCCACTCGCCCCGCGCCCTCGCTTCCTCGCGCCACCGATACAGTGACGCGAGTACTTTCGCCTCGAGGTCCCATGGCGGGGATCCGGCCAGTACACAAGCCGCCTCGTAGGAGATCGTGCGATGACCCCTGATGACTCTGACGGCTATCGCTCTCTGCGGTTTGCGCAGGACTGCGATGCTCCCGGCCGTCAGGTCAGCCGCCCAGATCGGGGCCCCATACAGGGCCATCGATCGCACGATCCCCACGTAGAGCCGCCTACAGGCGGCGCTCGGGCCCCCCAGATTGGGAAGCAGCGTTGATAACGCCCCAGCCGCGCCTAACAACTTGGGCGCAAGCCGCCGGAAGTGAGGGCCAGAGTCCCACCGGCTGTCGAGCACCAATCCTAGGTACTTCATGGTGGACTCGACAGCGATTTGAGCCCCCCCGACCACGATGTGTGATCCCGGCAGCGGCGCCCGCCGAGGGCCATGATATGTCATGGCCTCCGACTTGTTGAGGGCAACCTCCAGGCCTAGGCGCCATATGCGGCTCACCACCTGTGAGACCGCAGCCGTCGCCAGCAACGCTGCTTCCCTGTACGAGCTCCCCCGGGCCGTGACCAGTGTGTCGTCTGCATAACACGTCAGGTCCACGCCCGGCTGGAGCTCGCCCCGCAGCACCCAGTCGTACCCGATGTTCCACAGAAGCGGGCCCACGACTGAGCCCTGTGGAACACCGCACGACATGCGGCGCTGGTTTCCGCCATCACGTCCCGTGTAGGTGACACACCTCTCCGCCAAATAAGCCCCGACGATGCGGCGGAGGTAGGAAGGCACCCGATGGTACCGCAGTGCCTCCCGAATACAGCTCCAGGGCAGGGTGTTGAAGGCGTTGGAAATGTCCAAGGACACCGCCAACATCACTCCGCCCCGGGACACCGCTTCCTCCGCCAGGACTCTAACCTGCGATATCGCGTGGATGGTGGAGCGCCCGTGCCGAAAGCCGAACTGGCTCTCGGCCAGGTCAGGCCCTTCTCCGCACAAGTGGCCGACGAGGCGGGCAGCGATTATACGCTCAAACATCTTACCCACCTCGTCTAGCAGCACTATGGGCCTGTACGCGGACGGTGAGTCCGCAGGGCGCCCCGCCTTCCTGAGCAGGACCAGACGGCCAGATTTCCACAAAGTGGGAAACTATTATAACTAACAATTTATACCTATTGCTGTATTGCATGCATATTAAAAGATACAAAGATGGTCTCAACTTAGATTCTAGACATTAATTACATAATGTGTGCCCTAGGGCGTTCATAGATAATAGATGTGAACTTTGACTTATACCGCAAGTTGTGACAATACATGATAACATCCAATGGATTTATTTAAATATTTGTCATCTTCAGTTGGTTGCAATGATTTTCAGTGCTGCCTATCCCGATTCTTGAAAATCTATTAATATTACTGGTTCCCAGCAGTTTAAGAGTTCCCCATTTTCTCTATAAAACGAGTTCATTCCACTCATTAGTTAAACAAACATAAAATTATAAACAGAACTATTTACAAATAAAATTGTGTCATAACTGTGTAACACCCAACATAAAACACGAGAGAACATCGTTTTCTTTTTAACGACCCTTAAATTACCTTAAAATATGTTGCTTAATTAACGGTGTCATACTCCAATAAAACTAAAATAAAATCATGTGGAATTTATCAAACACAACGTGAAACATTCAATTTTATCTCAACTCGAGCGCCCCGTGAAGATAATATATGGGCATAATGACAGGAATCCTTTGCCTAAAAAAAAGAAACTGACGCCATATTGAATTTGTTGCATTCGAAATATTTGAAACGCGCGCATTACTCGTTATTTAAATTATTAAACGTGTTCGCCTGATGTCAAAATCGTTAATTTGATCTATTTATTAATTTATTTTGATACTCTGCTCTGAATTGTTAATGTATTTAGTTTTCCCACGAATCCATTAACGAAATAACTGTTTATTTAGGAAATCTACACTAATTAAATATGCATATGGTGCATTGGCATAAATAATTGCTGTTACAAACTGTCACTAGTATTGGTTTTTGAAATTTCGTTAGGCCCAATTTAGGATCGTTCCCATGTTGATTCGGTAATGAAATAATAATAAATAAATAATACATGTATTTGACATAAAAGTACATTTATACAGGGTGACACTTAATTTAAGCATGGAAATAACCTGGTACAAAATAAATGATCAATGACTCCCATGCTAGGAAAAACCTGTGTTACAGGGGTCATCCATCCGTCAATTATGGATCTATATGTTACTTACAAATAAGCAATGTGCACTGTTGAAAAAAAAAAAAGCCTGATACAATTAATTGTGGGGATAAGAAACGGGGGGAAGAAAGTAAAACGGGTTTTAAATGAATTAATAACAAGGGAGTAGGTATGTATTAATATACCGGGCATTTCTTGTTGGTGCGAGTATAACTGTGTATGCGTGAGTGTAGATATGTGTGAGTGAGTGAAGATGTGTATGTATGAGTGCGTGAATGATTTGTTTAAGTTATGGTTTGAGTAATTCTTCCGTATCTTCATAATTTAGAGTGAGTAGATACTCCTTTATTTTTGAAAGACAAAACAGTCGGTTGCGATGTCTTGTGGAAATCTATAAAAAGAAAAATTTGGCTTTAAGCGATAAGTATATATGTAGCTATAGACAGAAGCATAATAATTCATGTGATTTTATAGTTGACGTCGGTACTAAACTTGTCGAACTAAATGCTCCCATTAAATCAGAATCGATTCCAATACTAGCAACAATTTGCAATCGTTTAGAAGCTTTTTACGCGGGAAACTGCAACTGATGGACCGCCATATTATTTTCTAATTACCAATTTATTTGTACGCGCTAAAAACAGTTTAAAACACAATTTTAACCCTTAAAACGTCATCTATACGAAAATATAGTTTAAAATAAGATAGAATATAGCAAATGTTCTAAAATTGTTCAGCAAACTTATTTATGCGGGCATCAAAGCCGAAGGTTACAAAAATACGTTCTAAATTCAAGCTGTGAGGATCCAAAGATGGCGGTTGAATTAAGACATTACTTGCAGGATTAAGTTCGCGGAGTGCTTCGACGATGGACGCGTAATAGCGGATAATTGTCATCGGCATGCTTCGCCCTCGTTTCGATAACAATTTATGAGTATATTTTGGTCACGACCTTTAAGTAATTGTTGAAAGATCGTCCCCAAGACTTGGGGCACGACCGACTTGATTTGTTGACTTGTCTTTCATTACCTGAGTAATTTTAGGAGACATATTTTCGTTGGTAAACGCTGTCAAATTTAAACATGACGTTTGTCAAACTTGGTTTAGAGAACTTAGGGAGCTTGTCTTTTCATCATTACAATATTTTAATAAACATTAATGTCGCAAGTTCTTAGTTGTTCTACTATGACGAGACTTTCCCTGAGACTTATAATATTGAGCATCCAGCTATCACATTTAACAAAAAAAGCCCAAAGTTCGCTTCTTGTATAATTTCTTAGCCTCACAGGTCCCTTCTACCTGTCAACCTAAATGGCTTATTGTAGTAACTCCCATAAGTCTCATAGAAGACAAGATGACCCTGAGCTGGGTATCACCCTTTATCTATCCACCTTAAATCACGAAGTATGTAAAGGCATCTCAATTTGTCAACTAAACAAGCCCTGCCCTCGACACGAGACGCCCTGTCGCTAAGACATCGCATATTTCAGCGGCCGGGTCGCAAGCGTCATTTTAATAAATAACGCTCGACAATTTGGCCAAACTATAAAAGATAACAGGCCGCAAGACATTTTTCCGATAAGCGATGTGACCGACAAATGTGTAGAGTAGGCTGGGAACACAGAGGTGACGGGTGTTGAAGAGTGTCACATGATGACGGGAGCCATTTTGTATTCGGAAGCTTCGGTAGAACAAAAAATAAATAAGGACGTAATAGAAAATTCGATCAAGTAACGCCCCTTATCGTTCTTAAATGATCCAAAGCCTTAGCCCAAACGAACAACTCTTATCACCATTGCCCAGCATAATTTTTAATCATTTATATCAATCCATGATATTAAAACCGTGTTTTTAATTTCCCGGTGTAAGACCGCACGCTATTTCACAATCCGTAACGGAAAAGAATCGTAAAAAAAATGTAAGAATCGTCTAATTACTCTAGAAATAAATAAATCCTTTTTTATTTTAACAGGATATCAGTTCTTCCTGCTATAATTATTATAAAAAGCAACGATCAATAGTTATTTCCTTTGGAGCGCGGAGAATTAAAAAAATCACTACAATTTAGGTATAACTTCAACATGTTTGAATCTTTTGGTTTCTTCACGGTTTTTTGATTTAACGGAAAAAGCAGAACTATCATAGTGGGTTATGACAGGTATTATTAGATATGTTTCGGTACTAGTTTACCTGACTTGCTGTGAAAGCAATCATCAATATGAACAATCTAAATAATATGAGCTTTTATGTTTTCGTTTTTAAAATCATGCATTTTGCTTTTTGGTAATATCATTATCATTATAATTACATCAGCAAGCATGGAGGTGAAAAGTTGAGCGAATCAGGTGTCGTCAAAGTTGGAGCTTCAGCTAAGGCTCTTCATCATCATAATTCAGGCGAAACACGTCCACTGCTGGATATATTCAGCAGTGGAAGTCTTTAGACGAATGAAGAAAGAAGAAAAAGAAGAAGAAGGAAGGGGGTCGGTGGAAGTTTATAGACTTCTGCGTCGCCACGTGGACCGGTCCTGTGCTACTCGCATCCAGCGAAGGCCAACAATTAAATAATTTGAAAAACTTTATTAGCAAAAAACCATACCATACCGTACTCTCTGCACTTCTCATTACTCTGTACGCTCATTACCCGCTGATGGCACCGACGTAATAATGTGAGCTATCCGTCAATGCGCGCGCAAAGGACACGGCTTTCTCAGCGCGGGGTGGGGCGGCCTGCGGCGCGGGCGCAGGCGCAGCGTTTTGTTCGCCTGTCAACTGCAGGTGAGGGGTCAAGTGCTGGACTTGGTTTTGAAGGGTTATGACGTGCTGGTGGAGTGATACAGATTGTAGAGAGGAAATAAGAGTAAGATGGGTTGTTTGGTTTTGAGTACGCACGTTGCAATGTTACAATTGGCAGTTTTATTTATGTTATACTGTATGAAAATTTCCAGTTCCAATGAGTTACTAGGTCATAATACTCGTAGTCAAGAGTTAAAAGCAATTCAAAATGAAACATAAATAATTACCAAATTCTGCTACTAAGGTTTCATTTGAACTCCGACTCAAACAAAATCATTGGGTGCCTCTCTAAACACATTATTAACCTCTGCGCTCAGATCTAATCTCTTTTGCAGTGGTCACATTAAATATTATTTTAACGTGACCATCCATTATTTCAGAACTTGCATAATTTGTCAAGTCCAATCTTCTAAACAACAATTAATTCATCTCCCAGCAATTTATTCCACTAACAAATACGTACTTGTCGTGTTTTCCAGATCACCGGTGACATTTTGTCCGTTTTTGGCGCGAAGTTGACCTAACCTCCTATTGTTCGAGAGAAATTGACCTCCTAATATGGCGCAGACGCCACTAAAAATAATGATTCATTCCAACGCGACATTAGCGGCTTAATAGACGCCGCTTTTGTTACCATACTTTTTGGAATGGTTTAGAAAATATGAAGGTAATGGTCTGCGTAGGTCGCAACCTCAGAATGAAGAGGTCAGCCATTAATGGGATCACAGACTGACAGTTCTGTATGAAGAGCCGAAATTGAGAAATTATCAGCAAAAGTGGAACGGTGGGTACGTGTGTGTCACAATGTCGGAGACGGACCTTTTCAAGTGCTTCTGTAATTGATGTGATTTATCTTGCTTTGCAAGCTGATGGAAGAAGACAGTACATAGTTATTAGTAGGTATTGCGGGCAGGGACCGTACAACCCCGATTAAAGGTTAAGCCTTTCGAAGGGGTTACCATTCAATGGGTTACCTTTATCATGATGTAACCCATTGAAAGGGTTTTATGCTAGAAACCCATTGAAAGGGTTACATGATAACCCATTGAATGGGTTTTATACTTGAAACCCCATGAAAGGGTTACATGATAACCCATTCAATGGGTTCTATACCTACTTGAAACCCAGAAACATGAAAAAATCATAATATTATGTTATTTCGATATCCGCCCAGCACGCGTAGCATGACCCATTCTATCTCTATTCTACCCAGGGACCATTTTGGTTACCATTTTAGAAAAACCTAATCGAAAACCCTTTCAATGGGTAACCAAAGTGGTCCCTGATTGCGGGAGGAACTGCTGCTTGTCTATTACATAATATTCTAAAGAAAGCCCGAAAGTCTGACAACCAGTCTTACCAAGGGGTATCGTATTACCCAGTAACTGGGTTGTGGAGGTCACTCACATAGGCAGTCGCTTCATGTAAAATACTGGTACAACAACATGTCCCAGAATTAACGCACAACCTCTTAAGGGGTCATTGTACTCATCATTATGAAAAACTTTTACCATGGGACCAAACCTGAAATTGCGAAAAAGACAGTTTTTGTTTTTATTATCTGTGACCAATGTGATCCCATTAGGGTTGTACGCCAAAAATTATTTAGAACTTCAGCGATAGTTTTTCGGTTTTCAATGAGAAAAAACCTTTATTTTATTAAAATCGACAAACTACAGCATATATAAATTTGATTCAGGTAGCAGAATTATCTTGCTGTTTATTTCAGCGTAATAAAGCTAATTTACTAATAAAAATGTGATCTCGAGAAAAGAAAATTCGGTATTTCGTTCAGTGAGTTGAAAATATCTGGTATACTCGTCGACATAGGAAAGTCCCATCAATGACATCGTGTATTTGTTTGTTTGTAATGTCAATTTGTTGGTGGCAGGGAACGTATTTACTATGGGGAGGTTGATGGTCTTCAGCAAACAATAATTTTATTGTTTAACTTTCTGCCGAATCTACAACAGCTGCAATTCTATAAGCTTCTCTATTGTTTTAAGATTTTTCAAACTCACAAGCATACAAACTTTCAAGAACTAGAAGAGAAATGTGCTTTGTACATTTTAGTGCATGAAAACTAAACTTATTCCACACCTTTTTAATCGCAATTAAAAATAGTAAATAATTTAGTTTAACAATGAAAATTTTAGGTGAAGAACGTCTTAAGTCTTTGTCGGTGCCTGTCGCGCCCGCGATATCGCGTGAGTGTCGGTGCCTGTCGCGCCCGCGATATCGCGTGAGTGTGTAAAAGCCTTTAATTAGAGTAGCAAAATTGCCATTTTCACTAAATTGAATAACCAAAATGGCATTAGTGCTGTCAAACTTTATTATACTTAAGTTGTGTCACTTTTCAGTCTAGTTTAGAGAATTTTGTGACAAGAGAATCGGCACCAATGTGGAATGGACATAAAGTATTGAGAATGGAAGGTATATGAATTTGACTGACTTTGATGACTCGAGCCGCCATAATAGTAATGCCCCGTAAAGGTATCTGAATTAGACTGATTTTGATGACTCGAGCGGCCATATTAGTAATGCCCCGTTTTGGCAATTAAAATTAAATTGCGTTATAAAAATGAAAAATGAGTTCATTTAATGTTAGCTAAATTCTATTTTTAACTTATTTTGCTAAAATATTCATATTTTAGAAATTTAGATGACCAGGAACATTATTAATCGGTTTAAGAAAGGTTTAAGATAACTGTCAACAGCTAGCCTACTCGTATTATGACTAAATAACATCCTGGTTTAGTAATAAAATTAGTATCTAAGTAATTGTGTTCACACCATTCTTGCCTCACAACACACGGCATTCAATATGGTGGTCCATACAAAGATCACAAAGCACATCTGGAACGAATCCATCAACCGATTGTTGTTGCTATGTTATCCCATAATAGTACAGCGTATCGATTACCAACATGCGAAGAACATCGATATGTTCCATCGATGTGCAAAAAAATCAATAATTATAGAAGTTTACTTATGATTGTATTTAAGTGTTTAGAGACGCGTTCGCAACTGCTCAAGCAATTATCTAGGAGCTAACAGTAGCTTTTTAGTAAAATTTCTACATGCAAAATCTTCTAAAAATGGGTGGTAACTTGATTGAAAATACAACTGGGTAATTGTATTTTCAATCAAGTTAACACCCATTTCCATTGCTTCTTCGTACAAGTTGCAAGAAGACCAAATTGAGAGACCGTTAATTTAAAGATAGCAAGTACATGAAAAAATTGACGACAGCGGATATTTTCGTTTTCTTTAGTACGTGCTCTGATTGACTCATAAATAGAGATCGGATATTCGGATGCACATTTACCTAAACTACTTTTTTTCCCGGCAAAGGATACAAAGTATGGAAACGGCTTCTTAAAATATATTTTTATTCCGGGATCGCGGGGTTTCATTAATAACAGTGTGTAGGTAAACAATTTTGTATTCCTAAGTATAACAAATATTTCTTATCTATTTAGAACTAAGCAAGAATGTTGTGGAAAATATATCACGGTTAAAAAACACTATTAATATTTATTCAAAGTTTTTATTCTAAAATTAAATATATTTATTCGGGAATACACAGTACAAAAGAGTAGTTCTTAAAAAGTCAGTCTTGGAAACCGACACTTCTCGTACCGAAGCGCACTCCATACTAGTCAACTCTCAAACTTTAGGTAAATATGCATCCGAATATCCGATCTCTACTCATAAAGTAGCTAATTACAAAAGGACGAAAAACGAAATAGGTGCACGTCTTTGTATAAAGCAACGGTTTCCTTGAAGAGCGGTTCCGTCATAATTATTATGACGGCCGTCATGAAAATCTGTAATTTTCAACAGCTCTGTATTTGGACAGCTCTTGTTCTACGCGAAAGCAGCACCATCCACAAAACAAATACATAAATTACACCATTTAAATCACCAGTTTTTCATCTTGCGATATGGTTGGCGATAAATCGTAAGAAGTATCGATCTCTGATGTCAGATGCAGTCGTAGTGATAGATTAGCATTCGACATAACCAATTTGTCGGCAGTTTATGCGTAATCATTTGATCGATGGCATCTTTCGACGTTCTCGTCATACAGACCTACCTATCTAGATTTTGTTAGTATAGATAAGTACGAGTACATTGCGATATTTTCTATCAAGCGTCTCTTCATTTTTGTGTTCGTGCTTTCGAAGAGTTTTAAATAAAGCGGTTAAACTCTAACAAGTCATTATTTGTTGTTTCTGCGATGTTCATTTATTTATTATTTGTTATTTCTGCGATGTTCATTTATTTATTTCTTAGGCTCTTCAACAATGAGTACACTATTAGTTTAAAATTTGTACATTGCAAACTTAAGTCCAAGCGCCTCATTACTTATAGAAAAGCACAGCATGCACTACATTATGCGCAGATGATAACACAATTATATAATTAAAACAAGTACATTATACATAATTTAGGTAAAAAAAAAAATATTAAAAGCTAAATTGATTACAATAAATTAAATTAAAATAGATTAGATTTTATTTTTGATATGTTTCCACCTTTTTCAGGAGACGTTTTGTCCCAGAATCTCGTATACGTGGACACTTATAAAAATTGGTTTAGTATTCAAAATGTATGTACGAACTTTTCCAATTGATAATGTTAGTTTTATCCATTAACTTTATCCATAGATACACTTTCATAAGAACTCAGCTCCAATATTCATGAATAATAAACCTATCAGAAATAATAACGTTTGCCGGTCATCTGTCTTGGGCAGTTTCTCTTAAACTTTCGATGGTGCCATAAATTAAACCAACTTAAACATATCGTCATCGACCAATTAGTAAGACGGGCGGTTGCGCGCGCGCCGAGAAAAATGGCCGCCATATCTCATACGAAACGAGATCAGAAATTACGACACACGAAGATAAAAAGGTAATTTCTTCATAACCTGTACTGTGAACTATGACCTGATGTAAGTTAATTATTATTTATTCAAATAAGGTATTCTTAAGTTCCATAAATTGTACATTATTAGAGGATTGCCCCTCGGCGTTGTCTCGTGTCCGCTGATTTTAATTTAGTGTCCAACTCTTCAATGCGTTCGAATGATGTATCGCGTATTATTAACACAAATAGTGTGTAATTAACTTTGGAATAATTATTCAAATTAGCGAATGGAATTATGTTGTTTATGTTTTGTGAATAAAGGCTTCTACATACCGGCGCGACTTGTCGCGCGACGCGACACGGCACAAAGGCCCCGCGTGTCGTGGGACGAGCGGTGCCTTTGTGTCGCGTCGCGGCGACTTGTCCCGCGACACGCGGGGCCTTTGTGCCGTGTCGCGTCGCGCGACAAGTCGCGCTGGTATGTAGAAGCCTTTAAGGATCATAGCTCGAAAGGGGGTGATTATAATCAGTTTTGTTGATCGGACTGACTCCATCAGATCCTGGATGTACCGAACGTATTTAAGCATCACTCTCGAAGTCTTGGTCGCAGGAATGAAAGCTTTGTAGCTGGTTTGAGGGTTTAAGCCTACAAATGACACTGGAATTATATCCATTCTAAACCTACACCGCCTTATTACAAAACAAGATTTATAATTGACATGGCTTAAACCATGCAGCCAGTTTTTGTAAACAGAACGTAACAGTGATTGAAATACCGTTCTTTTTACAAAATTGAAAATTTTGTTCGGTACTAAGTTGTCAGTTTTGTGTTTAGGAACTTTACCATAGTCGGAATAAAGTACGAAATTCAATAATGGCTCCATGTTTTAAACATGGGTCTGAAGATAAACCTTGTTTTGTAATAAGGCGGTATTAGTTTTGTTTTTAGTTTCAGAGATTTAGGCCCGTATTACAGAACGTCACTCAATACTCAAGCATTATTTAAAACTAGATTCAAGCCATTTGATTGGTTGAAACTACTTTTAAGTAATGCTTGAGTGACGTTCTGTATTAAGGGACTTAGAAAATCAGTTCAAAGTAAGACCAAACTTAGTAATAGCTGCGGTTGGGACGTAATGGTAGGATCTGTTTCTGTATACATTTGTAATCTGTAATCTCACAGTGGATAAACAAAGAAGGTTCATACTTTTCTCCATTTCTTGCCCAAAAGCAAACATAAAAAAACTTTATGTAAAAAAAAAATAACCGACTTCCAAAAAAACACTACAAAGTGAAAAATAACTTTAATTTCGGAAGTCGGTGTCTTTGGATCTGAATTTTAGTTTTTTGCCACCGACTTCCGAAATTAAAGTTATTTTCCACTTTTTAGTGGGTCAGTTTTTAATTTATCTAAGTTACAATAGCCTAAAGTCAACTGCTCATCACCTTTTACAAAATATTGCTTTTCCCGATGCCGGGACGTTAATTGTTGAGGAGTTCTTCTGGTAAGAACCAGGAGAACTGCCACTCACCATATGCATTGTGACGAGCATAAATTGCTTAGCAACCATATTAAATTACCTAATCGAATCGCAACCCGTTAAATACTTATTATTACTTATGTTGTTTCGGTGGCCATCTGTGGTCTCCATCATCAGTTCCACGTCACGAAATGGTGATTTTCGGAAGCAAATGCACGAGTTACTCTAAAAAATACCCAAATCGCTATAGGTTTGCCTATAAAATTCGAGGGTTTCCCTCGATTTCCATGAGATTCCTTCATCAGATTCTGATTTGGTGGCAATGGGACCACCTCGGGAGCATACCCTTTAAAACAAAAAAATCATTTTCAAAATCGGTCCATAATCGACGGAAATATCGGTGAACAAACAGATAAAAAAAAAATTGCGGCTGAACATAACCTCCTCCTTTTTGGAAGTCGGTTAAAAACATTTAGATTAACGCCATTTCAGTGATTAGATTAATGATCCAGTACCGAGTGTGTCTGGTAACTCAATCGATGGAGCTCATGAATAAAACACACATTAAATCGATGGTGTGATAAACATTTCGGATGCCGTGAGTTATGTTTGTGTAGCTTCAAGCTGAATGTGGAGGTCACTTGGAAGTAATCTGGTTATGTATGTTGTGCTCTTGTTGGGAATGTTTTTGGGTGGCTGAGAAAGATATAAATCCTTCTGATCAAATAAAATACCCATTGGTAAAGTAGAAGTAGCAAACAAAACTTCTTAAAGATATTTTTCAGTTTATTGACATGGTCTGTAGCGGCATCAACATCGTCACATGTGAACTACGCGTCACACTGACGTCACGGCGGGGTCACCGGTTTAGAGGCATGCGGAACAGGGTGTAAAGTTCACTCATCCTCTACTGAAAAGAGAGGATCTTCCGACCAGACGGATGTTGTGTCTGGTGGGCAACTGCCCGACGGTTGATGTCGGGATGTTGTATATATGCTAGTCGCGCGGTAAACTCTGCTTGCGCGATGCAGGATTTTGCGTGACGTCAGTGTGGCGCGTAGTTCACATGTGACGATGTTGATGCCGCTACAGACCATGTCAATAAACTGCTACAGGTCCATCTTTGAGAATCAAAATAGACTTTAACTCAAAAACAGACATGCAAAGATTTTGAGCAAGTCTATCTCTAATTGCTAGGTACTCGTAGCACCGACCTGTTACGCTCGATTCCCACCTCCTTACAAACAGTTTCCCTCATCGACTGGTAAATCGAATGGATTATCACATTCAAACAAACATTCTGAGGCCTAATGCGAAATTCCCATTGGCATTTAATTGATTTCAATGTCGGTAAAACTTTCTATGGCGCGAAATTTGGATGCGTGTCGAGCTTACACGCGATATGCCGTCAGTTCATTCCGTTCTTTTGTTATATTAATTATTTTACGAGTAATTAAAGATTAATTCTCCGTTAAAAGGCGGGGAGCTTTGAATGTAAAATTATCGTGTTTGGCGTCATACTTTCTTTGCGGGTGCGGATAATTTGATTTGGTAGCATGAGAGCCTGCGTAGCGGCTAAAGGTGGTGGGTAATCTTGTTTTCTTTGTAAAGAGAATCGATCAAACTCAAACTCAAAGCATTTATAAACCAATTACAAGCACTTTTGAATTGTCAAAGAGTCGGTCAGTTAGTCAGAAAGTTGAAGCTATTTGCCCATTGCAAAACATAGATCTCTATGGAGAAGAATAGGCAAGAAACTCCAAGGACACTCTTTTAAATCAAGATATTACAAAATCCTGGGTAGATTATTCTTGTCGCTTCTGTATGTGAGAACAATGTAAAATAAAAATATATTTCAAAACAATACAAAATATTAAAAATTACAAATAAGCCCTGGCAGATATTAGATGAGCAGTCACAACTGACGGCGCCCGTTCACGAACATGACGCGTGGATCAGCACTATCCAGCTCAACCATTTTGTAGGGAACCGAATGATGAAACACACGCGCCACCATCAGCGAGACATTTAAGTGAGCATGACGTACTCTTAACTGCCAAAATTTTTTTAAGTCAACATACATCATAACATAATAAACGGCTCCATGGTACTCACATTTACAAAAATTTTAAAAATGCTTTTAAATTATACAAAACTATAGCTAAAGATTAATAAAATTTTACTAGCAAAAGGAAAAACATTATTACCTATTGAACACTAAGAAAGTTCAACACTAAAACTTGATTACATTTTCTGATCAATTAACTCGACAGGCTACAACTGTACAATGTGCCTTCCATTTAATGTCATCTAGTGCATAGTCACCACACTTACAGCTGCAGGAGATTGGCCATCATCATTCTCAGCGCATGCAAGCAGCCTATAACATTCCTACTGCTGGGTGGAGTCTTTCATAAATCTCTAATGGCTCAATCTCTCAAGAGTCACTTCATTTTCTACTCCTACAGAGAACGTAACTGTTCCACCGTAGTACAGTTTATACTAGTACGGGGAAAAGAGTTCCGTTCAACAATCATAATAACAATGCTTATTTGTAACTTACATGAATTGTGTAAGGTTGTTTTATTGATTTAGCAAATAAAAATCTTTTTTTTTTTACTGGAAGTGTCTCTCGCGCTAACTATTCAGTGTAGAAAAAAATGATATTAGCAACTTCAATATCATATTTGAAGACCTATCCATAAATACCCCACACGTATGGGATTGATGAAAAAAAAAAATTGAGTTTCAGTTCTAAGTATGGGGAACCCCCAAAATTTATTGTTTTCTATATTGTGTGAAAATCTTAATGCAGATCACAGAATACATCTACTTACCAAGTTTCAACAGTATAGTTCTTATAGTTTCGAAAAAAAGTGGCTGTGACATACGGAGACAGACAGACATGACGAATCCCTAAGGGTTCCGTTTTTTTTCATTTGGCTACGGAACCCTAAAAATCAACATACATAGTTCCTACATAGTCTGTAGGTATAATACCACAATACGATAACCGTTGATCAACGATAATAATTATTGAGAAATTCAATATTAACGACCTTTAAAAGTTGCGAGATATTCATTATCAGCAACCGTATGAAATGGTGTGTGAATAATAAATACAGGACCTATAGATACAGTAATAAATACATAGCACTAAGATATGACTCGGTGTTCCAACAAAGATACTATCCCGTCTGTCAAGCACTTAACCACGACATTTCACTTGCATCAATAAGGACCATTCGTTCTAATACTTAACGTAATAATCATCTAGGTTTTGATAACTTCATTACCTTTGCTTATTATAACGGTTTTGAAAGCGGGTCCAGATATTAGCGTACAGCTAAGCTGTTCAAGTAAACAAGTTAATTAATTAAATGACATTTCGCGTCGATATTATGTAACTAAGGTGTTACTGTTATCTTGGAGTTTTCTTTGTGAACTACTAGCGCCCCCTCCCGCTCCTTCGCTCGGTTTTTACGACTTAAAAGTAAAAGTCAAATTATTTACTTCAAATAGGCACATAAATGGCACTTTTGAACGTCAACATTTACAAATAAAATAGAATTGATTCTAGTGGCCCCTTCCAAAAGGTAGCTTCATATGGAGAATAATGGGCATTAAACTCCACCGTTACTCTTTTAAAATGCTTTACAATATTTTGTATAGGTAGATCAATTATAATACATATATGTGAAGACGATGCACCTAGAATAAAATTACTATACCACAATAGGTAAAAAGAATTAATAATGAAGCAATGACTGATAAATTAATTATGTGACAGATACATGGTGCTCACATATTTACAACATAGTAAAAAAAAAAAAACCTTTTGCCTAAAAAAAATAATATCAGCGTGTGACTTTAGGGTAATCACAGAATTTAAAATAAATGTCATAAAAATAATAAATTATACAGTTAAAATAGCAATCAGTTAGATTTTGTCTAGACTCTAGATTGTCCTTTGGAGCTGGACCAGCATGTTTCCAAGAGTTCTTATCTTGAATATAATCCTCTAATTTGTAATAAGCTTGTTTACAAAGTGTACTTTTAATATGAGTAAAACAAAACACAGATTTTGATGTGAAGCATCTATAGGTGCACGTAAAACCGATTGCTGGCGGGGCGACGCATGTCGCGTGGCGATCGGTGGCGTTGCCACTTACAGTCTATATATATGTAGTAGTGTGTGTAGTGCGATGTTTCACATCTGCCAGTCATCCCGTGACGGCTCAATTTTTTAAAATTATATTTATGTTTAATATTAATGTATTTTTATTTTTGATACGAAGTTACTGGAATCACCGAAAAGGTCCGATACGAGTGACACTGGCTGGTGACAGTCACTCTAGCAGAGCGTCGTCGCATCATTGTTCCGAGGTCGCATCGAAGGTTGCGTGGCGGCTGTCTTCTGATGACAGAAGAACTTGTCAGGGGAAGCCGCTGCCGTACCACGTCCACGACGCATTGCTATATTGCGGCACAGTCCTGATGATATTGAAGTTGCTGAATCACAATGACACTTGTGGTAAAGGCTATCCGTACGTACACCTTTCGGAATAAATTCTCTAAATTATGGTGAAAACTACATCAAAATCCGTTGCGTAGTTTAGAATAAAACAACTCGGTCACACTTGGGTCACACAGAGAGACACGAAAACCGACTTTAATTTATAATGTGTGTAGATATAGATTCTAATACCTATGATTTGTTCTTGCCGATCAATCAATCAATCTGCCTAGCATTTTCCTACTATGGTTGGGGTCAGCTTCCAGTCTAATCTGATGCAGTTGAATAACACAATAAATAACAATAATAAATAACAACACAATAACACCTTTACCTATACATTATGCAATGCAAATAAATATATGAATATGAATATGAATACCAGTATTTTACATGGAGCGACTACCTAACTAACATCCAGAACCCAGTATCTGGATAATAGGATTATCCCTCTTGGTAAGACTGGTTGTCAGACTTTCGGGCTTCTGACCACCCATAACGACTGTTAAAGATCCACGAATGACAGCCGGGACTAACGTCTTAACGTGCTTTCCGAGGCACGGAGGAGTCTCGGTATGTAAAGATGCACCCATCCACAGACCAACCCCGGCAAGCGTAGTTCAACCTGATGGATCGACCTGTGGGGCTGTTATTACTGAGCCACCAGCACCTCCGGTAGTTCTTGCCCGTATACTTAGTATTATTTTCCGTGTGGTGCCGGACGTAAAGAATAGCACCATCTTATTTCTTCCCATGGGTGTCGTAAAAAGCGACTAAAGGAGTTGCTAGAAAATGGGCAGCAGCATTCTCTATGCATTTTAACACCATACTGCAATCGCCAATCGGCCTGGTATGCGTGGCGATTGTGCCCCCCCTCCATTGGCGGAGGCCTATGTCCAGCAGTGGACGTCTTTCGGCTGAAATAATAATGATGAACGATATACTTAGTAAGTAGTCATACCCAGTCAGCAACTTTATAGAACTCTGACTTTCAAGCGTTGCATAGTTAGAAAATCAATCGTTTGTTTTTGGAATAATTATTTATTATTATTCAGCTTATCTTCAATAGTGCCTTCGTCTGAGCTAACCCTTATCCTGATATCTCGCCTTGTCCCTCCCAGTCAGTGTACAGCACTTATAATTATGATTACTACGACACAGATATCTTAATATTGTGGCCAACGTGCGCCATGTTTAACATTCTACAACCGATTCATGGGCTTAGTGACAGATCTTTAAGGTCTAGGCTAGATTTACTCAATTTTAAGTCTGAAAAGTACTGTCTATTAACTGTCTTCTCGTTTTGTTTTACGAATTAAATTTTCGATTGCGGGTGTACTGAAAATAAGACGAGATAATCCCGAAATAGTTCCATTTACGACGAATTTGATGTAAAACACACCCAGTTCATCGTAAATGGATTCATTTTGTTCATGAAATACAGTATAAACATATTGTTCCCATCCAAGTCAACTTCAGCTAATTAGTAAATACAAAAAGTAATTCATACAATAAACATTGGGTACACCAACGCATTATGATAAAATAGTCGGTGAAGTGTCGATGGTGTGCGTCCGGCCTAACCGTCGTTATAGAGCACCGTGATCGGCGCACGCGCCGCGGGACGCTGCAGTGATAAAAACAAACGGACCGCGTTGTTTACCACTTTTAAATACTTGGGTTACATGAATATTAGCTACTATTTGTTTAGAAGAGTTTTGGTGAGGTGATTTTCGAGTGAGATAGAAAAGTGGCAGTTGAATATTGATTTTTTCCATGCCTCTATCGACAGTGATCGCCTCTAGATCACCGATTAAAATAACAGAGTAACTCATAGATGTCAGGTTTGCAAGAATTATTATTATTATTTATTTATAAAGGGTGCACAGTGGACTTGTACTAAAATTATGCTCCTTAAAACCGTTTTCACAGTTTGTCTGTGGGAACGGATCATACAAAAACGTTTTATTATCCATTTTTAGGGTTCCGTACCCAAAGGGTAAAACGGGAACCCTATTACTAAGGCTCCGCCGCCGCCCGTCTGTCTGTCTGTCTGTCTATCCGTCTGTCACCAGGCTGTATCTCATGAACCGTGATAGTTAGACAGTTGAAATTTTCACAGATGATGTATTTCTGTTGCTGCTATAACAATAAATACTAAAATCAGAATAATTTAAATATTTAAGGGGGCTCCCATACAACAAACGTGATTTTTTTTGCCATACGGAACCCTTCGTGAGCGAGTCCGACTCGCACTTGGCCGGTTTTTTAGTTATGGTACCTACCCTAAACCAATTTGTAAACCACTACTTGCTGTGTAAACAACAGTGACAGGAAGTTTTATAGCATCATCGACATACACTGAGTGGATTAAATATGCCTATAATATTTGAGGAGTTCCCTCAATTCCTCATGGATCCCAGCATCAGAACTGGATTTGAAAAAAATGGGACCACTCTGGAAGTATTATCCTTGCAAATAAAAAAAAAATCCAAATCGGTTTATGAACGACACAGTTAACAACCATAAAAAAAAAAACAAATCCAACCGAATTGAGAACCTCCTCCTTTTTTAAACTCGGTTATAAAAAGTAAAGTTTATTAGTGCGAATAGGTTCTTAATTTATGTTACTTGCTTAAATCTATATTATTATCTAATAGGAACATTGGTAATAAATTATTTAGATAGAATTGTTAAAGTAATTTTGCTTTACCTTTTGTAGTCTCACTTTATTTACCTCTTTCGTCTATATAACGAAGGTCATGTGTTGCCTACTTTAACACTGTGATTTTCTGTCCGCCACTTAATGCATAGGTGTTTGATAAACCCAATGATTAAGACGGAGATATATGCCAGTGACCTTGAGTAGTTAGCTTGCGTGTCCTGTACCTACTGAGCTCACGCAACGCGTCGTACGTTCAGCCAGTAATAGGACTCGCCCATCAAGGAGCGCTGTCCCCAATTTGACGCATTATTAATTTATTAGGTACACAAAACAAAAGGTATTTCAATATTACGTATATTAATATATATATATAAAACGCGTATACTAAAAGATCAATAATTAAATTATCTTTAAATTGATGAAGGTTTCAGAAAAATACGCTTGGTAGATTTTGCGCCATTCTCAGTTTTTTTGCCGCGTTAGCCATAACTTTACAAATTAATTTCATTATGTCATATAAACATAATATAAAATATTCTCATATTAAATTATTGAGAAAATGCTCTAATTTAACATATATTTTTTTTAAATCATACACACTACTTGTTTAGACGTGATCTTCAGTATAAAATCATAAAAGTCGGTTATCGTCGCCTTAAGTGGCAATTGTGGTCAGTAGGTACCAAATACGATTACAATAGTAGTGGATATTATTAAATGCTCTCACGTAGAAAGTTGTAGTTATGGATCTAATTATATAATATGTGGCGCTTGACCCCTGTCTTGTTTGTCTGTCTGTGCGTCACAACTGTTGCCTGTTTGACAGATTAGAGGCGATTCGAACGTTTGTGTTGTTCAATAATTGGATCACAACAGTGTTAGTCATGATGTGTGTGAGAATTGATAATGTGAGTACCCAGACTAAAAGAACTGGTAACTAAAATTAGGTATGTGTAGTAGAGAGAGTATAGTTTGATAAACAAGAAGGAAAAAAAATCACTTTTATAACACACCGTATATTATGCAGCAAATAAAGAAATAAAATATAAATCAAAAGGGGTAAAGTGCGTTGTAAGATCATACGAGTTATGAACTTATGACCAATCAAAAGAAAAAGAGATGTTTCGGGTCATGGAGGCAGATAGTTCTATGGCAGTGGACAGATTCAGGGTGCGAGTGTTGCAGATACAGTTTTAAAGTTAGTTTCTCTGTTCAGAAAGTAAATGGGCCGCATTTCCTCATTCTTCTTCATCGTATCGATGATTCCATTTATCTGTTTTAAATAAGCTTCGTCCAGCGTCTTCCTCATTTTAACAGGGAAATAAAATTATCATAGGGGATAGCAGCAGTTGTAACCGTAATATTATCAGCTTTAAAAGTAATATTATTTTGCTACGGATTGCAAGAAGAAGCGATGTCTGAATTTAATTAAACTTCGGTGCCTTCAATTCCTATCATGCCAAATTAGTTATATTTAACAAAGATGGAGCTAGCCACGTATGGTTGTGATCTGAAACTGGCATTTAATGTAATAATATAACGAGTATCAATTAGAAGTTTATTCATTAACAACTCGTGATTAACTTGATTGGCACGTTTTTTTTAAATACTTTGTAAAAGATTTAATTTGAAGTGTTGGTTTTTGATCATCCGAAATACAATATACATAGTCTATGAAATATACGTAGTTCATGCACATAACGGTAGAAGGAGCTTTGGCAGACTAATAGTCAGGTGGGTACCTGTACCCATCTGACTATTGGTCTGCCAAAGCTCTAGACTATTGGTCGTCAAAAAACTCACTCCCCCCGCTTGACTAGACGGATCCCGCAGAAGCGAGCCGTGGGCTGCGTTGAAAAGTGCTTAAGTGGTTTTAGTCAGTAGAAGTCTGTCAGACCCCTCCGTCCACCCCAGGGCGGAGGACATCCATGAGGAATATAATAAAGCAATAAATATATTAAGTATTGAGGATTTCAACCATGTTAACAAAAAAATAAGTTAGGTTAGTGTGGGGATATTTACTGTTCATCCCTTATACGTGTATTTGAATATTTTTAGGGTTCCGTACCAAAATGGTAAACAGGAACCCTTATGGTGAGACTAAGTCTGTCTGTCTGTCACACCTGGATATCTCAAGAACTACTAATGCTATCAACTTGAAATTTAGAATGGTTTTAGATGACGTTTGCCCAACTATGTTGCAAGCAAGAAAGAAATTAAAAAAAAAATAGCTTTTTTGCAAAAGGGACTGAAAGGGGGCTTAAAAATTTGAAGTGCGGCTACTAGGGCATGTGGGGTATCATATGAAAGAACGCTGTATGCACATTCTCAAAAAAATTGTTTTTTAGGCAGCATAGATTCCGACTTTTGATGAAAAATGTAAAAAAAAAATACAGTTCCCCCCCTTATCTCCGAACTTTTCAGAGATAAAAATCTGAATTTTTTCTATATGATAGAAGCTTATGTAAAGATTACAAGAAAAATAAAACGATGTCTCTAAATAGCACAGTTTTTCAGAAATCATCATATATTCGTACGGAACCTTCGGTGCGCGAGTCCGACTGGCTCTTGACCGGTTTTTTTATCCGCATGACTATTTGATGACGATATTGAATCGCAAAATTCAGTCTTAATTAAATTGTGACCCTGTCGACACAACGCCTATATTTTGATTAATTGAGCCTATGCATAGTTTCAAACATTTAAAATATTTGCTCAACTCAAAGCGGAAGAGAGCGTGACCATACAACGAGCTTCAAAACAGACACTCCTTCTCCTTGAACCACATTAATTGCCGAAAGCGCTTCATCAAAGGACCGATTACAAGAACGATCGCCGATTATTCGATAAAAAAAATCAATATTATTTCGATATATCCATACCATATAAGGTATGACTTCATCTTCTAAATAGAGCCAGGTGCTCACGATTGAGGATCATGAATAAGTCATTAAGGCTCCCCCCTGAACTTGTGACCTATGTCTCTGTTGAACACAATCGTAGAAATAACGTATCGGTTCACGATGAGCCGCTATTATGCGAAATACTCGTTATTTCTTATAATTTTTGAAAGTATGACATTGGTTGTTATTTTTTCAAGTTTTGTAACACTCATTTATCATCGTTACGTAATGTTTGACAGAGTTAGTTATAAGGCTTAATAAGTAGGTGCGTTTGTATGTGTTATTAAAAATATTTTTGAGAGTAATATTTTTTATACAGTAAATTCGCAAAAAATATCGACTAATGCCTCTCTAACTAATGAAGGTTAGCCATAAGCTCAACATAAAGTTCCACAATACAACCTATATTTTTAAAGTACTTACGGAAGGACTTAAATACTTTTCGACCGAAAGATAACCAAGGTGAAGTTGGCAATTTCAGAACACCAACGCGTAGTTCTCTGTCAATATCTTTTCTATCAATATAGTTCACATACACTGGTCTTAGTAAGATAAACACAATGCTACTCAATACATCAGAAGCCGTCTAATAACATCTCATTAAGATCGTTTAGCGGAACAAATAGGCGATGCTCAGTCGATCGGGTTGGCTAAGCGCTCGATAAATGCTCTATAAATACAGCTGTTAGCATAATAGCACGAGCGATTGAGCTGTTGAAGGGTTCGCGCTTTGAATGAGGCATTCCAAAAAGAAAAAAAATATGAAAAGATTTTTAACTTTCAAAGTGCCTTTCTTTTTATCGAGCTTTTTGGGTTGTGAAGAACTTAGGTAAATTTGGCCGCAAAACATAAGAAAGTTGGTCACAAAACTTAGGTAAAGTTGATCGTAAAACTTAGGTAAAGTTGATCGCAAAACTTAGATAAAGTTTGTCACAAAGTTTGTTTCTTCGTACTATGCTGTAAGCAACTTTTAAACTTCATTCAAAAGGGCATTGTGTCTGTCACGTCCAACCACACCTCACATTAAATTCGTAAAATAGTACATTGTATACAAAAATCAAGTAATTCTATATCTTCTCAATAGTTATGTTTGTTAATAAATCTCGTAGTGAACCTAATAACCCCTCGTGAACTACATGTTCGGAGCACGTCGGGCTAATTCGTGATGCTTCGGGTGACACAATACTGGATTCAGTTACAAGATGTTACTCTATACTATTGATGGATTCGAACTATCAATTTAGTTTACGATGCTATTTTGTTTAGATGAATCTGTTATTTCGATTGCAATCCTGGTTTATTTTGTTAGATTTGAGCTTACAAATCTTGTTATACAGAATCGTTCCATTGCTTAATGGAATGATCCTGTGTGACGTTTGTTGATGACTTTAACGTCATGGTTTGCGTTTGATTCATTAAACATAGCAAAAACGAAAAAGCAGTAACAGCTTTTGCTGGTATAAACTGCTACGAGACCGCTCTAAATTCTACTGTTGCTCTAAACTTTACTGTTATATTTGGGCATATTTGATCTGGACATCATTAATTTCAATACAGGCAAGCAGGCAGGTCCTTTGCGACCTTTAGTCTCGATACCTATTAATCTACGCTTCGGTTTCATCAGTACATCATAAATAAAATATTAATGTATGTATTTGCCTCTACGCTGATATAACCGTTTTTAAGTATTTACCGATCTATCTTGCGATGAAGACTGATAAGGTGATCTTATCGAAGCAGAATCCACACGATAATGTTTATAAAACATGGCTATATGTAATTAATACCATATACCTTAGTGGTAGCACAACCATAACAATATATCACTAATATACCACTGGCTTTCAAAAGCGTAACCTATAAAAATAACATTCAAATTAAAACTGGTAGTAATATGATCCGCGTATGCCAAGAATTTACTCTTATTCAACTAATTTATAGAAAAAGCGTGATATTTACATAAAATATTAGTGTTGTTGTATATCTCTTGTATTTTATGTATTTTTGTGTTATGTTCTTGTTTTAATTAACATTAGTGGGTGAGCACGTGAGTCATTTGTATTCGTATTTTAGCACTAGGAATGCCTTGTGTATTTTCTTTTCCTTTGAATCATTTATTCTGTTACTAGCTTCTGCTTGCTACTTCCTTTGCGTGGACTTCAGAGTTGGGTCCACAGAGAAATGAAAAATGTGGAAGCTATTTTTAACATAAATCGATAACAGTCGTTAAGCCACGTCGTTTACCGAGATAAAAAGTATCCTATATTAATCCAGGTTATAAACTATGTGTGCCTTTCATCAACATCCGCTCAGACGTTTTTGCGTGATTGAGTATCAAACATCCGTTTATAACATAAGTACACCTCCTTCCGCGAATTAGTAATGCTTGCGAAGGAGGAGGCGGAACGCGTGAGGGAGAGGCAAGGTTCGCGCCCTCGCGCCCCTAGTCGCCGTAGGAGACGCCCCGGGCGTCGGGAGTCGCAAGCCGATTTCCGGCCACCGTAGGCGCGGGTCTGCGGACGGTGAGCGATGGGTAGCTCACCATCCGATAAGGACCAGGCCCGGGTCGACAGCGCGTCGTATTCCACGCGCGTCTCAAAGAGTTGTCAGCACCAACTGACGGGGTCCGATAGGGCCAATACCTGCCAGGATTGCGAGTTTGTCCGAAAGGGATATCGTGGCCCTGGCAAACAGTCAAATGAAGGAATACGGGTGGGGTTTAGTCAGTAAAAGTCAGACACGCCTTCCCGCTCCGCCCAGAGCGGGAGAAGTTTTTTGATAATTTCCCACCTAAAAAAAAGGATGGCCATCCGACATAGATTGGTATAACAGATTTAAGTAGATTGTCTGGATTCTGAATTATAATTATTTTTCAGTTATAGCGACTGTAGGTTTATATGGGACAAAGACAAGTGGGTGCGTAGATTTCTCAAATACTCTTTACAAAAAGCTCTGTGATATAATAAAACGTTTAGTAACATAAAATAATAACAAGGCCTCATACGTGTGCTCATCTTAAAGTACCTACTTCATGCTTTGGGCCATCCATAAATTACGTCACATGTTAGGGGTCAATAAAGTGTGACATCGTGCTACAATGGGGGGAGCGAGCCATACACTTCAACTCTAACGAAAAACTTCAAAATATTACCAACTCTTTTCTCCTTCCAAAATCGCAAAATATGTGACGTAAAACCAGTGATCGGCACACCAATATGACCACCTGTGACAAGAACGGGGTCTCAAAAAATCATGAAAATCGTGTGACATTTATAGATGTCCATTTTCAGGACATTCGATGGTGTTTGTGTGTGTGTGTGTAGTAGCAGTTTTTTAAATGGACCATAACTTCTAACAGTTTTACGACTTTTATCGTTGTTTTCGAAAGGTGGTCGAACATATTAAATTAGTCATGTTGTATTATCGTTTAATTAATAATTATAGTATGATTGCCATTTAGAGTTGAATTACTAATAAATAGCATGTTTAATGTGCTGTAGGACTTAATATTTTAGTGTCCAGTTGAAGGGATAAGTGACTATTTTATCTTGAAACGCGGTGGAATTTGGAACTACGTTTAAAATGTACTGAATTTATCAGACGTTTGACGTTTCCTTAGCAAGCAGCGCCATCATGAAGAGTCAAGTTAAGTTGGTCAGGTAAAAGTTTTTTTAATTGCTGTACTGTGATCATAATCAGTTTAATTTCGTAATCATTAGGTGTGCCATGGCAGCCATTTTATCATAATATGGTGACGTATTTATTGTCTGAAATGTTGTTATTAATTTGTGCGAATGTGAATTGCCTTATTGATTTTATTATCTTTATAACATTACGTGGACAGGTACCGTGCCAAGCTTTATTGGATACTAGCTGCGCCCCGCAGTTTCACCCGCGTAAGTCCCGATCCCGTGGGAATATAGGGAAAAAGGTAGCCTATATGTTAATCCAGGGTGTCAGCTATCTCGATACAAAATTTTATCAATATTGGTCCAGCCGTTTTTACGTAAAAGAGTAACAGACATCCATCCATCCATACTTACAAACTTTCGCGTTTATAATATTAGTAGGATATTTTCTAACAAAAGATTGCAAAGAAAATTCTGTTGGCGAGAAACCTAAACACAATAGTCTTTATGTTCAGCGAATCAAAAACCTAGCATGAACCCAATAACTTATTTTCAGTTAAAGACAGATCGCTATTGATGATAGACAGTATAATTATATCTATGCTCGGATGGCGTCTCACAATCATTGATAAAGGCTATCTATCTAACGAAAACAATAAGTAGGTTTCTCTACTTCGCCTGCCCGTGCGTTCCATTACAACCAACATCACTTTATAAAACAACATGTGTAATTAGGGTTATATTAAAACTTCTTTGTTTCTTAGTTCTAAATAAGTTACTGGATTAAGATATAACTCTGTAGAGCCATATTTGTTATGGCCGCGAATCAATATACAACCTGTTACTGACCTGCAAATTGCAAAAAACGTAATAAAATTTGAATTTCGCGGGCTACCTTAGCGCATTAATGTGTTTTTTTTTTTTTAACTTAAATTCATGTTGGAATGGTGCTTGCACGGGGGTTGTTAGTAAGGGGGGGTTAAATTTCTGTTATTTTTTGCCTAGGGCGCACCGTTTTCAAGATATTTGAATATCAATTTTTTTTTATTAATTTAAATAAAAAAAAACATCTATGATCATTATTGCAAGTACTAAAGAGTTCATTTTAGCTTGGCTACTTTACGTTTATCTCTGCAATTCGGGGATTAAACAAATCTGCCATCTGTAGTACTGTCCTGTCAAACAAATCGTATATTGGGACGCATACTTTTGGCATTTTCATACAAAGAGATATCTGTTGTAGGCGATACACCCTCCCATTAGTATGTAGCGTGGGCCGGTATGATTCCTAGATTATTGGGACGTTAAAACCATCGATAGATATATTTTTATATCTCCAGTAGGCCGAAACTGGTGATATATAAGTTATTGGGTTCGGCCGTTATACGATACCCCTTGGTTGACTGGTTGTCAGACTTTCGGGTTTCTGACGACTCGTAACGACTGTCCAAGATCCACAAATGACAGCCGGA
Organism: Tiliacea aurago; assembly: GCA_948098905.1. Taxonomy (NCBI): domain Eukaryota; kingdom Metazoa; phylum Arthropoda; class Insecta; order Lepidoptera; family Noctuidae; genus Tiliacea; species Tiliacea aurago. The sequence continues at coordinate 25,812,806 of OX402590.1, read as the reverse complement.
ACCAACGGCATAACGTGATAGCTGAGGCTCGGAGGGGTATGTAAAGATGGTCACCCATCCACGGACCAACCGCGGCAAGAGTAGCTTAACTTGATCGATCGACCCATGCGGCTGCTATTACTGAGCCATGAGCCCCCAAAATACTTTTGACTACCAATTATAAATCCCAGCAACAATCTACATACAAATATGAACATTACATACACCGCCACAATTTTAATAGCAATTACCCACAATTCACTCTATAAATATTTCACAATACTGTATTGAATATCGGCCAAAAAACCCAATCGGTAGACCTCAGGTGAACCCAGTGACCCCGGGTCGTGACCCCCGCAGTATTAATTACGTCGCGTGCCATTTCCAATGTTTCTGCGCTTGCGCAATGACGTCACATCCGTATAGAGAGGTGATGGGCTGTTTGAGTTTGAATTAGGAATATAAATGTTATTGGTTTTATTGAAAGCTGTCTCTCTGGGATGGTGGTCGTTAGTGTGGTGTGAAGGTCTCCGTTTGATTACTACTCGCTTAAAGCAGTGTTAAAGAAGATCTACCTACGTATGAAATTAACCAAAATGTTTTATTTAATGGTGCCCAATATACAAGCTTTGCCTAATTTGGGACCAAAACGCTACCTCCATATAGTAATTTCATATACTTTATAAACGATTTATACTTTACTTTATTGGCAGGTTCGGGGCTAAAATTAAGCAAGAGTAGCACTATTGTAGCTATGTATATTCTTTGTAATTTAGTTCAAAATAACTCTTGAAGAGAGTTCTGAGCAAAATGAAAAATAATCTGCTTTTTAGGGTTCCGTACGTTCGAATGAAAAAAACGGAACCCGTATAAGATCACTCGAGTGTCTGTCTCTTCATCTGTCACAGCCAATTTGCTCCTAATTTAGTCGACCGATTAAGTTGAAATTTGGTTCACAAATGAATTTCTGTGACCCAAACATAGTCGTGTAACGTAAATAAATACTTTTTTAATATGGTGGTCACTTTTGAGAGCCAAACAAGAAATTAAAAAATAATAAAGATTTGAAATCTGTACCGTGTTACGCGTTAAATCAAATGAAAGAAAGGGCTTACTGTGAGAGTCTCAAATATATTCTTATATAATTTTAAAATAAATCGATTTAAAATTATTTAAGAAAATAGATGGAAATTGACCGTTCCCTCTTATCTCCGAAATAACTGAGCCTACAATTTAGAAAATAATATAGATGGCATTCTTATTAGATTTCTGTTTTCCCGCAGTTTTAATAAATATTAGTTATTACCACATTGTTGCCTAAGAAAACAAAATCTTGATATTAAAGCACCGTAACCAAGTCAAAGTGTCCGTTTTGTGCCGGATGTAAAGAATAGCACCACCCCATTTCTTCCCGTGGGTGTCGTAAAAGGCGACTAAGAGACTTACTAGAGAATGGGCAGCAGCGTTCTCTATTCATTTTAACACCATACTGCGTTCGCCAACCCGCCTGCCAAGCGTGGCGATTATGGCAAACCCCCCCTTTAGGGGAGGCCCATGTCCAGCAGTGGACATCTTTCGGCTGTAATGATGATGATGATGGATGAACCAAGTCAAATTATGACGATGAGCATGCGGTTGATAGCACTAAAATGATTGCAGCCACCACTACGTCATCACGATACCACCACCAACTTTTGGCTTGCACTTTACGTCCATAACAAAAGGCAAGAGTGATGCTTAGAATGGTTTGCTTGCTAAAAAGTTATCGTGCTAATGTTCTGCTCACATTAGCAGCTTCGTAATTCTTTGATGAATCGCTATCCGTGCGAGTATCGTGTCGATCCCAGCATAACAAACACTACTCTTGCATGCCCATCCGACACACTATTACCAAAGCCACACGCATGCTAACACCGCCTCATATCAAAAGCAGTCTACCTGATACCGCCCTTTAACAACAAAAACGTTTAATAAACAGTTTTCAATATAACCGTTACAGCTAATAACCGTCGCAGTGTTTATAATATAGTCGCGTGACTGTGGCAGCCAGGCAAATTGATAATTATATGAAATTATATGAGGAGTACAATTATGGAGATTTGTGCGATACGTTTGTGATTTGATTGGTGCAGTGTAGAATTGTCGTAGGTTCGTGTTATTCAGTTTCCAATCCGTTTACCTCATAATCAAACTCAAAAGTCGAATCTTGTGATTAGTTGTTTACCTGTTTGCTAATTCTTTCTGATTGTATCATAGTACTGGTTTGTGTTTGACTAGAAAAGCGACATGACAGTTAATCCGATTTACTCATAAAAGTTTAAAGTTATTCTTTTATACACCATATTTTTGTCTTTCATTAAAATAATTTGAAAATAAAAACACTGCAAAAAACGGGCCAATCACACGTTACCATGATTGTAGTTGAAAAACATGTTCTCCCATACATTTCAAATATAAATGTAAGTTTGTACGCATTTATCATGTTATTTTAAGACTATACACTTCTTCTAGGAAGTGGCAGACTGTGGTTTGACATTGATTGACATAAGGCGTAAGTGTATTTAAAATCCATGTACAGGCTAGAAATCATGTAAATTATCCTAACCGACTTTTCCTGAGGCTCTACCACGTACCTGCAACTGCAACTGCAAGAATAGTACCTATGTATAATAAATCATCGGTTTAGTATGCCTTCAATACATAAAACCCTTTATTTGTAAACGCTGCTTAAAGTTAAGTAATGATTAGCGACTGTTTAACCATACATTTTTGACGTTTAAACTTTAATCATCGTTTATAAATAAACCCCAAAATCTTAGAAACAAAAAATACACGATTTTCATTAGCAAGACGTCTCAAAATAGGAGTTATTTCGTATTGCGTCTGCAGTTAGTACTGTTAGCGTCGCGGGTCGCGTGTGATGTGAGCGGCGCGCCTTGACCCGCGCTACGAGCAGGCACATCTCCGCGCGAGGACGTAGGGGGCTGGATGTACCACTTGCCGAGAAATAGATAAGATATCCTCTCCTATTTTATTTATTTGTTATTACCAGCACTGGATTGCGTAAGACTAAACTCCCGGTTTTGAATGCTGTTGGTATTTCAGTCAATCACGATATGGTTTTCAGTACCCGGCTGTAAATATGACAAATCGAGTTTTACAAAAGAAACCTCATCTTCCTGCTCCACTTGTTGAGGGTCTTCCACTACTTCTTAAGGGGGTCTAACTCCGAAGCGTTAATTGGACGTATCGGCCGAATGTTCGGCCGTTTTATAACTGCCATAGTTTTCTTTTTTGACTTTGAATCCTTACCCGACTTAAAGTCACATGTTTGACTTTGGCTTATCTCTTTGACTGTCGTTTTTTTTTCTTTCACCTTAGTCAGCCGTAGTTAGCCGTAGTTTAAAAACGGCCGAACATTCGGCCGATACTTCGGGCTTATGTTCGGATTAGACCCCCAGTAGACGTTTGTTTCAGTCACATTCGTGTACGCAGCAGCAATATCATCTATACATCTATAAATAGTATTAAATAAAGCCGCTTTTCTTGTTTCATGTGTATTTTCTATATTGTGTATGTATGTATTTATTATATACCTATGTAAATGGTACACCACTGACTACCTGCAGTATTGTCTCTCCTGCTCCCTTTAATCCTTCCAAAGGTTGATAAGACCGCCCATTGTGTCACCCTATGAAAAATTTAAACATTTATATCTGTAACTTTATGGTGTACATAATAAAGAGTATTCTATTCTATTCTATTATTTTCGTTTCTGTATCACCGCTTAGTTCTCTAAACTTTACAATAAATTTTAATGCGAATTTCACTATAATTTACAAAATGTATTCCGTTAGGTTTATGTGACATACTCACATACCATATTAATCTTACATGGAATAAATCAATTTCGGTGTTTCGTCAAAAACGTGCGAAGAAGGGCGGGTCGCTAGTTTCCTAATAAACTGGTGCCCGACCGACGTCATTAAGCTGACGTTGAATATTTCAGCAAATTCAGAGGAGTTCCGGGATCTTCGCGGCCACATCTAGCTCCCTAGAGCGGTGTCACAAGCGATACCTAACGCAAGTTGAAACCACTTGTGTAACAGTAGTAAAGTGTGCGCACAATAACCATGTTATAGGTCATTTTGTGTGGATGAATACGTAATTAGGAGCCGACCTAGCCGAGCCCACGACTGGCAAACGTCCTACTGTGGTTTTAATGAGCAAAACTTATATTTGAAACGGTTTGGCTGTAATTTACGATGTTTCAAGCTACTGTAAGTATGGGGCCGTATTATTTTTCTATGATAACTTCTGTAATTTACCAACAGTATTGTGTTGAAATTAAAGCTCACGGCCCATAAATATTATTATAGGAACAGCTTGAGTGATGGGTGATGTTTTCTTATTTTTCAGTAAGAAATGATCATGCAATCATCGCCTGTGGTAGAAGAACCTTCGGTTAGAAGGCAATATTTCGTATAATTAATGATCTTTAATTGTTTACAGGGATAGAACTGGCGACCCGTACCGCGAATGTCAATCGCTCAGCTCTATATTTTACTGAATTTGCGATATTTTCGTCAACAATTAAAGCTATGGGCGATGCATCTTAAGGCGACGATAACCGACTTTTAATGATTTTATTCTGAAGATCACGTCTAAACGAGTAGTGTTAATGATTTCAAAAAAATATATGTTAAATTAAAGAATTTTTTCAATAATTTAATATGTGAATATTTTAGATTTTGTTTTTATTACACAGCGAAATTAATTTGTAAAGTTATGTCTAACGCGGATAAAATGGCGCAAAACCCACCAAGCGTATTTTTCTGAAATCTTCACCAATTTAAAGATAATTTAATTATTGATATTTTAGTACACGCGTTTTATTAAAATACCTTTTGTTTTGTGTATAATAAATTAATAATGCGTCAAACTGGGGACAGCGCTGCTTGATGGCCGAGTCCTATTACTGGCTGAACGTACGACGCGTTGCGTGAGCTCAGTACAGGACACACAAGCTAACCACTCAAGGTCACTGGCATATATCTGCGTCTTAATATACAGACCGTACTTTAGTAATGAGGCGATATCCATTCGTGGTTTATAATATAAGCCTTAAGCGTACATACCAAAACGATATCTAAGCCAAGAGCATGCTCTAAAAACACTTTATGATTCCAAGTTTATGATTTACATCGTTAGCTCATATCGAATGGCTGACAATAAAATCTATTTGTCCGTATGGATCAATGTTTGTCGATAAAGTTGAAGTTTATTTGCGATGTCAATTGATTATTTGTATACAGGAATGCAGTAAAATGAGGCCATCTTTTATGATGCTGTATTAATTATTGTATTCTGTGTGTGTGACATTTATGTATTGTGTAGAAGTTTAACGATTTTTATGGCAGTGCCCAAGGCTATGATAAAGATATTCAACATTAGTTCACACGAGACAGTAGACTCAGTCTGCTCATAAAGCCGCATGTCGTTATTAATTCGATCAAACAATTCAATTCAATTCAATTCAATTTTTATTCAGAAACAATTCACATTGTGTTTGAACTCATAAAAAATAAATAAAAAATACAAAAAAATCACCATCATTAAAAATATAAAACTATCACATTCTTAGTACAATAATTATTTAAAATAAAACATTAAATACAATTAAAAATTCAATACAATTACAAGCTACTACATGACCTACTTACTAATATTACCCAGTCTCACATTATCTAATATTAACATTTTAAAACGTTGATAAGTCATCGTAGACATTTCTCCAATAGGAACGCTTTGATTCTTGACTTAAATGAGGTCTTGTAAATTATAGTTTTTAAGTCCAATGGCAACCTGTTAAAAATCCGCACTGCTTGATATTGAGGACTATGTTGAACAATCCTAAGTTGGGGTATTATTTTGCTCTTAAAATCTTTCCTGCGCGTACTTTCCCTCAACTGTCTCTCCTCATCTGTTTCATAGTTAAACAGATATTTTTTTAACAAACAGCTAATATTATGAGATTTGACAGCAGCTTCATTGATGAGCTTCTAGCTTCTGCAAACAGAATGATGTATTATTCAGTCTACCAATCACTCAGAACAGCTATAGTTGCCGCGTTTTAGCGTGGAAATAGCGGTCATTGCCATTTCCCTAATCTTTGCGTAGGAACCCAAACAACAAACTACGTTTGGTTTTTCGTTATTGGAACGTATTGAAGATCACAATAGATAGAACTTTATTTCAGTTATTGAAATAAAAATAAAACATTTTACAAAAAAATAATAACCGACTACCAAAAATAACACTACAAAGTGAAAAATAACTTTAATTTCGGAAGTCGGTGTCTTTGAATCTGTATTTGAGTTTCTTGCCACCGACTTCCGAAATTAAAGTTATTTTTCACTTTGTAGTGTTATTTTTGGTAGTCGGTTATTATTTTTTTGTAAAAAGTTTATTATTTTTCACTTTTTAGTGGGTCAGTTTTGAATTTATCTAAGTTACAATAGCCTTATGTTAACTGCTCATCACCTTTTACAAAATATTGTTTTTCCCGATGCTGGGACGTTGATTGTTGAGGAGTTCTCCTGGTAAGAACCAGGAGAACTGCCACTCACCATATGCATAGTGACGAGCATAAATTGCTTAATCGCAACCCGTTAAATAGGTACTCATTATTATATTGTTCCGGTGGCCATCTGTAGTCTCCATCATCAGTTCCACTTCACCAAATAGTACTTTCGGAGAGCAAATGCACGAGTTACTATAAAAAATACCCAAATCGCTATAGAAGTTTGCATATAAAATTTGAGGGTTTCCCTCGATTTCCATGGGATCCCCTCATCACATTCCAATTTGGTGGCAATGGGACCACCTCAGGAGTATACCTTTTCTGACAAAAAAAGAATTTTCAAAATCGGTTCATAATTGACGGAGTAATAGCGTAACAAACATACAAAAAAAAAAAACATACAGCCGAATTGAGACCCTCCTCCTTTTTGGAAGTCGGTTAAAAATGATAAGAAACGTAGGTAGATCAATGACTACTCTTGCCACGATAAAACGCGACAACTATAACATAAGATCGGATATTACATTTACTGGTAAAACGCGACAACTATAACATAAGATCGGATATTGCATTTACTGGTAAAACGCGACAACTATAACATAAGATCGGATATTACATTTACTGGTAAAAAAATACTAGAAGTAGACGACAACAACCGATCGTAAACATATCTCCGCAAATCTGACATCACTAAAACAAACCAGTCTACATAATAAGGCGTTAATCACACTTTATGAATGAAATATGCGCCTTACATAAACAATAACACATTCAGTTAATCGAAAATCGTATTAATGGCAATGAATGCGCAGTCGCAAGGAATCTCGTATAACAGGCAGCCATTAAGTTTCCCGCGACTGAAGACTTTTTACAGCAATATATACCAACTTTTTGCAGCAATATCACCGTATAAGTGAGCTATGTTTTAAAAATAATGAGAGTGCGCGGTGCGCGTGCGCCGCGGGGCGTTGAATTATGGAGACAACCGTCATAGATCACCCTGTAGGTACTTTCGTCTTTGTTACGCGAGGATAAACGCGTTTTGCTTTAATAATAAACAATTTATAGAGTATTAACGTTATTGGATAGTTTTTAAAGGGGCTTCTTAAAACCATAAACCTTTTTTAAAAGCTTTGTTTTATATTTATTTTGTGATATTTCCGTATTAGGAAGTGTTGCAGCCTTCCTTGTTCGGTCATTTTAAATTTTTTGTGTGTTTTGTCTAATTATTTATTCTAAACTTTGCATATCAATGCTACGTAAAATGTATGTACATATTATGTAGATTTGATACGTTGCTTGTGATTGCTACCACTGTTTAAGAGTAATTTCAGATTTCAATTCGGATTCAAAATTATTGTGTTTGATTCGTAATAGGATAAGATTCTTTGTACCTTAGATATTTTTCTGCTTCCTTTTCCATAAAAGGGGGTGGTTTTTAATAAAAGATTGTCCGTGGAGTTTCTTGCCTTTTCTTCTCCATAGGAACCTACTATTTGGAATGGGCAACTAGCTTCATATTTGTAACTGACCGCCATCTTGACAATTTAAAAGTGCCTGTAAATGGTTTAATTGAAATAAATTATTTGAGTTTGAGTTATAACGACAATTGGATATTGTTAAAAAGCGTAAGAATGCAGATAAGGTGAATGAAAGCTTGTCCATTGATAACATTACATAACAAGAATCTAGTTTCCTTAACAATTTCTAAGGAAGACTACATAAACAAGCTCACATACTGAATGAAGGCATTCGCCCAAGAACGAACCAGTCCCTTTAATTAGCTGTACCGATGTCCAGAAAAAAACTTGGACGTACAAATACACTGGACATTCATCCTATTGAATCTCAGAGCACAATCTATGGAATCAGCCGTAGACGTGCAAAAAATCGCCGGGTCTGTAATGAATATGTATTAGTTGTAACTGCTAATGAATGACCTCAGCACGCGACCTACCACAATGATGCTAAGTATGGTATTTAACAAAATTTTAAAATGAACAACATTTTCCTCTTACGACTTAGGTTTATGTCTTAAATTTTGGAAAGTTTAGATGGAGCTCATTGTTTTTTGCTGAAAGGTTTATTAAATAGGTTTCCCATTTTGATAAAACGGACTGTCATTTCGGTTTTCCTAAAAATAGTTTTCTTAGATGATAATGATAAATGATTTTGTAGCGGCGTCAACATCGCCACATGCGAACTACGCGTCACACTAACGTCACGCAAAATCCTGCATCGCGCAAGCAGAGTTTACCGCGCAGCATATATACAACATCCCGACATATACCGTCGGGCAGGAACACCCATCTGATCGGAGGATCCTCCCTTTTCTATGGAGGATGAGTGAACTTTACACTCTGAGAAGAAAGGCCGAAACAAACCCAGAGGTCACAGTCTCTTTTAAAGTCCAGACTTAATCTTGGTCTTACTGTTCCATCTCAAATGTTGTCTCTGTAGTTTGCAGGGGCTTCTATTAGACAACTTTTTTCTATACAAACTACTTCATGTAACGTAAGGTGCTGTATAAACCAGAACTAATTATAACCAAAATGATACCGTTCTTCTTTTATCTGAAGAAACGGAGAATCCTGTTCAGGACAAGATGGGGTAGACTAGAACCGATTGAGAGATAATTGCAGCCAGAGATATTATTCTTTAATTCACGTTAAGGCTTCTACATACTGGCGCGACACGTGACGCGACACAAAGGTACCGCTCGTCGCGCGACACGCGGGGCCTTTGTGTCACGTCGCGTGTCGCACCGGTTTGTACTCGTAGAAGCCTTAATTCTTCTGTCTTTCCGCCTATGAAGATTCCGCAACTAAGCCACTGAGTATGAACATTTAAATATAAATTACGTCAGTTTTAAATATTTGAGATATTATGTTTAGGTACCTATTCGAATCATATTTTTCTGTAACCTAATGCGCTAAGTAGTTATTAGGTGTGAATCTTGAATTATAATTATAGTGATTTATTTCGCGACTGTTGACGCGGGTTTTTGTTGCGACTCTAAAGACGTAGTTTTGATATTTAAATATTTTGTAGAATTATGATAATTAAATGTTATGTAATTTTGCCAAAACTGCTGTGTTTTTCCTTTTTGGTGGTCCGGTTTTATGGGAAAACTCAATTTTAGTCATTTCTATGATTTAAATTTTTTGGCCGTCTGAGTTTTTTTTATATTTCGAATTCGCACTTGGCAATTGGAAATTGCTGTGGGGGCCGTGGTGGCCCAGTGGTGACTGCCCCGACTCACGGTTGTGGGTTTGTACCTAGGCAGGCTTTACTTTGTGTAAATAATTTCATCACCACTGCGGGCCGAGCACGGGCGTGCCAAGACGTTTGTGACAAGACATGATAAATTATGTTATGTCAATTTGTACTAGCATTTTATCACAAAACAGTTTTATCGCTCAAACTGTGATAAAATGTGTGACTCAAGTCATGTCACAGTAGGCCGTGCTCGCCTCGCTGCACGCTGCTCTCAAAACGGTGAAGGAAAACATCGTGAGGAAACCGGGATATCCTGGAACCAAAACTTCGAAGACATGGGGAGGGCTGTGTCCCAGCAGTGGGGACATTATAGGCTCATTATGCAATTGGCAATTCGCGAATAGCACTGTTCTTCCTTTTATTTTTACTATTTTTATCTGTTTCTACCTCCAGCATTGATACGAATAGCTAAAGGAGTTACGGAGAAGTTGCTATTACAGAGATTATGGAGAAACGGTATTCGCGAGCTGATTTGAGCAATTTACCTCGACAGTTTCAACTAAAGTTTTGATTTAGAAATTACAGACGCATAGTGCCTAATAAATATCATAATAAGTATGGCATATTATACCGTTATTGCTTTAATAACTTTAATAATTAGAGAACATTTTATACAATAATAATGTCAACAAGATTCATAATTGATATGTCTCATCACGCGTGTGTATGACATATTTATATGAACAAAGTGATGTGGGAGTGGTGTCTGTTGAGCCATGGTCTGCCATAACGAGGTGGTTAATGGGTGTCGCGATCCCTTGTACTTGGATGTAGGTGAAGTTGTTAGTTATGTGAGAACCTTGTTAGAACGTATACGAATAGATTGTGTGAAGCAGTAAGGGCTTCAAAGTAAATTTATATTCATTCTTCTGAGTCTGTTTCGGTCTTCACACTACACTGAAACATTTACTTTTACAGCATAATTTATTTTTAACGAGTAATAGTGTTTTTTGAACCAATCTGCAGAAATAATTATCTTTAATAACTGCCACTAAAGACCGTCGTTGTAACAGTGAGCGGTAGACTACAGAAAAGAAAAAGAAAGAAAAGAAAAAAAAATGTTTATTCTGCACAAACAAAACACACTTTACAAAAATAAAGTAAAAGTTTACAAAATACACACTCTAATACAAAGTAGCAAAATTGCAATCATATTTTAAGACTATGATGTATATTATATAAAAACCAGAAATAAAAATAAGAAAAAAATAATAATTGCTAAAAGCCTAGTATTCAAAACCTCAACAGCAACAGCTTACGTTTATTTTTTCCACATGTGAAAATCCTCGCGCAGCTGACATAGTACAAGATGTTATGGCGCGTAGCCAAAATCGGAACTAACGCCGCCATCTTGGCTTTTTCATTTCACAAAACAATTATTGCACAAATGTTTACCCACATCCCCACCCTGTCAAAGTTACATGAGCCCCAAAAGATCCTTGTTGTATCATGATCTTGTAGAACAAAGATTTTTTGGCGCTCGAGTATCACGATTCACGCCTGAATCAATCTTTTTAAATTATGGTAGTACAAAGAAAAACATAATGTGGTTTTGAAACCAGTCACTATCATTTCCGATTGTCATTGTTTCAAATATGAATTCGGAATACAAAAAGAAACAGTTTAATTGCAATAAGTCGTCTTTTCGCGTTTCTCAGGGGCAAAATTAGCTTGGAGTTTTTGAAGAAAACAATTGTTGACATAGAGAATGTTTTTTATTAACTTGTGTTACCTCGAAGAGGTAAGTTTCTTATTATTTCTTATTACTTATTTCTCTTCTTTTCTTCTTTCTTTCTATAGTTTCCGCCTACCCCCATGGGAAGAAGGCGTGTACCCCCATGGGAAGAAGGCGTGTACCCCCATGGAAAGAAGGCGTGAGTTTATGTATGTATGTATGTACCTCGAAGAGCATTTACGATGGCCGTCATGCAGTTCGGCATGGAATTAATTAATGCCACTATGATGTTCTACCATTCTGCCAAGATGGCAATTATCAGCTCCTGAAAAGTTTCTGGAGCTGGTTAGTTAGCTCGAACACGCCTTTTTAGTTCATCCCATAAGTGTTCTATTGGATTCATATCAAGGGTTTTTCTAACGTCATGCAGATATTCTAGAACAAATCTTGTAGTGTGCGCCCTTGCATTATCATGTATAAAAATGAAATCCTGGCCCAGAAACTCAGCATATGGCATCACATAAGCCTCTAGGCTTGTATGTATTGTACGAATGTATCGGTAGCTATTTAGTGGTGGCAACCGTGGTCCCGTCACAATCTCAAGGCCAGTTTTCCTTCAGTGGAAATTCCACCCCAGACTGTCCATGAATCACCGCCATAACTCACCTTCTCTCAGTAGACTTTCCTACCTCTATCATTACTATATATAATCTTGGTTCCATCCGTAAAAATAACCTGGCTCCATTGATTGACGTTGAGTGCAACGCAAATGGCTCTTGCAAACTGTAGGCGCGCCATTCTGTAAGCTGGTGTCAGTTTGGGACCATTGGCTGACTTATGTATGTTGTCGTGCTGTAGTGACCCGGTTCCGTGGTCCTCCTGGACGGCGCACGAAGCCGCCAGTCTCCGGGTACCGATGGGAAATTCTTTGAACGGCAGAACGTCTTACTTAAACTTCTGCACTTACGTTTTGCTGACTAAGCCTAGACTGAAGAACTGCCAGCTGACAGCTAGCACGGCTACTTTAGTTGCAGTATCCTTATTTTGAACGTCAGAATAGATAAAATAATAAGGAACAACAATTTCGATATTCTTTATAGGCAAAACAACACAAATAACGAAATAACTATTGACATAATATTAAAATTTGGAACAATGGTGATACCGAAATTATGGCCAGTATGTCAGCTTCAAAACTACATAAAAACATTTTCTCTGACTTATAATTTATTTGATGTTTTAGGCCTTTACACATAAGAGTGCACGGTGGCACGATTTTGGAGTCCAGGAGTGTATTATAAAGACAGGAGCTCTGATATCTCCAGTGGACAAACTCAAACTTGAACTCAAGACATTGATTTCAATTAAATGCAAGAATTGCGAATATTCGGTAACTCACAGTTTGCATCCCAAATATTTCTAGAACATTACACAAACGACATCTTGTTACGTCGTTCAACAAATATGGCATTTGGCTTTGAACGAAAATTACTGGTTCCATGTAATGCGAGTCATTATTTCTGTCGTATTTATGTAAAATACCTGACATTTTGTATATTTTTTGTTGTTACAAATCCTTAGATTTATTAGTGAATTGATTGTTAGTGGCGCACCTCCGTCGTGTATTTGCATGTCAATCTATCAATTATTATTATGGATTGGGTACGATCAAACTAGACAAGGTCCTTCTGACTGGGAGGAAACCGTTACTTGATTAATAAAGAAGATGTTTTCCTTCTGGTGGAGAAATTTCAATTAGTCTCTATTAGTTGGCAATTAATGGTTTGTGGAGTCAGGATCGTTTCTCAGCACAGAGTAAAACTAAATATAGGACTATTAAAGATAACATAACATCACGGCTGTAATTCCTGTGGGGTTAAGCAGAGGTGTACCTATAGTACACCTACATTTCGCCAGTAATGATTTTTAAGTCCCTTGTATAGCGGCAAACCTATTGCCACCAACCGGGCAAAAATCCAGACTCCGGCCTGCTACTGAGAAATTCCTGATGGATAAACCCAATATCACTTTGCACGACCTGGGAATCGAACCCAGGACCTGACGCTCAACAGTAGCTCTTGCGAACACTAGACTAACGAGGCAGTCAGTATTAAAGATAGTCCTACAGATTTTCAGACCTGTACATATTTCGTAAGGCCTAAAACAGTATCCCATGTGACAGAGGGCTACGATAAGCCAGTTAATGTAGAATTGCTATTTGGAACCATTAAAAGCATTAATTAATTGATTTTTACGATTCGCACAGGTTGTATAGCGGTGAGTTTAATATTTTTTTTCTATATTGTGAGTTGGATAGTGCATTAATTAAAGAGAGTAGCAACTGTTTATTATACCTAAGTTTCAACTGCTGGCCAGCAGCTGGGGAGGGGGGTGAACCCCCCCTGGCCTCAATCAAGTCGCATATCAACGATAACCAATGTCAAGAATTGACCCAAATGTTGGGAATTAGACGTATTTTTGACAGTTTGGGATTAGAATGCGAAAGTTTTTCAAAGCACGGCAATCCTCTGATGTTTCAGTTTTGTAGCTATTTCTGACAAGTTTTACTAATTTATTATTTTTAATGATGTATAATATCATGATATTTTGAAATAATGTATAATGTCTTAAGTATACATTATTTTATTAATATTTGCACGCCATTATCTAAAACAAACGTGATGATCTGTTATTTTTTTACTTTTAACATCTCTTGCATGCTGACAATTTGTGTTGTATGTATTATACTCATGTTTATGCAAATAAACGTTTATCATAGCTTATCTTTTGTCAAAAATTGCATCTTGCTTCTTCAATGCTAAAGGGGGATAGTTTTAAAGAAAAGCCAAAGTCGAGTGCATGAATAGTTTATTTTGTACGTCTCCGTGGAATGTATTCATTACAAACATTTGTTTACGAAATAAAAAAAACACTCTACCTATATTTATATTTACAAAAAAAAAACACGTTTGTCAAACAAAGTATTACATTTGAGTATGAATGTGTAGATATTTCACTACCTTGAGTAAATGGAAATGTATAATATAAGTTTACATCAACAATATTGAGCAAATATAGGAATGTTTGTGTAACAATCGAGTATATCCTTTAGCTCTTATGATCTCTTCCTAATATATCAATGAAAATAGAAACAAAAAATGTCAAAAAAGAAATAACACTCCAAAAGCTAAAAGAGATAATAAGAGTTTTTTTTTAACAAACTCAATATTAAAGTACAGCCGACAGTCGTGATTAAATAATAGAACTTAGCTACAGATAGAAATACGAAGACTTAGAAAATATAAAAGGCTTCACAATGCACCCGAAATTAACACTTTACAACCACAAACAACACTTCGAAATTCTACTAGAAATAAATTATATTCAAACTTTTATACAAAAATATATAAGATTCTTTTCTTAGTTATGGAATGTTGCAACACCCGGCTGTTTCCATTTTCCAAAAAAACAGTAATCATTATCTATAGTAACCTAACTTACACTATACAAAGAATAATTTATTTATTTACATTCGTTTTGTACATAACCTTATACCGGGCTCGTCAAGTACCAATAACATTGTATTTACTAAACATTACTTATTATACGTATTTGGATAGACTCTTTCAAGCGATAACAAATCAAACAACATTCGAGTGTTTGAGCTTAAACAAAAATCACATTCCTCTATACTGGCCTTTGATTCGTTCACTGACGTGTAATACAGTCTATAATAACGGCACTAGGTGACGCGGCGTGTGACGTCAGACTTTGGTGGTGAGGTCCAGAGGGTGCAGCTTGATCCTCTTTATTTGTGAATATGCCACGTCCTCCTCTTCGCTGGCGGACCCCGCGCCGCTGCCGGATTCCCCGTCATCATTGTCCGGCACTATGACTTCACTGTCGTCTGATCTTCGTCGCGCGGAACTCGACCTGCCATCAGATTTAACTGACAAGTCCATAGGGTTTTCTTGCAGCGGAGATTCAGAGGTTCTCCTCTCAGCTGGCGGCGTTGGAACAAATTCCGCTTCAGAAATTACATCTTCCTGAGGAGTAGGCTGAGTAGACCGCTGCTGTTTTAAAATCTCATCCAGGAAGAAACGTTTCGACGACTCTGTTCGGTCATTGTGGTCGTCGATTCTGACGTCATTGTTGTTCTCTGCAGCTTGTCTTAACGCTGCGTGGTCTAGGAGATGTCTTGAGTATATTGGGTGGAAGCCTGGCGGGAACAGCAGCGGGTGGTTGTGGGCGAACGGGCTGAAGGGGGGCGGGGGTAAGAAGGGCGAGTGGGGGAAGTGGGGCAAGGAGGCGATGTTGGCGAGGTGGAGCGGGACGTAGCTATCTCTGGGCGGCGTCAGCGGTCTGTCCGGCGGTCGCGACTGTGTGAGTCTGGATTTTTCGTCTAATTTTGGCGAAGACCCGCTTTTATGTGAGTCTGGTGACGCGGAGCAAGGAGGCTTGTAGTCGTCTAAGCCGAGGAGAGCGAGTTCTTCTTTTGTCCTTGGTCTCGCGAGTCCTGGGAAGAGATGAGGTGGAAAGGGAGGCGCTAGCGGGTGGTGGGGCGAAGAAGGTACTCTTGGGGGTGACTGGGACTGTGCAGCTTGCTGTTGTTCTTGCAGGAGGCAGTGGATCTTGAACCAGTTGGAGCGGCGGCCGTACCGCGAGCCGGACTTGGACATGCCCACCATGAGACACTTGCGCAGTCGGCACGCCTTGCAAGCCGTGCGGTTCTTCTTGTTGATTACACATTCTCCGTTGTTCTTGCACTCCGTGATGGAGTTCAGGTTGTTATAGGAGCGACCGAAGAAGGACTGGAAAGAGAAAAAAAAATATGTTAATTCATGTGGAACTTGTAATTTAATTAACCTCCCAGTTTTACAAGAAAATACAAGTAAGACATTTATTTCCTGCAAGATCAGATTATTTTATTATCCTTTCCCGTAATGATTTGCTGTGATCACAAATCTGCATGGAACCAAGACAAGGCAATATCCTTTAGATATATTCGCAGTAATATCTACAACGGGCAGCCCATCTTAAAGCTGATCTTTAGCACTATACGATGAAGCAACATATTTCACACTACCAACATCATAATGAACAACAATCAATTAACAACTGTTTGTCATATCGTTAATTAACCGCCCGTAAATAACTGTCAGCTCTAAAAGCAATTGCTTTATTTAATTAAATTTAATCAGCAAAACGGGTAGCTACCGGTTGCATGCATATGCATAGAGCTCAATTGAATATGTATAATTGATATGATGGCCAAGAATTATGGCGTATGTGGTGAATAAAATTGAAAATGGGAGGTCGTAGGTTGCTCCTAGCTTACGTTGCTAATTAAAATGACAACGTTATTAATAAATATCACGTTATATGAAGCTCGTTATTGGTGGAATTGGTGTGTGGCTCCAGTATATGTTTTCCTGGGAGAATGGATTGGGGAACTATGGTGTTGTTTATGGTATGTTGAACTATGGTTTGTTGTTTTCAATATTGTACAGAAGCTTTTGAATGAGACATGTGACAATATTTTGTAAACATTATTTATACATAATTATATGTGAAAACGATGCACCTAGAACTACATCACAACATGTAAAATGAATAAATAGTATAGAAATAGAAACAGATAAATTAATTATGTTATAGATACATGGTGCTCACATATTTCCAAACATTGTAAAAAAAAAAAAAAAAGAATGAAAAATTGTTTATTTAATTAAGTGGACGATTTTCATAAAAACAATACAAATAAGTCAGTGTGTGAGGTAAAGTAGTCGCAGAATGTATAATCAATGCCATAAAAATAAAAATTTTACAATGAAATTAGCAACGAGATTGATTTAGACTCTAGACTATGGAGCAGTACCAGCTTGTTTCCAAGCATTGTGGGGCTTTAAAATTCACTTGTCTATCGATTAGCAATATCATGTGAAAATCTGATTTCCCTACGGCGGTGGTAGAGGTCACATGAGAGTCAATAAGAAACCCGCCGCGCACCGTGTCGTTATTAAAACAACCGGTCGAGTTTTACCCGTTCTTTCAGTTGCTAAGATGACATACAACATGATTTCCTTTCAAGTTCAAATAAATAAGTTCAAAAGACTCACTATCAGGACAGCTTAGTGAAGTTTGACCTAAAGCCGCAGTTACACGGCCGGTTAGCGCCCGCCGGACCGCGTAACTCCGATAGTGAAAACATCGCCTTACAATTAATGTCGTGTTCATGGTTTTAGACGTCACTTCCGGTCTCCGGTGGATATGGGCCGGTTCGGTTCCGGTCTGCTACACGCGTTTAACTATGGTTTTGTTTTCATTTGACCTTGATTTTATGGCGAATTTCTTACGTAAGTGTTGAGGCCCATTGTTTTAGTTTTTTTTCGAGATGTGTATTAGATTGTTGAGATTTTAAGTGCTGGATTTGTTTGATTGCAATCGTTATTCTACTTGATACTGTTTTGTAGTATACAATGTTACGATCTATTCATTAAAATTTATTGTAATCACGTATTTTATAGTTTTTCTTAGGTATCCTTTAAGCTCTTAGCTAGGTTCTTTGCGGTATTTTAGGGGAAAAACTCGTTCCAATTACGAGCAGGAAAAGCGCGCTTAAAAACTAGTACAAACGATCTTTAACCTAATTCTAATCCACTAAAATATATTATTGTATATCGTATGAGTATCGAACACACATAAGTACAGTGTAACATGAAAAGCGAGCGTTAACTAAACATACACGCGTTAACATTACCAAAATGGTTGCAAAACGCCACACCGTCGCTTGAATGACAATGAACTGCCACCTGCTACTGACTCCATGTTGGTTCCATAAGTAGGACAGTCCCGAAATGGGTGGAGGAAAATGCCCGGTTAGGAATGTGTTTTTTTATAATTTGTTTATAAAACTGCATTATCTCTCTGTTTGTTTTATATAAAATACAATTGTGATAAATTAATTAGCTAGTAGTGCATCGTCAAATTTCATATTTATTTTCGTAGACATGGCTACACATCAAGCTATACATTTCCAGTATAAGCTGATGTCGCATTGTATAGGATTTCCTTTCAATTAGAGGTCAGCGTATACTGGAAATGTATAGCTTGATCTGTAGTCGTCTGTACAAACACAATTTGGCACACGGCTAAATATGATATTTGTTAATAACAACTAATTCAAATTAAGGCCCATAAACAAGAATACAATGTCTGTAAACACCAGTAAACATTCTTGAAAATATTGGAAACAATTTCAAAATTGGTTGGTTAATTTCGGTAAATACAGCAGTAAAATAATTTATTTTCAGACTTTAAGTTTCATATTTAAATCCTCTCGTATATTTTGAGTTGGCCTTGTGATTGCGAAACTAGACATTCTCATTCTGAAAAATTGACAGTTGAATATGCTAAGAAGTGTTAAGCGTATTATTATTTCTTATGAAATATTACGTTCTTCAACATTTGACCAAGAAATTATACAGCTTATGACCATCTTCAATTTAAAATAAAAGAATAAATTGACCTAAAACTTGGAAACAGAATACCAAGAAAACATGTTAAAAATTGGCAAAAAAATGCCGGTAAATTGTGGGATATCCCGGATCCCACAATTTACCGGCATTTTTTTGCCAATTTGGTATGGTGACCCTACAATTGACCAATTGCAGGATCACGTCATAGATGAAGAATTTAAACTGAAACAATGCCATCTTTGAACGTGCTGCGTGCGTGATGCGAATTATACTGCGCGCGCGCGGCGTTATTCTACATAACATTCTCACAAAGGAAACTATCTCTTATTTTTGTGTCCATAAGTGTGATTTCACGTTGGCCGTCGAAGCTTTATTTTGGTGATGACATCGCTAATTTAAAAGAAAAGATAATAATAAATACTTATAAGTACGTTGTATTATATTGTTATACAATGCTGGTGTTTATTGGTATTTTCTAAATTTGGTATGACTTTGACACATTAGCTACCAACTACCAAAGAAACTGTAAATACCCAAAATCCTTAAACGTTAAATGCCTAAAATCAAATGCAGTTCTACCTTTGTTTCTGTATTAGGACAATATTTCTTCATACATTAGAAGTAAAGCCCGGCAAAGGACAGCCGCACACAGATGCAATTTCTAAACCCCACGCCAACATATTTAAAACGTTTAAAGTAATTAAAGTAAAGTGTCGTGCAATGATTCAATATGATATTTAAATTAATTGAGTAGATAAAAGCGTGGGGAATCGCAGCCGTCGCATGCGTTATATTAATTGCATCATATGTTTTATTCTAAGGTACAGGTCGGTACAGAATTGTTTGGAAGATTTTTTTTAATTATTGGCAAGACCGGTAGAGACGTTATTGTTAATTTATCTATTGGCAGCACTTGAAATATCTTTGTAGCGATCTAGATAAAGAGTGGCATTAAAATAATTATTGAGTTAGTAAATAACAATAATTGTTGTTAATAGCCACTTCAATAGTACCTATCGGTGGGGTTTAAAAAAAGGTGATAATTAATTTTAATGTTCTTGGACTCATTCAGTTATTAATCATCTAATAAAAATGACATTGAACGCGAGCCAGATGTCGTTTTTACAAAAATGTTCTATTTTTATTTAGCTATTAACCTCAAAAGATTTACTAAACTAAAAACTCGTCGTTCCACAATGATATTAATTGCTGCAAGTACATCTTTGAGACACATTTACAAGTCAAGTAGGATATTTTTCTCTATTAATTAAAAGTAATTTTATGAAAAGAAGCACTATAATAATTATTAAGATGAAAATACCCAGGAGTTTATACCTAAAAATCTCAGCAGCACGATATAGCACCGTGCACCGTGTGCATGTGACAGTACCTGTAGTTAATAATCAGTATGTGCATAAATTGGCTGCGTTGCGCAAGAGTCGCGGGCGGCGCCGGGCGACGGGCGAAGTTACGAGGGACCTGGCCGCAGCCACCTATGACCTGCGCGCGCGCCGCTTACCTACAGGTGGGGGGCTAGATGATAAGGGTAGGTGCTGATGATGGCTTAGGAGTTAGTCATGTTGATGTTTTTGATAATTCGTGCTAATGGTTTGATGTGTGGAGGTTTGAAATGCTTTAATACCTCGATTTTGGGGAATTGGTTTGTTGGGTGGAATAACTGCAAAGTTTCAGAGAATCTGAAGATTATAATAAGATACGATCCAAATACTTGAAAATCCAGTTGAATTTATGTAACATTTGAGGATAAGTAACAATAGACTCTCAAATTATAATTTTGAATTTTTCAAATTTGCCCATAGAACATTTCAAACAACCATTTAGCTGAAAAAATAAGATTTCTAGGAATAAAACAAAACATTGCAGAAAGTTCTCTCAACAAAAAACAATATATTTTAGTGCCTAGTCCGCAATTGTACACTAAGCTCTAGCTCGCGGTCATAAAAGCAAAGGATGCGCGGGCGCATCGCTGGCGAGAGGTGAACGTAAGAGAACAATAAATTATCCGTTGCTAGGCAACGCGGGCGACTGACGAAACGTGAACACTATTGTTGTTGTTAGACCTTTAATTTTGAAAAGATTTCACTAGGAATCGTTTAAATTTTGATCACCTAGGTCCGATTGACAGTGTACGAATTTTCCTAAAAAGGTAATGATTTTGGATAGATTTATTAAGTAAAGGAGGTACTTACGACTATGTTTATTGTGGCTATAAATTTTTGTTCTCATATTACTTACACGTGCTAATATAATTATACATATATATAAGCACTATTAATTACACAAGTTCACAGAAGTTATCGTTGATGTTCGCTGTTATGACTAGATGGCGTTAGTTGTTCTAATATTTAAACTATTTGAATGTAGGCGCTTTTTCGTCGTATGGATGATTCCATTTTGTATGTTTTAAATAAGCTTCTATGCTTTAA
This sequence comes from Tiliacea aurago, assembly GCA_948098905.1. NCBI lineage: Eukaryota > Metazoa > Arthropoda > Insecta > Lepidoptera > Noctuidae > Tiliacea > Tiliacea aurago. Next base: position 25,791,365 of record OX402590.1, on the reverse strand, counting down.
CTAGTTGCTAAAAACACTCTTTCAGTTAAGAGCGTTTACACCTTACGGCATTTCATACAAACTTTCAAGACCTTGTTTTTCGAAATGTCTGAATCGATTTAAATGAAACTTCATACGCATACGCAGAATACAAAGGTCTAAAAAGTTAGTAGAGAACATTTTCGAAATGTCTTATTTTAAAACAGATAACTGGAAATCTCTGTTTCTATGGAAAATTTAAAATCAGTCTAATTTGGCTGTAACACTATTTTTCGAAAATATTCTTTACTAACTTTTTAGTCCTTTGTATCCTGCGTATGCGTATAAAGTTTCATTAAAATTGGAAAACAAGGGCTTGAAAGTTTGTATGAAATGCTGTAAGGTGTAAACGCTCTTCAGTGTACTTCGTTGTGATGTCTATTAGATAATTAGACAGTAATCGACAATTCAGTTTTTGTGCAATGTAAGTTTAATTAATTATATATACCTGTATTTAATCAAAGTACTGTTTATGTTGCGAATATCAACTTTTATTAGACTGACCTGCACTAAAATTTTTATGGTGCTTATTATTTATGGGCCATGAAGTGATAAGATTTAATGGACCAATAATGACGCTGCTGAAGGACATTTATTTCACGCTCTTTAACCCTTTGTATAACGATCATACCAGGTAATATCAGACCACCGTCATCACAAGACATGTATGAACCTATCACAAAAAGGTTTCGAATTTTATTTAAAAGTTATGGCAAGATCTGTCATACAGGACACGTGTCTTGTCGTATGCATCTTATAATATTTATACATTATAAATATTGTTAAAATAATTATGTAAGTACAAGATACTAAAGAAATGTTAATGGTTATTATATATGTGTAATACTCGAGGGGTTTGGCGCTGATAGCCGAAATTCAGGGTCTGCCTAGTTCGGCTACAGATGAGCATACCACCTATACTGACCTAAATTAGCCTGTTAAAATATTTTGTAATTTATGTCTAAGTTTTCTTTGAATAAACATTATCTTATCTTAATCTACCCATCATATCAATATATACGACATTCGGAGTTTCTTGTCCGTTCTTCTCTATAGGTACCTACTTAAGAGGATGGATGATGATATTTTCAATGGACTCTGATTTAAACAAGAGTTATGACAAAAAAAAGTTTTCTTTAGAAATTTTAAATTTCTGATATCTCGTCTTTATATTATTGCCCTTTCAAAATATATATTTAGGGAACATAGATATTCTGTAATCCAATCGAAATAAATACACACTACCTTATGAATATGTTTGATTCACAAATTATTTTGGTATTACGTTTGTATGAACTACGCATGCTACGCCGGCCCCTTAATACGCTTTGGAATAGGCAATTAGCGTCATGTTTCTGACTGACCGACCCCTTGACAATTCAAAAGTGCTCGTAATTGGTTTATTTGAAATAAATGCTGAGTTTTGAGTTTGACATGATACACAATATGTGGAGAAAACTGCAAGATTCTCCTGAGTTAGAAATCGTACTTGACACTGCGGCTCAAATCTCAACCACAGTAGATGTTTTATCGTCCTATTAATAAGTGTAACAGAATAAAATTTTCTCAAACAACCCGGTGCCGCGAAAATTTATAGTATCATACCCATAACCCTTGAGATATGGTCTTGTGTACAATAAAACTGGTCTTTTAGTCCTCATCGCAACAAGATGTGGCGCCATAACTTTGTAGTGGCACTTTATGGTGTATTAATAAGTGATGGACCCCACAGGTTTCCATAAACCTGGCGTTATATACTAAAAATGACGGTACAAAGTAATCCCCATGGATTACTTTGTACCGTCATTTTAAGTATATAACGTATGGTATGATTTGGAATCTGTGAGGTTAAAGTGTAGGCCAGAGGTCTTCAAACTTTTTAAAGTCAAGGGCCGAGAATACTTTGATTTAGGTTCGGCGGGCCGCAACACGAGGGACATTGATTATATTCCATTTTAAACTTGTAAGTAGGTAAGTAATTAAAAAACAACAATCATTGCAGTTATTTATTTTACAATTTTACAAAGCTAGAAACATAAAATGATTCTATTAAAATTCAATCAATGAGATGTTTGAGATTAGGTATTACTTCTAACTAATTTATCAATATGTGCCCCAACAGTATTTGTTGCAATTCTCAAACTGTTTTCGCGCATTCGTGTAAATATATGTCTATTTTATTTTAATATCTAAACATGGATAGTAAAACATAAATTATTACTCCTCTTGCTCAAAAAGTCCGTCATTGTAGCGTACCAGAGCGGGATAAAATAGCATATTTTCCTCTAGGGGAAAAAGTATTTTTTTTTAAATTTTTGTATGTTACCAACGAGCTCACAAAAACGAAAAGTCTTTGTTCATACGTAGAATAATCATGAATAAAGACTCGACTTATTACTGTTTCATAAAAAAGAAGAACATTTTATTTTTGAAAATAGAACTAAAAGGGGCGATCTCTTCGGTACAATGCGTGCATTACGTTGCGGCTAGATAAGAAATAAAAAAAACCGGCCAAGTGCATGTCAGACCACGCACAATGAAGGGTTCCGTAGTTGGGATGAATTTATCCCAAAAACAAACTTAACATTCTAGTTGAAAAACATGCTCTCCCATACATCGATATACGTCACGGTCAATTCTCCAACTGCAAATTTAAGTTGGTCGACTATTACTCGATAACTTGTGAAGCCTACTTAGCTGTGATAGTTTTCCTTTTAATTTCGTTATATATACTACTGCCATGAATTTTTTCACATATCCAAAACCAACCATTTAGCTGGCAGGGGGGGGGGGACACTTGACTCTAACAAAAAATAGCACTTTAAAGCTTAATATTACGCAAACGGATCCCTTAATTGAAAAATAGTTTTGCCAAACCCACAATATTTTTGAACGGCCTATCCAACGATACCCCACACCATGGAATAGACGAGAAAAAAAAATATCATCCCCATTTCACGTGTAAGGGAGGTACCCTAAAAAAAAATGTTTTTCATAATTTTATTTTGCCATTTTTTCGGCATGATTAATATGTATACCCGTGCTAAATTACAGCTTTCTAGGACTAAGCGTCTCTGAGCTAAGCTGGGGACAGACGGACGGACGGACAGACAGACAGACAGACAGACGGACATGGCGAAACTATAAGGGTTCCTTGTTTACTACGGAACCCTAAAAAAGGGCATTGGCGCTAAGTCTTAGATGATAAATGATTTTTATTTCTGTAAGTAGGTTTGTACAAACATTTTTACACGTCCATCATATTTTAAAAACTAGATGAGGTCCAATCTGACTACTCTAAGAAGAATTTTTCTCTATGGAATTGGTGGCCGTAATTTATTTTACAACAGTGAAAATGTCATCATCTAGTGAGAATGGAGACCCTAATTAGCAGATGGAAGAGAAAGGGAAATAAATAATTTTCAATCTGTTGCTGTCAAGGTGTATTGGGTTATTTTATATTCTCGCAATCGTAGTGAAAAGTACAGTGTAACACACGGCGCGCGGCGTTAAAAACCCATTATAACTCGGTTTCTCTACTATTTACTCCCTCGCTAAAGCTCGCGAGTAAAACTACCTCGTATATAATGGGTCATTTTAGCCCCTTGTATAACAATCTACTATTAATTTCAGCAAGCTATAGCCGGGCCGGCTGCCAAGGAAGCCACCGCGGGGAGCGGGATGAAGACCTTTGGTGCAGACTGTCGAGAGAAAGAATAGTGGTGTTTTATGGAGAGATGGTTTGGGTGTGTTTTAGTGTCAGTATAGCTTCTGCTAGTTATAACCATAACGGAAAGCGGACGTTGCAAGGTATTAAGACAACTTGTACATCAAAAACAGTGGAAAGAGTGTTCATCATGGCTTAATTACTAAGAATGATTCAGTGTTTCAATATAAATATTTTATTAATTCAGTCATTAAGACTAGTTAGAGACAAATTGGTTATCTAACTAATCCGCCCATTGTTAGGCTATCAAGGAAAACTTTAAAATAAACTAACGTCTCATCAACATCTCAAATTATAATTTAACACATGATTAATATTGTTATATCGATTTTCGATGCGATTTTTTATCGATTAGTGTGACAAATTGTGTGAAGACCCCGTGTGGACTTTCCAAATAATGAACCGTTGGCAGCATCACGCACGCGAAACAAGCGTGAGAACGAGCAGATAACATTAACAACATCAAATTTTGACCTTTCTCCTACTGTAGTGACCCGTACCAATACCATTTTGCACTCCTTCAACTTCAAGATCATCAATAACCAACCTTATCCCAACTTGACAAGCCTTAAAATTTATTGCCTCAGGGTTTTTTCGATGGTAAAATGATGTTGGCTCAAAACGCGAGCGCGTGTCATCCCGCGTTTGCGTTCGGAAGCACTGACCTGCACCGCACCGCGATGTTTTGATTGGTTCTGACATTCAAATACAATCGATTACTCGTTTAATTTGAATCGATACCGCTCGTGATTTGCTCGTCAGGGAAATCGACGTTCACATTCGAAATTGGAACATTTTATTTTTTATGCAAATGTCTAGACAATGATGATACACTTATCAGAATTAGAATTGAGAATACAGTCATTTGAGAGTTACAATTGTTGCCAGGATGAAATAAATAGGATGTGTGAGTTAAGCAGACCGATATAAATTCACCTGTTAACATTTAATTACTGACCTATCAATTTACGTTAGAAGTTACACAATAGCTGACGTTATTAACAACAATAGATCCTTGAACCCGGCACAATCGTATAAATTATGCAACAATACTAATCGTACAACATGTCCGACGGACGCCGCTGCAGATTTCGTGACGGGAATAAAAATTATTACCATGCTCCAATAAGTTGATCGGTGTGCCAACTGTGTTGCGTCCGTTGACAATTTCGACACGAAACCTCTCTAAAACAATGACAATCATTAACCGGCCTGCCAATCAATTGTCGACTAGAAATTAATGATTTAAAATTCAAATTCGCGTGACTAATCATCGCCAAACGATACAAATAAAACAAGACCGTACACGCAAAAGTGAGTAAGTGAAAATTTGAATCGATTGCGGGCGCTGCGGAATCGAGACGAATCGATTCACCCCGTGAATTGTATTGCAAAGTGAATAGGCGGTGTGTCGCTACTATGACGGCCGTTGCGGCAAATGAACCGTTTTATATTGATCTCGTTTTTAATTGATACCTTGTCGCTGCAAGGTTGTATGCTAAACAAATATTGATAATGTCATTAATATCATTTTATTTAAAGTAGATGTTGAAATTAAAGCTCTCTTTTATTGAGGCGAATACTATATAGACACCGTTAAATTGAAGAATCTTCTATAACCAGTATTTGTATTTCACAATGTGAATCTTATGTCAAGCAAGACCGAATATCATCAGGAAGAGCATACGCAAATGAGCGTATACCCAAGTAGGCACTTATTACTTACATTAACGACTTGCGATTACCGAACATAAAAAGTCACATACCTAATCAAGCAATACTTTTTCACAGATCCCTCTCTAAGCGAATCCAATTAAAGCCTAACCAGCACTTACTTGAGCATCTAATTGAAAACTAATTAACTCAATATAGGTCATTATCGATTTAAATATAATTAAACATATAGAATCATTAAAGCCAATTAAAATACTCCTATTAATTAGCCGACGAGGCTATTAAGGTTTATTCTTTTCGCTTTAAGGTTTCTCGTTGACAAATTACGCGCGCGGTGCCTTTCATGGCGAGTTCGTGGCGAGAGGGCAATTGTCTCCGTACAATACGATTACACACACAGATAATTCTAGAAAAACCTTTAAAAGCAAATTAGAGAATGATTTATTACTGAACGGGTTACGAAATGTAACTGAGCGGTGTCGTTTAGGGTGTATATAGATGGTTTGTTTTTGGCAGTGCTGCGGTTTGGATTTTGGTAAAAATTAAACGTTTTTGTGTGTGTTTTTTGTGAGTATAACCTGTTGGAAGCTTTTGGTTTTTAGAAAAACAATGAAAAACGGATTATCTAAACCAGCCGCACCCAAAAACCCAATTTTAAGAGCTGCTCTGCACAATGCCGTTGTAATTTCTGGCTATTTAAGCAAAAGTAGACCTTACTTTTCAATAGTTGCTTAGGTATATGTGCATTCTTCTTTTATCCAGACCAAACAGGCTGATGATATCTCATCCAATTATTAAATCACACTATTTCAGTGGCCAGAACCTCGCTATACACGCGTCCTAACCGTCAAATATCTTTTCCGCCAGTGTTTCCCGATCGCGTGCCGTACCGCAATTTAAATGTGCTCCAAATTTGAAAATAATTTGTTTCGCCCCGATGACGCGCGGCCGTGCGAATTAGAACGTTTATTGGATGAGCATTTGACAGTGACAGCCTTGTTTTGATGTTTGACAATTATATTTTGTTATCTGTGGGGTTTCCCGCTCTGTCACTAATGTCACCTTACCCATCACTTTTGAACGCACAGGACATTGATGAAAGTTTTGTAATGTCGTCTTCGCTGCCCATGCTGTCACACACAGCTGATACGGCAGTTAAGTAAGTGGCAATATTTATGGATTGCGGAAATAAAATGAATCTGAGCAGTACAGTAAAGACTTGGTTAATTTAAAAGTAATTTGCTACTTGCTACCAACACCGAACATAATCAATTCTCGTATCTAACAGAATTATTTAAAACAAATCTACAGAAAACCTAAAAAGCGACTATTCCGATCCAGCAATCTGCTGCACCATCAAAGGACAGAAGGTGAACTAAAAAAGATATCAACAGTATAGTTACGGGTAGCGGTGGGTTCAGACGGCCAGCTAATGGCAGCCGTGATTGATGTTGATCGCTTGTCCTCGGCAAAAACGTGTGAACCCAGCTTAGTGGCTGTGCTCCAATTATTGCGTAACTCTTGGATGCTCTGTACGTTATCATTACGGTTGCTGCTTTATGAGGTGAGCTGATGTGAAGGATTGTTTAACACGAGTGGCCTTAGAGAGATTAGTTTCATCGACAGATGCAGTGAAATAGTAGTTGAACAGAGCGGCCACTAGGAACTTGTTGTTGAAGAGAATTGGAGGAAATAATGTGATGGAGTCAGGAGTAGACTCAATTGGGATAAATGCAGGAAGATAATGCGTAGACCACATTTTTCAATATTTCCATTCAAATCAATCTGCCTAGCCTATTAACTATTTAGGGGTGATTAGCTGAATCCTGTAGCCCAGTCACTGGGTAATACGATACCACTTGGTAAGACTGGTTGTCAGACTTTCTGGCTTCTGACGACGTAACGACTGTCAAAGATACACGAATTACAGCCGGGACTAACATCTTAACGTGCTTTCCGAGGCACGGAGGAGTCTCGGTATGTAAAGATCGTCACCCATCCACGGACCAACCTCGGTAAGCGTTGCTTAACCTGATGGATTGACGCGTGTGGCTGTTATTACTTAGCCATATTTCTACTCACACACTGTAGATTAGGTAGATACCATAATGTAGTTCAAAAATACCACACCATTAAATAAAAAACCGTGTTTACTTGTCTACCTGTCCAATGTTTGTTTGCATCACGATTGCGTTCTCACGTCTCAATCACACAAAAAACCAACATCTACCACAAACAATTAATCGTTACTAACCCAAATAACCACGGCCCATTACCCAGTAACCAGCAGATAACCATCCATAGTAACCCAAAGGTTTATGGTGTACCAAGCAACGTTGCCAAACCGCCACTTAAGTTCACGAGCCGGAAAATAGTCGACGAAATATAGAAACTGATTTAGAATCCATTTTGAAAATACTACGCAACTCTATGTAAGATCTGGGTTAAAAATTTGCCCGTGAAATTATTTAAACTAGTGCTGAATTGGTTTGATTAGCATTCATCTTGGATTTAGACAGCTAGAGGTTTGAAAACTAGAGGTGCTGATGAGATTATTGAGTTTTGCAGGTGGCGATTGAGGCATTTATTTTTTTATTATTTGATATTATAATTATATTACCTACATTTTTTTTTTAAACTTAGCTCCACACTAGGAATTTCTCCTGTATCGTGGGTGCGTTTACAAACATTTAAACTCACATACACAAACAGCCAGACCCGGAACAACTACTTGTAGGTCATACAAATATTTGATCCATGCCGGAATCGAACCCGTGACCCGCAGCGCAGCAGTCAATCGCTTAACCACTGCGCCAACCGTGCCGTCAAATTTAAAGAAGGTTCTAAATTTTATTATTTTAATAATATTTTATATCGTTTTTTTTTGTAATGTTTTCTTAATGTGAGAACGTTGTAGGCTTAATGGACTGTAGCTTTGTAAACCATTTTCTATTTTGTTAAGTACTTGGTACTTGTTGACGGGCCTACACTGTCCTCCCATACCTACTAACACTGTAACTTGAAAACATTGTAAAAGCCCATTATTTATAAAAGAGTAACCGTGGAGTTTCTTGCCAGCTCTTCTCCATAGGAAACGACCAATTGGAACCGTGCACCTAGCTTCTGACGTTTCATAAGTGCCCATGTAGGCTTATGTGAAATAAAATATTTTGATTTGGATTTGATTCTAAAAATTAATAATATCCACCTGACGATCCAACGATGAACCGTTAGCGATGCATACAAATAGTTTTTCAAAGTGCCCATGTAGGTTTATGTGAAATAAAATATTTCGATTTTGATATAATTTTGTTGTCGTAGATGTCAATTAATATGCGGTATTGACCACTTTTCATCAGCTGTGCTGTCTGATTAATTTGTTGACCTATCAATAGAGAGTTGTTGAAATCATAATGTAATGATATTACTATCCAGGGGTCTACTCCGAACATAAATCCGAAGTATCGGCCGAATGTTCGGCCGTTGCTTGACTACGGCTAACTATGGCTGACTACGATGAATGAAAAAAAAAACGACAGTCAAAGAGTTAAGCCAAAATGAAAAATGTGAATTTAAGTCGGGTGGGGGGAGTCAAAGTCAAAAAAGGAAACTATGGCAGTTATAAAACGACCGAACATTTGGCTGATACTTCGGATTAAGACCCAGGCTAAGGTAAGCCGATTTATAAGATGCTACAGGTTGAAAATTTTTACATCTTTACTGAGTACTGTAAAAGGTGAAAAATGCGTAAATATCCCAATGCAACTAAGCTAAAATAGTATTAAGTGTTAATCATAAGCCTTCAATTCAATTCTGAGCAGATGCGGTTCAATATCTTTTTAATACTTACTGCATCAAGTACTTACAGTAAATAACTAAAATGTACAAAAAATAAATCTATCAAGCAACAAGCACAACAATCAGCCGTTCAGTCCGTGGGTTCGAGTCGCGTGCGACGTATTTACATACAAACGGGTGCGCAGGCGCACGCCACAGTTAATTACACGACACGAGACTAATTGACGACCGCCCGCTAACGATCACCGCTAACCACTGAGCTCAAGGGATAAAATAGCTCTTTTTATGTTTTAATTAAATAGTTGTACTGGGTCTTCAGTTTAATGCCTATAATATTTTGTAGAGATAGTGTAAAAATAAAAAAATACTCAGGAATATCATATATTTAGTAGCATCTGGTGGGCTTTTAAGAGCATGTTATACTGGTTTTAATTCATATTAATTAGCCGATCGTCGATCTGAACCCATCCATGCTCATAATTCAATTTATCTTCTACAAAGGCGCTTTGTCAATTTTAGAAAAATCTATAACTTTTGTCTTTTTCTTTTATATAACCTACTTTATTAACCCAAAGACCAGACCTTGATTACATAACCTTGGTAGCTATTGTGAGTCGAGACATCCTGCGCCGGTGTCCACCCTTGCACAAGCCATTGTCGGTCAGTTCCACTTGCATTCATACAAATTGTTGTTACGCAAGAAGGAAATTGTCGTTTGTATGGACTAGTAGGTTCAGTACGGTCGCCCTTGTTAGAATAAATGTAGCGGAAGATTGATTGCTAATCGAGAATTGTTTAACAGAATTGAACGAGTTTTCTTTAGTTACGGAGTTTTCAGAACATTACGTATGAAATATAGTAATAATTATTAGTATCCGACGAACGCGTTCACACCCACAGACACCCCAAATCACCTTCCCTCTCTACACACAACACACATCACACTCATATACACATTACATACTCATACCCACATTACACACTCATACACGTTTCCCATTACAACACATCACACGAGCTTACTCACACACTATTGCTGCTGTTACGCGTTTTGGCTTCCCTAATTTTGTAAAATAATCTTAGCGGACGAATGGATGGCCGAACACAGGATTTTCCTAGCATCGGGGTCATTATTCACAAAAATTGAGCACAAATAATGTAATATCATATTATAGTAACCTGCATTGTATTTCTTCTTTTTGCTAAATAAAAATTATTTTTACTTCTTATTCTTCTTATAGAGACTTCAATAACTTCCTTTGTAAATAAATAGGTATAACATCTATTAGTCTACTACTTCTTCTCTTCTTATACGGAGATGGCATGAGAATTGATCACGACGCATAGATGTTATTTTCCGTTTGAGTGCAAGTTTTGCTTCACCGTATGTTTAATGCTTACTTGGTTTGTACAAAATGAATATTAATTTACTTAAGATTTATTCATGTAAGTTTGCGGAAGATTTTAAATACTGTGAGACACGCGAGTTCAGCCGAAAACTAACTTTGTTTAGTACGCATCAACAAAAAAAGTATAACGGATGATTATGCGTGCTGATCGAATTATCGGTGTGCATCTCCCGGACATTGGCGATATCTACACATTGGCATGTTTATATGCAGGTTACGAAGTCCTTATGTTCAAAAAAATAAAGTTCAATGTTGCTCAATTATTGTGCAGTAACACTGGTAGGGCTGAGGATGGATCGAGTTAGAATCGGAATTAAAGCAATTATCGATATTAATAATCGATCACGGTATGAATTTTTTTAACCTAAACATTTGGGTTTTAGGACGCAGTAGCGTTTTAACGCGTTTTTTAACATTTTTCCATTATAGAAATCTATGGTATTTAAAAAAAAAATCGTTCTTACTTCAAAAGTCTTCAAAACCAATCAATATGTCACCAAGCAATTTTTCATCTGGCAACGAATTTAAAATAAGAACATTAATAATCAGATGTTCCATATCGATTCAAGTTGGTCTGACTAATTATATTTGAATAAGGTGTCAATCGATTTATCGTCATTTTAATGAAGTCACGCAAAGTTTATAAATCGCCATTTATAGCTGACGAAAAGTTTTAATTATGTGTTCATGTTTATTGAAGAAAGGTTGAAGACCTCTGGGTATTGTAATAATTGGTTTCTGGTCAGGTGTCGTGCCTTGAATGAGGTCGAGCTGAAGTTTCAAGGTCCTGGGTTGGGATTCTGGACCTAGGTTGTTTAAAATTATCTTTGTTTCCTATGTGTATTTAGATTTATAACAAGATTCCTAACCAAATTAAAGAACCTCCAATGGTCCGCTTCAGAAGGGCTTTACGCAGATGGTTCATTGAGATTTTCTTCTATACTATAAAAAAACTCCTTCAGTTTAAATTAAAATTATCTAATTTTATACTAAACATTTGCATGTTATGATTAAATATATGTTAAGCTATTATTATAATACCATTGTAAGAACGTTTGTAACCGTAATTATGTGCAAATAAATCTTTGAATTTGACTTTGGATTCATATTCGAGGGGTCAAACAAATGTGAATTTGTAACATGACAGTGATGCAGCAAGTCAGAAATCGTCAACCCGTCTTCAGAAAGCGTGGTGATCAATGCTAGTGCCTTCTGTGTATGAGAAGATGCATTTACCCTTCTGTGGGACAACAATAGGCTGGTGTTATTATGTCTCATTGGTGTTAAATGTAATCACGTGGATATAAATTGAAGTATTTCACTTAAAATAATACCATAATAAGGTTTACGAAGTTAACGTTTTATAAACGCCCGTCTACAACCACCAATGGTCCTTGATACGATTTGTTGAAATTTACATTTCCGATTTTCTGTTTTCATTTCCTAATAATTAGAACGAATCGCATAACTTGAGTTTAGAAAATAAGTGCTTGTTAAATTAATGATTACGCAGATTTTTAATTACTGGCTGTTTGTACTGCCTTTGTACCTTTGAGATTAGAATTACTTTTTTTATCTAGAATATGAAGTACTCATACAAACCTAGAATAAATTATATTTTTTTGTAAATTTTGACGTTCAAAAGTGCCATAAATGTGCCTATTTGAAATAAATAATTTGACTTTGACTTTGCAACCATTGTATTTATTTCGACATTAGGCCATTTTTGAAAGATTTAAGGAGTATGTAAGGATAGTAGCTGGTGGTATTCTGTAGTTTCTGCCTGCCATCGGGAGAACGCGTGAGTTTATTTATGTATGTTAATGACAGTTGTCACATTACCCACTAAGATTTCAGACATTATCCAGCCTAGACAGGCCTATGTATACATAATCAGCCTATAATGTTCCCACTGCTGGGACACAGGCCTCCTCTCTGTGAGGTAGTGGGCCGTAATCCACCACGCGGGCCCAGTGCGGGTTGGTGGATGTCACATATATTATGTCTTCGAATTTTTAGTTCTAGGACATGCCGGTTTCCTCACGATGTATTCCTTCACCATTTTGAGGCCACCGTTGACAGGCCTGAACGATGTTAGGTAGTAGAAGTTTTGTAGCTATATTCAGGCTTCAGTGAGACACGTGGCTTTACACAAAGTTCGATTATTACTACTTAGAAACTTAATAATATAAAAATAATAAAACTTTATTGCTATAAAAAGATTACAAAGGTTTTAACATTAGCCCCAAACTAGGCAAGCCGTATCTTGGGAACCAAGAAATTTAGACTTTTACTCTCTGTATGTCTCAAATCGTTTTCTTATTATTATGTCTCAAATCGTAATTTTCTTGGTAGACTCCTTAATATTTCATAACCCTGGTTTGAACCAAAGGTCTTAAGAAGTTGGAAACGATGTGCTGCTGAGTTTACCGACATGGTCTTGCCACTTTTTCTCCCCAGTTAAATACTAGGAAAAGAAAAGATTTTTGGGGCCGTCCTTTGTAATCATTGTCAGCTCGTTTGGTTTAAGTATGTATTTTAAAGTTTAATAAGATATTTGCTAGATATTTACCTTGCATCCTTCACAAGTGAATGCGCCGAAATGGAACCCGGCCGCCGGTTCCCCGCATACTTTGCACTTTTGGTTCATCTGGAATAGACAAGAGAATAGGGTTAGGTTTTGTATAAAGAAGGATACAAAAACACTCAGACAACTGCTACTGATGGAGAGTATAAATTGGCAGTATGAAATCTTGGGCTTTCATTTGTATTTAGGGAGTTCTTGTGGTGATTTTAAGGGTAAGATTTGGGAAAAAGTGTATGAAAACGTAAGACATAGGGAAAAAGGGTAGGATTACCAAAAAGGTGTAATGTTGTCACGGGATAAATGGATCTGAAATGCTAAAAGGCCTTAGCAGCATCTAAGGATTGGGCTAAATATCTGATCTTTTAGAATAAAAAAATATACAAAGTATGAAAAAGCATTTAAAAAATACACTCGCGGCGCGCACTGAACTAACCAATATTGTTGCTCTTATCGCTCGACATAAACGAATATGCAACTGAAAATCCGCCACAGAAACCCAATTCACTGTTAATATGCCGTGACCGAGATCGGCCATTTTCCAATCAGTCATTTAGTTGTTAATTTCGAAGAGCATGGGGCATGTTATTGGTTGCATATGCGATAAAATCGTTTTGTATGTATCGATTAAACGATATTAATTGTTGCGATTTATTTCTTAAGCGTTACGTGTCGCGCTCTACGAGTTCTATATTTGAAAACTTACTGCGACGCATTTAGAAAAGTTTTTTTTTACGCATTGACATAAAATTCTGTTTTATCTGTATTATTGGTGATTTTCTTTTTATACGATCGTGTTCTAAGTCACCATTAGTATTTTTCTTGCCATATGAGGTAAGCAGACCACAAAGTGAATGCCTACAGTCAATCCGTCGGCATCGCTCAAAGTCGACAGCAAAAAAAACGTAAAACAACTTTTTAATTTGCATAAAATTCAGAATGAATAAACTTTAATATGCATAAATGAACAATTTTAATTAAATCGAACTTATTTTGCACAAAATGACGGCCGGTTCGTATAAAAATAACAATAAAGTCGTAAGTAGTGCTTCTTTTGTCATCGTGGAGTTATTGTAATGGCAGTATCACATTTTAATGGTTCTTTCAACGGTTTTTACACTTTTTAAGCTCGTAATATAATGTAATGAGCATTGTAAATCCAGAAAAACGTCTGTTATTAACGTAATTATGTGATTAACACTGAAAATATTTAAGAGTTGAAGTAAAAGGAGGAGTTATGAGCTGACGGCTACCATGTAACGATGGCCACAATGTCAGATCGTTAAAAGAACCCGGGTTGGTTGGGGATCCTTGAGCAAGCCAAACTAATGTGTCATTTAGGATCCATTTATTTATTCACCCACAATAAAGTAGTTTTTAAGAGTAAGGCTAGTGTCGTCACCATCATTTGCATACTTAGTGTAGCGATTTTCTGGTTTCCAACTTCTGTAACTCTTCGGCTACCTTAGTACGTATCATAATGATTTCTCAGGATTAAATTGGATTCATATATTTTGATTCCTGATTGCCTTTTACGCCATCTGTTTGTCATCGGCGTTGATGACGTCTTGCCATTGAAATGATGTCATGATTTTGGCTAAGGGATTTTACCTGTTTTTGTCGGAAGCCAATTGTGGTAAAGGACCTTTAAAGGAACTATAAATGACTACCTATATCTACGAAAGAGTCTGAGATGACCTTGTTCAAATGATCCACAGTTTAAAAAGTCTTCAATCTTATCCCACTGCTGGACTTGGTTCTTAATTGTACTACTACATACGGAATCCCGTAAAAATAACTGAAATACTAACCAAATGTTGAAACAAGTCCCGCGCGTCAGTGTGATAGTAATCGGAGATAATATACTGCGATGCAAAATATGAAGAAAGCATTTTGGGTAACTTGTTTTAAAGTAATTAAAGTTTATGTTATGAGGCGCCTAACTGTATATGGGAAAATACTTGTAATCAATTGTATCTATCTTTAATATCAATGTACTTTATATTGATATTAAAGATAGATACAATTGATTACAAGTATTTTTGAACTTGAACCCTCCTTAATGACAAAAGGGTCTCCTATTTTAAACACTAGTAGCATTAACAGAGCCTCTAGGAAATACTTGTGTTCATCCTTAATCCAGCGCGCAAACCCCGCTGATTGGTAATTCTTTTACCACAATACTATTAACTGCTTGCCGACCCGATAGAAGAACAGCCTATAACATTAGGTAACACAAGAATCAGACATTGCCAAAGACAGCTGATAGCATTTCCCCTAAAACAAAAACATTTCCAATACTACACAGTTGCAAACGTACAGAACATCACGAGATTTATCCGAAGACACGGGAATAAACTTTGAGAAAATTCCCGAGATTCCAATCGCGACAAAACGAACAAAGGCGAGTTGGCAACGAAGTAATCCGTTTATCTAGCAAGCGGGGATCGGCAGAGATGCAGGTGGATGCGTACGCGCAGGGTACCAAGAGAGACTTAAAAAGTTGGAAGCGCTAAAACAGTAAAGGATTTTTTTGAGGTTGTGTCTACGAGTACCTTAAATGCTGCATTGATCATAGCTTTACATGTGTGACTGTGTAAGTACGTATAATATGCTTAATCAGATCAGGAAGTTTTAAAGGTCGGTGACGGTATAAGATTGAATAGGTCTAATTTATATGAATGTTTTATAGAGTAAGGACTCTATAATTCATTCATATAATTATATTAGGACAATTTTTTTAGCAGGTGTGAAACGACACTCAACTTGTGTTAATAATTTTTTTCTACTAAAATATTTTAAGAAAACAAAAAAAAGAAAGAAAATACGTTAAACATGCGGTTAACATGACGCAAAGAAAGAACATAGATACAAAGAGAACAAGTAGAGGGAAAATATGCGTCACACCCACGCAAAATGGCCACCGCTCCGCATAATGCTGCGACCCTATTCGAGACAGAGCCCCAGCGCTGGTTTTCAGCGACAGCCGGCGTTGACGTGATGACGTCGACCGGTGCAGCACACAGTGAGATTATATATTAATATTTAAATATAAATATATATTATATATATTTTTTTTGATTATATTTTATTTGTTTGATGTTATGGTCTCAACAATAATTATGGGCTCTTTCCCTGTTATAGAAGAACAGACTAATAGAACTGTTGACAATATCACTCTTACGGTTGACACTTTTTCATAACAAGCCTTCACCTTGTCCATACTATCAAAATCATAGATTTAGTAAATACTACTATCAAAATATAACGTTGCTTTACTTACTAAGTTACTTACTATCAAATTATAATCACCAAGCGGTTGAACGACTCTTTATACGCGACCAGAGGGCTGGCCTATTTTTAGGCCAAAGAATCAGCATTGCTATCCAACGTGGCAACCTTGCCAGCCTTTTGGGCACTTTTCCCGCTGACAGCGATGGGAACTAATTTTTTGATGCCCAATGAGCTCTTCCCCTTTCTGTTATTTTTATTTTCCTTCATATACTTGTACATAGTATAAATATTTTAGTGTTAGGTTATATTTAAATATATGTAAATAAAAAAAACACAAAATTAAATGATATAAAATTCTGAAGTTGTATAACATTATAATAATTGTCTCGACACTACTTCCTCTGTTGTCAGTCGACGTCAACGTGAGGTAAATCACGCAGCATGTGATTATATCCTATCGCCTATCGCACCTCGAATCGTGCGCAGCTCTAAATTAGAACAATGGCTTTCAGGGGTCAGCAGAGTTTCAGGTAAAATGTCTATATGGTTTGTTTGGAAATTAGGTAACGTTTAACGCCCATTGTTAGGTATACAAACAAAATATCGCCGTTTGTTATAAGAGGAATATTTTACAGTCACTTACGTGTTAAAGCTGTTAAAAACGATGTGAATTTAAATATAACTATTAATACAGCATGTAGACAACTCAGCTTGTAATTTTTCGTTTATCTATCACTGAAATTATATTATGTTCGTATCAAGATTAGCACACTTAAAACGGTGATGTCACAGTGTTGCGCACATGTAGGGAACGATTTCAATAATCACCGCATCACATCACGTAATCACCGATAATTGGCCCAATCAACCGCATCCATAAAGGTTGGATCACATTTGAGTAATTATCATTTTATTTAATATAAAAGGCACAAGAATAAATGGCCTGTGTGCTATATTCGACAAAAAAAAAAAAATTAATAAGCGTTCCATATTTTTCAATGAAGGGATTGGATCGAAAAGATTGTCATTGACTGTCCACGACGTATGTTTAAAAAATATTTTAATTTTAACACGTCAAGGTCAATGGCCTCATAAATGCAAAATTCAGCGCCAGCGCACACGGCCCGAATAATCTCGATATCCGTCCGTGTAACTCAACGCAACAGATCGATTCCCTTACTACATGACTTAATTAATTCTCGCTTGCGTTCATCTTTTTAGGGCACTCCTTAGATGATAAAACACAAAAGGAAAACCAACCATAAAATATCAAAATAAAGTTGATATTACTGTGAACCAATTCGGAGTTTATTCAAGCAAATAAATTGAATGTTCATGACAAGTCTCGAGTTGCGAAAGCTTCGCAGTCGAAATGGCTGTCACCGTTGTCAGTCCGTCTCCAATCATATATCTCGTTTATAATCTGGAAATGCAATTAGCATATTAATCGCTTCATATTTCGATGATTAAAACCGTCGTTTTATTTAAATCGATTTCAGTTTGATTTATATTCGAATAGAATGCCGGATTTTAATCCAAACATGTGTGATTCGTTATTATTATACCGAATAGTTAATTTTAGTATAATACCCATTTTGTGTTTTAATAAAAATCAATTTGGACGAGTCAATTTGTTGACAAGTATTATGATCTGATCATTTTAATGGCCACCGATTCACTGGCATCGCCGACATCAAACTAGCTGGAAGTCTGTTAAGTCAAGATCGATAGTTAAATCCCTGAAAGCGCAGGAGACAGTAGTCGCACTCTCTTCTTAAAATATATCATTTCATAACATTTATTAACACCGGCTTCTGTATTTAAATGATATCGTAAATCGCTTCACTGAAACGTGTCGATATTACAATCTTTAGAATCGTGGTGAAATCCATTAAGTACTGAATATGTGCACTCTTAAAGACATTAAATCTTGTACTGCAGGAGGACCAATTTCCGCACTAACGGTCGCACTTTAAATCAAAATTATCGGTTTTATAGGTTCCATTAATACATATGTTTTTGTATAGATCGAGATTACGTACTACGAGAGAACATTATTTATGTAATATACAGAATGTTGGACGTAGATGAGTTAATCAGCGAATTAACGCACACAAAAACACTGAACTTTAAATGCCACGCAGCACCAACTGGTGAGAATTGCAATAAATTGTAACAAATCCGTGTACACTATGCTATAAACATCTCAAGATACTGCTTATGGGGTAGAGCTTCTAAATCTACATATTTAAACGTTCCCGGGGCAGAACAGCGAACTGTACGCGTTTCCTGTAACGGTACGAATATTAATATCCGCAGTGTCGACTACATTTCACACCAGATTGTCTTCAAGACATGCTTTCAGAGCTTCATCAATAACTTCATTGCTGTGTGCTTGCTTTAAGACAAGTTTATATTATTATTAGAGGGTCACTTCCTGTAATGGTGCGCGCACAATATCTATAGCCATACATATCTTACTCCAGAACTGTCGATGTTACGGTAGACGTGTTATTTGTATCGTGTGAAAGACGACGCGGCCTGTCATTTGGCGTGACCACCATTATCGACGCGGCTCGGCGGTGACCTCGTGGGAATGTATGGGGTTTATGGGATTCTGAGGCAGGGTTAACAGGTGCATTTGTGGAGGCAAGCGCTGACTGATGGCATGTCGTAATGGTGGATTGAAGTGGTATTTGTGATGTTATTCCTGTGGAAGATTGTGGCTTCATAGATAATGTTTGGATTAGAAATGTTATTTGATCTTTGGTTACTGTATTAGTTTTTAGAAATAATGGTGGATATAAAAGAGCTAAACTAAACAAGTCTTCAAAAATATCTTGCTCTGTCAAATCGAAAGAATAATCACTAGCTACAATTTCATAATCGTGATGTTACAAACAGATCACCGTATCTTAAAACTAATCTAGATATCACAATATAAATGAAGTCAGTAGACATGTTTTCTCCGATGCATAAACTTGTATTTTGACGGGCACACGTCACAGCTGTCATACGGTCGTAGTTCACCACGAACGTGAAACTAATTTGATACTACATTAATGTAATGGGCAGACATTTGAGAACCTTTGAACCGAAACATGTTATAGTATGAGAAATATTTAGAGCATATTTTTTGCTTGAAGATTGTTGGAGAAGATTGTTGGAGAATATTGCTTAAATAGACATATGCGTATGAGTACATGGAGTTTTTGTGTTAATAAGTTACTCTTAAAGTCTCGAGTAGTAATCTTAAAATAAAGTTTAACATATTTACTGTTATAAATTCAAATGATAATGATATAAATAATACTGATTATGAAAAAGACAGTGTAGACACTATTTCCAATCAATTAGTTTCTAAACATGACACAAGAACAACCAACCAGAGAGAATTAAATAATCTTCACCCAATCGAAATAGAAAGAAAAGTAGCCAATACTTATAGAACCCCATATTTTCCTCCAATTCCCATAGCTTACCAGAACAGGCAAGGTTCTCACAAAGACAAGTACAAGCAGAGTTATAAGTGAGCGAGACGAATGTGTAATGGCGCGGGAACCGAACCGGTGAGGCTACGGAGGACAAAACATGGAGAGAAAATGTATTTAAAGCCGAGGTGGATAGTAGAGCAAAGTGCGGGTTATTGTCAAAAGGACAAGTAATAGAATAGTTTATATTGATGATTTTGTGTGTTTTTGAAGTGATTTTGGTCGATGTGAAAAATATTCTCATCAATAATTATGTTCTATTATTGTTCTCAAGTGACATTTATTTATGTATTTATCGATAATAAAGTTTATTTAAACCTAATTAGGATATTGATGTTACATTATCAGAAAAAAAATAGCCCATTATGTTAAGTTTCTTTATAAATTTCGTCAAGGGATCTCAAATAAAATACATAATCATTTTGCTAAGAACTAAAATGTAAACCATAAAATGAATTCCCTTTACCATCTCTAAATTACGTTGCTGGCTCTACATAGAGTCCGCTCTACTCTTGATTTCGTTTTGATAGGTGTTAATTTGTCATGCTCTTGTGGTTCAAGCGCATTATACCTGTTAACCGTAACAATATTATTACGAGCCGTCTGTTTGTCTGTCCGTATGTCATCTTTGAAAACTATACTAAATTGCTAAGTTACTTTTGTAGATAACGAGGTTTTTATTCGACGTGTTATTGTGGATTGAAGAAGTATTGTAACTAAAGGAATTATGGACGCATCATTTCCTGCACAATAAACAGCCAAAGATGAATGAATGATATGTCGTAAAAGTAAAGTAATATAATAATGAGGTTTATTGGTTTTATCTATTAAGTTATTAACCAAATCACGATTATTGATCATTATCATAAAAACCGCTATAATATTAAACGCAAAAGCGCTTCTGTTGGCAATTTTTTTAATGAATGCAATTTCAAAAACATTAAACAAAATGTCAATTCACAGTCATTACCTAGCGTTACAAAACAGAACTAATGAAGTTGAAGTAAAAGCAACAAAATAAAATAAGCAACAAATGTAAAGCGTACTGCGCAAGGACATCAAAAGGACCGAAGTTCAAAGGTACTCCTGCACATCGCAACGTGTACAAATGTCCAATTAAATTGATCAATCGGTACACGCAGCTTCAATTAGTGTAATAACATGTGGAGAACAGTTCAATTAATATTGCCATTTTAATTGGTCTAGGTTTACTAAGACTTATGCTAAAATGTGTACATGTAAATTATCAAGATTATTTCTGGAGAGATAAGTAGGTATTTCTTTTTTATTTGTAAAGTGTTTCATTTTATTAATGCTACTAGTATTCAATTAAAATCGCGTAGGTAGTGCTTATATATTTTTAGCTTTGCTGAGAGCATGTTGATTGTGTAAGCTATTCGATGATTTTAGCTTTAATAAATCAGTGACTTGGGTTTTAATCGTATCACAGACATTTTATGAAGCTAGAAAATCTTCTGAGTACGAGAAAAATTAAAAAAATACTACGTACAATAATCTTAGTACACACACCTATACATTAATTACAAACAGTTTCATTACAACGGCTACCGTTCTTTGAATGAAAGATGCTCACTCAATCATTCTCCTTTACTCTCGTTCATTCGTTCACGAACATGGAACAGTCATTGTATGCACGTGTTATACAGTAATTAATTGTAATTTGTAATTAATACTTGGCGCTAAAGCGTTATTTTTCCGCGCTGGTTGAGCGTTGGTTACACTAATATGATAATTGACGGTTAATGGGGAAATTGCTTTGTTTCTTTGTTATCTTATAATTACTTGAAAACTATACCGAGTATGAGAAAAGCTATGAATCCTATGAGGAGAAGAAAGAATTAGGTTATGATGATACGTGAGGTGTGGCACCTATATCAGTTTAAAAAAATCGAAATATTTTTTCTCACGTCCGCACAAAATGTCACTGCGTAATGTTGTAAACTCATCTCGTGAAATGTTACCTTAACCTATAATATGGTTAATGATGAATGAAATAAAGATTTGTAAAGAGATATACAAAGAAAAGGTCATCAATAAAAAATGGGCACACATAAAGTCAACGATTTTTCATTCGATTATTTGTCATATCAAAAGGGGCTCACCTCTGATGTTAAACGATTCCGTTAACCAATCGATTATCAATAAAAACGAATGATTAATCGTTTCTAATTGATATAATTCATCCCTTTTGGCAGCGGGACGTCTGTCACGTGACTTGTCAGCGTGACACGCCATTTTTTGACAGCCCGTGACAAATTGTTGTGACAAAATATTTCAACAGTTGCGTCAATCGGTATTAGAACAACCCTCATTATAAAGAATCCCACGTAGTTCGACAATAATAACTTTTCTCCCTCCAAGATATTTTCACTCTTATACCATTGTGTTAAAATTCAAAATATAACAGAAACCGTTTGGCGATTGTAGTTCAAAAGTAAAATGCAAAGGGACCAATGACGTTGCGCAAACAATTCAAATTTTTGGAATTCGAATGAATGAATTTGAGTTTGGAATTGTAGACGGTTATTGATCATCTGTAAGCAAGTTATGCTTAGTATTCGATGACTTGGAACTTCTGATATGCAGATGCATATTGCGTGCATTTTGAAAGAACACAATTTGTTATTAAAAGAAAAATGTTTCATCGACATCTGCTCAACAGTGCGGAATGACAAACATGAGCTGGCTGATATTCAAAAGTTACAGTTAGTTGAATTTAGAATTTATTAACATTTTATTTATGCCGCTGTTCGTTGAATTACTATAGTTATTACATACACTATTGCTGCTATATATATCTGTAAAGGTTAAAATTGAATATTTACTTTTGATACAGCTGACATCTATGACGAAAACTTCAAACAGACATTCCCGACATAACTTATCTTCCCATCAACGATTACCAGCGAAAAATCAAAAGAGAATTAATTCATTAACCTCTATAGAACCATCAGATGTCTCTTAAAAATGTCAATAGACGGACAAATCCCATTATATTAGATACGGATTTAAATAATAGACTAGATTAGACCTTTCTACATCTATTATATTATTGTTAAGTTCGGCGTCGACCTTTGACTCTGGAATCAAATCGATGAGTGGTACATTCGGAGTATTATGATGTGCCGCGGCTTCACTTGACTAGTTTTTTGTTATTACTGCTATTGTTTGATGTAAGTTATACTTTGCTAGGTTTTGAGTAGGAGTTTTGCTAGTGCGTTTTTTTGAGATTATGGTAATGAAGTTTTATTGTTGTTGTTGTTGTGTTGTTGTTGTTGTTGTTGTTATTGTATTGTGTTGTGTTGTGTGTGTGTTAATTTACGAATGGAACTTAGGTAATGTCATAAAAAAGGAGTGGGTAGTATAGTTTTGTGCAAACCATGATTTTAATGAACACCAGAATTCATCATCAGTAGTTTTAATGACCAAGTAAAAATGCTAATAAGCTAGTGGTTGAAAACTTTTAGCCTGTAGGACAAAAAGCGACGAATATTGACTATTGGTATGGACGCACCAACAGAACAGTACCTTAAACTGAACTGGACGTAATGCTTAGTCACCGGCTCGCTTCCCATGACAAGTGACCTGTGTCTCAGTGGCTATCTTAGTGGAGCATCGCGATGTCAGTGATAGCAATATGTAGCGATACTATTTGTGAAATAGATCCTTTATTAGATGGCGCCAGACGATAAAATGAAAACAGAAGATCAGTAATAGAAGATGCTGATTTTTCTTTGTCATCGCCATCATATACAGGCATGCTTTCCTATCATTACCAGTGATAAATTTATTTGACATCTTAAAAGGCATCTTTATTTGATCCGACGGCATTATTACAGTTATCTACGGCTAACGAAAGAGTTGTATTATTAATTAATTTACATCAAAAGGTTTCAACCAGAGACAAGCGTATCTAAAAACTAATAAGCATTTTCATAGTTAATGAGATATAGAAACGGTTATAAAACCTCTATAATATTAAAATGACTCCTGTTAATTTGGGCGACAGCTGCTTCATTACACTAATATCCCATCCACTACACCCGGAAAACGATCAAATGACATCACTAACAAATCTAATTTAAAAACATGAATACATTACTACTATGAAGTCGTCAAAGTAAGCGACTGTCAAGCGTGTCATTGTCACTCACAATGGCTGCACCGAACCGATTCAATTAATAATCGGATCGGAATACAATGATATCGATACCCACGCAATCAAGTACATTCGTTGTCGTTGAAAAGTATTATGTAGTGGTTTGGACTGATTAATTAATCTATTTACATCTGCAAGAAAGCCGTGCTAAAGTCAAGTGGTATTCTTTTGTATGTGTAGGTGCAATTGTTGTTAGGACGAATATCGGCTTATGCGTTAGGCCTCAGCGGGCCGAGCACGGGCGTGTCAAGACGTTTGTGACAAGACATGATAAATTATGTCATGTCAATTTGTACTAGCATTTTATGACAAAACAGTTTTATCGCTCAAACTGTGATAAAGTGTGACTCAAGTCATGTCACAGTAGGCAGTGCTCGCCCCGCTGTATTGTCCTATATTGAATACGTATCTAACCGGGTATTAGATACGTCATCGTTTCTTCAGGTATAGTTTAATGTCTTAATAATTGTAAACAGCTGGCACTCAAATCAATAAGCTTCAATAATATGGTTTCAAGTGAATTGAACAAGCAGGTTTTGTGAATACTAGCCGCAAAGTAAGAACGTTTTCCTTTAGCTTTTACTATCTCAATAATAATAAACCTTTTCCATTCAGATCAAAGAATGAAAGTAACGTATGAATGCTCGACCTTTTGCACAAGTCGTAAGACTTTACTCAGGAAATGGTTTGTATTGGTGCAGGCTAACTCTTTACTGTTTATGACGGACATTACTACACATCAAACAATGAAAATATCGCAACAAGCTAGTCGGCCGACTTCAAATACCCAAACACAAAACACTAACTATTTATTAACAATACATGCTCATTACTTCAAATAGAAGAAGAAATTAACATGCAAAAATTTGCAATAACAACCGTTGAGGAAATAGTTAAACTAAAAAGTCTTATCACCGCAGCACCGCTTCGAGCATAAACCTAAAAGTTGGCGAATAGTAAAACAATTTGCACTAAAAAGGTTTAACAATGAGTAATTGTGTCGGGCGTGCGAGTAAAAAAACGCAAGTGTCGGCACATGAAAGGACAAAGGCGGCCTGCGCGCACGCCGAAACAAATGCCGTCGTAAAACAGATCTATTCGCAGAAAAGAAATTTTGCACAAGTTACGCTTTAGCGAAGCATTGTGCTGGCCTTTAGAGTTACCGCTCAACGGAAAGCTGCTGAGAAAATGTTGCTTTTATAGCTACCAGTGCTTACTGTAAGACAGATCTAAGTACGTCTGTACTATCACGCTTATGGCTAACAGGTGCAGCAGTAACTAATACTGTGGAAGCAGCTGAAACCATGTTTGAAGAAAATGTGTAGTTTAAAGGTATTGTAAATATTTCTGGCATTGTGTAATGAACACAGAAGCAATATATCTACGACGTATTCCAATTATAATAAATCAAAGAAGAGATTCAAGAATCTGAGACTAAAATTTTCAATATTCATTATTTACAGTTTTTCCTTGATGATGCCTGGTGAGTTAGTGTAAATACAGTTACACTAACTCACCCGGCTTCATCAAAGAAAAACTGTTATGTTATATTGTCTCAAGACCATTGGTTGTTGAATCTAGTAAGATGCCTTTGCTAATCAGTGTGCAGGCTTCTAATGATAGGGATGACAATGTAGATGACGTACATATATTCCAAATGATCTCCGACGAAGCGATCAATTTTCAAGTATGTATAAATCTCAATACCAGCCCATTGACAGATGACGTCACCCCAAAAAGCCGGATCCTCGACAGATAGGTATAGCGCAGGCACGCGCCGCGCATGCGTGCAGCGCTGACGAACGATTGGTCGATGTCGCCCCGCCTCGCGTTGCGCAAGCGACGCACGTTATCGTTCACTCGGGCTCGACAATTAGTTGTTAATGTCGAACTGGTTTTAAACGATGTTACAACGTTTCATGTCTAAAGGGGTTAGGATTTTGATGGACCTTTACACTATTAACAAATCCGCGCTGATTGTCGACAAGAGTTGGTTTAATTAAAAGATTAATTAACCTGTCAAATTCTTTAAACGTTGTTGAAATCTCAAAGAGTTTCGATTTTGACGAGCCTTCACAGAAGTCTATGATAATATTCGACAAGAGTTGGATTAAATGTAATTTTCTCAAACATGCATGGAAATATTGTCATTATTGTCGAAAAAGGAACACGCGAAGTATCGAATTTACGGTCAAAGAAAATTAAATCCATTGCAGGAGCGTTTTTTGAACATGGAACATTCAACGCTCCAGCAATGTTGTATGAAACGGCGTGCTGGGGTTATTATTTATACTCTTTTACTCCGAAACATGCAACCAAGGTAACTTATCAAAGGTTTTATTTAAATTTCGAACAGGCTTGCAAATAGAAAGCTGTATATTGAAAAAAAAAAACACATTGGCGCGTGAAAAAATATCGCTGTTCGTCATTGAATCTGGAATTGATAAATAATTTACTTTCCCTGCATTCTTTTGAGAAAAGCACTATAATGCCTCGGCGGAAATGGCAATTGCCTGTCTCGTATTAGTGAAGGCCGAGCCGTATTTGACGGCCTTTGCAATAAGTACTATTATCGAATTTTGCAGGATTAAATTGGTTTTCATTACTGGACCTATTTAGTCAACTCTGCCTTTAAAATGAACATTAATCAAAGTAGTGTGTGGTACCGTAAACGTGCCACCATGTTGGCGTACAAGAAACTAAATAGGTATCGTTGATCGTAGATACATGATAAGGGCTACCTAAAGAAAAGACTAACTCACTGATTTCTTTTGCTCTATAATAAGGCAGACTAACATAAAGCGAGGGTTCCATTTTAACAGTGGGTGTAATTAGCTCGTCGGTGCTAATAGAAACTAGTTTTATTTCATTGTATTATTACAAGAAAATAATACCTAATTAGATGCACGTATGTACTCGGATGGCCAACAATTACATAAATGTTAGCCTCTATAACCAGTTGGTGCATATGTAAGCAAGGTGCATAAGTGTATGAGCATTTATTTCGCTTTATAAATAACAGATACTTAATAGGTACAATTGTTAGGAAATTATAGCTTGACTAAACGGAATGTGGGTACTTGTGCACGTAATGTAAGATACATACTTGCGTTATGTATAATAATGTGTAAGTTTCTAATGTGTATTCATGGTTTTTAGGGTTCCGTACCCAAAGGGTAAAACGGGAACCCTATTACTAAGGCTCCGCGCGCCGTCGGCCTGTCTGTCTGTCCGTCTGTCACCAGGCGTTATCTCATGAACCGTGATAGTTAGACAGTTGAAATTTTCACAAATTCTTCTGTTGCCGCTATAACAACTAATACTAAAAAACAGAATAAAATAATAATTTAAGGGGGCTTCCATACAACAAACGTGATTTATTTGCTCGTTTTTGCTCGATATTGATAACGGCAACAGGTAGACGCATGAAATATTCACAGAATCTTTAATTATATATTCACTTTAAAAATAAATAATTAAATTAAAATAAAACAAATATTTAAGGGGGGCTCCCATACAAAAAACGTGATATTTTTGCCGTTTTTATAAATAATGGTACGGTACAGACGCCAGCAGGTCAACCTACCCGAAGCTGTCAAATTTTCCCAATCAACCGTGAACCTTATTCTGTAGGGATAAAGTTGAAAATCTATTAAAGAAATTTGACAGATTGTAGTAGCTTGATGTGCTGGCGTCTGTACCTTCGTGCGCGAGTCCGACTCGCACTTGGTCGGTTTTTCATATTAAGGTATGGTAATGATAACTATGATAATATAATAACTAATGTAGCAGATATATTTTAGTAAGAATCATTATTATGTCGATTTTTGGGTCAAAAAACACTGCGAAGGGAGCGATGGTCAATAAAAAACATTTTGCAGTTTTTAGTAATCTCACAAAGAAATGATAAACTAAGGTATCACTACGTAACAGTGACACAAAAACATATCCTTCTCTCGAATCTCGCTTCAAAGGCAAAGCCGCAGAAAACCCAAGAAAAACGTCGTGACAGGACGCCATATGCCATAACGTGACATTTCCATGATCCATTTCCCACGCGTGGGCAATATTAAAATGCATTAGACAACACGCTCGTATAGAATATATCGCGATCTAGATCACACAGTGCCGCCGCAATAACTCATAGATCGATCGATGGATCAATATGGATGAGGGGCGCCCGGGATGCGCGCGCATTCAACTGTCACCGCTCGTGCGCTTGCGCCGCGAATTCGAATTCATAAATATAACGTCGGATTTAATGTATTTATATGAAATTGTGTTGGTTCGCTGGTTTGTGGAAGGGCTTTAATATTATCTGTTATATTATTCAAAAATTTTAGTCAAAGAAGCATGAAAATGAAGAAAATTTTACTTTGGTTAATACAATCTTGGAGACGACATTATTAGAGTAATCGTATTTACACTGCCGTGCAAATAAATAATGTAATTTGTAGTTGTACAAGTTTTTCCAAGTTATACCATGGATTCTTGACGTCATTGGTAGACGTCAACGGGCGCAATTATGACGACAGATCTTTAATAAAATAACGTCTATACCTTAAAGTTTTTTTTAAATAGCTTAGGTTACGGTATCTTGCTGCATAAACATTAGTATTTATAAGTCAATCAAACTGAATTAAAATCAACATAAAAGTGTAATAATTTACGTAATCTTGAATTCAAATATGCTGCCAATGTTACTTAATTAATTAATTTGATTGAGATAATCATGACAGAAATAGCTTGTCGAATAATTTTTGTGACATAAACATCCTATTTGACTCTGTGTGGTCTTCAAGAGAGAATGGGGTCTCTTAATTTAATCGCATACGCATTAGAAAAGGATACATATATCAGCTATTCCATTTACATACCAACGGCATAATCTGGATATCGTACTGTAAAAATTTACTTGACGCTAACTTCTAATGGCCTAAACATCCTTGCAGTAATCTAACAGAAAAATATACCACATTTAGCTCCAAATTACAGTGTCGATTTCTATAAGACAAAGGCCACAAAATGTGCGGATTGTGAAATATCTCATGAGGTCAGAAGACGTTTAGTTGCATGTACTTACCCGACCTTGTGTCACATCGGAACATTTGCCGTCGACAACCTTCACCGGCTAATAACGAGTCATCAAATTCTTATTACGACATTAAATAATATCAATGTTGTGTGTCAGTCGGGTTGAACGCCAGTGTACGGGTTTGTAGGAAATTGTAAGTTACATTGTAGTGGTTAGGAACCTTTGAATATTTGTGGTGACCTCTTATTTTTGCACTGAAGTGCACTCGTGCGAGGACGCCTGAGATGGTCAGGCTTAGGAAAATATGGTTTAGATGGTATTCTTTTGTGAATGTTAAGAATAGTTATATGTAATTCAGTAGCCTAATAAAAGAAGTGGATTACTGAGCACAAGAAAGATTTATAAGTGATCTAGATCGCGATATATTCTATACGAGCGTGTTGTCTAATGCATTTTAATATTGCCCACGCGTGCGAAAGGGATCATGGAAATGTCACGTTACAGATTTTTTATTTGGAAAGGACGAAATAATATAATAACATTGGACGAAAATAATAATGTCGAAGAATATAATAATATAACAACTAGCTTCATCTCTCTGACTGACCGACCCCTTGACCATTCAAAAGTGCCTGTAATAGGTTTATTTGAAATAAATGCTTTGAGTTTGAGTTTGAGTTTGAAGAGCGTAACAAGACCCATATTTAGTTCGAACATAGGAACGAAAGGGATAGATAGATCCTAAGTAATCTTTTGATAGCTGTAACCTATACGGAGAGATATGTATATTGCAGTAAACACTCTGTTGATTATAAAACTGGAAAGCCTTGACTCTTGAATATATGTAATGTCGCGTTTCCATCATGCTCTACATGCAAAAACCATCCTATTAATACAGCATTAGTATTCTGGCCCAGCTATTATTGCTATTAAATCATAGCAAAGGATGTTACTACTTAGCCTCAACATTATTGGGAAACCGTCCTTTATTTCCGATTTATGTGTTCGGCAGCCGAGTCCGACCGTGTGGAAGCGACCCGTCCGGGAAACGGTGATGCAAATGTTCGGCGCAGTGTCAAGATATTGTGTACAGGCTGTTTGATTGTGGGTTCTTCGTTATGTGGCAGAGTATAAGTCGGGTAATCTATTTATTGTGCGACTGTCAAAAACAGATGGTACTTGTAACATTGGTTGCTATAGGGCATTAAGGGTCGGGTAATCGCCGTTGACCTTGGCCATACAAATGCGCGTCACGCTCACGCCGCGCCGCGCCGCCCGCCGCCGCCGGTTCAGTTTCATAGGGAATATTTATTTTTAGTAACGAAAATATGAATATTTGCAACAAGTCAGAGAACTATAGATACTTAATAAAATAAATATTCTGTTCATACAAAAAAAAATCATGAAAATATCTTAAGAAGTTAGAAAGTAGCATCGTTTCTTTATGCTTTCTTTGGCTAGACATTATTTCCTGAATTTATTTCATATAGTATTTTACTATAATACTTAAATATTCACATACAGAATTAATTTGTTTATTTTTTTTAAGTTATTAAAATCATATATATCTGCGCCTTAACGGCAACTCGTTAGTTAATGACCATGGGTATTTGAAAGGTTTAATGAAAATGAAATGATAAAATACTCGTTTATGGCAAATAGACAGTCAACAATTTTTATCCCTAATTCCCTACTGGCTGCAACCGCGCAGAGCTGAACAGAGAAGATTGCATGCCTGTAGCCAGAAACTATAGAACTATTTATTAGTTATTGATTGATTAAAGAGCAGAACTCTACTTCTGAAAATGTGCTAGTAAACTTTATCTCCAGGTATAAGCAATCCCCATGCCAGAGTTGCGAGTTTGTCTAAAACGGATGTCGTGGCCCTGGCAACAGGCAACTGAAGGAACACTGGTGGGTTTTAGTAAATAAAAGTCTGACACGCCCTCCCGCTCCGCCCAGAGCGAGAGAATTAGTTATTTTATAATTTCCCACCCAAAAAAAAGAAAAAAAAAGGTAATCAATCCCGCAAGTCCCCAATATGACATTAGAGGCTAGATGGCTTTAAAGACCCATACATTTGACATAAGTGCATCATCCCGTACACGATCGAGTGCGCGGGTACGGTCACGGTGGCTGCGCTCGGATGTGAGGCAAGTGTCGTCCGAGGACGCGACAACTGTGCCAATAACACGTGCACTCACCCTAGCGTGACAACGTCGCCGGTTCATATGTAGACTGAGGACTTATCGGTTTAGGTTGGACAAGTTATGACTTCAATGTTTTGTGTGACGCTGAATGATGCCGGTTCACTTTTCTTTCACTGTACCTTTAATAACGTACTTACAATCAGGGCCCATTTTGGTTACCCATTGAAAAGGTTTTCGATGGGCTTTTTCTAAGCGGTTAAACAAAAACCCATACGATAAGGGTAACCCTTATGTACGGCTTATATTACATTTTGATAACCCATTGAAAGGGTTTTCAATAAAAGCCCATACGGTGTGGGTAACCCTTTTGAACGGCTTAATTTAAGCCATTCAAAATTACCCACCACCACCGTATTGGTTTTTGATTAACTGCTTAGAAAAACCCTATCGTAAACCCTTTCCATTGAAAGAGTTTTCAATAGGGTTTTTCTAAAATGGTCCCTGGGTAGAATAGAGATAGAATTGGTCATGCTACGCGTGCTGGGCGGATATCGAACTAACATAATATTATGATTTTTTCATGTTACTGGGTTTCAAGTAGGTATAGAACCCATTCAATGGGTTATCATGTAACCCTTTCAATGGGCTTCTAGTATAAAACCCTTTCAATGTGTTACATCATGGTAACGGTAACCCATTGAAAGGCTTAACTCTTAACCGGGGTTGTACGGTCCCTGCTTACAATTACCAGAGGATGAGCACAGTCTGTTACTACAATACAATACTTCGGTCTTTCCTCTGTAATTGTTCAACGCAGATATGTTGGTGTCATGCTACTGGAAGATAAATGCATAGCAGCTTTAGGCTGATGAAGATAGCCTATGCAAAGAGGCATTATGTCAAACGTTATCGTCTATGGTCATAACTTCTCATTCATTCTTCAGTGTGCTGCGCATCAGATGGTCAGGTATTAGCATACAATCTAGCGGTGTAGTTTCAATAGACGTTGGTAACTATAACTAACACTACCAGCTGGAGTGAAATAGTGAAATGTATTGAATGCCGCGCGTTTGGCGTTCTACAGTGGCCGAAAGGAACATTACTTTGAAGACTGCAAAACTTTTAACGTATGTAAGAGTTTTAAACGAAATGGTGCAGGCATTTTTTTACTGTCGGTCCCAGAGAAATAGTTCAACGCCATAAGTGGTTATAAAATGGTATCTTTGAAAGTACTGAAATCATGGTAGAGCTGTATGAGTGAAATTTTACAGATGACCAGTCATCTGTAAAGTTATGATGACTTTTTCATTCATTCATTCTCATCATCATTGGCAGGCGGGTTGGCGATCGCAGTATGGTGTTAAAATGCATAAAGAACGCTGCTGCCCATTTTCTATTAAGTCCCTTAGTCGCCTTTATGACACCCACGGGATGAAAGAGGAAAAAAAAGATCCTGATGAAATATACTTTTCGCAGAGAAAAGCCAGGAAGAGAATCGTTCCTCACCTGAGCTACCCAAATGAATGCCAGTCCCAACCGGTCACTATTGTTTTATTCAGACGCAACCCAACGCCTACCATAACAGGCCACAGCAGGTCAGTTACGTGATACCACATAACCTTTACCATCATTCGAAAGCTACTCTTCTTAAACAATGGCCATAAACCAGCACCCTTGTTCAAATATCACCGAATAACATTCTCTATGAACGATTCGTGCCCACTGGCGAACGAACCACGCGTGAAAGGTTGGTATCATCCCGCGACCCTCACGGAAACTACCATGCCACTACCTTCGGCCCATGAAAAAGTTGCCCTGACAACCTGAAACCAACCATAGTCACTTCATTATAAAGTTGAATCTAAAACAGCAGGTTAGTGAAGATGACAGCGAATGTGTTAGAGAAATTTGCATCTTATCGCTTGAGACATAAGGTGAGGTGTTGCCTGGTGGTAGTTTTGCACTAGAAAGTCTGACTCGAGTAACCCCAGTCTGGGTCTAGTTGAATAAGTAATAGTAAAACTGATTTGGGATTAAACGGAATTCATTAGAATTATGTTCAGCTGGTTAAGTGTGATTGTGGGTCTGGCTATTCACGATTTAAAGGGGTAAACAGGACACTAGGCTGGTTAAGTTTTGAAAGTGTAGCTATAAATTGAGGCGTTTAAAAGAAGCGACAAGCTTGCTATGGGCGAGTAATTGTCCGAAGAACTACAACCACCATACTTGTTTCTGTGACGATCGGTCTTTATTTAAAGGGTATGGATTAATTAAACGCATATGAGACTTTTTAAATCTAAGGTCGGCAACTCATCAGCCTCCTTGATATTTTAAATGGATCCATAGGTGGCAGTAACCATTTTCTATCAGGCAGATTGGTGACTGATTTACCACATGAATGTCATTAAAATAGGCATTTCACTTTATTGCTATCAAGTGTATTTCAGTAGGTACTATTTCGATAAAAGCAATCTGTGCTCAAACAAAACCATACTAAACATCTCGATATAATTGTGGACCAATCTAGAACACTGTTCATAAATAAAAAATATAAATCAGTTCAGCCATATTTCGTATTATAATTGGCAAAAAGATTTACTATAATTATCTTGTTGGAGTCTCATATATCGCGTACAATGTGGAATTATTTTAGTCTCATTGTGGTACTTTGTATTATAATGCTGGTTCTTATTACAGCGTAAGTAGAGTTTATTGTTACGTTTATACATATTCTTTTTCAGAAAATATGAAGTCATGTAGTCTGTAATCGGTATGAGGGTTTTGCTCTTCAATGAGATAATACAGGCTGATCTTGTAGATAGTAGGGGAGACTTTATTTAAATATGAAAATAGAGGGTGAGTTAAACTCAAACTCAAAGCATTTATTTCAATTAAACCATTTACAGGCACTTTGGAATCGTCAACACGTCGGTCAGTTACAAATATGAAGCTAGTTGCCCATTCCAAATAGTATGTTCCTATGGAGAAGAACGGGCAAGAAACTCCACGGACGCTCTTTTAAATTAAAATATTGCATATTGTTAGAATTTTATACAGTTACGCTGCAGTAAGAGATTATAGAGCAGTCATCAAATATTTATTAGTTTGAACTAACCAGTAAAAGTAACTTTTTCGATTAAATAACATAATATCAAATATTCAACAGGCAGGGGTCATAGTGCTTCAACAGGTCTTGGTAACTATAGTCCACTTTAGCCACCCAAACGCATAGTCTAATTCCTTTTTTCTATATCCTGCGACAAGATACGACAAAACAAAAAAACCGGTCAAGAGCGAGTCGGACTCGCGCATCGAGGGTTCCGTACGTATATATGATGTTGATGATTTCTGAAAAACTGTGCTATTTAGAGACATCGTTTTATTTTTCCTGTAATCTTTACATAAACATCTATCTCATAGAATAATTTCTGATTTTTATCTATGCAAACTTCGGAGATAAGGGGGTGGGAACGGATTTTTTTTTACATTTTTCATCAAAAGTCAGAATCTATGCTGCCTAAAAAATAAATATTTGAGAATGTGCAAACAGCGCTCTTTCATATGATACCCCATAGCCCCACTTAAAATTTGTAAGACCCCCTTTCAGTCCCTTTTGCAAAAAAGGTATATGTATTTTTTAATTTCTTTCTTGTTTGCAAAATAGTGGGGCAAACGTCATCTAATATTCTAAATTTCAAGTTGATAGCATTAGTAGTTCTTGAGATATCCAGGTGTGACAGACAGATAGACAGACTTAGTCTCACCATAAGGGTTCCTTTTTACCATTTTGGTACGGAACCCTAAAAACACACTAAACACACTAATACTAAACTAATTCCTTTTCTTTACAACTAGCTCAGGCAACATTGAATTGCAAATAAGCCAATAACCACTCATTTGAAGCATCTTCGCATTTGCTTAGCATTTGTTACTAGTATGTCACCTGCGAGACCTGCTCGTGAAAAATAATCTTCGCACGACCAGAACCTTGCGAGGATGGTTTCCGGTATATGATTAGCCGTGATCTGTGATGTTGTTTATGGAAACTGCCTTCCCTTGGCGACTTTATATTAAGAGCTTATAATTACAAGCTGCTTAGCAAGTGTAAGGTTCAGGATGGTTTCCGGTAGCCTGGGAATCGCTTTCTTTGATTTTTCCCGTTGATCCATCTTATGGATGACTTTGGTGGAAAGGCACAGAAGAAAAAACCGGATTCTTGTGTCAACCGTACTATCATTAATAAATTGTTTGGAAACAACAATAATACATGAATGTAGGCATGTGTTCCGTTTGGTGCCGGACGTAAAGAATAGCACCATCCCATTTCTTCCCGTGGGTGTCGTAAAAGGCGATTAAGGGACTTACAGAGAATGGGCAGCTGCGTTCTCTATGCATTTTTAAAACCATACTGCGATCGCCAACCCGCCTGCCAAGCGTGGCGATTATGGCAAATCCCCTCCCCCCCCTTTTGGGGGAGGCCTATGTCCAGCAGTGGACGTCTTTCGGCTGAAATGATGATGAATGATGATGCATGTGTAATGTTTATCTAACTGATAATTAAATTTAATATTTTTTTAATGTAATCTGTTGGCATGCAATGGTTTTAGCTGAAAATCAGCGTTGTTGACGTTAGGTTTGTCCGAAGTCACAGCATTTAGCTGAGCAATGACCTGTTCTTGCACAGATACGACGCACGGTTATTGTAATTGTTCATATTATAGTTTGTTTGGTATAAAAGTAGTTATTTTTTCACTCGGCAATCAGCATTTTGTTTTTGTTTTGATTCAAGTTTGTTTGTTTGTTGAATGTTGACTTTGTTGTCATTACTGGTTGTCATTTTGGGTTTGCCAGTACCACTACCACAACAACAACAGATTAGATACATAGACATTTTTTTTTTTTTTTTCTTTCCTTCTGGCTTCGCACGGTTTGTGCATTTAGCCAATGTCAAGTTTTAGTTCTTGTTTAAAATATTGATGAAATGAATTATAAATGCATGATGATGATATCCCCGCCCACTCCCCTTGAGTTTCAGTAAAGATGTGGCACTTTACTGAGTCCTCACGCGGACTTCTTGAGAGAACTTGAATCGAAGTTGCACTGTTTTGTTTCATTTGCCTACACTAATGCACGTTCACAAACACTTAATGGTTAATAATCCACCATTATTACACATTAATATTCGGCTAAACACTAATTTTGGAAAATTAAACAAACTGCTGAACATGACGCTTCACTTTCCCGCCAAGAAGTCCACAAAACCTACATAGACATTTTATTCTAGTAAACGCAATGTAAATTGTCTTTGGTCCCTTTGTTTGAAATGATTGTCAAAAAATTTTTGTGTATTGGATACGAGGGTTTTGGCTACTTTGTATGTGTGTATTATAATTGTGTAGATTTGTTGAAATGTGCGTTTTGTTTGTGCAGAATAAACAATTTTTCTTTCTTTTTTCTTCTTTCTATGCCACCTTAATTGTAAATGCTTGTTAATTTTGTACGCCATATATTGGTAAAACATAGTGCACATATTTAAGACAAAATATAGTTTAGCTTTAACCATACTTATGTTATGAAAGTACTGAATACGTCATACAGAGAAATATGCAATTTCTCTATGTCAAACGAATCTTAGGAGATGAAAGACGATAAAACTATTGAGGTTTTGATAGCCCCACGAATGCGGCACTGCCCAATTATAATGCTCTGCAAGTCTACCATTACTAACACATTATTATACAAGATTTAGCTTCTACACATGCCGTAACAATTATTGACCCACCACATTAATTCTCCTTTCTGCACTAGCAATTAAACTGGTGACAATACTTAAAGGCTCCTATCAATAGGACTCTCAATTTAAATTGAATCTGTTCTGAGCGCGTAACGTATGTCGTATAAGGGACTTCCTTACACCGTCGGCGGCTTTGTCACAAGTAATGGAAGGCGGATGTCAATCCGGTGACACGCGAATGTTTATAGCGCGACTTCGGTGTGATTGAGGAGCAAAGGGCGGGAGTGTCCAGGTTTAAGATAATCTAGGTAATATAATGCTACCTACGCGGTAAGAGCTGTGTTGTTATCTTGATGGTTCTAATGATATGAACCTTTTGCGGTGTTATTCAGGATCTTCCTGTCTTGCGATTTTTACATAATCAGCCTATAATGTTCCCACTGTTGGGACACAGGCCTCCTCCCTTCGAGAGGGAGTGGGCCGTAACGCGGATTGCGATTTCTAAGTAATCTAAATTAACTTAGGGATGCAATACGTTAATGGAACTCTCTCTTAATGGAACTCAGTTTCATTCCTTCCATTCCGTTCCATTTCATATTTCATTCACTGTTAATTGGTTTTAAAATTATAATTATAAAAAAAAACATAGGTACTTAGTTGGCTCTTTAACGTTTTCGACATACATATTGGTCAAACCCAACCCCGATCCTTAAAGAAAATTATAATGGGACAGTATTTAAGTACGAAGACGTTCAAAAATCTCGATCGCTAACCGCTTGTACCTTTCATCTCAGTATAAAGTGGTTGGTCTAGTGATCAAATTTAACATTTCGCCGGCCAATCCCGTACCGCCGATAGATTGTAAATGTAATTGGAACTACAAGGTGGCGTACCGGCTACCTCCGCGTGTGCGCATGTTTCACAAAAACGGTAAGAATTCAATTTAAATCCTTTGGTCGCTTTAGCACCTGTGCATGAAGCAATTTTTTAATTTTAATGCTTTTTAACGCTATTAGCAAAATATTATAACGATAAAATTCCTTTATTATCATGGTCTAGAAGACTATTATGTAAGTAATGCTGTTCTAAATTAATTAGTCTATTAATTTAAATTTATGTAAAGTAGTTACACTTTTTCAATAAACATGAAGGTCTACAAAAACTGTCGTCTACCCTAAAAAAGTGACTCCCTAATAAAACTGAACCGCATTGTACACTAATTCCTAACGATGCCACACATCAATTGTTTGTTTTTTATTTATTTAAAATTTCATCGCGATATTATTAACTTTATTGCGATTACGATCTTGAGAATTCATTTTTGACGTTTTTATTCGAATTTATGCGATTCCTTACAGTGTTACCAAGTAATTTTCGAATGTTCTGAACACGTGTTACAACCTTATAGCATGGAAATAAGGTGGAATACAGCGTGGTTTGTTAAAACCGATGTATACATACATTTTGGTCGCTATGACTTCGTGTGACTGCTCTAAGATTTTATTATTTAAAAAATTGATATTTTATTTTTCGAATTGGACTGCTAACGCGCTCAGCGGGTGGTTAGGACTGGTTCGAATAACTTCGGACCTTTTCTGGAGGATGTTAAGGTTTATTTTGGGTAGCATAACATTCTGCCCTTTGAGGGACTTCAAGGAATCGAGGCTGGGATCTGCGCCTGCGCTTATATTTCCAGCTCAGTTGGATGTTTCGATGTAATCTTTGGAATTGTATAATAGTTATACCTATGTGCCGGCGTGGCATAAAGTCTAGATTTTTTATGATAAAGTATTTTATTGAGCGACTTGTAAATGATCCAGATTGAAGGAACTAGCTGTGGAGTTTATAGTTTTATACTGAGCAGTGTGATGAGGCCAGAGATAACTTTATGGTAAGATATTTATAAATGTTTTTCATTTTGTTATTTATGGTACATTTAAATGGTAAGGTTATTTTAGTTCAGCCCTTTTTTATTGTCAATCCTATACTTATTCCTAATTACGTACAAACAAGTTAAAAAAAACTTGTTTCCTCTTCTAAGTTTCTAGAACACCCTGTAAACGAAACCGACCGAGAACATCTCTGACCTCTTACCTTATTACTATTCAATCCGATCAAATAACTTATGATTAATACCTGAGTTATTATCAATCGATTTTATATACTAAACTGACAATTATGTATTGCTTAGAAAAAGCGGTCGACTCTATATTAAAATAATATAGAATAATATATCTTTATGATAATAAAGTACAAAAATAATATGTTGTTTGTTCTTTTGAGTGGTATAAAATTACGTAGCCAGGTAAGTATATTGCATGCGGGCAATTTTATATAATGTTTTGAGAATGACCCGTCTGCTTCGCACGCGCTGTATTAATTCTCAAAATTTTCTGAAAACAGACGAAGATCGGATTCTAATTTTAAGCTCCCCAGTTCTTAGGATTTTTGAAATATGTCATTTTCCAAAAATCCTAAAAACCGGTACCCAAAGACTGCATGACTTTGTTAAAATTACGCCATTTGTAGATGAGTTTAAAATTAGAATCCGATCTTCATCTGTTGTAAAGAGACTATATCCATCTAAGCAAGGAGGATAATAATATGACATTTATTATAATGTTCTTAGCACTTTGCCTGAACTTTAAACTTGTTACATTTTGGATTTTCAGCTCAAAGTTGCGTGATTAAGACTACTTTAAAAAGCTACACTAGTATCAAATATAATTCTACTTGATGTTAATAATATAACCGTACTTTTAAGGCGTGTACCGGTGGCGGCAGAGATCCAAGTCAGGTTGTATAATGTATTCAAAATCCGATACTTTACGACATTATTGTGATTTTTCGTGTTAAACTCTGCTGTAATTGGATTTATTAAGTTTTGAATAGATTTTAATCGAGTTTAGGTTAAAGATTCTAAATTTGACTAATGGCCAGCGTAACAGCATATATTCAAATAGTGTCTGTAATACTTCACTGTGTGTACATGCTAAGCATGTATTTTTTATTTAATCTAATTTAGGTAATTTAATTTTTAATTTATATTGTAATTTAATTTTGATGCATGTAATTTAATTTAAATTTATAATGGATTGTAATTTTTTTAATTTTGTAATTTTACTATGGGTTTAATACCTGAATTAAACGATTTTTTTAAATTCTATAAGAGGAGAAGAATGATTTGAAAACATGAATATGATACAAAAATTAAATTTTAATAGATTAACTCTCTTTTCGCGCTTTTTTTATTAATTTGTGACACAAAACTTTTGGTACATTTTCTTTGCTCATACTGTAAACATCTAATGGCCTATGAAGTGCGGAGATTATAACCAACCCTTCAACTATTCTTTCAAAATCACGTATTTAAACGAATATTGTGATCAGCGTCTAGCTAAGTGAAGAGATAAGAATACTCAGTAAACAGAGATACACTCAGTTTTCACAATTCACTGCATCGTAAATCGTATCGATTTGTATCGATTGCATTAATCGATATGTTTATACGGAAAAACAATGAATGTAGGACAGAATATTGGCCTTATGCCAAGCCCGATGTGTATGTTAATTGCTTCGACCTAAGCATAATGTCATGTAAACTAGTATTACTAATGTATTGATCCAGTCTTGACGCAACTGCTAAGTACTTGTAGTTGGCCTACCGGTTTAGCTTTGTTTCACTTGGGCTGTGATTATCCGGCTCGTAAGTATCTGAAAGGGTAGTCACGAATCAGAATGTCGTGTGACGTCACAAATTAGTACGATAAAAGTAATTGTTTCATCCAAGCAGACTGTAAACTCGAAGAAAAGCACCAGGCAAGTGCGTGTCGGCCAAGAACAAACTTAACATTGTAGTTGAAACATGATCCCCATACATTACAACTGCAAATGTAAGTTTGTACGCACAATATTGAGTGATTTACCATGTTATTTTAAGATCACAGACTTCTTATAGGTTTTCCTGTAATCTTTATGTAAAGAACTATTTTCTGTATTTTTATCAAAATTTTAGGCTCAGTAGTTTCGGAGATAAGGGGGGGGGGAATGGTCATTTTTCATCTATTTTCTTAAATAATTTCAAAAGTATGTATTTTAAAATTATAAAAAAAAAATATATAAAATTCTTAAAATAGGCCCTTTCATTTGATATGTCACACAGTACAGTCAGCAAAACCATTTTTTTTAATTTTCTGATTTTCCCCCCAAAAGTGACCTCCATATTCAAAATTTATTTATTTACGTAACACAGACACACGAGTGATCCTATAAGGGTGCCTTTTGTCCTTTTGAGGTACGGAACCCTAAAAACCAGCCTATTGCATCTTAGGGCTTTTTATCCAGGAGTTATATAAGATAGTTCGAGTCTTGAAAACCACTTAATCATCTGTAGATGGACTGGTTATCATAACAAGTCTACTTTAAGATACAGCGTCAGTTTAACCCTGCCAGTGCCTCATCTTCCACTGTAACCCTACCTACACCGATACAATCGCAGGACAGTCGACATCATTATATTCACAGCGAACTACTCATAAAATTAAAAACATCATGATACTGATCGGCAAACATCGGCAATCTTCGTGCAAGATCGGGCCGCGATCAAATAATATCACATGTTTATGTTGAGATTCGATCTCTATAACATATTCTATGCGCTTGCGACGAATATTTTTCTTTACCGATATTACCGTTAGTGACAGTCGTTAACCTATGGTTTACTAATCGTGTTTTAGAGATTGCAATCTGTATGCAGTTTAGATACTTGTTTTCTCCCTTGGCGATGTCTGGTTTGAATGAGAGTACGTAATAAGATCTGGGAAATTAAAACTTCTGGTTCTCTGTCATTAGTATTTTTTAGTCTGGTTTAGATTACGATCCTATCCTATAAGAACTAATTTCTAAGTCTCATCTACGTGATGGTATGAGTAGATACTACACCATAGGTCAGGAAGAGGCTAATAGAAAAACATGGCATTTCTTAAGAGGCGTAGTTCATACAAAAGTAATACCAAAATAATTTGTATATCAAACATATTCTTAAGGTAGTGTGTCTTTATTCTGATTGGAATTCAGAATATCTAGGTTCCCAAATATATATTTGGAAAGGACAATGATATAAAGACGAGATATGAGGAATTTAAAATTTCTATAGAAAACTTATAACACACTGGTTTAAACAAGAGTTATGAGAAAAATAAGTTATAACCATTCAAAATATATATTTGGCAACCTAGATATTCTGAATTCTAATCGGAATAAAGACACACTACCAGAAGAATATGTTTGATTTACGCATCCATCCCTCGCCTCTTAAGCTCTTATCTTTAGCAAACTTTTATTGGACCTGTGACCAATTTCACCCGCATATCCCTATCAACTCTAACTTATAAACCAGTATACCAAACTGAATACACGCAGTAATAGAACCAGTAACTATCTCTCGTATACGTCCACTATCAGCGAAATTTCATCCAAGAAAGGAACTAAACTCCAGCTACGCTCAACAGCTCAATAAAGCCACTTCCCCATCCATCAGTCAGGAACAAACACCAAAACACAAATCGCTTACAATAACAGTTATAAAGTCA
Source organism: Tiliacea aurago (assembly GCA_948098905.1). Classification (NCBI taxonomy): domain Eukaryota; kingdom Metazoa; phylum Arthropoda; class Insecta; order Lepidoptera; family Noctuidae; genus Tiliacea; species Tiliacea aurago. The sequence goes on along the minus strand of OX402590.1, from coordinate 25,748,740 downwards.
ACATCTCACAGAAGTCTCAATTACCCTTCCCTCTTTCCCTCCTTCCCTCCCGCTTCACTCCCTGGTTTCCCATAGTGGTCGTGTGTGGGGAATCGTGCGCTATTACGGAGGGACCCACGAAACGCTTCGAGCTACCGGCGCTAAGAATTTCCCAGGTTAAGTCCTGGTTTAGGACGGGAACAGTTTCAAGTTCATACGTGTTGTAGGGGGCTCGTGGCTACGTAATAACAGCCGTACGTGTCGATCTTCAAGGTATAGCAACGTTTACCGAGGTCGGTCCGTGGATGGGTGACCATCCATTACATACCGAGACCTCTCCGTGCTTCGGAAAGCACGTTAAGCCGTTGGTCCCGGCTGTCATTTGTAGATCTTTAACAGCCGTTACGGGTAGTCAGATGACCGAAAGTCTGAAGATCCAGTCATACCAAGGGTAATCGTGTTACCCAGTAACTGAGTTATGGAGGTCAGATAGGCGTCGCTCCATGTAAATAATAATAAATTCATTTATTTTCAGACCCATAGATAAATCATCATTCATCATCATTTCAGCCGAAAGACGTCCACTGCTGGACATAGGCCTCCCCTAAAGGCGGGTTGGCGATCGCAGTATGGTTTAACGCTGCTGCCCATTCTCTAGTAAGTCCCTTAGTCGCCTTTTTCGACACCCACGGGAAGAAATAGGATGGTGCTATTCTTTACGTCCGGCACCAAACGGACATAGATAAATACCTTAACCTAAACACCGAAAAAAAAAAACTTAAAATACAAACACAGACTAAAACATAAACTTAAAATACTGGTCTGCTGTCTCCGGTTAGACTGGAAGCCAACCCCGAGATAGATGATGAGGTGTTGTATGGTGTGGGTAAATGAGAAGAAGTACTGTAGGTACTACTTTTTTGGTCTTGTAGATGTTACCATATGTAATACCCCCACCAAATTGTTACTACAGGCTTAGCATGGCGTTTTCGATCTCTACTCTACTGTAGAATAGACATCGCTTGTCTACACTTCTCGTTATCTCTTCTTCGCGAGCACGAGGACACACCTAGACTCGGGTTTCTTCGTAGACAGTGACTTGTCCATAGCAACGGGGTATTCGCTAGTGGTGTGTATTACTACCCAATTTTACCGTACTTTTGCGTTTCGTTCTCAAACAAATCTATGAAGCAAAGTGTTTTTAACGAATATTTCTTCAATTACAAAACGCAAATGGTCAAGGGGGATGCGCTAAGTAGCCCGCGAAATTCAAATTTTCGAACGTTTTTTGAATTCTAAGGATTTTTCGAAGAGAGTTAGTTGTATTGCCGATTCTAATGATTATAATTCTGTAAAGCAATCTTTTTTACGGCCGCGAATCATATTTAAATCAACATACAACGTGTTACTGACCTGAAAATTGCAAAAAACGTAATAAAATTTGAATTTCGCGGGCTACCTTAGCGCATCTCCCTTTTAAAAATATTGTTAAATGGCTGTAGCCAATGACTTATAGGTTATACATCATTGGCTGTGGCGCCACTAAGTTTTAAAACTCATTTGTATTGCATACACAGAGCACTATATAATATTGGTAATTGCGTATAATGTACAGGCATTATTTAAATAGAGAGCCATAATTATACCTACTATTTTGATGGCGTCACGCAGGAAGTATCCTTTAAGGGTACCGCAGACTGGCGGGTTGCGCTATCACGTCGCGCCTGTCTGCGGGAGCCCTTGTTTTTACTAGGTACTTAAATTGTTGTTGTATTGTTGTTTATCGATATTTTATTTATTAGTAGGTAAATGCTCCATTTAAAACTGAGTGTGTAAGATTTAGTCAATGAAAATAATAATCACTACATAGTAAAGGCTTCTACAGACCAGCGCGACTCGCGACGCGACACAAAGGCACCGCTCGTCGCGCGATACGCGGGGCCTTTGTGTCGCGTCGCGTGTCGCGCCAGTATGTAGAAGCCTTAGTGCAACGCGGGCGAGGCCGCGGGCGGCAGCTAGAACTTAATAAATAAATAATTTAGTGTTCAATGAGGAGATTTTATATTCCCTGTGAATGTAGTCTAATAAATCAAAGTTAAGGGACAACATAGTGTAAAAACTGTAGGATACTTATATTGTTGTTCTTATTTTGTTGTTAATTCCAAAAATCTATTATTTATTTTGGGCGACAGGTCCTAGCCGAGTTCTTTGCATAAACATTGATTGCACTATCTCCTTGCTTATTTTATAATTCTACAGAACTCACTTCCCGTGAGATCAAAGGCTCCCAAACAAGCAAAGCAAGCTCTCTAATAGTATTTCTTTCCCATCTTCGCTGAAGTTTTTCTATAAAAAAACTTAAATAAAAACCGCAATTTGAACCCAACATGTTAATTTCAGCTTAATGTATGATAAAAGTAAAAAAGCACCGCCTAAAATTACTCGAATTAACGAAAAAACAACTAACGAATCGTTGTCTAGGTCATTTTATATGTAGACTATTTCGGAAGAAAGGTTTCTATCCCAAGCTGTCAACATCGGAGAAAGATTGTACGCCGTGCTCGACGTTGTAGACAGTTGTCTAGGGTAGAGAAGACAAGTCTCTTCACATTTGAATTTGTAATCGCCGTGCTACAGACAGTAGAAAACTTTCTGTTGTCTACACTGAAACGTCATTTTTGTCTATTCTTCCGTCGACAAAACGCGTAGACAGGGTTCTCGTGCTAAGCCTGCTATAATATGTCATAAGACACCTCTACAAATTTGTTAACTACAGGACTTTTGTCTGACATATCTTCGTCTATTTTGCCTAACCTTCTGACTAAAACACGTTATTATTGTATAAAATTAGGCTCAGAAAACTTAGCTTGGGTTAATATCATCATCATCATGCTTTGCATTACGGTCGATAATTTTCCGAGATCCGATAAGTCATCTAAAGGTGGACGTTAAAAGATCATATTGTTCTATTTAATTTATCAATTGAAACTATCTGTCCATCTGATAATAATAATTGATTTATTCACCTTCAACTTCTTCACTTGTTTAAATTTTCCTACATTTCTAAGAAATTTTTCCTACAAAACTGACTGAAACAACCCTTTAATTACGTTTCTTCGTTTCTCGACCATAAAGTTCAAATGTAAAGCTTCCGGATGTCAAAGGTACTCCACAAGTAACTAATTTAGAATTAATTCTAGCCAAGCAGTTAACTTGGAATGCTAGTTATCTGAGGGGACAGACAGATGATATTTCAAGATAAAACCTATAAAGATATAAAGAGCTTAGATAGTGTACCTGTTTGGGGACGGTGGTTATACGGGCGTGTATCTGAGGCGGCTGCGTGGCGGTTGTGGTTTGCTTTTTGATGACGTAGTAATTTGATAGCGTGTGATTAATTAACTTGACTAACATTGATAGTAGAAGTTTAACTGTCACGTATTTCGATGATTGTGGTCATTATTCATGACTACATATTTTTTTTTTTGTACTTTTGACGGGCCTATGCTGTCCTGTCATACCTATTAACACTGTAATTTGAAAACATTGGAAAAGCCAAAAATTTTTAAAAGAGTAACCGTGGATTTTCTTGCCGGCTCTTTTCCATAGGAAACGACCAATTAGAACCGTGCACCTAGCTTCTGACGTTTCATAAATGCCCATGTAGGCTTATGAGAATTAAGATATTTTGTTTTTTTTTACATTAGAAATAATATTATAAATAACCGGTTGATTATGTTAAGAATTTTAATGTAATTGACAGATATTTCAGCCATTTGTAATAGAGTATCCTAACTTCATTTTGTTGTATATTTGCTTTTACAAATAAAAAAGTACTCAACCAAGAATCTCGTAACTTTTCAATAGGCTAGCCACTTCCCCCTAGTTATGCGCCCGTTCCATAAAGCCTCCCGTATATTTCATCCTCAACTAATTAGATTTGCAGTACCAATAGTATTACTGGTCCGTAGAACTCTAAACCCACCATTTACATAAAATAATAATTATTTTATTTATTGTCACACTGTCATAAGCCAGTCGATTGTTTTAAATGAATAAGTTATGTTAGAATCGAATACTCATTATTATGTACTCCATACGAATTACAGATATAAATGTAGAAATTGGCGAACATTTCTTTAATATTATTTGATAATTTAGGCAAAGATTTTGTTTAGTTTTTATGTGTAATGTTTACAGGCGTGATTTGCAGCAGCTACTCGTATTACTGCGTTATTGGTATTGGCGATAAAAGTTTACATTGTTTCCTTAGTGAACATTTTAGTCGAATAAAACAAAATGGGTGCTTTCAAATTAAAAGAAATTGCTGTTAATGATGAGGCCTTGCTGTTTATTTCAATCATCATTAGATGTCTGAACATTTACTGTCTGTAAATAATAACTGTAGAGAACATTTTTAACTCCTTACACTTGATATTTTAATAAGTTTGTAACGTACCACCGCGAACGTTCCCGGTCGACCACTTTTCGCCCTTATGCCCATAGTAATAATGTTGAAAAGTGGTCGATCGAGACTTTCGCGGTGGTACATAATTATATTCAAAGACGCTGAATATAATTTTAAGACATATTTTAAGTAAAACATAAAATCCCAATTTAAAACTTAATCTAGAATACAAGCCATTACTAAAAAGCAAAGTGTAAAGTATGATCATAAGGTTATAAATAAGGCTATATGCTGGGCGGGCGGCCTGGGCTGGCGGCGTGGGCGGGCGGCGTGGGCGGCCGGACCGTGAGAAACCATTCGTTAAGGGTCAGAGCGTAAAACTATGTATTAATATTACATGGAAATAGTGATTGATTCTGTATGAATATGGATTTTGTGGCTATTTGTTTAATGTAATTGGATAGTTTAGGACTTCAACAAGTAAAGTAGATTTGTAGTAAAAAATTTTGTATTTCTAAGTATAAATCATCGGTTGTTTTTAATTTAAAATTTTAAACTGTTAGAGCTTGATTCTGTTTCTTTTCAAAAGTGATTCCTTCTTTTGCATACCTAATGTGACATCTTTATAATCTTGATAATATTCAAATAAATAAATCAAAATTACACACATCTATACATATTAAACTCACTTATCATAGCTCGATTTTCCTTTAAAGTTAAAGTTCGCGAGCACATCCGCAAGATGCTGGCAGTATCATCAAAACGGTAATGTTTTTCCATTGTTTGTATTATTTGTTTTAATATATTTATTTGTGCCTATATATAATTAAGTGTATATATTATATTTATAGTTTTTAATTGGTTAAAGTATATCTTTATAATTTAACAATATGTATTCCTCAATTCTCACTATTGCACCTACCACTGATTGTCTTTCCATCGCCCAAAGGTTGACTGGTAGAAAATGCCTATGGCATTAACTGTACATTTGTGTGCTTAAAGTATTAAATAAATAAATATCATGTCTGTCTGTCTGAACGCGTTGTTCCTCTAAACTCCGCCACGGATTTTGATGTGGTTTTCACCATCATTTAGAGAGTTTATTCCAGAAGGTTTATGAGTACTATACGTTAGTTTTAAACTTACACATATTATAGAAATATCGGGGTTTCAGTCGTTAAAGCCGTGCGAAGCAAGGGCGGGTCACTAGTTCAAAAATAATGCGAAGCACACTCCAGCCGCAGCACATACAGCGCAGCACAAAAATAACCGTTTCAACTTCCAAAATGATGAACTATCACCACTCATCTTAAACTCTAACCTCGACCCAATAAAGATTATGAAAACAGCCGCCTCCGCAACGGCGCAGACTTATGGCTTTCAATTTGTAGATAATCTTTATAGATAGTGATCGATACAAGTGTAAACAATAGACAGTCTGGTACACACACATAATCACACACACACACACACACAGTTAATCTCACATTCATACGTAGTGGGGGCAAAGTGCTGAGTTGGTCCTTCGAGACGAGATACGTGTGTGTCTATAATATATGTATATTTTTTGTTAATACGACGTGAATTACGAGTAACAATATGCAAAGTACAAGTTTGCTTTAAGGCTTCTACATACCGGGGCGACTTGTCGCGCGACGCGACGCGACACAAAGGCACCGCTCGTCCCGCGACACGCGGGGCCTTTGTGCCGTGTCGCGTCGCGCGACAAGTCGCAAGGCGAGAAGCCTTTAAGTTGTTTCATTTGTTGTTGAATAATAAGGACAATTAGAGATAAAAAAGAAAGTTCAATGTAATCTTGATTTGATAAAGCAAGGATGGAGTTGCTCGTCCTCTCAATGAAAGTAAACTTTCCTACTAAGAAATAGAACGCAAAAATGCAATAATAAATACAATTTAATACCAAAGACCATTATTTATGCAAAATAAAGGGACCATTACCATTAGGACCAAAACAAGGCCTGGTAGACGCTCGCCATCCATTCAACAACCGTAAGTTACTTATAATTCATTTGTGAAATAATATCTATATTTCAGGATCAGAGGTCAATTTACAAAAATGACAATGCGAGAACCCCGTATGACAGAGACGGAGATAGGTAACTTCATGGGAAAGACAAGGACAGCTATAGAGTCGTGCCAAACGCTCCAGGCGCCGCACTATGCAGCAATGATGATATTACTGCATAGATGCACTTGATTTTATCTTGAAAGTTGTACAACCTGTCATATTGAACTTTATTTTGAAAGAGACAAGGTTGAGGGTCTTTTGAAATTTTCGGAAGAGCAGGAAAGTTAAGTTGGTAAATTGCAAGAAGTGTTCAAACGCATGGCTTTATTATGTGTTGAACAAAATGAGGTTATTAAGGCTTATTGTAATGGGTTGAAAGTTGAGGCTCTAAGGGATTGATGGAAACGGCCGAGAAATGGATCGAATACTAGGAACGATTTTTGCGAGATATTTTAAGTTCTTGGTACTGTTGAAGATGTTACAGTTACAGCTGAGGGGGATTTATGAGGAACGTGTGAGAAGTCTACTAGGTTTATGGCGTAACAGATGTTTCAACTTGAAAAGGTTTCAGGACAAGTTACGTATACGTAAGCCTAGAATGTCTCACTATAGAGACAGACTCAGTTATACTTATTTATGTCTGGTTTTACAATCTCCTGTGATAGATTTTAACTTCGAGCAAGCATAGCTAGTTATAACATACCACAAAAACTAATCTACATTTAAGTGATCTATAAAATCTGATCCATAAAAAAACTCAAACAGAAAATTCCCCTGAACTATAACATTAAAACGAATCAACTCGTGCTTTAAAAACAATTAGAAACAAAACAACATCCATCGATATAAATTAATAACTGAATTAAACTCAAAGCAAATATTAAAACACTAGCTTCTGCCCGCGGCTTCATCCGCGTCACGATCCCCGACTTGCGACCGACTACGTCGCTTTAGTTTAGCGTCCTTTTGGACTTTTTTCGTTCTACTCGGCTCCTACGGGTTGTAGCGTGATGTTAAATAGCCTATAAAATTGAGCTATCAAATGCAAAAAAAGATTTCTTTAAATCCGACTAGTAGTTCCAGAGATTAGCGCGTTCAACCAAACAAACATAAAAACAAACTCTGTAGCTTTATTATTAGTATATATTATTGTAGATTATTATGAGTGGTCGGTGCCATCGTACGGTTAACCTGCAATTAAAACTCGAGTTATAATCGCCGGTGATCGAGATCAAACAGAGACATTAAGAGCTCACAGTTAATGTTAATGTTGATAGAGATGTGCTCGAAGAGAATTTGATTAGAGATAGTTTTGAAATTTCTATAATTTTGTTCAGATTAGATTTTGTGAAGGTTATGATTTTTTATGCTTTTAGCGTTATCTCGACGCTTGTGCCTAAGATAAGCTTGAGGACACAGTAACAGTTTCCTTGATATACAGATTGGTTTAGTGTAAATTATAAGTTTAATTCAAAGATTCAACATTTGAAATGATTAAATAGATTGGTAAGTGTTTCCGTCACATTACTTGAAATGCATTTATGCCACAGCATAAATATTATCTATCTTTCACGTCAAATGGAATTAGAAGGAATCTTATTCAAAGTCGAAGTTTATTAACAATGTGTCAAAGGGACTATCAATTATCTGATTAATACTTAGTTGATTCTGTATAGTTTAACATAGATTAGTGATACACAAGGGCGGGGACAGTTGACTAGTAATGAATATTAAATAATTGTGTTTTTTCATGACGGTATACAGTACGATTCAAATAACAATGTTAATGTCTACACTTTGACAGAACAAATGATCAGTTCATTGTCACATTGAAGTGTGACCCGAATGACAAATATTATTTAGCGAACATTTACATGACATCTGTCACTTCCAAAATCAAAGTACAAACGTCTGTATTTAATACATATAAGTATTCTATTATAGTACAACCCTAATGTAGTTTGTATATAATGTTCCAAAGATATTAAATTACGAACAGCCTCGGGTCAAAAGTGATTGTATACAATTACATCTTGATTACAGTTTAACCTTTTGTTAATTACGGGAGCGGTGTAACCGAACGATTTTGTTTTAACTATTTTTAATAAGCGTGCGAATGTGTATCTGTGTATTTATTGTCTGGAGGGCGCAGAGATTGAATCATACATCAAAAAGAAATCTGATGACGCAACAGGAATCGATTATTGATGTTCAAAACGTGTCGACATCGCTTCACACCTCGTTGTACAGCAATAAAACAATATCGATTCCCAACCGTTAAGCACCAGACAATCGATAAAAAAAACTTGCTACAAATTCCCCGATACGTCGTTCGATATTTCATTTTGAAAAAAGAACACTGGCCGAGCACGGCGCGGCGCGAACGTAAAACAATTGAAGCATAATTCTATCGGCGTCTATGGCGACCCGAGTGACCCCGAGCCGAGCCGAGCTCGCCCGAGAATAGCCGAGTGAATCCCGCCCAGCCCTATTAGGAATTGCTCAGCTAATAACTGTTTTTAAAGGGATTTTAAAATGAAATTAGTTCTTTTGCTATTAATAAACACTTTGTTTGCGAGTGCACTCATCTGCGTAGGTATTTCATTTGCAAAATGTGGCGAATGAGTAATATGACGAGCATAAAGTTTGATGTGTCTTTTATGAAGCAATTGTACTCAATAATCCTTAATGTTGTTGAATTTAATGAATAAACCTACAGCAAAATCAAGAACCTTATTTATTTAACCTTCGTAATTAATTCATGGTGCAGGTGATAAATTGATCAAACCTTTTTTGTTAATATCTTACCGTATTGCTCATCATGAACGAAGATGGAGAACATACCTGAAAAACAAAAAAACACAATTAAAAATTGTTACCAATTCTTGAAACAAAACAATTTTTTTTAAACGGTTGATTATTACTTTAAAATCTTCTAATATTTAAACTCCAATAGCTCTTAAAGTCATAATCACTCCAGACTAACAGAAAATCCCAGAATTCACAAAAAGCCTGCTTATTCTATTTAACCCTCCCTTGCTAGGTGCGGTCAAGTTAAACAATGCAGCTATTTTGTCCCATTATCGACTTAAGTCTCATGACACGGGTTGATTGATTTACAACCTGCCACCCATTTTGTGGTTTGTTTAAGAGGTAGCAATGAAAGGATTAAAACGGGAACTTTAGCAAATTTTTTTTTGGTTTTCTTGGAATATGGGATATTCATTCATTCATAGATTTTTCGTAGGATTATTATGATACTTTATTTGTTTTACAGTATTTGTTTAAATCTGTTAAGCATACTTTCTGTAACTGGGTTTTTATCAAAAGTGTGGGTTGTCCGTTTAGAAAAGTATTTTTTCTAAAGATGCATAATGCTTCTTTAGCGTTTTCTTCTTATATATTCAATCATAAGTTTTATAGATTCTATAAAATAAACTAAATAGTTATTTTACTCAAATAATGAAAAAAAAAAATTGAACAATCCCAAAACGAATTAAACCATTACAATCATTTTAGAAAAAAAAACAAACACCTACCGAGTACCTAGCACAATAATAGTAAGATCTCCGGACACCCACACTACGCTATTACCAAGGGTCTAACAGCTTAAGTGCTGTGTTAATATACACTCACAATGCGCTCGCGCATTCAAATACGGTTAGCACAAAAATCATGGTACAAAAGATGTTTCCAAGTTATGACTGCGTTAATAGACCAGACGTGTGGTGGCATGTCCTGTCTGTAATGGGTGGTATGGGCGAAAGTAGGGACGTATGTGGCCTGAGGTTGATTGGAAACCGTTGGTCGAAGTCATCTGTGAGTCAGGGAAAAGTTTATTTGTTTATTCAAGTTAGGTGTGAAATTAAATGTATTATTGTAAGTATGTTTACGTTAAAATGTGCGTATCTCTGTTTAGCAATGAATACTCATTTTTATCCAGAGCAAACATCAAAACAGGAAAATCCATTTTACGCAAAAAACAGCTCATACAATTTTACCCAAACAACATTTTTTTTTCGTTAACTACAAAAACAAACACAATTTATGATGAATCAATACACTTACTATTTATGTGTCGTACTATCACCGATAATGATCGCACAAACACAGTGTAGCGAAAGTCGCCGAGTTTCCAAATTAGCACGTCCAGATGACCAACGGATTGATAGAGGACGAATTAGCGGCTTTTGTTAGGCTGCCTCCACGCACGCACGCACCGGGTTAACAGGGGCACCATGTTTTGGGAATGGACTTTTTAGGAAAAATAAATGTTTTTTTTTAATTTTTGTTTATTTAATAATTCAAATAATTGGGGCTGCAGTAGTTTTAATACTTGTATAAAGGTTTCGATGTTAGATTTTTTGCCAACAAGTTTTTCTAATGAATGCGAGGATGCATATCCGGTACGGCTCTAATAATCCTTCCATATCCCAATGGCACGTCATTACCGCGCCCCCCGCGCCCCGGTCTACTCTCTGATATACAATGGTCTCTGTAGTCTCATGAAACATGAGGCTCCAGGGGCTAGTGTGAATCTTTAATTGAATTCGAGCAATCGAGTCTGGTTTTACCTCGCTGGGGTCGGTGCATTTCATTCATTTATTCATTCAAACAAGAAGTTTTCCTAATTAATGTTGCCAATAAAAAATAATACAGAACATAAAATTGTGAACAATTACAACGAATGACGTGCAACTGTGACTTTAAAGTTTCAAAATGTTTGAACATTCAAGTGCACATTGAGCAGTTTTAGCAAAGACGCTTTGATGTTCATTGATAGATATTATTAATATTTATGTACTTATAATAATTCAATACAATTTATTGCATCGATTTGACCCGTCTGTCTGTATGAATAATAACAATATAAATTAATTTTAATGGCATTTAAGAGTTTTAGTTCTAATAAAAACCGTTCTCAAGGTAAATAAATATGAAGGTTTAAATGTAGCAGTGGATAATAGAAGTTTGTAATTAAAAGCACACTGAGCACTAGTAATTATGCAAATACAACAAATTGGTGTAATTACTAGTTTTGTATACGTTTTTTAAGAAATAACGATTACGGTTTTTTTTTACAAAATTGTTACAGAATTGTAAACATTTATTAGTTTTTATGATAAACGATTGTGGATTTGTTTTTATTAAAACAGTTGCTAAATGTCAAACGATTATAATTGTTAATTTCTATAGAAAACGGTTTTAGATTTAGTTTTTCTGAATAAAATGTCACAATAAGTTTGATTTATAGTGTGGCACAGTTTCTAACAAGTAAAAAAATATGTTATAATCTATCAGGGTCCATAAATATTTCAATATTTTAATTTTTGGACCAGAAGCAGTAAAATAATTTTTGCAATCAATAATAAAAAAAATATATTCATTGAGTAGAATATTCACAATAAAACAGGCGAGGCTTAGACAGACAAACTAAATAAACCGTTCAAAATGTATTATATCACATTATTTCAGTTTCAACCTCCTGTTTCAGCCTTCAATACTCAATAAATATGAATTGCTTCCACATGTGAACTTATGTGGTAGGTTTTACAGAATTATGACCATTGTGGACCCTGTCGGGCACAGCAAAAGTAGGAGAGAGGAAGAGGGCTTTTATTTGACTACTTAGTTGTTATAATAAATATTGTTATTATTTTTTAAACATGTAATTTAAAATTTGTCATTTAAATATTCATTTATACTATAATAGCACAATTTATGTAATAGAAATTGTTTTAATTTATTTGTGAATGTGTTAAATTTTTGTTCTTCTTTAATTATTTCTGGTAATTTATTATATATTTTAATTGACATGACTTACTTGTTGAGTGCATTTTTAACTTAGAGCTTGGTAAGTTAACCTATTTTTATGGCGTAATGTATATTTTTACTGTATGTTTTCTCTTGTTGTGTATATAAAACCTCACGCTTTTTATCTTATTACTGTAAAGTCGTATTTAGTCGCACATCTGCGTGTATCAGGGGCACCCTACAGAGCATTTAGCGGGTGATATTACAAGTTGTTCCGACGCTTTGTTAGCACTTTTACGAACTCACATGAAAGTCAATTGTATGTTATTCCGTGTTTCTTCCGTGTTGCCTGAGAATTTGGGCTAACATTCGCATTTATTAGCTCAATGGTTGTTTAGAATGATTTTTAGATTGTCTTGTTTAAAATGGCATTTTTGGGCGAGTTGAATTGTGCTAAGGCTTAAGAAAAACCATGTTTACGTTAATCCTTGTTCTATGCATAAATAAATTTAGAAATATTATTTTATGGCATGTTTTTTAAGGTAAAGTACTTGATTATGAATTACGAATGTCATAATGTTATTAATTTTGATTGCAAGCAGTTTTTGTGTTATTTTTTTAAATCAAACAGCGAGAAATAAAAGGCAGTTTAATTTAATTTTTGTTTTGTAAAGTTTGTAAGTATAAGCTTTTATAACAGATTACTTTAATTCCTTGCTACACATTTTATCGTATCCAGATCATCAAAACTTGCCCAACTAAAACACTTATAAATCTATTCAAAGGTTAAATCTATAACAAAATCTGCCCCAGCCACACCCCTAATTTAAAAAAACAAACACCACGTTATTGTTTTAATCCAATCAGCAGAATCTCTCTCAAGTGTGATAACATACAACGTTTCACACACGAAAGGTTGTAACAGATTAATGTGTTTGATAAATGGGTAAGCAGTAATCGAGGTTATGTAAATATAGTTCTATTATATAATTATTGAGTATAAAGGTTAGTGTATGACCTAACGAGATTAGGTTAATATCATATTGTTTGTTGTTAAGACTTTCCATGTTTCAATCTTGTTTAATTTAATTTTAATAATACTTTTCGTGTCCTTTTCTTATTGAGTTCAGTACCTTACTACAAAAAAAAATAATAATACACAAATTTACTTTAAAAAAAAGCAGTTTAAAGGCAGAAGCAAACATAGAAAAAGGTAAGAAAAAGAAGAATGTTTGACTTTAAAAAAGCTGAGGAAAATGATGTTATGGTTTAAAACTGGGCTTCCATAACAAATAATTCTTTGGTAACTTATGTCGGACCAAAGGACCAAACTTTTTGGTCCTTTAGAAGTAGTCTCTACATTGTAGACTCATAAGTAAAGCATATTTAATACAAAAATAAGGCACATTCAACATGTGAATGCGCGGCGTAAGTCGTGGGAATCTCATAGAGCGATTGACGCGCTTCGTTATGTAGAACGATCTGTAATTGCGATGTACGGACAGCAGAATAGCGGTAGCTTTACATCGACATCGCTTTTATTGCTACAATAAGTTATGACTATGACTACTGATGTTTTTATTATCAAGTCTCTTTGTTGAGAAATAGCTAAGATGTGGATTTTGTAAACATTAATAAAATTACGATTTGATTTCTTCGTGGTTTTTTTGTGTTGGCAACTTGGCAGTGATGCAAACACAAGTTAATGGCTGGTGAACTTGTGAGAAAAGTAATTGGAATATTAATAGTAAGGACGGTACGAGCAAAATTACTTTTCTACTACGACATTTTACTCGTTGTATGTTAGGAATATTAATAAATCATCCAGTAACTTAAGTTGAACAAATAGAAAAGTTCTAATTTAAACTTATTGCGTTGAGTAAGAAAATAATAGCATAATAACTAACGAAGTTTATTCTTGGGACAGCCAGCTAAGACTTCTTGCCACGCCTATATTATTTGAACTTATAACCCTTGCGAAGTTTATGTCCATCGTAAGGTACCGTTACTTATACCCGACTTAATATTACTGCTATAAAACAACACGAAAAGAAAAAAAACCTTAAATCCTGTTACTTCTACGCTCCGTTTTCCACAAGCAACAGTTTTCAATCAGCTAAGGCTATAAGGCTATAAACCCAGAAAAGTTAAATATTACGAGGCTAAATAAAATAGAGCTATCATCGGACCGTTTTATAGTTCAATTATTCATACAATAAAGCGTAAAATCCATGACATTTATAAATATACGATCGATTTTGTAACCGATTACGAATTCAAACATCGATAAATCGATTCAGCTCAAAATCACGCGGCAATCAAGAAAACATACAGTGATCACGAAATGGACAATTATTGGTCACAAATTAAATTTCATGGCGTGATATTTTATTCGCTGTTATGTTGTCGGTACACGCGATCGGTTTGATACGATATCATCACGCTATTTGTTACGAAGGGTTAAATTGCTATTTAGATAAATGTTTTTACTATCGCTCTTCAGTTTATATATTAGTTTTTTTTGTATCGACCATATTTTTACTTTAATGTTAGAATAGTAAAATTTTGATCCTTGAAATCTTGCAAAATATTAAAAAAAATGTATTAGAGTGTTCTGTGAGTCCATTTATTTATATATTTTGGTTTTCATTTGCAAATTCAGTGTGATGCAAGTACGTCACACTGAATTTTAATGGCTTTTGAATTTTGACGAAATCCAAAGACGTTAATATTTCTTAATAAGATACTTTCAAAGTCATTGTAGATCAATAAAAATACAAACGAAAAATAATATTGAAGCCCTTATCACCAGGATTGAATGCACATTTTAATTAAGAAGCAGATAACTGCCGTTGACCTTGGCCATACAAATGCGCGTCACGCTCACGCCGCGCCACCATTAACTTTCATAGGGAATATTTATTTTTAGTTACGAAAATATGAATATTTGAAAAAAAAAACACAGATAGAAATATAGATAATTAAACACCGTATTCATAAAAAAAAAAACATGAATATATCTTAAGTAGTTTGGAAGTAATATCGTTTTTTATGCTTTGGGTAAACATAACTTTCTGAATTTATTTCATAAAGTATTTTACTACAATACTTAAATATTCACATATAGAATTGATGCGTTCTAGTTTAAGATACATTTTTTGCATAGCTTACTTGCATTATAATTATGAAGGCGTAATAACAGATTTAAAAGTCACTAAAATCATATAATTGCGCCTTAAGTAACTTACATACACAAACTCATGCCTTCTTGCCATGGAGGTAGGCAGAATCTAACGCCACCTGCATCGATCCTTACATGTATTCCTTTTGCTTCGTTTACGTTCATGCATCGGCTGGGAGATTGCGTAACACTCAACAGTAGTAATGGGTTTAATTTTGACAGTTCAATATCATTCATCGCGTTATTTACGTTGTTGAACAGACAAATTTATCGAATATATGAAGCAATGGATTAGCAATATAAGTACTTCAAAATCATTCAGATAGTATGTTACGAAATTAGGGTGCAGGGGGCCTACTCTGAAGTATCAGCCGAATGTTCAGCTGTTTCTTGACTTCCAAAGTTTCCTTATTTGACTTTGAATCCTAAGGGCCTTATCATACTAGCGAATTGCGAGCGTCCTCAAAAAGGAACGGGCGCGCAACGAATAGGTTATGGGCGCGCAACGAACACGCCGCGGCTGCACAGCGAGGACGTCGCGGATAGGAGGAAGAAAAAAGTGACGCGTGGCGGCCGGGCTGGCGTTTGCACGAGACAGTATTCACGGCAATCTAGTTGCGCGTCCGCAACGAATTCGCTGCGCATGCGCGGCGTGTTCATAGCGCGCCCGTAACCTATTCGTTGCGCGCCCGCTCCGCTTTGAGGACGCTCGCAATTCGCTAGTATGATAAGGCCCTTACCCTTCAAGTCACGTTTTTGACTTTAACTTATCTCTTTGACCGCCTTTTTTTTTCTTCTTTCCCCGTAGTCAGCCATTGTCAGCCGTAGTCAGGAAACAACCGAACATTCGGCCGATACTTCGGACAAGACCCCCAGGTCATACACGCACGTACCAGAACGTGCAGTAACTTATTATCATTCAACTACTAAAGATTAAAATCCCTCACTATCCCAAAAAATCCAATCTTCATAACTAAAGCCAGTTCCCCTGGTTACAAACAAACAGAGTTAGTATCGTTGTTAATACAAACACGTTGGAGGCTTGGAGTGTACCAATTATGTGCGCATGCGTAGTTAGTGGCCACTTAACATGTTGCGCTGTTGTGGCTGTTGCCCGAGGATTAGCTCTGGTTAGGAGGAAAGTATCTTAATATTGATATCTAACTTTTTATGTTTGGGTTGTTTTAAGACGTTTTTTTTTGAGTTGTAGCTTTCTAGAATATGGTATATCTTCACCTTGCTACGAGTATCAACAACTTTATATAAAATATCATGATGGGAAAAACATGGCCAGAGATCGCACACGACGGAAAGGTTTGGAATGAGAAAAGGGAGGCCTTTGCTCAGCGTAGTAGCTCAGTAGGACGCAATGTAGGCTAACAAAAAAAACCGGTCAAGTGCAAGTCAGACTCGCGCACGAAGGGTTCCGTACCATTATCTATAAAAATGGCAAAAAAGATGACGTTTGTTGTATGGCAGCCCCCCCTAAATATTTGTTTTATTTTATTTTAATTATTTATTTTTAAAGTGAATATATAACTAAATATTCTGTGAATATTTCAAGCATCTACCTATTGCCGTTATCAATATAGAGCAAAATATTTTATTATTTATTAAATGGTTTTTAGTATTTGTTGTTATAGCGGCAACAGAAATACATCATCTGTGAAAATTTCAACTGTCTAACTATCACGGGTCATGAGATACAGCCTGGTGACAGACGGACAGACAGACAGACGGCGGAGCCTTAGTAATAGGGTTCCCGTTTTACCCTTTGGGTACGGAACCCTAAAAAAAAGGTTCATGATTGAAAATTAATATTTGTCTTATGTTGTGAAAAGCGAACTGAAATATACAGAACCTTGTTGGGTCTCTTTGCTTAATACGCATCATATTTTTCTGGCGATCATGTTGTCTAAGATTATGACGATTAAAGACTACATTGAATTGGTCTTTTGATACGAATATTTCATAATTCTTCTTTACTATCATCATCATCATTACAGCCGAAAGACGTCCACTGCTGGAAAAAGGCCTCCCCCAAAGGGGAGGTTTGCCATAATCGCCACGCTTGGCATGCGGGTTGGCGATCGCAATATAGTGTTAAAATGCATAGAGAACGCAGCTGCCCATTCTCTAGTAAGTCCCTTAGTCGCCTTTTACGTCACCCATGGGAAGAAATGGGGCGGTGCTATTCATTACGTCCGGTACCACGCAGACTTCTTTACAATAAAATATACAAAACAGGAATTAAAATGCACACTTGTAACTTGTCCTTCATACAAACTGGCTTCGTTCTGACATTCATGTCCTATTTAACAGCATTTTTTCCCAATGTTTGCTTCTCAAAGTCTCCTAAATCCTAACCTCTAATCATAACGACCAATCATGCGCCCCGCATAGCTCATTAGACCTCATTACCACTAGTGAACACCAATGAATCAATACAACCATTTACAAATTTATTTACAGACAAATAAACTGAAATCCAAGCGATTATCGCCGCTAGTTGTATAACATTAAAGAACCATGTGATTAGGCAAAACGCGAATTGTAAGTTTGTTTTTCCTAACCCGTTGAAATGTCGAAATATTTTCTTACTTAATTCCTTCAGCCTGATGCATTACTAATGTAACCATGCGTTTTGTTAGCACTTTATTTCAATACCGATAGAGGCGATATTTCAATGTGTTTATTTGTTGAACTAGGATAATATTGTTAGTGTAAAACAGTGTTGTTTACATTACCAATAGTTAAATCCGTGATTAAGTTTGTCCGTTCGTTAACGAAGGTGTGATATGGGTTGTTTCGAGGTTAAACGATCGTTTCGAAACAAGCCGTGTTTAGTTTATGAATTAGTGTTTGATTCTTTGGTTTGTAATGAACATGTTTGAGCCGAAGGTTTTTGTCACGATCTCTTCGTACCGAAAAGTAATTAATTCTAATGAGAAATTGGTCCTTTTGGCATTGATCCCTGAGACGGCATCAAAATCATAAAAGTAAAAGGACCAAATATAATAATTTATTTAAGTTAAAAGAATGCATTATATCTACATAAACTTGCGAGTTCTAACTAAAGGACCAAAAATTAAGTGCTCAACTATATCAAAGTTGAGCTGCACGATTACTGGCAAATGCTTGCACTGATTGAACAGGTCCACTCAAATTTGTGTGGTTCTTTCCTCAAAAGACCATTTCAGACACGGATCTACATGGTCCTCACATGATCTGACCAAGATTATGTCTGGACTTTAAAAGAGACTTTGACCCCTGAGTTTGTTTCGCCATTTCTTCTCAGGTGTAGTCAGCCTGTCAGTCAGTAAACGATTTCATTTCAAAGATGACGTTACTATTCCGTAAACCATACCTAAGGTTAGAGGAGGATACTTACGTGGAATTTGTGACAGGTGAACCCATTACGACTCTCGATTGAGATACAACGTGGGATCCAGTCGTTTCGCAAGAGCCAGGGTTCAAAGTGAATCGGTTCGAACGTGGCAATAGCATCGTTGCTCTAAACATAATAATTGTGATTCCTTGCACCACATGTCTTAGTTATTTATATACTGTAAAGTTCAACTTTAATACTAACGTTGTTTTGGGAGTGTGTTCACATTTGACTACGGTATTTGAAGATGGAATGAGTCGACTTTTAAGAAGTATAAAGCTCACTGTGTTGCTTTTTTTTTATTTAGGGCGGGTTTGCTCTTGACCTTAGTCTAGGGCAGAAGTGACAGAGACAAAGTCGACGATGGAATGAGCTTACCCAGAAGAAGCCTGTTCACTCTAACTTGAGAGATTAATGTTGTATGCGTTCGGAAACACAGACGCAGGCAGAGAGTTCCACTCTCTTGCTGTGCGCATTATAAAAGACATTTGGAAACGCTTAGTGCGAATTGGTGGAATAGCAACAAGGAAGGGATGGTAACCTGCAGTGCGTCTAGATGTCCGATAATAGAAGGGGGCCGGTGGAATGAGGTCGTGGAGTTCTTGCATTAAAATGCTTAAAAAAAATCAAAGGCTGCCAATCATTTTATACTGACCAGTCAGACATGCCTATTTGACGCCACACAATACCAAATATGCTGCCGCAAACTCTCACGGCACATCATCCATCACATAACACAAACGGATTTCTCTCATTCCACTGTCAGGTTGTAAAAGCACACAATAATAATTAACATATTTAATATACGAATTCATAAATTCCAAGCCTGCCATAAAATATCTAAGACAATAGCTATTTGTTGTTTGAATGATCATAAAGTCGTGTCGTATGGTGCAATGGAACCGAGCATGCGACCTGACGCGAGTGATATTATTTAATGTCGCAACAGCACAGTGCGAGGTGAAGACGTCGGTTATTACGCGGAATTACCTTTTAAAG
The DNA here is from genome assembly GCA_948098905.1 of Tiliacea aurago. NCBI lineage: Eukaryota > Metazoa > Arthropoda > Insecta > Lepidoptera > Noctuidae > Tiliacea > Tiliacea aurago. Next base: position 25,729,002 of record OX402590.1, on the reverse strand, counting down.
TAATTAGATCACGCGAATCTGTTACGTGATCTACTGAGTTCAATTTGCGGTTTGTTTTTGTTTGTAGCTTTGTTTTGAGCCAGTTTTCTGGTCCTGAGGCATTTAGCCCTCATTTCTAGGGTTCCGTACCCAAAGGGTAAAACGGGAACCCTATTACTAAAGGCTTCTACATACAGGCGCGACTTGTCGCGCGACACAAAGGCGCCGCTCGTCGCGCGACACGCGAGGCATTTGTGTCGCGTCACGTGTCGCGCCAGTATGTAGAAGCCTTAAGGCTCCGCTGTCCGCCCGTCTGTCTGTCTGTCCGTCTGTCACCAGGCTGTATCTCATGAACCGTGATAGTTAGAGAGTTAAAATCACAGATGATGTATTTCTGTTGCCGCTATAACAACAAATACAAAAAAAAAACAGAATAAAATAAATAATTAAGGGGGCTCCCATACAACAAACGTGATTTTTTTGCCGTATTTATAGATAATGGTACGGAACCCTTCGTGCGCGAGTCCTACTCGCACTGGGCCGGTTTTATTTTTTGGCCCTTTGGGGGCTTGTTCGTAGAAAATTTAACTTTGCATGTTGTTCTACAACATGTGTGTTGTGCTCTGTAAAAATGTTTGCTGTAAACTTATTTGATTTTTTGTTATTTTGGTACGAAATAATTGTGCTTCGTTGACATTTAAGTTTCTTAATTCAAACTAGCTCTGTTTCTTGTAAATTAAAAAAACAGTTGATTTGATCAAGCCCTTTTTATGGTGGTATGTGACATTATTGAATGAAAATTGAAACTAAATTCAAAGGCAAACTGAATCGCATCGAAATGAAATGAAATCGTTTATTAATAGGATATTAGAATCACTTTTACACGTCATATAAAAAATAAAAAAATAAATCTAGATGTAGTCCACATTTCCTATCTGACTACCCCTGAGAAGAAATGGCGAAACAAACTCAGGGGTCAAAGTCTCTTTTAAAGTCCAGACATAATCTTGGTCAGATCATGTGATTACCATCTTCAATCAACTCAGCCTATCGCAGTCCACTGCTGGACATAGGCCTCTCCCAGGATGCGCCACAACACCCTGTCCTGCGCCTTCCGCAACCAGTCTGTCCCAGCCACCTAAACCTGTCCCAGCCAATCGAATCTTATGACTACAAAAATGACCTAAATTACTAACTCTTTATGAAACAAGTTATTAGGTCTGCATCAGACCGTGACATTGTATGACGGTAAGTCACAGTTGACTCTTGACGTCGCTGCACAAGTTCGCGGGTAAAAGTGAAAAAATAACATCGCTCAAATTCCCACCGTCGAGTGCTGTATGCAATCGCTTAAGGCATAAGAGGTAGCGATTTTGGCAAGAATTTTTCGTTGAATTTTTCCTAGTTTCTTAATGGAATTCTATGGATTGTAATTGAATAAAAGAAACTTTGAGTGAGTGCCAATTATGATATTGCTTACAATACTCTGTGGTTTTCTATGAAATTATTCTTTTCTTTTCAACATTCTAATTGAGTTAAAACCACATTAATTTTGGTTTTCTTTAATTCAATTTTAACTCATCCATTTCTTTAATTATATAAGTACTGATAACCTAAATATTTTCAACGGGTTTCCATCCATTATGAGGCAGACATCATTAGATTGCAATTTACCTGTTATGTATAGCAATACTAAACGACACATATAATTAAAAAGTGGCGCTGAACATACAATAACATGTATGTTATGTGGTTACTAATGATGTGGTTTATGACGTCATAATTAAAAGTGAAGATACCTAACGTTCAAGGTAATTATTTGAGACTGCTAGTTGATAGTCAAAGAACAAAATAAATAATACATAGATTAGTTGAACCAGGAGGATCTATATAAGGACTGTTTTATTTTTGTGATATTAATTGAGTTTTTATAGTTGCAAGATAGTCCCAGAAACTAGTTATGCTAATCTATGGGCTCTTATAATATTTGAGCCATTAAAGCTTAAAATAAAATCCACCTTCTGTCATTGATATGAAATTCACAATATGGTAGTTAGGGACATTTATTCAAGTAGTTTTTGTCCAGCAATAACGCCGCCTCGTGACGTATTTCACGTCCAAAAGAGCTATACTCATATTCCCGCTACAGCTCATCCCTCAAGCTCCAATAACTGCTCAGCCTTGATCTTGCTACCGTGGCGTCGCGTAATTAACTGCGCCAGTTTACGCGGCGGCGGGCGGCGCGTGCGCAGTGACGTCATCCATTGTTTCGATTTAATTAGTTCAATGTTGTGAATGAGAGGCTGGAAAAAGTGGTGTAATACGCGTCGATAGTACTCGTAGTAAGTTACAAGTTCATGTACAAGGAAAAAATATTGCTTCAGGTTGGGTTTGTGTAGAGTGTGGTTCCATAGAGTGCTTTTGGTTTTATTGTGAGTAGAAAAGTTTTTATGAGGATTTTATGACTAGGGTGCAAGTAGAGTAGTGGTTAGGTCTTAGGGAGTGAAGGATATAACAAATCAATATATTTTATCTTTCCCTGATCTGTTCCGTTTGGAGCCGGACGTCAAGAATAGCACCATCCCATTTCTTCCCATGGGTGTTGTAAAAGGCGACTAAGGAACTTACTAGAGAACGGGGCAGCAGCGTTCTCTATGCATTTTTAAAACCATACTGCGATCGTCAACCCGCCTGCCAAGCGTGGCGATTATGGCAAATCCCCCCCTTTTTGGGGGAGGCCTAGGTCCAGCAGTGGACGTCTTTCGGCTGAAATGATGATGATGATGATATATCTCTAAGTAATAGACAGTTTGTGTCAAAGTCAAATGCTTGATCGATTGACGAAACTGTGCATTCGAGAAGCGGGATTGAAAACAAATATACTAGTAATATTGCAAAGCGTGTCCATATTTATACTGTGGTGTGACCAAAGTGTGAACAGTGGCAACTACACTTGCACCATCTATTTTAAACCAATAACCAGTTAACCTTTCTAAACTAATTACTTCAACAGTTTCTACATCCCAAAAACACAATAATCCAATAAAAATCGTCACTTGCGTGCATCCACGACCTGGGCATGACAGCACAATGTGACGACTATTATTTGTGAATATCAATCATGTTCAGGATGACACTCTGTGGCAGTAAAATTGAAATTCTATCGAGTACGCATAGTAGTACCGAGTTATGGCTACTTATTACGGTGGAGCCTGTTTAGTGCGCACGACACGATGCCGACACGACGGCGTGCGGTTGCTGCTATTAGTGTAAATCTTTTGTGAAGGTTTCGTAATTGTGGAGGCGGAATTGCCATGCAAACTAGGTGTATGACCATTTTGCAGATTGTTTATTGAATATGTTGAGGTGGGTTATGAACTTATGAGATAAGTATTGTTTGTGATTGACAATGGAGATGGTATTAGATGCAGAAAGCACTATTGGAGAGGAAACTGCATCGCACAAAGAAAGAGGATTCGCGGGGTCCAAATAAAAAATGAGAGGAGATATTCGTAAATTAAATTGAATAGAGTCTGTAAAGACTATGACTTGGGTCGTCACTGCTAACGGCATCTTAATCAAATCTGTTTATTGCAAACATGTTGTACAGAGGTTGGAATAAGAAATAAAAGTTTCAAACATGCACCCTGTAAAGGCACTGCAAAACAAAACGAAAAGAAAATTAAAAAATAATAAATTACATTACAATACAATACATTTTATATAGTTTGTGTCAATTTACAATTTCAAATCAATAGAATAGAATAATTATTGTTTATTGTTACTATAGCTTTCAAATTATATTATTTATTATAAGAATTAAAGAATAAAAAATAAGTTAAATCAAAATAAAATGAATCAGTTGAAATAAATTAAATATGTAGGTATGTATAGGTACAAAACAATGGTGAGCAATTTATTCCATTACTTTTTATTTATTTATTTTTCCTTTCTTCTTAATACGTCAAGGGCTAGAAGTATGGTTTTCAAAATCGACTACAACTGACGACGCCATAAAATCGCACACATTAAACATCACATTTTAGATAGCAGACGTCACGGCGCCCATAGCGTTCACACTCAGGTTGAGTGCGGAGGAAAGGTTGAGCTTTATGCTCAATAGAAACAAAACAGTTACGTTATGTCGGCTGTTACGAGCATGCCATGCTCGACGTCTGCTGTGACGGGTGATGAATTTGTATGGAGTTGAAGAAAGCTTTTGAGGAAATTGAACGGTTGACGATCGTTGAGTTTGAAGTGTTAGAGAAAATGGTAGTGATTTGAAAAGTTGAGTTCTATCTGTTGAGTAATTTTTTGAGTTTTTGCGAAAAACAGAAACGATGCTCATCCCTTATTTTCTTAACAATGTGCTGTTTAACAATATTATTGCTATATGCAACAAAAATCCGACTTTTCATTAAGTATATTGAAAAGTCAATTAGTTAAACTCAAATTATATTCAATTTTACTGCAATATTTTGTTTTACTTCTAGTAACTAGTTTACTTTGTAGTAAGTATTCTTGTTCATCCAGTTTCAAAGAGCAATGTTCCCGAGAGCATAATTACTTCATCTTGTCAAATTACAGTCTAGCCGATTACACACGCATAAATGTCTAGTCTACGTTATAATTTTACAAAATCTACATTTCCTCATTCCTAGAGGTCTAAGAGGTCCAAAATTAATTACACAGAATTGATATTAGCCAATTATAAAATTTCAGTTCGTGATATATCGAAACGAAAACAACAATTATAAGCCAGTAATTAATAACCATAAAAAATCGAGACCATCTTTCACCACTCCAATTCTCAAAACACTTTCGACAAATAGAAGGAATAGAAATAATGAGGCTGTCATCGATAACATTGACAAATTAAATATCAACATCTATTACAAACTTAATCATACAATCCTACCAAACGAAACTGAACTTTGCCGTGATCACAATAGGAGTTATGTAGGTGATAAAGTTTAGTTGGTGAAACACATGAGGAGTGAAGATAGGTAATGTCAGAATTTTTGCCACAGTGTAATTAGAGAGAGCTCTGGCAAGAGGTCATGCGAATGGAATGGTAGAAATCGTTATTGGAACCGTCTGGTAGGCTGTGGTGCAATATGGTTGCGGTGGCGGGTTGAATTAGGTATTTTGGAGGACACAGGATAAATGATGCGCTGTAAATTTGACCAAAGCTAGATACTGATAAGTAACTAACAAAAATATAACGAAATTTTGCATTTTACATGAAAAGTATCAACATATAACACAACTTTAGAATTAAAAAGAGCAAGCAACATTTTCCAATCTTTTCGTAAGACAAAGATCCTTAAATCGCTCTCGCGTATCGCCCCGCTACACTTTTTCAACTTACACCACAAACCGCTAAGTTTCGTTCACAGTTAATTAAAATTAATAATCGTTAACTGACCAGCGTATTCTAAATTAATTATTTATAAATTTCAACTGCGGGCTACTTGAGGGCGAGTGCCGCTAATGATGTGCCTGTAAAGATCAGCGGTCATTGAAAGACGCGGGAAGATGCGATAAGAAGCAGCTGTTTAAAAAAAATATATTTCTGATACATAAACTCAATTTGAAATAAGATAGTCATTTACTCGTAAATACACCTTTTTACAATTCGTTCAACCGATTCTGACTTCTATTGCGTTGGTGGCATGACAAATGGCAGCTTTAATAAACAGTTGCTATTGTAACCACGTGTTCGCTTTAATGCCATCCTTGTGGAATAGAAGTCAAAATCGGTTAAACGGTCTGTAAGAAGGTTTATTTAAATTTCTAATCTTGTTTCAAATGGAGTATAGTTATGTTGAGAGTTAAAGAATGTGTCGTTTAGTATGGGCCCTTTCCTAAAAGAAGTTTATAGTTTATTGAACAAATTGGAAAGCAATCAGACGTTTAACTTGTATCGGTTATTGTAGGTACCTATAATTTGCACTAAATGATAATAACAATCGCCTTGAATGTCCCAAATAGTTATTCAAGTAAATTCATTAAATTTGGTGGCACAAACCTTACAAACTAAATTGTCATCATCATTTCAGCCGAAAAGACGTCCACTGCTGGACATAGGCCTCCCCTAAAGAGGGGGTTTGCCATAATCGCCACGCTTGGCAGGCAGGTTGGGCAATCGCAGTATGGTGTTAAAATGCATAGAGAACGCTGCTGCCCACTCTCTAGTAAGTCCCTTAGTCGCCTTTTACGACACCCACGAAGAAATGGGACATTGCTGTTCTTTACGTCCGGCCGGCACCAAACAGAAATTGTTATATGAGTTGTTAATAGTTAAATAGTACCCCATGTTTTCCGAATAACAAACCAATAAATAAAATCCAATTTCAAAATCTACATAATAATATTCTATTGTTAAAAGTCAACAAATCGCGCGTTACAGCAGCTAGCATCTTTACGTCCCATGTCCGCTCCTCCTAGAGACACAACAATTAATTTTATTCTGTGACGAGTGAAATTAATATTTTAATACAGTGGCGATTGATACTTACGTTTTTAATAAGTCTATTATTACTTAAGTTCTGTTGACGGCAACAGTTAGTTTAAAATTAGTTTTTCTTGTTATATTGTCTTTGCAGTTTTCTTTTATTGTTTTTGGTTTTATTTGACTATTACATTAAAGTGTTAAGTATCAGATAACTGTCCGTAGATTTAATGTCGAGAGATTTGTTTATGATTTTCCGGGTACACAAGTAATTAATTAGTTTATCTACGTGTTTATGATTGGAAATTATTTCTGCTTACTGTACTGAAATATGTGTTTCCACAATGTTATATTGTGTGTTGTGTGTTGGCCCATTTCTATACAACAGAGTGAATGATTTAGTATCAATTCATACCATGAACAAAACAACTTTTAAAAGAAAAATAGCTGACTGGCTTGTCACTTTAGATTATACCCAAATTGAAGCCACTCACGCATTCCACATCACACACTTACATCTTCCCTCGTGAAATACTTTTCTTTTTCTATTTTTGTAAGCAATTTTTATTATAATGTATGAGATTTTTATTTGAATAATATTATACGCGAATCAGATCGTCTCCAGTACATCAATAAAAATGTAAAACTTTGTTTTAGGGGGCCTGGTGACCTGACATACAGGCTTTGAAAAAAACTTAGTTTAGGCACCAGTCTTCCACAAATTAATTATAAAATTGTGTCTGTAGACTTTGTACTAACATTCTCTGTAATTTGTGGTAAAAAATAAATAAAAATATCTTTCACGTCTTATATACTATCCTATTATAACAAACTGCCGTTGCTAACATAGTTGAGTTGTAGCTGCTGACCATTGTTCCCATTAGATAATAAATTATATTTTATCCAAGTAACATAAATAATTATCCACACTAATAAACTTTACTTTAAATTTGTACGACCCGATCTCGTAGACAATCCGTGAAAACGGTTTCGTGGGGCATCATCTTAAGGACAAGATTACTTTATACTTTTTCCCCCTTATTACAAAACAAGGTTTATCTTCAGACCCAGGTTTAAAACGTAGAGCCATTATTGAATTTCGAAGTTTATTCCGACTATGGTAAAGTTCCTAAACACAAAACTGACAACTTAGTACCGAACTAAGTTTTCAGTTTTGTATAAAGAACGGTATTTCAATCACTGTTACGTTCTTATTACAAAAACTGGCTCCATGGTTTAAGCCATGGCAAAATATAAATCCTGTTTTGTAATAAGGCGGTTTATAAATAAATGAATAATAATACAAGAAGTAAAATAAGTAATGTCTAACATGACATTTACGTTAATTTTACATACGGTGATAGTAACATCGGATTAAGAGCAAGTAAAGCATTAAAGAAAATCGATCGTGATTCCTTAACATTCCCTCGAAGGCGGCTACAACCGACACAAATCCGAATATTGCGGATACATCACGAAATCCCAATAAAATATACCTTCCTGTACATAAACAAGGGCGCCATCTGTAGCCAATACGACAATCAATGCGACAGAGTGTTAGGGGTGTACTTGGTTTATCCGAAAATGATTTGATATTTGAAAAAATATCGTGATATGGAGAAAATGGGTTACTCTAGGCTCTAGGTAGGTTTAGAGTACATATTCCATTCATTATTTCTCTCTATTAGAGAATTATTTTGTCAATGTTTCTGTTTGATATATGTATTATTTTATTCTAGCAACTTGACACGGACAAGGACTATAAATATTGCTGTCCCGGATAAAAAAAGAACAGAAACAATTTTCGTGTCAGTTTTTTATAATAAGATTAATTAGTATTTTAATGTTCTGATATAAAACATTGCAGCAAAAAATCGTCAACATCCCTAGAGGTGTACCGAAAACGGCGCGCGATGTAACATCGAGGCCGAGTGGTTCCGAGCGCTCACGATTTTGCCCGAATGAAGTTGTAGTACCTATGTCTGTCTATCTGTTTGGTTGTGTGTCGCAGTTGCTAACGGTACGCGATTTATTGACTATGTCCACACGTCGATATAAAGGTTTGTTCCGTTTTTCAGGAGAATTGTCTCGTCATAAACGAACTAGGGTATATTCTTAAAACGTAATGGTTTTTTAGCCTAACTTTTTTGGGTTTTTGTTGTCATGACTTCAGGACAAGTTTGTTATATTTGAAGAGTTAGGCCTATGTTTGATCATCAACTGTCTGTTGATTACAAAGCAAAATCGAATACAATTTTATTGTTGTTTCAGTCCTTTCAGGTGAAGTGGAGAGCTATAATAAGAATGCTCGTTATTTTTTTCATTAATTATTTAGTAACTTTACTCAATCGGGATAAATTTCTTGCCCGGTCTGTCACATAATGATGCAAGAATTGCATAAAACTAAAAACATTATAAAATTGCTGCAGTGCTTTGTACCAAACGGAAAGTAAATCACACACGCGATGTGCACGTACCCTTTGTTTTTTTAGGGAGGTTGTACACTTGATGATATACGGGGGAGAATTTACCGGAGACCCGGCGTTTGAGCGATACTGCTCTGTTAATATGTTGCACGTCTGGAATTGTAGCACAAAACAGCGATTCCTTAGACAAAATGTCGCCAAATAATTTCATTTGTAAAATCAATTGTGGTGCATTTGAAGAGATTTTTCGAGTCCTAATAATTTATTCCTGCGTTTTCTGAATACTAACAAGTCTATCAACCTTGCTGGAAGCCTAAAATGGACGCTTTGGCAGAATCATATTATGATCTGCGTACAATTCATACATCCCGCAATTCATCTGTTTGACAGCTGCTATTTGACATTAGACTTCACTATAGCAATTTATAGTTTGTGGACCATTTTACGAAACTCCATACAAAACTGTCAAACAGATGAATTGCGAGATATGAATTGTACGTATGATTCTGCCAAAGCGTCCATTTTGGGCCCGCTGATTGGCTAATCCTTTCACTGCGACATGAATATAGATAGATATGCTTTATTGTATACAAAAATTTAACAACGCTCATTAACATAACCATTCATATTCAGGAACCGATATTTACCAAACAACCTTGGGGTGAACCTTTAATCTGTTTTTATTCCCTGCCAAGTTTTGAACAAAACTAAAGATAATTATTTCTCAACATCATCATCATTTTCTTATTCTTATTTATTCGGGGTCGGCGGAACATATCTTTTACTAAACGAACTATTAAGAATACTTCTATTCAACCATATTTCATACGTTAGCCACTTCTCCGGTTGCCCTTGGGCGTTCCGGCGGCGCATGTATACGGGTCGCTAGGTCTGCGATTATGATGCCTGTATCCATTAGGTGGCATTACGCCTGCGTGGGAACTGGACTAGCCTGGGAAGGACAACGCAGATTCGCCTAGCTTCTAGGCGAAGAGCTTGTGTTTGGTAATGTTAAAGGTGAAGTTAGATGTGCATATAAATAAGGATGCTTGAATTGATCAAGGCGAATTTACTGCGGGCAACGCAGCAGATTCGCCTAGGTCATAGGCGAAGAGCTTGTGTTTGATTATGTTTAGATACGTGAGATGAATTTATTCGAATGAATAAGAATGCCTTTAAACAAGGGAAGAGCATCGAGTGTTCCGACCAATTTTACTTGGAATAAGCTTATGATTGTGTTGTGTTTGTGAATTTTGTCATACGTTGGAATATGATTGAGGCGGTTTTCATACATACATTTTCTATTACATGTAGGTACTTTAATATACAGTAGGTCCCTACTTGTTCACTGTGTGACCGTTTATCAGCAGATAATGTAAGTATTTACTGATGTTATCTGTATCTTTCCCGAACTCCTTAATCATCATCATCATCATTTTTTCCAAAAGACGTCCACTGCTGGACATAGGCCTCCCCAAAAGGGGGGTTTGCCATAATTGCCATGCTTGGCAGGCAGGTTGGTGATCGTAGTTAATGCATAGAGAGCGCTGCTGCTCATTCTCTAGTAAGTCCCTTAGTCGCCTTTTACGACACCCACGGGAAGACATAGGGTGGTGCTATTCTGTGCGTTCGTCACCAAAAGGATAACTCAATAATAGCAACTACAATTTAAATATAATTTAGTGATGACTTGATGATAGTTTATTGAGAATAGCACAAAAACAATGTTGCAGGCCATCCATGTAACATTTGTTTTTAGATTAAACTTTTCTATTTCATAAGTTAACAAGTAAATCATCTACAGGTGAGTTAATGGGGCCTAAAGATGTTGGTCAAAAGACAATTACGTTGCAACAGCTAATTCCAATCAGTTGATTAGTGACTTACGCGGTCTGATAAACAGCTGTTTTTAATTATTACCACAGACTTGTAGTTTCTATACAAATTGCAATTAGGACATAGCTATTAATACGAACAATGTTGTCAGTTAAACTAATTAAACATTCACACATCTTGCTCATTTGAGAAAAAACGAATAAAATTGACAATTATTCACATAAAAATAAAAGTCAACTTAATTATTTAATAATATAAATAGTCGGCAACTCCAAAAAATATAGATATAAGTTCTATTTAAGTAGCCCTACTGGTATTAACATAAAAACCTACGGAATTGAACCCCACAACTAATAAGCAACCATAAACTTTAACGTTAGAGTTCAATATTCCTAGCATCCATTTTCAGATCAAACGTTCTACCGAAGTAGGTGTAAAAACGCCTATTTTTTTCATAATACTAGTACAGTTTAATTAATGTGCCATATAAGAGCAAAGCGGTTCACTTAAATGAAAGCAGATCAAGTAATTATACAGTTTTTTTGTCACCAATGCAGCAATGGCGTCGCTTAGTGGCGGAATGACGGAATCAACAAGTACCGGCTGTTGTTTACGCCATCTACTTATAAAAGGGATAAGCAGAAGTGCCACGGAAACAAAAACATCCCTTTGAAAGTCGTGGAAGCGACTGCTGCTTGATTGGTGATTGACAGGCGATGTGTCTTAGGAAGGTATTTAAGGACATAATTAGTGTTTCAACAATGTGTGAAAAAAACTGCCGTTTGATTATATGCACGTCTAGTGCAGAATAGCCTCTTTGTGAAAGCCACATTTGATGTTATTGACATAATTACCACGCATGAACCAAATAGTTGATCAAAACGACGGCCTGTTCACCTATCTTCTTCTTGAGCTTTTAATTTTACTCTATAATTTAATAGTTACTGAAGTTTCAATGAAATTTTCAGTGATTGGCTTGAAACGTGCCCAGAAGACTGGCAGCATTACCACGTTGAATGGCAATGCTAATTCTTTGGCCAAAGAACGAGCCAGCCCCCTGTCAGTCTTCTGGGCACGTTTCCGGATGGCAGCGATGCGGACGAGTACTTCGACGCTTAAGTGTCCTTTTTTTGTTTATCTCGTTAGTACCTAGTGTAAATAGTTAGTTCTGCGATCTATTGTATATAAGAATTTGATAAATAAATATCTGTATATCATATGTTGCTTTACTTCTTAATAATACCAAATCAATATAAAACCTCAACAGTCCAGGTTGGACTGTTGAGGTTTTATATTGATTTGGTATTTCCCAAAATACTAATACGTTTTTAAATGCTCTCCAATTTCCTCACCGAAAGTCAACGACGATGGTTGCGACAACCAAAACGCGACTTCTGCCAACCAATGGTAGTTGGGCAACCGATAATTCGACACTTGAACAATTAGGAGTTGAAAAGAGTTTAAATCGTTAGCGCGCGCCGTTTGGAAACACTTACCGAAACTACGTACTTTTGAACTGATTTCTGGGTATTTAACCGAGTTTTTCTGATAGATTATCTTTTCGTCAGTTTGACAGACAAAGATAAAAGGTGGTTCATGGTTCTGGTTGATTTTTCGTAGAACTGTCTCGCTGAAGAAAAATTGCTTGGCTGAATTTCTTTTTCTACGTAAATTGATTACCTAGTTCATGTATTGCTAATATTGACCTAACCAATTGCCCCTAATCTTAAAACAATAGAATTGCATTTTCTTGCATGTGTTCTGAAAGTTTTTACTTGGTTTTTCCTTAAAGCGATTATTGTGGTAATTTTTAATCGACATTTTGTAATAGCTCAATTATTAAAGTGGCAGTCATTCCCAGAAATGCATTTGAAATGAAACTGATATTTTATTCTACAAAAAATAAACTAATTACACTACTGTTCTTAAGGACCTAAGTAGTGAAACTTTTAAATCATATGCATAGTTCTGCTGTGCAGATAATAGGTCGATTTGTAATAATTATGTTGTATAAAATTATCAATGGCAAGCGTTGCATTGTGGATTGTCGGCACGCAACCAAGCAACCGGCGGCATAATATATGGTTAACACCAGCAACCTACTTGGGTGTGGTTGAGTTAACCACGCAACCGATCACCCGACGGCAGATGATATGGTTAGCAGCAACCTACTTGGGTGTGGTTGGTTAACTTTTTAATTTATGTATGATTAATTGTGTTAAGTAATACTATAAATAGTACTGTATTATTTTATAACCAAGGATGGTCGCTAAATGAGTTTCAATAAAAATGGAAGAATTTTGCGAAGATGAAGTTAATGTTAATAAGAATTCATGGTCATCAAATCAAAATAAATTAATTTCTGTTTACCATTAAAATTCACATATCCATACAGTTCGCTAAATATTATTTACAAAAAAAAAAGTATTTTAAGATGAAAAGGATATTAAAAAATGTAAGTAGGTAAATCAAAGTAAGTACCTCCATTTTGAGAGAGGTCTTCGTCCAGCACTGCGATTGGCTGTTGACGACGATGGTGGTGGGTTACATAGAAATAAAAATAATTTATCATTAATAGAGCATTGTTCTGGTTTTTGACAAGCATCAAGTAAGTTGAGGTTCACAAATCGACTTGACAATGAAAATTAAAAGGAAAATATTATTAATTCACCGTATCGTTTTCAGTTGTAAGTAGGCCTCTTCCAAGTTATGCTATTACTGAACTGTTCGGAGGTAGATAGTAACGTATCATCTACATCTAGCTGTATCTATGTTGGGGTCCATTTAAGCTAAAGAACTTAAGAGGAATTTAGTGTAGATTTCAATGACTACGCCTGAAAGCCTATTTACAGGACCTCACAAGAGGAAGGCTGTTACAAAAGCCACACAACCTACCTCTTCGCGGACCTGTACGTGACTAACACCAGATAGATATGATTTAATCAAATAACCAATGACCCAATTAAATATAACTTTAAATCGATTCAACACATAGAGGACTACTCAGACAATTGTCATTGTCCATTGTACGTAACCTATTACGTGTCGCAGGACAGAGCTTATGTTCTTAAACCAACCGTGGGACCATTTCCCACGACGACTGCATTGTCTCACTCATTAGTCGCTATTTTTTTTTAATAACACTTTATTATAAGCATAATGGTCAATTGTTCAATAGAATTTCGATTTTTCAACGAGGTCAGCATGATAGATCGCAGTTGATGCTGATACGCACGGGTAATGTTTCGTTTGATTTTCACATGATTGTTTCATGTTTGAATCAATCGTTGAATCAATTGGTTGGGTTATTTGATTGATTGGAGATTGATAGGGGTTTTTGTGCGTGTTTGTGTGGATCTGGGAATTTGATAGATGTGTTGCGTATCATGACTGCGGTAATTGGCTTATGTTTAGAGCCGACAAACACCTTTGAGTTGGCCAATTATGGCGCCAATTGTTTTCGAGTGATAACGATGCATTTTATTACTAATCAGATACAGATAACTATAGAACATAAAATGAGAGTCACATTCCTTTTCGTTAAAAATTAAAGCACATATCAAGTATCATTAGACAATTTATTGACCACTTGTTTGCACATTGATCTACGAAGAAAATATTATATATCCATCTAATCACAACCACCTACCCACACAATGTTCTAATTTTCTTAAGCTGCCAAAGCTATCCAGCGCGGGATAGGCCGTGTAACAAACAATACTCAGTTACAAGAGCTTTCGTAGCTACATCTAGCATTTGCATTGGTCGAGCATCGATGACGTTTACTATAGTTACCGACAGATGGCAGCACTAGTCTCTTCAGTTGCTGACTATTTTGATTTTCGCAATAAATACCTAATATTGTAGATTATAATTAAGCGCAATATAATGTTAACTTACTCACAACTAGCTAAATGTTATATTTTTAAATGGTATTTGTCCAATGTTACCATAAGGTACTCAGACACACTATATTTGTCGCACATAGTGTTAGCGCAAGTTACGAAATACCAACGATGTACTGACAAACCTTGGAATTTTAGGAAATAATAGAAAAAAATATTTTAGATCTATCTCGGAGGAACAAGTCATGAAACGCATATTTATCGCAAAATCACGATATGTGCACTAATTTATGCACTAACAATGAATAATTTGACATTTAAAGTCTTTAAAATCAACTGTATTCCTCCGTTAAGAGTTAGCTGATATTTTCTTTTTTGTAACAGGTAAGCACAATTGTTGAATTAAGAATAAAGCCCTTTCAGGAACCTACATAAGTATTTAACCCGCAATTAGGGCATTTATTACTACAATTAACGGACAAAATGGAAATTGTAATAATTGCGATGATTTGAAAATAGATTTTGATCGCATTTTGTTTTCTGTTCTATCCATCTTCGTGAAATTATCCCTTTAAATTGTCTCTTACCCGTGTTAAACGCCATGCCTCGTTAAAGCGCTTGAAATGTATGATGACATTATGACTGTACCAATGGGCATCCCCTACGTGGTACTTATACCTACGTATCCTATTTTCTGTTTTAAACTTAATGCAAATTAGACATCCTTAAACAGATTATTATATGCAGACTATATTTACGTATATGTAGCAATACAAACAAACTGTTTTTTTTTTAGTTTTTAAATTAATGTGATACAAGAAATGGGTGTTACTCTTAAGAATGATATGTGACTTCAAGTGTCATCGGTCATGCATCGGTCACGAATCACGGATACAGTATAATTTAATAACATATAGCTCTTATATTAGCAGACTATGTGCAAATTAAAAGGTATGTAGATTTATAGTGCATACATAATTTTATGTGGATGACTTTTTGGAATGTGATAATTTTAGCATTGACATGTTTGTTTTCGTATGCCGTGAGACAAGTCTTTATGTAATTTAGTTAAACAATACTAGAATTATAATAACTTAGAAGTACTTAAGTACTCCCTAGCTTTGAAGATTACTTTGAAAAGGCAGATTTATCTAATTCTTGCTAATCTTCTAAGTGATTATATCTACTAAAGCTTTTTTATTTCATTCGCTCAATTCGCTTTCTTGAAGACATTACGACGAAATTTAATTTTAAGCAGCGGACTTAAAGATTTTGTCCAAGAATGAATCATAGAGATAAATGCGCCACAAGCCGTTACAAGTACACACAGCGAGTATGAAATGTAAATTCAGTCATATTTCATTAAAATCAAACTCAACTCAACTCAACTCAAAGCATTTATTTCAATTAAACCATTGACAGGCACTTTTGAATTGTCAAGAAGTCGGTCAGTTACAAATATGAAGCTAGTTGCCCATTCCAAATAGTAGGTTCCTATGGAGAAGAACGGGCAAGAAACTCCACGGACACTCTTTTAAATCAAAATATTGATACAAAATATTGGTTACATCATTCATATTGAAGTTAAACATGTGAGAACGATGCAATACGTCAAAAGCGTCCGTGATAAAAAGATAACAATTCAAAACTAAAATAATTAAAAATAAGCCGTGGTAGCTAAGAGATGACCAGTCCCAACTGACAGCGCCCGTTCAAGAACATGACGCATGGATCAGCACCATTCAGCTTAACCATTTTGAAGGGAGCTAAATGATCCAACACACACGCCACCATCAGCGAGACATCTGAGTGAGCATGACATAATCTCAGCCGCCAGGGCACATTTAAGTCAAAATCTACCGATAGCTATAACAACAGTAGATAGAAGATGATATAACGAATACAAATAAATAAAGTTCTAGCTTGGCTTTATGTCCGGTTGATGGCTGAGCTTGCCCCCTGTTACATAGGACTTTGACATAACTGGCGAAATGTCAGTGTGGTACAGGTGCACCTCTGTCTAACTCTTCAAGGAAAACAAACGTGATGTTATAGGTATATATAACATTATTTTTAGTATATGCGAAACCTGAATATAGTTTGTTCAGAATAAGGAACTGAATCGATTTCGAGAATTTTTACACTATGTTTAATTTTGTCCCAAAAATAATTAAGTGTGATGGAAAACGTTATCATCATTTAATTACTTATAATACAATGGCCGTACGGTTAGGTACCTACTGCCAAACTATTATCAAAGAGACCCTGACAAGACGCAAGACGACCCTGGAGGCGCGGGGGCGCCGTTAGCATGTTTTTAGTCAACCCGGTAACCCAACAACCTTGTAACTTTGTGATTTTTCATGATACAGTTTTTAAATTTTGTACATAGATTTTTTACATAAAAATACTAGACACGTGTTTCGGGTTTGGCGTATAGTAAAAATAATGATGTATATTTATATCTTGTAGCTTCAGCCATATTTTGCGAAGTTTGACGCCCTAAGAAAATCACGGCTAAGCATTTAGAGCCATATTTCAAGACTCAAGCATTACTTAAAACTAGTTTCAACCAATCAAATGGCTTTTAAGTAATGCTTGAGTTTTGAGTGAAGTTCTTTAATACGGGCCTTAGTTTCCGGCGTGCGCCGACGCACTCAGTTACTGTCTAAGACATCAGTCAGTTTTCCCTTTAAAGTGTGATTTTAAGATAATTGTAATACTTGACACGCTATATTATAGTTTACTAGACCTATCAAGCTTGATTTAATAAGCATTAATTGGTTGAGACTATATAAATGAAGTGATAATTGCATTTTTACAGTTAAAGCTTTCTCAGTACAAAAGACATAAACGCTTTCAAATGAGTGTTTTTTCGCTATTATTATTTGCAATTATTCGTACAGTCTATTAATAATATTAGCTTAAAATAATAGTATCAGTTTCACACTTCACTTAATAATAAACGATAAGAAATAGATAATTTATAGAATCGCACTGTGACATTTAAATATTTGAGATAACAGAATTCGTAGTGTCTGCATTTCTGCATCTTTAATCAGAATAATTATCTATTGACTTATTATTAATGGTTAATAATTAATAAATCATGTTATTTTTAGGAATAGTCATAGCGTTATTTGTATGATAACATGTTCAATTCGCGGGAGGCGTGGTTGCCATGAATCTCATTTTGGATACAAACGCCTCTTTTCATTAAATTGAAGTTCCATCGACATTTATGTAGTTTGTCTGTTTGTTCAATTCGATGTTATATTTGTATTTAATTATGCATTTAAAGTAATAAAAGTAAATCCTACTAGTTCTCTCAAATTCGGGGTGAAATACTTTTTATTAGTTATATTTTAGGTGTCAATTTAATATCGATAAGTTACATAATGTCTTTAAATTATAACACTTGAAATTTTTTTCACAAAATTCCGCTAAGCTCCGAAATAGTCACAGTGTGGCTTGACGAACGGCTATTTTGCACTTACATGCAATGTTTATCTACAATTTTATCGACCAAAGTGTGTTACAACATTTTCGGGGAAAACGCTAAAGGAATATTTAGTATCAATAATCTATTGAAATAATTAAATATTGAACTCTTTTTGAAGATGTCCTTTTGAAATTCTCAATTTATTGGGACAATGTGCCTAGAACGCCCGTTTATGTCTTTTGTAGGGAGAGTTTCCCGAACCGAATGCCGCCCGAGTGTGAAACTGGCATGCATACATGTGAAAAAATAATTATTTCGGTATACTTTCTATTTTTGACAAGAAATTATTGATTTTATATGGAGTATGAATTGCTTTCGATATATTTCCTATTGTCAAAATATTTTTTTTTTTTTATAACATTTAGTATCTAAACGGATGAGAATATATTATTTTGAGAACTAACATTTAACTAGCCTATTTGAACTAACGCTAAAATACTTTAAGTAAACACCGCTTACCTTAATATCTTTGGTGTGTGCACAATATCAGAAGGCCGCAGTTTTCCCAAAAATCCCACTGTCACTTCACAATAAAAATATTTGCTCTCAATTTTTTAAGTCAATAAATTTCACTAAGGTGACCCGCATACGTGGTACTTCAATTACGTATACTATCGATTTCAAATGTCACAGTCCAGTCACTTTCGATGAAAACAAACAAACGAAATGTCGCCGCGTTCAATTTACATCTGACGTATAACTGAAAACGCAAACTGAAAACGCGACGATGCAACTACCGCACTGCTACGTTTATTGTCTTTGCTATTGACACATCATTTTAACAGTTTTTTTATAACAGTCTTTATTAAAACCTGCTCTAAAAATTATTTTTGAGCGGAACACTGGCATCTTCTATTGACGGGATTGAAATCGCGCGGCCAATTTCATTTTCGTAATTCAAAAATTTTCGAACACGGTTGGCGTGTGGCTGGAGCGGCGCGCGCGCACGAATGCTCACGGAGGTGGACTCAGAGCTTCGAACGCTGTGGGGGCGTGGCTAACTTCTAACGCAACATCTATCTCTCGTGCTATCTTTGTCTGGCGTGTGTGATTGGGAATGCTTGCGTCTCCTTCTCTATTACCGGTGCGTTACCGGTCCATAGGTACGGTTCGGTGGGATCGCGTGAACTTTGCCACTGCGCCCGAGCCTCGTACTGCGATTAATAAAACGATACGCGACGTTATAGATCGCGGCGCGATAATCGTAACTCCACAGTTTAATGCGTCGCGTCGCCTTTTAAATACAACATATGCGTTTTTGTTTTTAATGCGAGTGTGTAATTATTTAATGTCTTGCGATCACTGTATCTATTGACATCTATTAAAAATAACGAGGTTCGACTATTTTGTATTATTGTTCATTATTACCAACTGTGCTCTTCTAACAGTCAATGTGACTTGAATGGCATCACGATATGTAATAAAATAAAACAAAACCTAGGTCGAAATTAACGATTTCTTTATTTTTATCGATTTTATTGATCGTTCGAACTATGTTGAAATACATTCAGGTTTATAGAGTTATTGAACAATTAAGGTTAGCATATTTTCTTAGACTAATCGGTTATAATTTAAACAGATACGGTACGTATGTAGGTAGGTAGGTACTAATTCTAGAAAATATTTTATTTCACAACGTGCGAACTATTTAACAGGAACCCTTAAAACAAAACGGTATGTATAAACATTACTTAAAAAATGAACTAAATAATAACAAAGTGGCTCCATTAACGAACGAGCTTACCGTAATAAAACTTTCTTTTGTGAATAAAAAGCTTTTAAAAAACCTTCAACAATTGTTGCAAAACTTTTTTAAGAAACAAACGCAGGCTGCAATTTGTAATTAAAAAAGTTCACAAAAAAGAACTTTTCGTTTCTTATTCCCGTTTTGCTTGCCTTTAGCAATTTGCGATTTCAACATTGAAACTTCGAACGTTTATTCAACTTTCGCGCTATTTTATAACTTTTCATGAATAAAAAGTTATGTTGACCAAAAGTTTATGATTTTAAGTTGGTATACTTTTCACTATTCCGAAGTTAAGATGGTTTTGAAGTTTGTATTTAAAAGCGTTGCCAAATACTGGTAAAGCAATATCTTTCTGATTTCAGATAAGGGTTTCAGGATGTTTCATTGTACATTTAACCGTTTGTAATCATCTATTATCGTAGAAACTAGCGATTCTTAATCGGATTCATTATTCGTTTGTTTTGTTTATAGTTTTCCTTGTCAATGAGGTAATCTATTTTGCAGTAAGATCATGACGTAAACGCACCGGTAATAGAGAAGGAGACGCAACTCCTTCTCTATTACCGGTGCGTTACCGGTCCATAGGTACGGTTCGGTGGGATCGCGTGAACTTTGCCACTGCGCCCGAGCCTCGTACTGCGATTAATAAAACGATACGCGACGTTATAGATCGCGGCGCGATAATCGTAACTCCACAGTTTAATGCGTCGCGTCGCCTTTTAAATACAACATATGCGTTTTTGTTTTTAATGCGAGTGTGTAATTATTTAATGTCTTGCGATCACTGTATCTATTGACATCTATTAAAAATAACGAGGTTCGACTATTTTGTATTATTGTTCATTATTACCAACTGTGCTCTTCTAACAGTCAATGTGACTTGAATGGCATCACGATATGTAATAAAATAAAACAAAACCTAGGTCGAAATTAACGATTTCTTTATTTTTATCGATTTTATTGATCGTTCGAACTATGTTGAAATACATTCAGGTTTATAGAGTTATTGAACAATTAAGGTTAGCATATTTTCTTAGACTAATCGGTTATAATTTAAACAGATACGGTACGTATGTAGGTAGGTAGGTACTAATTCTAGAAAATATTTTATTTCACAACGTGCGAACTATTTAACAGGAACCCTTAAAACAAAACGGTATGTATAAACATTACTTAAAAAATGAACTAAATAATAACAAAGTGGCTCCATTAACGAACGAGCTTACCGTAATAAAACTTTCTTTTGTGAATAAAAAGCTTTTAAAAAACCTTCAACAATTGTTGCAAAACTTTTTTAAGAAACAAACGCAGGCTGCAATTTGTAATTAAAAAAGTTCACAAAAAAGAACTTTTCGTTTCTTATTCCCGTTTTGCTTGCCTTTAGCAATTTGCGATTTCAACATTGAAACTTCGAACGTTTATTCAACTTTCGCGCTATTTTATAACTTTTCATGAATAAAAAGTTATGTTGACCAAAAGTTTATGATTTTAAGTTGGTATACTTTTCACTATTCCGAAGTTAAGATGGTTTTGAAGTTTGTATTTAAAAGCGTTGCCAAATACTGGTAAAGCAATATCTTTCTGATTTCAGATAAGGGTTTCAGGATGTTTCATTGTACATTTAACCGTTTGTAATCATCTATTATCGTAGAAACTAGCGATTCTTAATCGGATTCATTATTCGTTTGTTTTGTTTATAGTTTTCCTTGTCAATGAGGTAATCTATTTTGCAGTAAGATCATGACGTAATATCAATTTTTTATCCCGTATGTTCAAAAAAGAATACCTCCGACTACAGAGATTAGTTTGTACCTACTAAGGTGTGTTTGTTGACTTGCCCGGCCCAAACTATTTTAGATGCGAAAATACCTAATCTTTTAACAATGCATTATGTGAGGAATTCCTTTATATCAACTCATCGTATAAAATAATGATTTAGCTTAAAAAATTAAAGTCACGTAAGTATTAACATTATTTCCTTATCATTTTGCACAAATAAATTAATGAACGCATAACATCACGCCCGTAATCCCCAAAGGATTAGGCAGAGGTGTACCTATAGTACACTCTCATTTCGCCAGTTATCTTTAAGTCCCATGTAGGAGGCGAGCCTATTGCCATCAAACGGGCACAAATTCCCAGCTGCTACTGAGAAATTCCTAATAGGAAAACCCAATAACACTTTTACTGACCTGGGAATCGAACCCAGGAGCTCGTGCTTAGCAGTAGCACTTGCGACTACTAGACTGACGAGAAATAATCCAGTAAAAATGAATTAATCATCGTCTTGGGCTTGCTTGAGAGTCATCTCTTATAGACGTTTTTTTTATTTTTATTTAGGATGGGTTTGCTCTTGACCTTAGTCTAGGGCAGAGGTGACAGAGACAAAGTCGGCGATGGAGTGAGCTTACCCAGAAGAAGCCTGTTCACTCTAACTTTGAAGAGATTAGGGTTGTATGCGTTCGGAAACACAGACGCAGGTAGAGAGTTACACTCTTTTGCTGTGCGCATTATAAAAGTAATTTGGAAACGCTTAGTGCGAATTAGTGGATAGCAACAAGCAAGCAAGCATAGCAACATGGATAATAGAAGGGGGCCGGAATGAGGTCGTGGAGTTCTTGGGCACACTCACCGAACCGACCGACAAGCAGGCAACCAGCAGGATGGGCCAAGCTGTGAAGTTTGGCATCCACCAGTTTTACGTCGCCAATGAGCCTCTTAGCTCTGCGTTCCACCGAGTCAAGCGCGGCAAGTTGGTATTTTGCTGAGCCATCCCAAAGCTGGCTACAATACTCCATGCAGGATCGGACCTGCGCTTTACGTCTTAGCACTCACACACTTTGCTCTGGCGGAGGTAGACAGAGAGATTCGCGGTAAAATGTAAGTAGGTAAGCAGCGGGCCGAGTACGGGCTGCCCAAGACGTTTGTGACAAGACATGATAAATTATGTCATGTCAATTTGTACTAGCATTTAAATAGTTTTATCGCTCAACCTGTGATAAAACGTGTGACTCACGTCATGTCACAGTAGGCCGTGCTCGCCCCGCAGGTATTGCTAAAAGTGACTCACGCTGATGCTGTGCTGATGACACTTAGCGCGATAGATAGATTGATAGATTACTCTTTTGACACAGACAGCTGTGCTGCTGGCGAGTTTGTTGCGCCACTTCTTCTTCCCAGCTAAAGCACTAGGAAGTGGTGAAGGGTGGGCGTTTTTGGGGGACTGTCTCATGTAATTTTGACGTTCGAAAAGTGCTGATTCTCAGCCTAGTTTGAATAAATGACTTTTGATTTTGAGTTTTTGTTTTATTACCATTTGACACCGAGTGCGATCAGCAGTTCTTGTGGTAATCGTGGCGACTGGGGTCTGATCTACTTAACAATTGTAGAAAATATTGAAATACCTATACATATTGAACGGTAACTTCGGGAGGTCTGAAAAAATCGCATGGGAACGTAAGTCAAAGTCAAATTATTTATTTCAAGTAAGCACATAAAAAGGCACTTTTAAACGTCAAAATTTACCAAAAAAATGGAATTGATTCTAGTCGCTCCTTCCAAAAGGTAGTTTCGTAAGGAGAAGAATGGGCAAGAAACTCCACCGTTACTCTTTTAAAATGTTTTACAATATTTTGTATAGGTACATTAATAATTATATAATTATATGTGAAGACGATGCACTTAGAATAATATTATTTTACCACAATAGGTAAAAATAATTAAGAATGAAGCAATGACAAATAAATTATTTATGTGATAGATCAGATACATGGTGCTCACATATTTACAAACATTGTAAAAATATACGTTTTCCTTAAAAAAAAAAATGTATATCATAAGCACTACAAAATTTCCCTTAACACGTCGACATAAAGGCGCTGTCAATGTCATCATCATCATCATAATCAGTTTTGATCATCAGGATCACAGCATCAGAATCACAATTCAGCCAAAAGACGTCCACTGCTGGACATAGGCCTCCCCCAAGCACCGCCACTTCGACCGGTTCTGTGCTTCCCGCATCCAGCGGATTCCTGCGGCCTTCACAAGCTCATCAATGTGAAATTGTTGTTACTGATGTGCCGACGACTGTAATTCTGATATGTATTAAAACATGTGTTTGACACAAAAAGTAATCTGCACATCTATCTTATGTTGTAGCTATAAACGTTACCCTTTAAAACGAAGTAACCTCCCACAGTCATTATGTTGATTTTAAACCTGCACTATAGAAAATAATCGTAATATTTAGCATACATGAATACCTAGCGTATTTACCTGTTATCTGTCATAGTTCAATATATGACTGCTTTACATAATGCACGGACAAGCAGATATTATTTATATTACTTTAAATATTTATCCTATATCTTGACTTAGAACAGTACCTATTTGGTGAATGTTTGGATTAACCTGGGGTCACAGTGTCCAGTCAATTTGATAAGTATTGTTATGCAATCAATGAAGCTCTTTAATTAAGATTTTGCACTTGTTCATTCACAATGACAAGGCACTTCTTAAGACGCAGATAATATATATACCAGTGACCTTGAGTGGTTAGCTTGCGTGTTCTGTACTGAGCTCACGCAACGCGTCGTACGTTCAGCCAGTAATAGGACTCGCCCATCAAGGAGCGCTGTCCCCAATTTGACGCATTCATAATTTATTATATACAAATAAAAGGTATTTTAATAAAACGCGTAAACTAAAAGATCACTAATTAAATTATCTTTAAATTATTGAAGGTTTTAGAAAAATACGCTTGGTGGATTTTGCGCCATTCTCAGTTTTTTATCCGCGGTAGACATAACCTTACAAATTAATTTCACTATGTAATATAAACATAATCTAAAATATTCACATATTAAGTTATTGAGAATATGCTCTAATTTATCATATATTTTTTTCAAATCATTAACACTACTCGTTTAGACGTGATCTTTAGTATAAAATCATTAAAAGTTGGTTATCGTCCTTTTAAGTAAAGTTTACAAAGATTTATTTTGTGCAAAACGTTAACGAATGAAGTAATGAACGAAGCATTCGCAAAAAATAGAACATTTTATTAGCAGTATATTTTAACTGTACTAACAAACTAATAATACTGTTACCTAATATTCCTGTTCCATAAAAAAACAAAAGAAGCGAGGTGATCCATTTGCAAATTGCAACCCTAAAATTCGTACAAACGCCGAGTAATAAAAAGGTGTAAGTAAAAAATTGCAAAGCACCGACAAACGATTCGCAGAAAAGAAATTTTGCGCAAGACGTTAAAACAGAGATAATTTTATATTAATTGTTTTATTAGAGAATGTTATGGACAGTTAGTTTAACAAACGGTGAACATTTTTTATTGTCTAGGGTAGTCCGGTGTCGGAAGGTCCGTTACTTAGGACCCGTGACGTCAGGTCCTTTTTTGACAGTTTTTTTAGGCCGTTACGTGGGAAACGGGTTGGAAGTTAGTTGAAAAGTTTTTTTTAAATCATGAGTCATGCACTAGCTACTGACAAGTCACAACAATCTATTACAATGACAAAGATTACTAAGTTTAGCAGCATACCGTTTATACATAAACGGAATTATGATCAAGTAATGAATCAATTAATATATCGTATCGACATATTTTCTATTTATTTCCTTGTGTGGTTCATGTTTAATGTATTAAGGATGCAAACCGGGCATATCGCCAATATTCTGAATGTTGTGACCACTCACATCCGTGAACTCAATGGGGTTTCTGATGTGATACATTGTTCTTACATCTTACTCATTCGTGCTTTTTACCATAGAAGTATGTAGAACTTTGAGATGTATTGTTTATCTCATACATTTTGTGGAGGTCAGATGTAAGTATAAATAAGGTCACAGGTCGTTATTATATTAAAACAATATTAAAATAAAAATGGTTGTACAAAAGTTTTCATGTGTCTTTCAACCAATTTTACAACTACGATGTTTTTAGAGTGCTTATTTCTAAAAAAACATATTTATATGTTGCACCGCGTCAGTACAATTATACACTGAAAAGTTATAATGGTAATAACACTTCCATTTTAAAGTTACATCTGTTCCAAAAACAACTTTTCCACAAACAAACATTAAAACCGTACTATCAACAAAAAAAATAACAAAATACCGAGATAGCCCAGTTTCAATGTTGACCCGTACCAGTAACTCATGCAGCGACTTAAACTAAATCCTTACACGACATTTTTTTTAAATAAATCTATTTGGTACATAAATCTTTTGGTTGAGATTAGATCTTTATACATCTCAATTTTACAATAAATTTATTGGTGTCGGTGTACTTCGTATATTTATTGTGGTAGTGTACCTAATATGTCGTTATAACAGATAATGTCTGTATATAAAGGTATTGGGTAACGGTATTCATTTTTTGTATTTCATTTTGGACGGCGAAGTGTAAGATTTTTTGAAGTTTCGTGGGTTTTCACGAACAGTTGGTAAAATATTCAAAAAACCTTGAAAATTTGCAAATTATTACGCAACTTACCGAGTATGAAGCGGCTCTATTCTCAGTAATAATAAATTGTATTTCTGATGTATGCTACGTAGTTTTATACCTAGTCCATGACAAAACTTTTGAAAGGAGCACATCTTCTGCAGAAAAAATACTTTTCTGAAAATTGTGTTCGTGTTTTATCCAAAGTGATGAAACAGATTATGTTTTAGCATCAAAAGTGAAGCTAGGCAGTTTACTTTTCATGTGAGAAATAAATAAATCATAATTATGATAGCTCCCCGTATTATATAATCTATTTTGGTTGCCAAAATAACACGTTATTTTCTACTCGTGTGCATTAACTGTCAATAAAATCACATTGGTAGTATTTATAGCTATTTGAGATACAAATTACTATATAAGATTTTTGTCACCAAACTGAGACAATAAATTGACAAATTATTTAAAAATATGTATCTTTTATGTAAAATTATTAATGTTTTATATGAGATTATGTATTAGTAATCTAGTTTTGTATTTCAATATTGCGACATTTAACGCAACTAAATGAAAAATTTATGATACGAAGCAAAGGTTCAAAATTAGATAATATTGTTGATGAACAACCGCATAATATTAGAAACGCCACAACTTTGCTGAGGTATGTTTTGCACTCATTAGACATGCTTTCTGAATTATCAATATAAACAATATGACTTTATTTTACACGCATTCTGAAACATACAAATTTAACATATATTTTTGATTGATTACACAAACCGTTTAGTTTGTATTAACTAAACCACATACAGTTGCTGCACTCATAAAATGACCCAATTTAAAATAAATTAAAATGTGTATTAATTTACAACAACATCTAGATGTTACTGCACAAGTCTATTAAAAAATAAAACCTCTCTCCACGGATCCCCAAAGCATACGTTCCCAGTTAGTATTAACACATTTCCGTGGAGATACGAACGACAGTTACTGGCTGTTAATCCGATACGCGATGCTTTAGGGAGCTCGCCGCGATTTATGAACGACACCGTGATTAATAGGCACAGCAGAGTATGTACGAACGTATGGGATACTGGGCCTTGGAGCGATTTTGGGAGGTTATGTATAAAATATTACGATTAAGTTTATTTATAGCTCAGTGGAAGCACGGCACAAATCGGAGGAGGCCTATAATATACAGCAGTTGGTGCTGATGATAGCTCAGTGGTGATGTATTTTATGTACACACAGATACACATAAAGCTATACATTTCAAGTATAAGCTGGCCTCTCATTTTAAGAAAATCCTATGCAATGCGTGATCAGCCTGAACTGGATATGTATAGCTTGATGTGTAGCCGAGTGTACAAGACTGAATGTAAAAAAGGGGACGATGAAAATCGAGCAAGAAAAAAGTGGGGAAAACCTTGTAAGGAAAGCAGAAATAAACAAGTAGTTAGCCTAATAAAGCTTTTGTAGATGGATATAATAGTTGTTGAAATAAAGCTATATTAGAAGACTAATAATAGAAATCATTTAAGATGAAGCGATTAGATGAATCATTAGTCATATAAGTGTGCTAGTAAAAATAAGTGTGTTAGTAATAATCACTACTAACAGTAAGAACTATGCAGTCGTGGGGTCGCTAACCACCACAAGCAAAAAATAATCCTCGAACCTGGTCACCAGTCAAATCCCTTACTGTAACAGTCACTCCAAATTCCCAGTTGACTTACAAGTTACAACTAAACCAAAAAAGTACTACATACTAAGAACAGTAAGAACTATGCAGTCGTGGGGTTGCTAACCACCAGAAGAAAAAAATAATCCTCGAACCTGGTCACCAGTCAAACCCCTTACTGTAACAGTCACTCCAAATTCCCAGTTGACTTACAAGTTACAACTAAACCAAAAAAGTTTGCAGCGCATAACAGTATTTCAAAAACTGCCACATCCTATTCAAAAACCCAGCACGTGTTCTTTACCTGACCCAAATATATTATTTAATTTAAACATCAAAACAGAAAAAAAGAGATTACCATTAATAATGAAACCGCACCAGTTCCTACTAACGATGTTTTTAATCAGGATCAAAATAAACAATTGGAGACGTGACAAGTTCTGTCATCCTTTCTTTGAAATAATCCCTTGGGGATGGAACTGGTTTTTGTCAAGTTCGTTTTGTAGCTATGATTCTAATCCGTGAGAAGAAACGTGTTTGCGGAATAGCGTTTAGATGAGGATTTAAATTGTCTTTATTTAAGGTTTCCGATTCTACTAATGATAATGAATATCTAAATGCTGTTAGGTTAACTACTGACTCACATTAGGGTTGACGGTGGAGATTAACGTGATGGTAAAACTTAATCTGCAGTAACTCCTACTGCGTTTTTGGTATTTATCATCTGGAACTTGTTTAATATCTTAGATTTTAAGCAGAATTAGAAAAGAAGAACAGAGTCAGTTATTAGAATTCTGTAGAGTTCATTATATTGTTTTAATTAAGTATTGTAAATGTGAAGACTATGTGGGTTATTGTTTATTTTTGTTTTTACTCAGTTAGTTTTCATCATTGTCTGGCAGTTTGAGTAATTTATGCGGCCTACCCAAATGTCTTTTCTTTGGTATTGTTCGTTGAATCGTTGAGCTCCTCAAGTTCTGAGTTGAGCTGCACGACTACTGACAAATGCGTGCACTGACTGGAGGTCCCCTCAATCTGCGTGATTCTTTCATCAAAAGATCATTTCAGGCACCAATCTACATGGTCTTCACATGATTTGACCAAGATTATGTCTGGAATTTAAAAGAGACTGACCTCTGAGTTTGTTTCGGCCTTTCTTCTCAGTGTAGTCAATTACGAAACGCCGACCTCATCTAGTATTTTTTTTTTAAATATGTTTGACGTGTAAAAGTGTTTGTACAAACCTACTTACAGAAAATAAATCATTTATCATTTATATGTACAGTTTATGAAATTATTATTGTTCAGAAATTTGGCTAATGCGTTTATTATACAGGAGATTGTGTTAGGCTGCTTTAATTAACTGTTCCTCGCTTGTTTACAAGTGTGATTTTATATGCTTCATCCATAAGCAAGGTTTCCCCAACCATTGAAATATTTCCATACCGTTCCCAACACATACCATGAACATTGTCAATTCCAATTCCAAGCGCAATCTCGATTCACTCAGCGGACCCATCCTCGCCAATACATAACACATATATTTCAACATTAAGCCCCACGATAGCACTGACGCGAAATTTACTATTACTACAACAAATTTCCTTATTTAACGGAATCTACGCTTTATCGGCACTTGAACCTGTGACCCGGTGTAACACACGACTACTTATATCCACGGAGTTATAGCTGGGTTATGAGTAAGCGCGCAAATCTTCTGCGAGGCTAAATTATTCATTTAGATAATGGGTACAGTTAGTTTTATTGAATTCGCATGGCGTGGTCGGTTTATGTGGTCTGTAGTGTAGTGGGTTCAGAGTGGATTCAGATTTTTGTACCGTTGCTTCTTTTATTTTGCCACAATTTGAAAAAACTACAAATAACTTATTGATTAGCCTTAAATTCATGGATATTGCTTTCCCCTCTCTACAAACTATGAATCTACAAATCATACGTCATTAACACTTTGGGAGTTACGGGCATGATCATTAGATCATGCCCGTAACTCCCAAAGTGTATGTATTATCATTGTAACTTTGTTACACTTCATCATTATTATGCCCATAAGCATCGCCCATAGTCCACTACTGGGCTTAAGTCTCTTCTTTATTTCCTTAATCGTGATTTATTGAAGTAAAACTTTAAGCACGCTTGACTTGGCGAGTAAGCTGGTGAATGCATGACGAGAGCGTTACGGAAGTGAGCCAGCGGAAGTTGAGAGGGAAATATAAGTTAGTGAAGATGGAAAAAGAGAGAGTTACGTTTCGTAACGCTCCGTATATTACTGTAGGGGCAAGAGAGAGAGAGAGGTGAAAGCACACATTTGCTGTCTCTCTTCCTCTCATAGCCAGTTGCGTTTCGTATATCTAAGACACAGTGCAGGCCTATAGTTGTAAGTAAGTATAATTAGTATTACTATTGGTAAGTTTTACTTCAGTCGTGTGGTCTAAAGCACACTCGTTTTTTAGTGTTGTCCCTTATACTTCTTCTAAATATCGAGCCGTACTTTATTTTTTAAATATGCATATACAGCATGTATCAGAAAGGTCTGGTCATACAGACCATCAAACTAAATAACTTGCTCCATGGGACCAACATCGTAATCGTGAAAAAAATAATCAGCCGTCCAATTTGGTCCATTAGGTGTTGAAGTTTTGTATGGTTAATAATAATTTTTTCACGATTACGAAATTCCTATGGAAAAAGTTATCCAGTTGTCCTTAAATATGAACACATTTTCTGATACTATGCCGTATACTTGAGGTCTTTAGCCATCCAACGAGTTAAATACCGAATGGTTATTAGATAACTGCATATGATATACGACTATAATATTCTCTTTTGGTATTTTTATCAATATTACATTTAATGGAATTGGTTTAATGGCTTAATTCAACATCGTTTTAATTCTAACAGCCCGTGATTATAATGCAGTAAAATGTTTTATGACTTTTTTTACATATTAATAAGCTTAATTAACATCAGCTTATGCGTTTATCGTTATAACATTTCTAACTCAAAGATAGAAGTTATAATTACTGATTATTTTTTATGGTATCGTGTTATCTTGTTCAATTAGGTATAGACTCAAATTGATGCAAATAGAGTAGATTATACTTGTCACCGCGCCTCATACAATCAAGTTCTGTCTAAAAAGGTCGTATCTGATCGTAATATGTCTCCGTCCTCCTATCATTCTTCTATTTATTTCATCCAAACCATCTTTAAATTCATTCACCTTTTTAAACCTATTAGAACAGTCACAATAAAGCTGCAAAAGCGCGTTATTTCCCTCAAAGCGCCCGATCTAATCCTCCATTACACTCTGACACTTATCCCTAAGATCGTCTAAAATATTTTGATACAATCGCGCACAGATAAATGTTGTCAATTTATCAATCGTCCGCTCAATGCGCTGCCCTCCGATCGCTCTGATAATTCCCGTACGCTACTTTATCTTAAGATTATCACGACGTCTTTATTTCGATATATTTTTTAGCTATTTAATTCGTCCGATTCTAATGTGTTGCAATTAATCAGTGACTACGCGATAGAATCTTCATACAACCGGTTCCGATTGATATTCGGTACTATCCGCTGTTCTCACATCCTTTATGAAACGGTTTTGATATGATTGTACCTCGAGATAGTGTTTGAATCATAACATATGTGGGTAATTGAAAAAATATTTTATTAATGAATTACGATATTAATATTTAATTGAACGATTTGAAGATAAGATCCAGTTTAGCGTGGTAAAGTTAAGTTTCTTTGGTTTAGAAGAATTTGTGACAAAAAATGAATGGTTTTAGGAAGTCGTAGCTCAGTACTAAGAGGTATTAAGTAGACAAATATGCGGGAGGTTTAGTTTGGTCCACCAATCGAATAAGCAAATGACATTTTTTAATGACTCTGTTAATGGAGTCACCACGCTTAGCACACCGGTTGGCGCCAATAGGATGTTTTTTTTTGTCATGTGAACCTCTCTATTTCCTGGGAAATCTGTACAGTTCCAGTTTGGTTCCACTTGTGACTATTAATACTACAGGGTCAAATTAAATTAGCTAGCGAAACTCCGCAGACGTGATCCGTGTCAATATCTCAACATGATAAAAAAGAAATTCATTTGATGAGATTTTTTTTGGGTCATCAACCGCCGTGAAATATCAGTTTAAAAAAATCTGTTTTTTTTTGTGATGGTTATTGATAACTAAACACGATGAAATTAAATAAAACAGATTTTCTCTACTCATACTTTCAGTAATAATAATACGAGGGGTCGTTGCCCCAAAAAAAATCATCAAATCTTTTTAATTTTTATTTTGTCGTGTTTAGATACCCTGTACAATCGATACCCACCACATCTGCGGAGTTTGGCTAGCTAATTTAATTTTACCCTGTTTATGTAGAATATAAAATAGTTCAATAAACAAAGTTGGACCAATATTCTTCTTGTATGGACAGCATGGGTCCATTTTCTCTAAAGCATGTCTGTGCCAAAGAGTGCTAAAGTTATGCACTGACTGACTGCCAATAGGAACGAGCCCATTGATCAGTCTAACACCATTTCGTTTGGACGAATTACGAGTTACATGTGAAGTAGTTTATTTATTAGGATTTTCTTTTACTTCCATACTTGGCTACGACTGTCACTCTGCTTGCATAATGGTACTTAGTTTCTTAGGAAATTAGTTAAAATGTTTCGGAACTTTTCACTACGCGGTTGGGGTATTTGGCACCTACAGCATTAAATGGGAAGTGACGACCACGTTTATGTTTTTTTACAAGCTGCTGATTTTAATAACGGGTTATTCCCAAAGTACCTACTCCAAAAAGAGTTCCCAAACTATTCCATGAAAAATAAAATATTTTTAATTAGGTTTCATTCTACTCCATGATAATATTAAAATGTTCTCAAATTACTCCAATCCATTTTAATCAATAAGCTAATTTAAATACGTACCGGATTTATTTTAAGGAATTTTGTGACTGACTGTGATATAATTATATATTTTACTTCACGGCGATTTGAAATATAATTAATTAAACAGAGTAGTGTTCCTTACACACACGTATTAACATCGCGTTTTTTTAAATA
Organism: Tiliacea aurago; assembly: GCA_948098905.1. Taxonomy (NCBI): domain Eukaryota; kingdom Metazoa; phylum Arthropoda; class Insecta; order Lepidoptera; family Noctuidae; genus Tiliacea; species Tiliacea aurago. The sequence goes on along the minus strand of OX402590.1, from coordinate 25,695,971 downwards.
AAATATATATATATTTTAAGTTGGATTATTTCATCTCAGCGCTGGCAGGTGGCAACACAGAAACTTCACTTTAATTTTCGCGCTATATTTCAGATCGCCGTTCATAAAATTAGAATCAAGACTTCGCTTAACAGGTAAGCTCGTTTGATCCCCAATTTTATAGGTAACTAGCTGACCCGTGCCCACTCCGTTGGGCGGTAAACATTTTTACTCTATGACACTCTCAAATAACGTGGCTTTCTATGGGTAAAAGAATACCTACCCTACCTGCCTACCCTACCTGCCTACCCTACCTGCCTACCCTACCTGCCTACCCTACCTACCTACCCTACCTACCTACCCTACCTACCTACCCTACCTACCCTACCTACCTACCCTACCTACCTACCCTACCTACCTACCCTACCTACCTACCCTACCTACCTACCCTACCTACCTACCCTACCTACCTACCCTACCTACGTACCCTGCCTACCTACCCTACCTACCTACCCTACCTACCTACCCTACCTACCTACCCTACCTACCTACCCTACCTACCTACCCTACCTACCTACCCTATCTACCTACCCTAGCTACCTTAACTAACTAAAGAAAAAAAATTCACTTAAGTGGCATTGATTTTTATAGACATAGATTATGTATCAATTCTCAAAGTGCTCCATGCACTTTGAGAATTGATAACGAATAATCGGTGGAGTACTTTGAGAATAATTCCAGATACCTATGGAGCAGAATGAGAACAAAATAATAAGTATTTTTAAATAATAATAATTCCTTGGAGTAACTCGGGAATCAATGTATGAGATTCTTATCTTTTTAGAACAAAAGAATGGAATAGATACTTTGGGAATAACTCTCGATAACTACTTCTTCACAACTTTTTTCTGTATGATTGTATGTTTACTGTAGCGTAAAGGAAGCAAATAATAAATTATAAATATCAAGCATCATAATCTATGATATTTTTGTTATGAACGTTCATTTTAATATTCTTCCAGGTCTTGTTTAATTTAAATTCCTACTTATTTATTGCTGCAAAGGCTTTATTTATATCGACCACTGAAAAAATAACATGCTAATCTAAATAGGCTTTAAGTGGTTTAAAATCACATGTTAGAACCAGGGACCATTTTGGTTACACATTGGAAGGGTTTTCCACGGCTTAATTTATAACCCATTCAAATTTGGTTACCCGGGTTTTGATTGGGTTTTTCGAAGCAGTTAATCAAAATCTCATACAGTATGACTACTAAGTAGCCAAGCTAAAATTAACTCTATATTACATGCAATAATGATCATAGAATCATAGATGTATTTTTTTAAACTACAAAAAAAAAAAATGTATTTCAAATATCTCGAAAACGGTGCGTCCTAGGCAAAAATTTACAGAAATTTAACCTGTGTTATGGAAAAAATGCATTTTTTTTTTTATTTATGCTAAACCCATTATAAGGGTTGGTGGTAGGGGTTTTCTAAGCGGTTAATCAAAAACCCATACGATATGGGTTTTTACAGGGTTACCTTTAACAACGCATTCAAAGAGATACTTCAGATAAAGGTAACCTCATTCATATACGGCTGTACTCTTAACCGGGGTTGTGCGGTTATAACCCTGGTTAGGATATAAAAGATTTTTTAAACTTCCTAAAGCCCGCAGTTGTTTTTGTCAGAAAATGCACATACGCCCGTTTGCCTCGCACGCAAATTAAACAATTCTTTTGGTTGTAGCTGTCATTCTTATTTAGTATAATATTCACATAGAGTCATGTACCATTGAAATATAGTCTAGTTTACCATCATCATAATAACAACTATTTCTTTTATTACATCTTTGATATCGCCGCTAATTACGATTTTAATAATTGAATTAATAATTAATAATATCTCGTATCGATTATTGAAGATGGTTGAATGTTATTTTATGGGTTTTAGTTTAATTTTATTATGTATAATTAAGGCTGGGATTCTATTAGTGTTACAGTTTTAATTGCACATAATTTATGAAGCTGATAGACGAGTGCATATAATCATTTTGTAATATTACTTTAAATGGCTAACTAATGTAATGTATGATAACGTTTTAATAGAGTACGTTTTATTTTATTTGTTAAGTGCATGTAAACATGAACTGTGCCACAGTCCAACTAGTTTCTACAGTCTAATAAGGAGATTTTTAATCGTATTATCTAATAGGGATTTTGTGACGAGATTGTATTAAGGCTGAAGTAAGCAGGTGCATATATTTCAGGGCCGAAATGTTTGGTTATGTAGTAAATTAATGGCAATTTCCGTTTACCTTTCTTAAATATAATTGTGTATTAATAATATGAATAGCTATAAATACAGCCACTTGTTCCTTGTTAAAGTAATAACTTTTTAAACAAAATAGGAGGCAAAGAGCAAAGGGCTCAAAGGGCTAAAAACCCTAAAATGTCAATTTAGCTCTAAAACTGTCAGAGCCACTTCGGCCATCATACGGATATCCTAGTGCAGTTTCAAGGCTGGCCCATTGTGTGGATGGTCAAGGTGCGCCCCCGTTCACATGGGCCAACAATCGCCGTGCGCAGGCGACGGTTCGCTGTTTAACGCGTTTTTGTTCAGTTATTGTAGTAAACATAATGCTAACATAATACAGGCTTTTTACTGCCATATTTGTCTATTGTGTGACACGAAGATCTAAGGCTTAAAGATCTAGGATAGAGTTAAAACTTATATGAAAGATTATCAGGATTGTGTAATGCGAGAAATTAGTATAAATGAACAATTGTCCACTGAATCAGACAATCAGGAACATAGATTTGACGTGTATAAATAAAAAAATTATAAAATAGTAGTTTATGAAACTGTTGCATAATCAGTTATGTGCAGTTTTATACACAAATGTATCTCATACATTGGGATTGAACCTACTAAATAAAATATCAAAGTTAAAAGTAAGAAATAGTTTATTGCACCGCGCATGCTCTAAAGCGGGAAACTGCCACAGACAAGTAAAAATTGGAATCAAAATTTTTGTAATGCTATAAAAATGGTACGCGCCGCATGTGCGATCCATTAGAAAAAATGTTGATGGAAACTCCTTGGTGACAGTAACGTTTTGGATGGCCAGTTTTTTTTTTGCCAACTCGATACAAGGCCACCAGAATCTAGTTGGCAAAAAAAAAACTGCCTAAGTGCGTGTCAGACTACGCACAATTAAGGGTTCCGTAGTTGGGATGAATGAATCCCAAAAACAAACTTAACATTGTAGTTGAAAAACATGTTCTCCCATACAACGATATATGCCACGGTCAATTTTCCAACTGCAAATGTAAGTTTGTAATAGCATATTTTTTTATGTGATAAAACCACAAATTAACGATTTTCAGACTTTTTCCTTTAGGTATTTGTGCTGTGAGTTCTTGCTTCTTGCCAAATTTCATGATTCTAGGTCTACGGGAAGTACCCTATAGGTTTTGATTTATTTGCGAGTATGGAAATATGTCGCATAAATCGCCGTTTTTTTTTTTTGCGGTCTTTTTTTCTTGATTTTTTTAGAGCTCTAAGGGACCGTAGACATAAGTATTTGATATTAATTTCAACTTGATACCTTCACGTGTTCCTGAGAAAAAGGGTCTTGACAGACTGACAGACAGACGGACAACGAAGTGATCCTTAAGGGTTCCGTTTTTTTCTTTTTGAGGTACGGAACCCTGTTTTTTCCTTTTGAGGTACGGAACCCTAAAAACAGTGAAAAAGTGTTTTCTTTGTACTTAAAGGCTTCGTGCGATTTGCACATTTAGCAAGTAAAATAAGATAACACGTAATTATGTACAACATTTGTTTAAATAATGATGAAATGAATTATACGATATGAGAGTAGATAAAAGGTTAAACCATATTACTTGGTGCCGTATTATTAGTGACACATCGACTATGTTGATAGGGAGCAAGATAATTCCCATATATCGGCCGTAATTCGAAACAGCAGATGGAGGCCTGATTTTAAGTAGAGATTCTATGCATTATTGATTGGTATTACAAATAGCTTGTCAATATTTTTAATTGCCTCGTTGGTCTAGCGGTCGCAACCGCTACTGCTAATAATGAGGTCCTGGGTTCGATTCCCGGGTCGGGCGAAGTGTGATTGGGTTTTTCTATCTGGAAATCCTCAATAGCAGCTCGAAGTCTGGATTTATGCTCAGTTAAGACGCTGACAACAAGTACACTGCTGTCTCTGTCAGACTGCATATAAAAGAAAGAGAAGCGCGATGACTCAACGCTTGTAATTTATTGCAAAATATGAATAAATTACTTATTTACTCAAAAATAAGTAATTAAAAATAAAAATAAAACAACCAAGTTCTGCATACAAATAAGAAGTTCTTGTTATTAATTAAATACCAGCCGTACGTTGATATTTAATACAGATATTTTGGATTGAAACTCAAAGTAAAGGGTTAGTTTACCGTTAATTTGCATCGAGATTTTTTTTTTAAACGTGTGTTGGTAAGAACCAAGTTCTCAGAAATATATTCAAGAATAACAAATATTTTTCCGCTACCACATATATAGATATATAGATTTGGCAATTGTTTGTCAGCGCCTTAATGGTAATAGGCTCGTCTCCTCTTACATGAGACTTAACCATAACTGGCAAAATGTGAGTGTATTATAGGTAAGACTCTGCTTAGTTTATGGTGTATTTTATCTCTAGTAACCCCCCCCTAATAAGGTTTTCTTAACTGAACATCAAAATCAGGACACCAAGTTCAGCAGATAGGCATCTATCTGTTGAAATTGAGACCAGACCAAGCATTATCTAGGACATTATACTCCTTACGACCTTTCCTACTAGGATCTAAATTCAAAGAAATCTCACAAAATGATTCCTAATCTGTTGCAACTAGTCGTCAGAATTCTAGCGGTTATATTTAGATGTTGCGTTATCCATGATCGGACAAACAAACCAATTCGTTTGTATATTTATATGTGATGGACACAGTAATGTACTGCGTTTATGGGAACTGTGGGGTAGTAGTGAGGCGAAACGCATGTGGAGTAGCGGGGCCAATTTCCCTGTCCTAGCAAAATCTAGTTTCACAGTCAAATAAGATTCACAGTATAATTTCAAATACAATGTAAGTTTTCCAGGGCTTTCTCCGGAGCTAGGAACTAAGCTACGTTTCATTCAAAAATCATTCAATTCAGTTTCGTTATCACTCCGGAAAAAAACATTCGTAATTCGTAATTTTTAATTAATTCTTAGTCTTCATAATAGCCACCATAAAACAGTCCAACCGAATTAGATTTTTAATTGAAAATGGATGAATGCAATGACAAATTTGATATCTTCAGCATAACTTAGGTAAATATAACCGCAATCCAAAAACACGTCTCTATGTTGTTCTTCCAAGTAAAATCTTAACAGATTAAGTAGGAAATCACTGCACAGTTATCCCATCCCTAGTATAATTAGCCCGCGATCCGCAATGATGCGTCGACCATCGCGATGACACTCGACGTCGCGACTGTCCGCATCTGATAATTATCACCGGTCTCGCACTCGTTTCCTCGAATGTACTTTGCAATAAAGGTCTAGGATGTACAGGCGTCTACAAATATCTGATAAAAAAAGAAGGTCCTTCTGGAAAATAGTCTGATGTTTTCGTTACTGATAACATTATAGGCATGAAAAAAATCTTAAAATACAAAAGTCTTAATAGACTTAGTTCGCAAAAAAAGGAAATATAAATATAAAATCAAATGATAAATTCATACATTTATTGAGCAAGCTTTACTAAAACTAAAATCACCGTGGTTATTAACCTCACAAAGCAAATCAGGTAAATTCTGAACTTGTATATTAAAATAGTCACCTTTTTGTACTTCTCACATTACGTACTTCAACAAACTTAAATTGATGGTGGCTGATTTCCGTAAATCGCGTGTTAGTTTTCAACGTCATTGCATAATGATACCCGGTCAAAACTTTATAAAATTTAAACACAAAATTCAAGGTTGCCCTTTAAAAATAATCATGTTCGTTAGTTTAGTTTTGAGGTTATTAATTCTGAGGTTAAAGGGTTACAACTTGACCTTGTTGTTACAAATGATGAGTTAAATAATTAATCGTTGTATGGTATGTAGTAAATGATTTAAAACTTTTAAAGCCAATTAAAGGCAAAATAAGACAATTATTGAAGTTCATAATTGATTGGCATTAAAAGTTTTGAATTATTTATACGATAGTATAGTATCGTTTTCTTTAAAATCTTGATAACTTAGTCGTCGACAGTACCTGCCCATCATTTTCGCGTGTGCTCATAATGCCAACAAGTTCAGTCAACATTCTAACCCCGTGTCGGGTTACAACGATGCCTATGACGACTTTTAAATCGATTATTTATACCGAATAGACTGCAATCGATGCCGGTAACCACATTACACCCACTCCATCTCCGACGATCGCATCACATCCCTCTGTGATTTCTACATTCTCAATTCTATTTATATTTCGAATTTTATCGAGTTCCAGTGTCGATTCAATAATCGAATGATTAATTAATGGCTATGATGCATCGGTTATATTTCATATCGATTACGTGAAACAAGTTACTGTAGAATTTGATAGTTTTGGAAAGTCTATTAAATATGCTTCTATTAATTCAACGGTGATCTGAGAATAAATTAAAAAAATATATTAAAGCAGTAGCTTATCCTCCCATGTAGGTTCGTAAGAGTCAATTTACAGGTATTGATTACGATGCGTTGGTACTAGCAGGCAATGAGCTTAATAACCTGAAACTAATTATGCAAAATAGTGATCTTTAAAGAAGTTATTGGTGTTCATAGGATCGTAACCTCAAGTGGTTTGAATATGAATTTTATGAATATATTTTTAAGTGGCACTGGAAAGAAAACGAATTGTTCCACACTGTTCCAGTGATATTCAGATTATGTGCGAAAAAATTGTTTAAATATCTTGAAAAGTGTAAAAGTTATTTTAAGGAAAACTTAAAAAAAAGATCATCAAATACTAAAACGAAAATTGATTTAATTGAATAGACGCACAAAACACTTCACTAAACAATGAACTTAGTTGACAAAGAATCAGCCAACTTATTTATCAACTTTCAAAACCCTGTATTGCAATATAAACCTTAAATCCTTGATATAGGGCTTCATTTATTTGCTTGAGCAGCAAAATTATGTTGTTTAAGATTTATCAAAAGCCTTTGACAGCGCCGACCTTGCAGTGCCATAGTTCACACCGTCCCTTCACTGTTGGAAATGTGGAAAAAACACGACAATAGCACGGCCACGCATGGCTCAGGACAAGACAATCGATTACATACGTTCGTATGAACTTTATTGATTATTGTTGGCTATAATATTGAATTGGGAAACGGGCGTGCTTCAAGGTTGCATGTTAGGACCACTGTTGTTTTTGTCGTTCATTGTTCAATTGAAGCTCACGATGTTCCGTTTACGTTTTCGCTCGTTTTTCTCTCATTTTTCGTATCGTAAGAATTTTGCAACACAAAGTATGTGGTAATCCTATAAAAGGCCATCATACAGTTGTGACATTGTGCGGTCAACAGTTAAAAGCTCAAGTAAAATAAAATATATTTCTAGGCATTCGCTTTCTGAAACTCAGTGCCCATATACAAGAGAAACGACAAACACTTCCATTTTATTATCTCACATAAAACTAATACCATAAAAGATAATTCAAAAGCAGAAGACTTTCTAAGATAAAAGAACCAAAACTTAGAACAGGGAAGTCCATAATTGGTGTTAAATCAAACATGGGCTAAAATTCTGCGTGAATGGAATCTGCGGATCAGAGATGACCGCGGGTTCCGCCGGCGATGCTATCGCTGAGCACCTAGCCCTTGTCCACCACGAATACAAGAATCGCGGAGGTGGCAAATAAGTTTTAGATTAAATTGTGTTTATCTGATGTAAAGTTAATAGGTTTAACATTTTTAATTGAGTGACTTTGAAGTCTCATCAGTCATTTTAATAATTCAGTAGTTACTTTTACTTTTCCAGCCATTATGCACGTGCTTATAACAGAAGTTCCTTTATATTACATAACCTATTATGAATATTCTGGATCAGCTGAGAAACTTACTACGCGATAGTGCCATTAAAAACACGTTACTTGTTAATAGAAAAAAAGTTGAAATGAATGTAGATAAAGTTACTTTCCCAAAGTTGTTAATTACGATAAAAAATAATAACTGAAATAATAAAAGCAAAAAATCAAAATCATAAGCCATTTATTCAAACTAGGCTGAGAACCGGCACTTTTCAAAATTACATCCCAAAATGTCCAGCCTTCATCACTTCCACTTGCTTTAGCTAGGAAGATGAAGTGGCACAACAAACTCCCCAGCAGCTCTGCTGTCTGTCCAGTTAGAAAAACTTGATTCTATATAATAGTATGCAAAATTATATTTATTATATAAAATGTACTTAATCAAGTTTTAGTTGTTGAATACTTCAATAGGTAATTATGTTTATCCTTTTGCTAGTAAAATTTTATTTATCTTTGAAATACATTGCAAGCTATAGTTTTGTATAATTAAAAAGCATTTTTTCAATTTTTGTAAATGTGAGTACCATGGAGCCGTTTATTATGTTAGGATGTATGTTGACTTAAAAAGTTTGGCAGTTAAGAGTATGTCATGCTCACTTAAATGTCTCGCTGATGGTGGCGCGTGTGTTGGATCATTCGGTTCCCTACAAAATGGTTGAGCTGGATGGTGCTGACCCACGCGTCATGCTCGTGAACGGGCGCCGTCAGTTGTGACTGGTCTTCTCCTATCTGCCAGGGCTTATTTGTAATATTTTATATTGTTTTTTAAATAATTTTTATTTTTACATTGTTCTCACATAAAGAAGAGACAAGAATAATGTACCCAGGATTTTGTAATATCTTGATTTAAAAGAGTGTCCTTGGAGTTTCTTGCCTATTCTTCTCCATAGAGATCTACGTTTTGGAATGGGCTTCAACTTTCTGACTAACTGACCGACTCTTTGACAATTCAAAAGTGCCTGTAATTGGTTTAATTGAAATAAATGCTTTGATTTTTGAGTGTTTTGCAAAGTAATTAACATTACGAAACACAAAACATTAAATCAAATCATTTTCCATCTGTCAGCTCGCCAATATAGCAACGAAAACAATGAAAACTCAAGCTAAAAATAAAAACGTAAACAGAGCTTATTATCTAAATAAAAGACAAGAATAAAGGGCGTGCCCGTTTACATATAGCTATATATAGTTGTAACTCGAAGTCACAAATGATAAACTAGGATCATCGAAGTAAAATAAATAAAAAAATTATTATTAATAACAATAACAAAACTATGGTCAGCAAGACAAACAATCACCACAAGTAGCACCTGTTCACGAGCATAACGCAAAGATCAGCCATTAGCCCTCGCCATATCTGAGGGAAGGAGGCAACCTCACCCGAATAATTAAAATAAATTGACTCATACAGTCAAATAAAACAAACAATTATATGAACATAAACATTGTCTTGAGTTAATAAATAATATTTTATTGACATAAAATTATGTTACATTTATATGGAAGCTCTGACTCCTGCGCTAGATTGTAACCTGTGTTACAGGAATCAGTGTTTTCTCCCAGTAGTTTTACACAGATAAAGCAATAAAATTTAAACAGTTTTAAATTATACAAAACCTGCTTGAGGCGTGTTGAGGGTGTATTTGTCCATGTGTGTGTATGTGTGAGCGTGATGGTGTATGTGTGGTTGTGTGTGTGCGGGTGTGTGTGTGGGAGCATGCGTAAGCGTACGTGTGAATGTATATCATGTTAAATAATTATATATTTATCATGCATGTTATTAATGTCACGAGTTATAGTTGTAAGTTAATCAGGGCGACGAACTATTCTTATCGTATAAGTAGTCGTTGATAGAATAGTATGCTTTTGCATAAATGTTGGATTATACTTTAGCTTTAAACGCATTAAGAGCAGTGGTGGCAAAGTGGTAATGGCTCCGACTTATGAATGGTAGGTTGTGAGTTCAAACCCAGGCAAGTGCTTTACTTTAAGTAACTTCATCACCACTGCTCTCAAAATGGTGAAGAAAAACATCGCGAGGAAACCGGCATGCCCAAGAACCAAAAATTCGAAGACATGTGACATCTACCGCGGGCCCGCGTGGTAGATTACAGCTTACTCTCTCTCGAAGAGAGGATGCCTGTGTCCCAGCAGTGGGATTATTATAGGCTGATTATGATGAAACACATTCAAAGGAAAATCTAGCAAAGAACGGGGTCTCTTGTTATAAAACTTTATACCAAGCCCAACTAATGAGTTATGCACCTTATGAAGCTGGTAAAACGGAGCACGTAGTTTGTCCTTATTTCTAGGTAACATTGCGTTTTAGTATATATGTGTATATTTTTCCATATACAACATGTTCCAGAATTAACGCACAACCTCTTAAGGGGTCATTGTACTCATTATGAACAACTTATACTATGGGACCAATCCTGAAATCGCGAAAAGAAAAATCTGCTGTTCCTTTCAATTATGTTCGAATAACTGGTCAAAATGTATGGAACAGCTGTTTTTTAGGGTTCCGTTCCAAAATGGTAAAAAGGAACCCTTATGGTGAGACTAAGTCTGTCTGTCTGTCACACCTCAATATCTCAAGAACTACTAATGCTATCAACTTGAAATTTAGAATAGTTTTAGATGACGTTTGCCCAACTATTTTGCAAACAAGAAATAAATTAAAAAAAATATATCTAGGGTCTTAAAAATTTGAAGTGGGGCGACTTGGGCATGTGGGGTATCATATGAAAGAGCGCTGTTTGCACATTCTCAAACATTTATTTTTATTTTTTAGGCAACATAGTTTCCGACTTTTGATTAAAAATGTAAAAAAAAATCCGTCCCCCCCCCCTTATCTCCGAAGTTTGCAGAGATAAAAATCTGAAATTATTCTATGTGATAGAAGTTTATGTAAAGATTACAGGTAAAATAAAACGATGTCTCTAAATAGCACAGTTTTTCAGAAATCATCAACATCCCGTACGCCCCAACGTCCCGTTGTATACGTACGGAACCCTCGGTGCGCTAGTCCGACTCGCTCTTGTTTTTTACGATTCCCGGTTTGGTCCTATAGTAAAAGTTGCTCATAATGATGAGTACAATAAACCCTTAAGTGGTTGTGCGTTAATTCTGGGACATGTTGTATATAAGATTTTGGCGAAGATAAATTGTGATGCCACCGTCAGAATACTTTAAAAAATCTCTAAGTTATACTCTGGCACGTTGCTAAGTAGGTGCTAGAGTTTAACTGAGAGATTTTTTTTTATGAATTGCTCGAATAGCTCGTTTTTGATGGACACATTATATTTTGATTATCAGCGGCTTTGGCACAGCAGAATTTATCTACTGTTGAGCCCAGGAAAACGAATGAGTCGAGAGAGGAGAGAAAGTATTACAGTTGCAAGCACCACGTTATCTAAGGCGATGTTGGGACCTAGATTTCTAACATTCGGTAAGGCTAACTTTATTCATTTCATCTTCTTGGCATTGAGGAAACTTACTGGCTTATTTGTCGTAAACCAATTCGTTTTTAAAAACATTGACTACATCACGAGACGTTACATGTTCGAAGCTTAATAAGCGACTACATTTAGGCACTGTACTAAGCAAATGGTTTTCAGCTTTATACGGGGACGAATATAAGCGAGTCGTAGTTATGGGTATGTTGGCAAAGAACTCATTAAATGCCTCAGCTAGCTCAGGTGCTACTAATTTGTCGTCGAACATAATCTCAAATAAAATAATAATATACCTAGTACCTATAACGCAGTAATTATCAGAAAGCGAAGATACCCAGCCACATTTGCGAAAAAAAAACCCAAAAGCACAAACCTCAGACATACTCATTTCCCAAAATTGCCACGTCCAGAATTCCTCGATCTGCGGCGCGTGCGCAAGGAATTTAACGCCAAATCGCCGTTGCCCGGGCGCAGCGTAATTGCGCCTTATCTGCGCATTGTTCGGCTAAGGAGCACAAGGCTGCGCGTTGACGTGTGAGTGTTTAGATTGTCTGTCTGTATGTGCGATTGTTTTACTTTGTACACTGGCTTTTAGACAGTTTTTTTATGTGTGGTGGATAGTGCGAAAAAATAAGCCTAATTAGAGTTAAACTTGAAATTAAAATTGGTATTAATGGACCTAGCTTGTGTGAATAGAAGATAATTTTAAGTATTTACGTGAAAATATGAAAAGGTAGACTTCATTTTACTTCTATTCAACTAATAGAACGACCCTCTAAAGCTGTGGTTTCATATAAGAAGTCGTTTCTGCAATGAACAGCGTAAAGATGCAGCAGCCTAGCTTATTATGCGGTCGTGAAAGCTTGAAGTGTATGACTAAAGCAGATTCATCATGGAAATAGTAGGTAGTAAGTGGCGGTGCTTGGGGGAGGTCTATGTCCAGCAGTGGACGTCTTTCGGCTGAAATGATGATGAGATTAAATTTATTCCAGTCTCAGATTCATTAAAGTATTTTTGGGTGCGGGCGAGTAAAAGGTGATAGATTAATCATCTTTTATTTACAACACAACGCTCACCTCTAGATTGTCAAAATTACAATCAAATACCTATGAGATTAATCAAGTCATCTGTGATCTGCGGAGACTATTTAACAGTTAGACTGCAAAGTTAGATATCTACAACTTTATAAATAAACCCGGAATACAGTTCCATTTTACTTTAACGATATTTTTTTTTAGGTTGGTTACTTTACTTAGAGTTTATTAATAAGGGGGCTAATGCCCAGTGTCACTAACTACGCAAGCAGGTTGGTGACCTCTGCACGAGCTCTTCAATACACAAATTATTCCTCGATGCTGTGATTTGCGTGTGATGATAACAAGACGATTTGCTAAGTAATACTTATGAGCTATTACAATAGTAGATACAAGTATGTTATGGTGTATGAGTCATTGTATAATGTTGTATAGAGCATCAATTAATATCTGCGGATGAATGTGTAAGCCTGACCTAGGTTGACAGGATATGGATTGTTTAAATGAAAGATGACTGATTTTATCTGAAATGGGACCACAAATGTAATGACTATTGAAATTTTGAATTGACTTGTGTATTTTTATTTTATTTTCATTTTTGGCATTCTATTTTTAAGTAACTCAATTTAAAATGTACTCTTTATATTCGTGTTAGTGTTGCGATTAGTACCTATTAAATTAATTTGCACACCTCATTCGGTTAGAATACAATGTACCTTATACACCTGTAACACCTTTTTTAACATGTATTATGCAAATAAATTATTTGATTTGATTTGATGGATGAAGACGAAGTTCCGTGGCGTAATATTTTGTCAGTTGGGCATCGATACAACCAACCCCATGTATATGGTCACAATAAAAGATGGCCATATTGGATTTATGACCAATTTCCGTGATAATGTTATTATCGTCTGGAAATATTTGTCCTTCATGGTCTTCTTGTTATTTTGAAAGGCTTGTTGGTATTTTATCATACTTTCTTTTGAAATTAATCTTTGTATGGCAACCACACTGACTATAATAATAATATTATTTTTTTAATTTAATCTAAGTTTTAACCAAACCTTCTAGATCTCTGCACAATAAGAAGTTTTTGTTTTATTCGACAAATTGATAAATCATTTTAGGTACCTAATTCCTTCAACCCATTTTACATCTGATTTCGTTTTTGCATCACGTTGCGTCGATCCTTTTCCAAGGGTAAACAATCACAGAATTGTTAAACAACACTACATGAGGTCTTTCAATTAAATATTTGGACGAAGCAAAAAAAGTGACCTTTTGAATAAATCGTGCAGTCAAAGGAAATAAGACAAGTGTGAACTGTACGCGAATGTAAGCGGTTCCCATATTAAACAATGAGTTGTAGAGATTAATCTAGTACTAAGTATACAGGTATCTAAAACTTGTGGGCCTTGGTTCTATTTTAAAGTAGAAAAAGTGTCATCAACCCTACTTGATTGAAAAACTTTTTCCCATGCGATTTAGCATCTTTTATTGACTTCTGAAAAAGACAAAATAAAATAAAGAAACGGGAGGCAACGTCGTAAGTTGGATGATGATATTCAGAATAGCTTGTGTTACTTAGAGGAGGATTACGCATAATCGGAAAGGGTGGCAAGCTCTAGGGGAGGCCTTTGCGGAAACGCAAGACAATCGTAATACCGGTGTCAAATAATTAATAGTTAATAAGTTACATTTAGTTTGGTTTATTTTCATACTCATGTTTTGTAAGATCGAAGGCCCTTATGTAGGAAAGTAAATTTAGCAATATAATATAAGAATTTTGTTCGGAAAATTCTGCTTCATTTATTCAATCAATTTGATTTAAAAAATGGTGGTGGTCTAAAGCTACTTCAATTACCAATGCTTCGTATGACTCTAATTTATAATTAATATCTCGTTACGTCCAGTTTCATAGGGAGTGAACCATAATAATGTATACGGTTTCTATATACGCTTATTACTCGAGAGGACCATGAAGACCTTATTCTCTTTTCTTACAATTTTACAGCTTTTCTTTATTATATCATCATTTCAGTCGAAAGACGTCCACTGCTGGACATAAGCCTCCCCAAAGGGGGGGTTTGCCATAATCGCCACGCTTGGCAGGCGGGTTGGCGATCGCAGTATGGTGTTAAAATGCATAGAGAACGCTGCTGCCCATTCTCTAGTAAGTCCCTTAGTCGCCTTTTACGACACCCACGGGAAGAAATAGGGGAGTGCTATTCTTTACTTCCACCACATAGAGGCTTTATGATATTTTAAGACTACGAATTCTTCTTCCAGTAGAATCTCGTCCTAGTGAGGCACCTATTAAATATTGCAAACATTTGCTGAATAAGAAAATCAACATTATCGTATTTTCCGGCAGTACTCTAAATAACTTATTTTGTTCATGCGCCGATTCACTTTGTAGAATTCATCAACTCGCAAGCTCGGAACATTTACATCAATTAATTTGCACATCATAATTGTATTTTTTGTTCTGTTCCACCGACCGAGACAAACACTACGTTTTCCAAATATGTAAGGTCTGTGTTCAAAATGCATTCTTAGATTGAGCTCAAATTTGGTATTAAAGTATATAGATCTGGTTAGAGAAACGTCATTTTTTTCTGTTTTTTATTAGCTATGTTGTCCTCCTGTTGGTTTCTCTTTTATTTATAAACTACTAGCTTTTCCCGGCCCGGCTTCGCACGGATAGGTCTAAGTATCTACCCTACCCAACCTACCTACCTACCTACCCTACCTACCTACCTACCCTACCTACTAACCCTACCTACCTACCTACCCTACCTACCTACCCTACCTACCTACCCTACCAACCCTAGTAAAAAATATGAAAAAAAAAAAGTAAATAAAGGATCATAATTATGTCCGTCTGCTGGTTCTAAGCTACCTCCCCACCAATTTTCAGCCAAATCGGTCCTGCCGTTCTTGAGTTGTAAATGGTGTAACTAACAACTTTTTTTTATACAGTTTGTAACAAAAACCCTGTTGTTCCTTTTAGGGACGTATACATTTACCTACAAGCACAACATTAGTGGAAATATAATTTAAAAAAAGGAAGGATTGGCTAGTTGAGAAGTCAAAATCAAAGAATGATAGAGGTTAGAAATCAGCTAAACATTACAAATATTAATAATTACATATTTATTTTTGTTAAACAGTTTATATAAATGACTTGCTTTATTACGTATGTATACCGATTCTCAAAACGTAGGTAGAAGGAACAACAGGGGTTTTGTTACATATTGTTTATATAGATTACCTCATAATTTTTTTACGTTTTAAATTTTTTAATATTTGTTATTATACTTTTTTAACCCCTACTTTATTTTCATCTCTGGAATCTGGAACGCTGTCATCTCCCTCTTGGAGGTGGGCGTTAATAGTTGCGACACAGTTTTGTAACTAATGTAGCTATTTATGTACGCAATCAATTTGTAAAATGTGTTTTGTGAGGTGAGGTTTTTGACCCCCGCGACGTCTGAAAGGGGCGCACGTGGAACACTACGCGCGGCCACCTCGGGTCCAGTGTGATAGGGGGTGGCGGACGTCCCCAAGTCCGCCGTCCCTGGACCCATTTAGGGGGGCTGGAAGAGGGCGTTGTCGGCCCACCGCCGACGCCCAGTGCGTTTGCTGCGGGCCGGGTGAGCAGACGAGATCTCCCGCTCCCTTTCCGCACCTCCTTCTGCGACACGACTGTTTCGCAGAAGGATACCATCGCGTCCCAGGACTCCTCGCTGCCGACCATCGACTCGACCACGGGCGGCAACGACAGGTCACTGCCTACTCCTGAGATGAAGGCACGGCGCCAGAGCCTCTGCTAGCGTATGCCACGCCGTGTCCTCCCGGCATATCCCAAGAACCTAACGAGAACGCTGCTGCCCATTCTCTAGTAAGTCCCTTAGTCGCCTCTTACGGCACCCACGGGAAGAAATAGAATGGTGCTATTCTTTACGTCCGGCACCACACGGCACGTTTATTTATATATATAGATTTTATATATTATACTTTCAGTCATAATATGTAACCGCAGCCTTAGTTCCTTCATTAAGCAACTTAATTAATAAAAATCATTTTGTGTCTGTGTCTAATTTGATCGCTTTTATTTTGTCATTTCTGATATGGATGTTCTTTGTAAATTGTTTTGCTCATGATTTATTTAATCTAATCTAATTGTTGTAATTACTATTAACAAATGAATTAATTAATACTAATAAATAACTAACCATTACGAATTTTATTTTATGTAAATTGAAATGTATTTTTTTTTAATGAAAATGTGTGTAGGTATTGAAATAATTGTAAGGAATCAATAAAAGCTTTTATTATTATTATATAATTGTTGTAATTTGGGTTCACAAGGAAAATTAAGCGGATCTTCCTTTTTAATTTGACCTTCTAATTGTTTCATTTTGTTATTTTCGTCTCGTGCAATTATTTTTTATATACGTACAATTAATTAGTTAATTCATCTACTTCTTTACTTTAATGTTGACCCGAGATATCTTTACTGCCTTTTTTATTTTTCTAACGATAGTAAATGATTAACATCTTCATGCTTATTGTTTTAATGAGAACCTTCGCCAATTTGTTAGTCGGAGGTGTTCTTAAAATAAGTGAAGCTTACTATTTTCACGACCTCAGTTCTTTTTGACTCACTTTTGAATCAATAGTAAATTGTTACATCGTCTCTTTACTAACTCCTAACGATTTTTCCTGCACTGCAAAAGATTATCAACCTTTCTTAGCTTTCGAAGTTACAAGACTTTTAGATAGTTTTAAATAGATATATAGATAAATCGTTTATTTGGTGCGCACGACATACTAAAGCACGATTAAATAATAAACAATTACATGAATATTAGGAAATAGCTACAAGATGCCAATACACAAAAAAAGAAAGAAGAAAAGACATATGAATAAATGTACAGTCTTTATTAATTGTTAAGAAAATTGACACGCTACGTTTTACCGTGCCATTTCATATAGTTGTCAAAAAATTATAGTTTGAATATACGGATAGTTTAGTAGTTTATTCTAGTTAACAACATTGATAATAATGTATGTAATTTAACTAATGACTTGATTTAGGAGTCACACGTAGTATTTTTAAGATCTTTATCGACGGAGGCAAACTGCCTCTCCTTATTACAGGTTGCTCTGCTACCTAGCTAGGATAACAGTAGTTCACCCCTACAGATATTTGTTAATTTTACTACTACGCTTACTTAATTATTAAGCTCTAATATGTACGTACTACAAATACCTTTTATGCAATAAATAAATATTTGATTTGATAGTTTACGATGGTAGTCAATTTTCTTTTAATCAATTTTCCTGGCTTTATAACCACACTAGTGTACTTTTTATAAGGATATCATTGTATTATATTTCATTGCACTTTTGCCGACTATATTCAGTTCGTTTGTAGCTTCCAAGATAACATCTGACTCGACTAAAGATCCTTTGTTTCGTTGCAAACAATAATTATTATTATGGCAACAATTATCGCGTTGGATTAATAATTATCTATAACGATCTTGTTTATACTTAAAGTTTGGACTTGGGTACTATTGATGAAGGCTTTTTTATTTTGGCCGTTATAGTCAGAAATGCTAATTGTGTCCGTCATATCCAATGATGTATCCCTTAAGATGCGTTACCTGCGTTCAATAATGGGTAAGTAAATGCCAGGCAATTGCCTGACATTTACAATAATAATAATTATTATTACGTACGCGCCAATGAACATGCAGCAGCTAGTGACCTAACTAAATATGTATGTTCATCTCTTTCTAACAACAGATATCGGTATAGGTCTTTCCTTTTCTTCACGCGCTGCATGATTGTATGCAAGTATGTAGCTACAATCATGGCTTAAGCTGTTTTTGAGTGCACTAATGTTCGTGTATGACGCGTCTATTTATAATACGTCGTTGGTCATATCTGTCTGTCTTTCAATGATGACCGGATGTATTGGGCATAATATAACTTTTATTTGGTTGCCGAGAAACGGTAGAAGGAGCGTTGGCAGACCAATAGCCAGGTGGGTAGACGACCTACAGAAGATCGCAGGGAAGACCTGGAAGTCACTCGCACAGACCGGGGAAGCATGGCCCAAAAGGGACGAGGCCTATCTCAGCAGTGGATGGAACATGGCTGCCAATGATGATGATAATGAACTTGTATTTAGGAGTGACGGCGAATAGGGTCAAACTAGTATTCTAAGAATTGATTTAGTCTTAAACAATTACGTACTGGAACTACTATGGGGCAACCTGGATAACACTCGGGGCCCCGCAATAGGGGGTGGGGGGGAGGGGGCTCGGACAGGGAGAAAATAATGGATACCCGTTCTACGAGAAAGCACCGTAAAACAATTAAAGATAATTTTACAATAATTTGAATTTTGTGTCTCATCCATTTGAAAGTCGCGCATATTAGCTGTGCTGCTCTGCATTTAAGAACCTGCCTGTATGCTATCTAGCAGTCTCCGTCGGGATAGACGACCTGTCACTGTCAGTGTCACTGTGACAGTGTCGCAGTTTTGAGCTTTGTTTCAGAATTGATCCGCTTTGTTTAACATTGTGAAAATAAGTACCATTATAATAAATATTTGAAATAATGCCTATTAAGAATTGTTTGTTATTCACTTCCGAGAATTGAAAATAATTGATGAAGGAGGCCACATTTTTTGTCCTGCCCCAGGGCAACATAAACGAAAGTTACGGCTCTGTGTACTCGTTAATGAGCAGATAATCTAGGTTTAGAAGATCTTTCAGTTGCTTGGTGTTATTTTTTATCCATGCTTTTGCCACTGTCACTGACCTTCCCGCTTTATCTTGCAAAATCAAAATCACAATATTTTATTTCACATAAACCTACACGGGCACTTATGAAACGTCAGAAGCTAGGTGCACGGTTCCAATTGGTCGCTTCCTATGGAGAAGAGCCGGCAAGAAACTCCACGGTTACTCTTGACCACTTTGCTTCCCTACATTATCTGATATTTTACAGTCTTAATGGCTATTGCATATTTTATTTACATGTTCATTAATCCACCAACCCGCACTGGGCCCGCGTGGTGGATTACGGCCCACTCCCTCACAGAGAGGAGGCTGTGTCCCATCGGTGGGAATATTATGGGCTGATTATGAATCTTCTCGTAGGTGAAATGTTATTGAGGGCTATATTTATCTAAGACTTGGTCGTGAAGTGAAGTGGCGAGGGAGAGTTTTAAGTTTTAAAGTTTTTTATTTTTTTATGCTACAGTTCATTTATACAGAATAGTGTTTGGAGCCTCCTTTTAAGGAGAGGGAGATGTATTTTTTTTTCGCCTTATTTCATTTTCTTTTCATGTGTTTATGTACATAAACACGGCATAACTTTAAAACTCCATTTATTTGAGTTCAATTAAAACATTATAGTTTACACGTGCCGACTTTCAAATAAAATACAATGCATGTATTATATTTTTTGTACCTATAAGAATAAAACCTTCAAGATAAGCAGTAGTTTAGATTTATGCTAATGTTACTATTTAAAATATAATTTCAGATTAAATTAATTATAATATACATTATTAAATAGACATTTTGAGCTCCACGTGTAAAACAGTAGGTACAGTCAGCAAAAATAGTAGGTTAACATAATCCAAACTTTCCGAAAAAACTTATAAACAGAAAACATGCTTATAATTACCCGTTTGTAACAATTTATTGAAGGGTAGAATGAATTTATGTTAAAGCAATAATTAGGTTCCACTATATTAAAATAATCAAATATAGAAAATGTTCTATAACGCCGTACAAAAACAAATCTGTTCAATTAGATATAACCCAATAAGTATGTACTTAACTTTCTGTAAAACGTAAAACAACTACTCCGTAGAAAAGCTAAATAATCACAGACAAGAATAATAAAGGCTTCTACACACTGGCGCGACTTGTCGGGCGACGCGACTTTGCGATATATATCCGTAGAACTATTTCTATGAAGTCGCGCGCGACACTACACACAGGAGCGACTTGTCGCGCCGCGAATCAGATATATCGCGTCACGTGATGCGTCTTGTGTAGGCTCTTCAGACTGACGCGATATCGCAGCGATATCGCGGCGACACCATACGAAATGATCCATTTTGTATGGCGTCGCCGCGATATCGCGTGGCTAGCGCGACGCAACACAAGAGAGATAATTATTACTACATTTAAAATTTTATAGGACCTTGCAAATGTCAATCATCCTAATTTATACCTTATTGCAAAGAGATAAGAGTTACATTGCAATGACTTAGGTACTTGGTTTTGCCGGCTAGTCGGCATGCTCAAAGGAATAAATTATCTTTATTCAAGTAGCGCTACTAGTCGCGCTACGCGACACATGAAAGGGTATATAAGGCGCTTCAATGGAGGTGAGCTCAGTCCCCGTCCCTTGCCCCCGCCCGCCCGCGCGGAGCAAGCAAACACATCAAATGTCCCCAATAATAATAATCAGATACTGCATACCCCCAATGGTTCAGTAGTCAATAGCGCCCTAAGCCTAGGTTCGAGTCCCACTATGGGACGCCCTTAGCTGTGCTATTTAATTATTTCTTTAACACGGCGAGAGGCCCTTCTGGCCCCGCCAAAGCTCGGTTAAGCAGAAAAGGCACTCCGGAGCCATCTGCAATAGGTCAGAATCAAAAAAAAAAAAAAAAAAAAAGGTGAGCTCAGTAGTAGACGATCTTCGTCAGAGGACGAAGGCAGGTCTGTGCGTGTTTGCTGAGCGAGGTTAGGTTCGATTTCGGTCGACATAACCCAACCTTTTGGTGGGAAATCCTCATGGATGTCCTCCGCCCTGGGGTGGGTGGAGGGGTCTGTCAGACTCTTACTGACTAAAAACCACCCCAGTATTACGAGTATACGCCATACAAAATGGCATTTCGTTCGTATGGTGTCGCCGTGATATTGTAAAGCGAGTCGTCATGCCATCTAATTCTAGGGATTGACACTATTGCCAGCTCACTTCAAGTCCACTTCATCTAAGTTTTCGTGGTGAGATTTTTACAGAATAGGTCGAGGTCTGTGCGTGTTTGCTGACCGTGGTCCTAGCTAGGTTCAATATTACATACATTTTATTCATTCAAATATTTTTTGAATTTCTATTAGATTCCAATAGGTCTCATTGGCTATTGAGTTTTTTACTCGACTGCGTGACGCAAAGGAGGGTGTTTATAAATCATGACTTTAGCCAGTTTTACCAATTACTTAAACTTAAACATTTCAGTGTGTGATTAGAACCATTCTAAACCCTGTCGAAAACATTTGGTTTTTTTCCAAAGTAAAATAAAATTATAAGCAAAATAGTAGACAAGTCATTGCAATGTGACTCTTATCTCATTGTGATAAGGTAATGTTTGACGAAATTAAGTAATCAACCAATCTGCCTATCCTTTTCCTAACCATGATGGGGTCGGTTTCTAGTGTAACCGGATACAGTATTTTACGTGGAGCGACTGCCTATCTGGCCTCCACAACCCAGTAACTGGGTAATACCATACCCCGTGGCCCTTTGGTAAGACTGGTTGTCAGACTTTCGGACTTCTGACGACTGGCTTATCGTGCTTTTGGAGGCACGGAAGGATCTTGGTATGCAAAAATGGTCACCCAGCCGCGGACCAACCTCAACTATCTAGTAAAAAGCGAAATAAACTAATAAAATAATAATTTCTCCATTTCAAATTATAAAAGACCTTGCAAATGTCAATCATTCTAATTTATACCTTATCGCAATGATATAAGAGTTACATTGCAATGACTTGGTATTTGCGGCTGGCGGAATGGCAAAAAAAAATACCCTTTGAAACTGCCGCAAGCCAGCCGCTACTGCGCCTAGCTGTACCTATATTATTCGTGGATTTTGACTCAAAATTCGATTTTTTTATAATTTACCAACTTCACAAAAAGGAGGAGGTTTTCATTGTTTTCAAGTCGGTTGTATTTTTGTTTATGTTTATAAGTAGTAGGTAGGTACCTCAGTACTCCGTCGTATAAAAGCCGATTTGGAAAATTATTTTATAATTTGTATAGATTATACTTCCAAATTGGTCCTAGTTTTATCAAAATCCAGTTCTAAGGATGGGATCCATGAGGAACTGAGGGAACTTCTCAAATATTATAGGCATACCTACTACTTATAGCGATTTTTATATTTTCATCAACCGGTCAATCATTTGCATACAGAAAGTATCATTTAGTGAAGTGGAACTGATGAAGAAGACCACAGACGGCCACCAGAACTCCTCAATGATAAGTACTTACCTATTTCACGGGTGGCGATAAGATATCTCTATTCATTTTTTTAAGCGACAATGACGAAGCAAATTATAATAAATGGTTGTGATCAAAATGGTACCATCAAACTGATCTGAGGATGAAGCCGGTAGGCACCGGAACTCCGTAATAAAACAATGATCCTAGCCGTGTTTGGGCTTATTGGAATTGTCAAGAGATGCACTCTGGATATAAATGATTTTTACCCGACATCAAAAAAAGGAGGACGTTCCCAATTCGTCTCTATATAGGTAGGTATATTAAGTAATACTTAATTATGTTCGGGTATAACTTATTTGTTTATGAACCGATTTTTATAATTATTTAATTTGGTTGATGAAGCTTGTGCCGACTTGCGCGGTCCCATATAAATTATATTATTCTTGCTTGGGTACCTAGTTTTGAGTTAGCTTAGCAATAATAGGTAATTTACGTATTTAATCCAATTGGTGTAGGTATGTTGATGATGCTATAAAACTTCCTGTCACTGTTATTTACATAGCAGGTAGTGGTAGGGTAGGTACCACAAAGTGAAAAATAGGTAAGCACAAATCTTTTTACAAAAAAAAAATCGTTTATTGCCGCCGACTTCCGAAATTTAAGTTATTTTTCACCATAGTGTTTATTTTTAATTTAAATTTCACGTCAAAAGTTTATTTTCACAACCACATTTCCAGTACTTACCTATAAGCTGACCTCTTATTGTAAGGAAAGACTAATACAGGGTCAAATTAAATTAGTTCGCGAAACTCCGCAGATGTTATGGGTATTGTATACCAAAAAATTAAGTTACTTATTTAATTTTTCTGACTACCCGTAACCAGGGACCATTTTGGTTACCCATTGAAAGGGTTTTCGATAGGGTTTTTCTAAGCGGTTAAACAAAAACCCATACGATATGGGTAACCCTTATGAACGGCTTTTTATTAAATTTTGGTAACCCATTGAAAGGGTTTTCGATAAAAACCCATACGGTGTGGGTAACCCTTTTGAACGGCTTTTCAAAATTACCCACACGTTACCGTTACTAAAATGGTCCCTGGGTAGAATAGACATAGAACTGGTCATGCTACGCGTGCTGGGCGTATATCGAAATAACATAATATTATGATTTTTACAGTTTACTGGGTTTCAAGTACGTATAGAACCCATTGAATGGGTTATCATGTAACCCTTTCACTGGGTTTCAACTATAAAAGAAAGAAAGAAGAAAGAAAATAAACCCATTCAATGGGTTATCGTGTAACCCCTTCAAAGTGTTTCTAGTATAAAACCCTTTCAATGGGTTACATCATGAGAAAGGTAACCCATTGAATGGGTTACCCCTTCAAAAGGCTTAACTCTTAACCGGGGTTGTACGGTCCCTGGGTAGAATAGAGATAGAATTGGTCATGCTACGCGTGCTGGGCGGATATCGAATTAACATAATATTATGATTTTTTAATGTTACTGGGTTTCAAGTAGTTAAAGAAAGAACCCATTGAATGGGTTATCATGTAACCCTTTCACTGGGTTTCAAGTATAAAACCCATTCGATGGGTTATCATGTAACCCTTTCAATGGGTTTCTAGTATAAAACCCTTTCAATGGGTTGTTACATCATGAGAAAGGTAACCCATTGAATGGGTTACCTCTTCGAAAGGCTTAACCCTTAACCGGGGTTGTACGGTCCCTGCCCGTAACGACTAAGTTTAAACAACATGTCCCAGAATTAACGCACAACCTCTTAAGGGGTCATTGTACTCATCATTATGGACGACTTTTACTATCGGACCAAACCTGAAATCGCGAACAAAATATATATTTTGTATTTTTATTTTTTTATAAAAATATCTCATTTTTTTTAAATGCTCTATTTTAGGAACAAACAATGAATGCATATAAACTTAAGTAATAAAATAAAATTTTCGGCCTCTCTTAGATCCGGATGACCCCATCACTCTCCTCCAGGAAAGCAATAGGGCCACGAGTACAGTGCACAAATTACACAAACTGACCTTCCGTCCTCGCCGCCGAGGTACCACGCGAACTTCCCGACTAAATATTAATAAAAGTCCTCCCCCCCGTCCCTTGAATGTCGATGCGCTAGCCGCCCGGTTAGAGGCTGAGAGCGCCGCAGCAATAAATATAGTAACCCCCGTTAATAATCATGATCTAAATATTGATCCAGCCCGTCCCCAAATTACTAATTTTGTGATCTTCCAACGACGCCCTAAGCCGAGGTCCGTACCCCACAGGGTGTGCCCTTAGTGCGCTGTCGTTTAGTTTTAATAAATATATTTTACGCCCTGGCTGGAGGCTTTAAGCTTAAAAACCTTAGGGCAGCCACAGGAATATCCGGTTAAGTCACGGCCTCTCTAGGTCTGCTACGAGATGCCATTCAAAAAAAAAAAAAAAGCGGCGGCGCCGGCGCGAATACCTACAGCGCCTTTTTTAGGGTTCCGTATCTGAAGGGTGCCAAACGAATCCTATTATTAATCCTCCGCAGCCCGTCCGTACGTCTGTCTGTCAGCGAGTTGTATCTCATGAACCGTAATAGGTAGACAGTTAAATTTTTCACAGATTGTGTATTGCTCTTATCACTAAGTATAATAAAAATAAAATAAATTTAAAAATTAAAGGGGGTTCCCATTATCCCATATCAGAAACCTGTTTTTAAGGTTCTGTACCCAAAGGGTAAAACGGGAACCTTATTACTAAGGCTCCGCTGTCTGTCTGTCCGTCTGTCACCAGGCTGTATATCATGAACCGTGATAGTTAGACAGTTGAAATTTTCACAGATTATGTATTTCATACTAAAAAACAGAATAAAATAAATAATTAAGGGGATCCCATATAGTTATAACAAACGTGATTTTTTTTGCCGTTTTTATAGTTAATGGTACGGAACCCTTCGTGCACGAGTCCAACTCGCACTTGGCCGGTTTTTGTTTTACTAAAGAACCTTTAAATAAAAATGTAGTATTCAATACTGTACCGTGTACGGTGGTACGGAAACCTTCGTGTGCGAGTCCGACTCGCACCTGACTGATTTATTTTACAATATTATGCTTCTGGTATTTTTTTGTCCAACATTTTTATTCTAATCTGCAGGAAGTTTAGGTTAGTTCTAATACTGATGCATTGTTTCCAATTAAACAAATATCATCTTTACAAGTGTGTAAATTAAGATGATTTCAAAATGATAAATAAGTAACTCACAAAAAGGCCATAAAAACGTGTTGCAGTCGAAAGTACACTTTACCTAAAGAAATTAAAGTTATTGTTCCGAAATCACATATATTGGAAATTCCTACTTGGGTTGGGTTGGGTTAATGTCGCCGGGAGGACACAGCGTGGCATACGCTGGCAGAGTGTGCCGCTTGGGAGCAGCCACGCCGTGCCCTCATCTCAGGAGTAGGGACCTGGGAGGAGTCTTGGGACGCGATGGTATCCTTCTGCGAAACAGTCGTGTCGCAGAAGGAGGCAGAGAGCTGACCAGAGGGCCACCTCTGGTCAGCTCTCTGCAGAGGCCGGCCGCCACCAGCCGGTGATCGCAGAAGTCGGTCTTGGTCCCATGATCCCCGGTGTAAGTGTGGGAATCACTGGGGTGGTTTTTAATCAGTAAGAGTCTGACGGACTCCTCTGCCCGCCCCAGGGCGGAGGACATCCATAAGAATTTTCCGCCCGGGAACAACAAAAAATGTTGGCTTATAATTATAACCTAACCTCGCTCAGCAAACACGCACAGACCTGCGTTCGTCCTCTGACGAAGATAGTCTACTACTGAGCTCACCTCACATTGAAGCGCCTTATATACCCTTTCATGTGTCGCGCAGCGCGACAAGTCGCGTCGCGCGACTAGTAGCGCTACTTGAATAAAGATAATTTATTCCTTAGAGCATGCCGACTAGCCGGCAAAACCAAGTACCTAAGTCATTGCAATGTAACTCTTATCTCTTTGCAATAAGGTATAAATTAGGATAATTGACATTTGCAAGTCTTATAAAACTTGAAATGTACTCTTGTGTCGCGCGGCACGTCGCGCGACGTGTCGCGCCAGTATGAAAGGGGTTGCGTGTCGCAATATCGCAGAATCGCCACGCGACGCGTCGCGCGACAAGTCGCGCCAGTGTGTAGAAGCCTTAACTCCTCTTCAAGAAATTCATACATTAAAAAAATTTGAGTTACCATGTCATTGTAGTGATCCCATCGAGTACAAAGCCCAAACTGCGGCCAAGAAACCAGGCATCCCAAATAGGGTGAAGGCTTCTACATACCAGCGCGTGTCGCGGGACGAGCGGTGCCTTTGTGTCGCGTCGCGTCGCGCGACAAGTCGCCCCGGTATGTAGAAGCCTTGAAGCGATACTTTACGCCTGGACAGCTTTTGACCCTTTACAAAGCGCAGGTCCGATCCTGCATGGAATAATGAAGCCAACTTTGTGATGGCTCAGCAAAATACCGACTTGACTCGGTGGAACGCGGAGCTAAGAGACTCATTGGCGTCGTAAAACTGGTGGATGCCAATCTTCACAGCTTGGCCCATCGCCGCAAGGTTGCCTGCTTGTCGGTCTTCTACAGATTGTACTTCGGTGAGTGTGCCCAAGAAGTCCACGACCTCATTCCACCGGCCCGGGCCCCTTCTATTATCGGACATCTAGACGCACTGCAGGTTACCATCCCTTCCTTGTTGCTATTCCACCAATTCGAACTAAGCGTTTCCAAATGACTTTTATAATGCGCACAGCAAAAGAGTGGAACTCTCTACCTGCGTCTGTGTTTCCGAACGCATACAACCCTAATCTCTTCAAAGTTAGAGTAAAAAGGGGTATCTTCTGGGTAAGCTCACTCCATCGTCGACTTTGTCTCTGTCACCTCTGCCAAGAGCTCGGTCAAGAGCAAACCCATCCTAAAAAAAAAAACAAGTGATTAATTTCCGTTAAAAGGTCACAATAGAGAGGTCCGCAGTGTTCTCAGTGCGTCTACGGACATATTCCTTTACAAGTCACTTCCCTTCACCAATAGCCATTGTTCTTAGCGCGAATAAACATCTTTTTATATTTCTTAAATACCCGATTTTGACTTATAAATCCTTTTGACCACGGCAAAGGAAATTCTACCTTAGGATAGACGAAATATACTTTGATTCTCTCTGTACAGGAAGCAACCCTTTAACATCTCAATTCAGATCATATAACACTCTTACTCCGTCGTAATAGTGATGTATTTCGCGTGACGAAGATGTCAGTTCTCAAAGCACAGAATGAAAGGATTATAAATGTTTGAAAAGGAAGTTTTTTGTATAGTGATAATATCTTAATATGGATATAATGGGAGGGTTGCGCATAATCTGTAACTGTCTGTCTGTTTTTGATGTTTTGCACCTTGATAGGGGTCTATTTAGAGGATTATTTTTAGGTTTTTTGTAGCGAGTATCAGTTTTGGTGTCGTTAAAAGGATTATGTATGAGACGAATTAGTGATAATTTGGATTAGAAGCAATTAGAAATGCTTGCAGAGGTTGCAATAAATATTAATTCTGTTTCCGAAAAGTCTGTAAGGCCTTAGAATTCAAGGAATACAACTATTGGATTTGGTTAATAATCTCTGTATTTAGCAGCAGACTATCAAATTATTAGGAAAGCAGTTAATTCGTAGGATAATTCGCAAAGTCAATGATGTAGAAGTTGAGAAAAAATCGCCAAACAGTTGACTAACAAAAGTTATCGCATGCGACATCAGTCTCATGATCTCATCTCGCGTGACCCCAAGATAGGACCCTTAAGAGCACATGTCATGACACTTTTTGTGACATATCTCGGTGTAATATTTATGCGTCACCACGAACGGAGATATGATCGGATGCGGGTTCGACTCCGTTCTATACACGGGGGCACGAGTGTAACGGTCTCCTATTATTTTAGACAGTGATTTAAGATAAAGTGAAGATGAAGGTTTTTAATAGGGGTGAAACAGTTGTTGTTGTCATGTATTATTCAATCGATGGGCATTTTTTAAAGCATTGGCTTTCATAAAACAAATGGCATACAAAATAATGAAGAACTTAGCCACGACATGACAAATATCAACTTGTTTATCAACACAGAAGTATACACAAGTATCATAAGCATTTCTGCTCTTTCATTTTTAACTATAACACCTTCTCATACAATATAAGCACATGCACTGTGCGGCTCACGGCTGATCGCTCACAAGTAATTACGGCGCTACGTGCACTAACAAATTAGCCGCCACGCTCCGCTACTGAATTGAATTACTACGCGTACACACATAGACGATGCTCAACTTGATTGAAGTAAGTTTACTCCTAGACAAGCATGCTCCTTCGTAGATCATCGGACGAGATGGCAGTCAAACGCGTGCCTATACAATGTAAAAAAAGTAGTCCCATAGGGCGTGTAGGGCGTGGACACATCACCGCAGCGCGGCCGCATCACCGTGAAACGGCACGACATGGTCGTGCCGTGGAACTGTGCCATGTACGGTGCGCTGCGTCAGCTCGTTCCACTAAAATCCCCTAGACCAGTCCCTTAGGGGACTACACAGCACTCGATGTTCCACTACGATACCCTATGCTGGGGATTCTCAAAGTACTAATAAGTAATAAGTGCTATTCCTATATAGTCCCTTCTAAATAAAAAAGACAGACAAAATAACAATACCTACCTTCGGCTCACGACACCCACCATCGGTTCAAAAGACGACCGATGATGCCCAATATTTTATTTTGTTCTATTTCTTCTTCATTCGTCGTCTTAGCAATAACAGGAGAAGAATACGTCTTTCACTGACCATGTCTAGACAAAAACTGCAAGTTTGAGCACACGTTTGAACCGATGCACGATGGTTGCTGCCGGTAGCTGGCGCGGCCGTACACGGCACCGTTCCGCGGCACGACGTCGCACTGCCTCATTGGTCTAGTGGTTGCTAGCGCTACTGCTGGGCATGAGGTCCTGGGTTCGATTCCCAGGTCTAGGAATAAGGAATTTCTCAGTATTAGCGGAGTCTGGAATTGTGCCCGGTTGTTGGCAATAGGCTCGCCCTAGATTACATGGGACTTAAACATAACAGGCGAAATGTGGGTGTACTGTAGATACACCTCTGCCTAACCCTTCGGGGATTACAGCCGTGATGTTATGTTATGTTATATAATAGGCCCTTTAGCGTACTGATGCGTTGGCTTTTTTGCGTGAACACAACGCGCCGTCGACTCGGGTCTGGTCCTTGTCGGACGGCGAGCTACCCATCGCTCACCGTCCGCAGGCCCGGCCTACGGTGGCCGGAAATCAGCTTGTGACTCCCGACGCGCGGGGCGTCTCCTGCGGCGACTATAAGGGCGTGAAGGCGCGAACCCTGCCTCACCCTCACGCGTTCCGCCTCCTCTTTCGCAAGCATTATTGCTTCGCAGACGGCCTCCCATGCACTCTCACTCCGAACCATGGCCTGAACCAGAGCCGAACGCGAGAGATCGCTGCCGCCGATCGTCTCCGTGAGGACACGGCGGTGCTCCACCCAAGCCGGGCAGAGCTCTACCGTATGCTCCACCATGTCACCGGGCGATCCACACAGTGGTGACACCCGGGCGTTTCCTCCCGCTTTATCCTGAACAGGAACCTCCCGAAATAACCGTGTCCGGTGAGGACCTGCGTCAACTGATGCGTTGGCTAAGATCAAGAATCATCATCTCAATAATCCGTGCACCTAACTTGTGCATTCGCGGCACTAGGCATAAATTTAAACCAATAGTCAAGTTATTCGGCTTCGACGATGGAGCCTACACGACAAGACCAATGTGGATGCGACCGACGAACTGACAAGACGTCATCGATTGCAAAAAAAATCTAGGTGAATAAATGAGCTTGTTTTATTAGTAAATTTTACTAATGGTCGCCCACTGGTCGAAATTCGACCCCTCTACTTACAATCTATATTGTACTTACTAATTCCATGAGTACACTAATTACATGCTATTAAAAAGTACTTCAATACTCAATATATTTAATGCTTTTACATGTGAACTTAGGTGGTAATTTTACAAAAATGATCATTGTGGACCCTGTCGGGCACAGCAAAGTAGGAGAGAGGAAGAGGGCTTTTATTTGATTTGTTATATTAAATAGTGTAATTATTTTATAAGAATTTATGTAATTCGAAATTTGTCATTTACATATTTATTTATATTATAATAGCATTTATTTATTAGAAATTGTTTTAATTTATTAGTGAGTATATTCAATTTTTGTTTTTCTTTAATTATTTCTGGTAATTTATTGTATATTTTAATTGACATGACTAGTGTACTTGTTGAGTGCATTTTTAACTTAGAGCTTGGTAAGTTTAACCTATTACTTACTAATTCCATGCTCAAGCTGTCACTTCTGTCACCTATCTTCATCAAGTCATGAGGCCCTGGTACTATGTGTGTGTGTGTGTGTGACAAACGCATGGTAGTGTGCGTAATGTTTTTTTTAATTTATTTAATTATTTCTAATGCATATTATATAAATATATTAGTTTTCTGCACTCCTCCATATAAAATTTAACTGTGCCTTTCATACTCCTCCATCCGCGTAATTTTCGTAAAAAGAGGTACAAAGTTTTCGCTTCACGTATTAATATAATGATTAATAATTGGACAGTACTGTAGTTATAAATTATTTTGTATTGTATTTTAATAAAAGTTCTATTTAAAAAAAAAAATTATACACCGTGGCATTTTAATCGTCTTACAACGGCAGCCCTCTTCATGGAGCCAATGACTACTAATCACATCACATCATCACACGAATATTATAAAGGCGAAAGTTTGTGAGTGTGTGTGTGTGTGCGTGTTTGTTACTTCTTCACGCTCAAACGGCAGGACCAATTTTGATAAAATGTTGTATGGATGTAGCTAACATCCTGGATTAAGATAAAGGCTACTTTTTATCCCAATACTCGTATTCCCACTGGATGGAGACTTACGTGGGTGAAACCGCGGGGCGCAGCTAGTCATTCATAAAGGTAACCAAAATTCTTATTAACATTTGAATAATTATTTTCTTTTAAATATTATTCAATAACACGCGCGCGGGGCGAGAACAGCCTACTGCGACATGACTTGAGTCACAGATTTTATCACAGTTTGAGCGATAAAGCTGTTTTGTCATAAAATGCTAGTACAAAATGACATTACATAATTTATTTATTTATTTATTTAACAGTTTATGTACACACATATATACAGACAAGAAAAAAAAAAGGAACAGAAAAATACGTACAAAGGTGATGCTTATTTCTAAAGAAATCTCTTCCAGCATCAAAAAATCATGTCTTGTCACAAACGTCTTGACACGCCCGTGCTCGGCCCCCTGCGGGGCGAGCACGGCCTACTGTGACATGACTTGAGTCACACATTTTATCACAGTTGGAGCGATAAAACTGTTTTGTCATAAAATGTTAGTACACAAGGCTAGACATCAAGCTATACATTTCCAGTTTACGCTGATCTCGCACTGTACGTAAATCCTATACAATGCGAGATCAGCTTACACTGGAAATGTATAGCTTGATGTGTAGCCGTGTGTACAAATTGACATTACATAATTAGAATTAAATCGTTTGAAACACCCTGTTATGAGCGCGGTGCGAGCTTTGCGCTCCATTCCGCGCCACCCTTGGGACGCAGGCTCGCACCGCGCTCGTAACAGGGTTTTTCAAACTACGTCATGCGTCATAATTAATAATTTATTTTTTAATTATCCAAATGTTAATAAATATTTTTTTTTACTTTTATGAATGATTAAGTCATTGGATACATGAAGAGGGCTGCCGTTGTAACTGTTGTAAATTCAAATACCACGGTGTATCAGTAGCGAAGCTACAACTTACATTAGCGGGAAGCCGAAGAAAAAATTGTTCAGTTCACATAAACTCAAAATAACATCAAAATTGATTACCTCAACAATTTTTTTAGTCATACCTTTAGTTTTCCTAATTTAACGCCATCTTAATTCGTTGGCATTCTTAGTTAAAACAAACAATGTTAGCTGCGTTCACGATTTAGGATAGATTATAGATAGGTCTGTACGCGTTATTTATCTTATGATTTACTTATTAAATACTTGTAATGTGAAAATGTATAATTATGTATATTATTTAGTAATAGTAATAATAATAGGTGGTTAGTGGTGGTGGTGGTGGTGGGTAGGTAGTGGGGGGTTAGGTAGTCGGAACAACGATTACTAAACCAATCGTTGTTCCGAGGGGAAGCCGGTAGGAATGGGGTTGTATGAAGCCGTCGCCCCTGCGGTGTATATAGGGAAGGGTTTTGTCAGTCTCAGTCTCCTGCCAACTCCCCAAAAATTTTAACAGGACTTGAACTTGGTTATTTGATCATTGTTGGTGGCGACCAGTTGCACTATGTCAAAACATCGGTTGACAGAAAAATAATTTTCTTTTTTATCTGAATGTAATATATGCAGTGGTGACCTACTGTTCTGTAAACTGAAGAACCCTAGGGGCCTTATTACAAAACAAGGTTTATTTTCAGACCCAAGTTTAAACCGTGGTGTCATTGTTGAATTTCGAACTTTATTCCGCCTACGATAAAGTTCCTAATACAAAACTGACAACTTAGTACCGAACTAAGTGTTCAGTTTTGTATAAAGAACGGTACTTCAATCAGAGTTACGTTCTCATTACAAAAACTAGCTCCGTAGGTCAAAAAATAAATCTTGTTTGGTAATAAGACGGTAGATGTCTTTCTACCTTGAAATATGTTTAAAGGTTTTGACAATTATTAATTTTAGCCTACACAAATCAACATTCATCTTAATTAGGATATTTTTTGTCGATTTATTTTTTTCTCACCAAATATGTGACCAAAGCGAGCCACATGCGTACGCGCATCAGAACATAACGAACGAGATTATAAGCTTTCAACGCGCCGCCATTCAACGCGTGTTTGTTCAAACCGCTCAATATTTCTCTATGACGGTTCAATTTTGACGGAACCCGGCTGCAACACAATAGGCTCTAAATAAAGAATAAAAAATCCAATTTGTATAACGAACTATATAACCAGTGTAACATGACCCCTGCTTTATTGGTCCATTATCGAAATTGTTTGAATTTTCAGTTGCCCAGGGGTCAAGTTACGTTGGTGATTAGTAAGATGTGTTGTGAGATAATTCGTATTTGATTTGGACCAATTAGTGATGCTTACACGCGAACCTTGTGTGAGATGACCTTTTTGTGACGATTGGGGAAATGTAACGCGATTAGTTGGAACATACGATGGGACACAATGGGCGGCCCCGGTGGGTTCCGGTTGCGTGAAATAATGGGGTGGATTTTGTAGGGATGTCATTCGGGGGTAATTGATTCTGTAATGTGACTTTACATAGGGTATCTTTGCGGCCGTTTTTTTGCCGTTTTTGCCCTTGAAAATAGGAATTAGAACGGGTACCTAACTACCTTCAACTTTCTGACTGACCGACTCCTTGACAATTCAAAAGTGCCTGATAGGGTGTGTTTGAATGTCGGTGGCTAAAGGGGTTAAAAAACAAAAGTAAGTACTCACACAGCAGCACATTCAGCACCACCAGCCAGCCAGTCAGCACTTTTAGAACTTTATAAATGTGAAACAAGACTAGAAACGAAGTAATATCCATAATTGGCAGCGAATGTAGCGAATAAGTTCGGTAACATAGAAAGCAAGTACCAACGTTCTTATAGCAGTCTTCATTCCCGTATGTTTCTATCATCAGTAAAATTTCAGTTTGCTCGTTACTTCGTAATAATTACGGTTATCGATCAATCTCCTTTTGTGATTGTTTGTTACCAATCATTATATTGCACACGCACACAAAACTAGAATCAATCAATTAAAAGTTATTGAATCAATAACTGAGGCTGCTTTGTTTATTTTATTAGTTTTTAATGTGCGATCTATTATGTTAAGGTTGCCTTCAATTGAATTTAAGTACGAATTAATTTTAATAGATATGAGTCTGAAAAGTTGTTTGGAAATAGGTGGCCCTGGTACGAGCACGTGATGCGGAGGAATGAGGGAAATGTCACCAGGAAAGTTTAGAGTAAGACTGTGGATATAACTATACTAGTAGGTGAAATAAAGATGTCTTCCGTAGTCCTGCACACCAAATACACGTAGCGTTGAGTGAGTTCGTGGGGAGGTTCCACAGGCACACTCTACACTTCACCCCACAGACACGCACTACACAACACTCCCACATGCACTACATTAAGCACTTACCTATTAAAATTTTAACTTTTTTTTTTACTAATTTAATTTTTTACTTTTAAATTTTTTACTATTACATTTTTTTTATATTGTTATTGTTCTTTTTTAACCCCTACTGTATTTTATCTCTTGAATCTGGAAAGCTGTTGTCTCCCTCTTGGAGGTGGTCGTTAATAGCTGCGATACAGTTTTGTAACTAATGTAGCTATTTACGTACGCAATCAATTTTTAAAATATGTTTTTGTTCCAATAAGAAAGAGAGAAAGAAAGAAAATAAATTTATTTGACACAGGTTAAGGCACACAATATTCACACAAAAAACAGAACAAAAAAGAAAAAAAAAAGAAGATTGTTATTATTATATTATTACTAATATACAATAAAAGGAAATACAGTTTACAAATAAAATTAAAAAAAAACTGTGTGAAAGATTATATGGCTAGAAAGGCTATCGAGGTGGCGACTAATGAGAAGTATGGAAGAGACATCTTGATGTTATATCACAAATAATCGCATTAATAAAAACTTTGACTTTGCGCTGACCCCAAATAAATTGTGATAAGGGCAGGAGAACGATGATAAGGTATTATTATGAGGCTCAAGTAAATAATGTATTTGTAACTAGGGACCCGCCCCGGCTTCGCACCTGTACAATTTACATGGCGACTGTATTTTTTATTTAGTTGGGGTTTGCTCTTAACCTTAGTCTAGGGCAGAGGTGACAGAGACAAAGTCGACAATGGATTGAACTTACCCAGAAGAAGCCTGTTCACTCTAACTTTGAAAAGATTAGGGTTGTATGCGTTCGGAAACACAGACGCAGGCAGAGAGTTCCACTCTTTTGCTGTGCGCATTATAAAAGACATTTGGAAACGCTTAGTGCGAATTGGTGGAATAGCAACAAGGCAGGGATGGTAACCTGCAGTGCGTCTAGATGTCCGATAATAGAAGGGGGCCGGTGGAATGAGGTCGTGCAGTTCTTGGGCACACTCACCGAAGTACAATCTGTAGAAGACCGACAAGCAGGCAACCTTGCGGCGATGGGCCAAGCTGTGAAGATTGGCTTCCACCAGTTTTACGTCGCCAATGAGCCTCTTAGCTCTGCGTTCCACCGAGTCAAGCGCGGCAAGTTGGTATTTTACTGAGCCATCCCAAAGGTGGCTACTATACTATGTGGTGATATTCTGTTCACGATACGTCGGCGTCGTGCACAAGTTCTGAGCAGTAACCCAGCGTCCTATTAATTGTTTGCTGCACTGGACGACGTCATTACGTCAGCCCCGGCTGTCGCTGTAAACCAGCGCTGGGGCTCTGTCTCGCATAGGGTCGCAGCATAATGCTGAGCGATAGGTAGCCATTTTGCGTAGAAGTGACGCATGTTTCTGCCAACGTTTTCTTATTTTTATGTTTATTTTAATTTTTGCGTCATGTTTACCGCAAATAAACGTATTTTATTTTCTTCTTTTTAGAATAGAATATAATAAACTTTATTTCCAAATTTACAATTTATATAAAGGCGATAGGTTAGTACTATGACAATAATTTATTTATTTTATTTTTAAGAAAACTTACAGCTAAACAGATACATTGAGTAATAGTTTATACAAGAATATGGCCAATTACAAGTTTCCACTTATAGTAATAAGTGGAAATCAATCAATCAATCATAATGTTTTTTTAAACTGCGTAAATCACTGATAAACCTAACAAAAAGTATTTAGCTTGCATGAATTCAAGATAGTATTTCATTAGTATTATTAAGTACTTCTTTTTGTATATATTTTCATAATATAATATCCTATGTCCATTTGGAATGATGTATCTTTCAAATGGTGAAATAATTTTTCAAATAGGATAAGAAGTAATAAGTCTCTTCGTTCTTTAACGGGCTTAGAACAGTCAAATAAAATAATTTGAATTCTAAACGATTGCTATTTTAAGTTAGTAGGTACTAAATTAGGTTGATCATGCAATATTTTTTTTGTTTTCATTTAATTTTTTTTAATTTTATATTTTTCCTCGTTTCCTTTATCGATACTGAACCTACCCTTAAGCTATGACACGCAGTTACTTTAACACCCTATATAAAAAAAATATAATTATAAAATATTTAAACATTTTATTTTTATATGATTACTGGCCACTGACACTGACCCTTCCAATGTGTCAAATTAATGTCGCCACTGTAGCGGCACGCTGTATATTAAACAAGCCAGTTTTTTTTACATTATTAATTAACCATAAGTATATACCGTAACCTGTTTAACAAAATAAATGATTGATTGATAATTATGTTTTTTCAGGCGTGATGTTATGTTGTGTAAAGTCAGTGTAGATCATAACCACGTAGCAGTCGGTGTAGATCTCACCCACGCAGCGGCAGCATTTGAATTACCAACAACTTCAAAAGTTCAAACTTACATACTTTAAATTTAACCAATTTAAACCCTATCAGAGTCGTCAGCAAAACGAATCATTCATCAAAGTTCGACACACGATCTGTACTGCTGAAAGCTCTTTTGACTTTTAAGCTGTAGGGCCCAAAAACCCAACAAAATCGGGGTACCAAATCCTAATACGATTTCACTAATAACCATGTCTGACTGCAGATTATGACATATCAATTTCACAAGTAAATATCACTGGGGTTGATCGCAAAAAATCGCACAAATCTGTTTAGTTTCGCGTGGGGCTGCGTCTGCGCATCGATCACGACGATCTTGTAAAGTGTGGAGGGATTAAATAAGGTTTACTGTGGAGCGGAAGAACAGAAATGAAGATTGTTACTGTCATTGAAATGGAGATCGACAGCAAGAATTAAATAGACCTTATGTAGGCAATGAACTAACTCAACAACAAACTAACTGCAGTTGATGTAGTCGATGTTAATAAGAATACCGACCCCAC
This sequence comes from Tiliacea aurago, assembly GCA_948098905.1. Classification (NCBI taxonomy): domain Eukaryota; kingdom Metazoa; phylum Arthropoda; class Insecta; order Lepidoptera; family Noctuidae; genus Tiliacea; species Tiliacea aurago. The sequence continues at coordinate 25,657,912 of OX402590.1, read as the reverse complement.
TGATGAGCTAAAATGCTCGGCTATTCTTTGAAATATTTTTCAATTCTCAATTCTTTATTGCATTCCATATGTATTAATAGATGGTTTGAAAAAGTAAAAGATCAATATGGACCCTGCAGCAAAAATTAGGAGAGAGGAAGAGGTAGCCCTCTTCCTCTCTCCTAATTTTTAAGTAGTAACAATAAAATTCAAGCAATTCATAGGATTAAAGGATCTTTAAAAGGAAGGAAGGTTTTAGGTGAAGGTTTTTTATAGGATTTAAGTGTCTATTAGGCAATGATCATCTGATTTGGCCCAGGATGAGACAGAGTACCGTTCCGTTTGGTGCCGGACGTAAAGAATAGCACCATCCCATTTCTTCCCGTGGGTGTCACAAAAGGCGACTAAGGGACTTACTACAGAATGGGCAGCAGCGTTCTCTATTCATTTTTAAAACCATACTGCGATCGCCAACCCGCCTGCCAAGCGTGGCGATTATGGCAACCCCCCCCCTTTTTTTTGGGGGAGGCCTATGTCCAGCAGTGGACGTCTTTCGGCTGAAATGATGATGATGATGAATCACACACCAGTTGGAGATTCACCTCTCGTAATAGTTGTAATTCCCTCATTTAGTTGGTACCTGGTAGTCCTCGGCTACGTTCGGAACCGACTAACCGTTTAATTTTATCTGAAAACGTAACCAGAAAAACCAATAGTACCTATATAATTATTGTTTTGTATGTAGTCAAAAGTTCAGTAACTGACTAAAACCGTAACCGAATAATGACTCGTCTATAACAAAACGCGTGCGTGCGTTACACAAAGTTAAACTTCTGTATAAAACCGTTCATTGGTCACGCCGACATGTTTGTTTAACAATTTTGTATACATTTGGTATTGCGAATTATAAATTTGATTAACGTGAGAACGATATATGGGAAACAAGGAATTCATACCAGTTTTTGTAGAGTTTCGTATGGTTTTAATCGGGTGTTGAACTGTAGTAAAAAAATTCGGCAGTCAACTGAAAAATTGGCGTAACAGGTGCAAGATTTTCGGTAATTTTTGTTGAAAAGTCTTTTAAATATAAGTCACATGAGCACTCTATATAGTTTCTTAAATAAAAGTTTTTTTATGGTTGTTTCAACTTAAAATATTAACAACGTTTTGAAAGCTTCAAATTTAGACTTTGCACAGCTTTGTGAGTCAGGAAACTCCATACAATTTAGTTGCAAAGTCTAGCATCCCATACAATTGTACCGAACTAAATGCTATACTCCAGAGTGTTACTCTTAAGGCGCATACTCACTAGCCGACTAATTATAATTTTTATTAGTTTTTAAGACTCGCCTGCCATTTTAGCAGAAACCAACTTCAGAGTAAAGATTTTCCATTATATTCTCGGCCTGTATCAAGGGGACAAAATATATCAAGGGGATAGGAAACAGCATCCTCCTATTTGGTTGTAACTAACTGTTTGTAAATATGAGATTTTTGTTTATAAAACCAACTGTTATTATTAAATTACTTAAGGGGTTAGAGAAAAAAACCGGTCAAGAGCGAGTCGGACTCGCGCACCGAAGGTTCCGTACGAATATGATGTTAATGATTTCTGAAAAACTGTGCTATTTAGAGACATCGTTATATTTTTCCTGCAATCTTTACATAAGCTTCTAAAATATATAATAATTTCAGATTTTTATCTCGGCAAACTTCGGAGATAAGGGGGGGGGGACGGTATTTTTTTAAATTTTTCATCAAAAGTCGGAAACCATGCTGCCTAAAAAAAAATGTTTGAGAATGTACAAACAGCGTTCTTTCATATGATACCCCACATGCCCTAGTAGCCACACTTCAAAATTTTAAGACCCCCTTTCAGTCCCTTTTGCAAAACAGATATATTTTTTTTATTTCGTTCTTATTTGCAAAATAGTTGGGCAAACGTCAACTAAAACTATCCTAAATTTCATGTTGATAGCATTAGTAGTTCTTGAGATATCCAGGTGTGACAGACAGACAGACAGACTTAGTCTCACCATAAGGGTTCCTTTTTACCATTTTGGTACGGAACCCTAAAAACGACTAACTGCGATCGCTACTCCTTTAAAAAGCATGATGATTAGAAATAGCCATTTCATCTAAGACCATTTATATTATCGATTATTGGGAGGTCTATGTTCAGCGTTAAACATTTACGGACGATGTTGATGCGTGTTCGTTTTAGATTGCAACACCGCCATTTTTCACACAAAAGAGCGCTTTATGGAAGTTATTACATTACTTATTGTCGCCCATATTGGTCGTGTAGTGGACACGCAGCCTTACTTGCGGATACTTGCAGGTATCAGAGCTAGGTTCGGTTGTAAGGGAGACTTAACGTATGCTCACTAAATGGTTTATTGCAAACGTTACGAGTTTGCGAGTTTACGTGAACCTTTGTCCGATGTGTGTGGACTTGGGGTAAAAAGTATCTGCTCTTATTTTAGTTCAAAAATTATTTACTTGCAGGCAAAACTTTCATTCAAACTTTGAACACAAGTATACTATCAAAAATCGCTACAGACTTCTTGCCTATCGCATTTTTGTTTTTGCAATTAATTTGGTTAACGTTATGCCTATACGATCAACAGATTCGTGCACTACTCACATTGATATCGTATCTCAGCGAAACCTAACCTATTTCTGGCAGTGGCTTGCTTAGGAAAAACTATGTATTCTCACCTTGGTTATACAGATAATTAGAATAATTATCTACCCTGACCAGTGGTCACCTGGACCACAAGAATCAAAAGATCAATTCTAAAGCCAAGTCCACATTATCCGTAAGCGAACTTGCAGGAAAAACTATAAACCGTTCCAGAGGTGAATAGAAAGACACATTGTCGGCCGCAGTCGCCGCTTCCTGGATGACACACGACCAGACGTAACGTGTGTGCCAAGCTTTATTACAGGTCATATGGAAGTCGCGCCTGACTGCACTCTGCCTGTGATATATTGGCTTGTTTGGGCTATATTTTTCCAACTGACGGGGTCCATTAGGGCCAATGCCTGCCAGGGTTGCGAGTTAGTCCGAAAGTGATATCATGGCCCTGGCACACAGGCAAATGAAGGAATACGGGTGGGTTTTAGTCAGTAAAAGTCTGACACGCCCTCCCGCTCCGCCCAGAGCGGGAGGAGTTATTTGCTAATTTCCCAAAAAAAGGGCTATATTTTTAATGCTAAATTGTGAAAAATGTGTTTGTAATTCTTGGCAATTGATAGGTTATTTCTCTCTGTGACTCAAATAAAAGTAATATAATATAATTATATAATTTATTATTATATAATTGTTTTTTTATTTTATACTTAATTTATTTATTTTATTTTATTATGTATGTACACACAATAAAATACAAAGTGAAATTTTATAAAATTATTATAAGTATGTATTATATTGTGATAAATGATTTTTATTTCTGTAAGTAGGTTTGTACAAACACTTTTACACGTCAATCATATTTTGAGGTCGGCGTTTCCTATCTGACTACTCTGAGAAGAAAGGCCGAAACAAACTCAGGGGTCACAGTCTCTTTTAAAGTCCAGACATGGATCTTTGACGGAAGCCCGAAAGTCTGACAACGAGTCTTACCAAGGGGTATCGTATTACCCAGTTACTGGGTTGTGGAGTCAGTACTGTTATTCAGCTTCATCCGGTAAGACTGGAAGCCGACCCCGACATAGTTGGGAAAAAGCTGGCCAGATTGATTTTTTTATTATACAATTATTTTAATTGAGTAGTTTTGTAATTAATGTTTCAATAATTATAACAAAATTACATTTTTATTATGAGAGCTTTGTGTCAAATGTGTCTTAGTGATAAATAACATGTTTGAGATTTATTATTATGATACGATTGTATTTAAATGTGAATTGGTGTGTTTTCACTCTGTTACGCTCGTGCAACTGTACAGTCAGCTACAGTAATTTGTGTAATAGGTAATTCGATTAAAAAATGTACTTGTATGAAAATATGCATGAATCGGCTTTGGATACGACTTCGTCTCGATGGATACAGGAACCACAGATGTTACAATACAAACTTCAATAGTTCGTTGCACCTATTGGGGGGATTTTCGACAGTAATTCAGGAAATATTTTGCAATTAAAAAGAATATAGAAAGAGATAATGATACGCTAGATAGAATAATTATACCTGCTATCTGCGGCTAACAACAATGTTTTCAAGACCTGGCTTTGCTGGTCATTAAAGAGCTGATAAAAGAAAATAAAATAAAATCTCAAAAATAAATATAAACAACTTCCAAAAAAACATTACAATGAAAAATTACTTTATTTCGGAAGTTGGTGTATTTGGTTTTGTATTTTCATTTTTAGCCACCGACTTCCGAAATTAAAGTTATTTTTCACTTAGTATCTAATGTTTTTTTTGGAAGTCAGTTGTTTTTTTTTTTAACTTCGAAAAAAAGAGGAGGTTCTCAGTTCACTGGAATCGTTTTTTTATTTTTGTTTCCCGATTACTCGAAGACGGCTGACCAATTTGGAAAATTCCAAATCGGTCAGCCGTCTTCGAGTAATCGGGGAAAATACATAGAAAAAAATGTTCCTGACGAACTGAGAACCTCCATTTTTGAAGTCAGTTAAAATATTTTGGGTCGCTGCCTCCAGATACTGTGAAGAGGACTATAGACAACATGAAGTCAGTTAAAAATACTTAGGAAGGATTAGCAGTCGGTTCTGTCATCGAATTTTTATGCTGTAATATTAGCATGTAATTTTACTTTACTGTACTTTAACTAACATGTGACTTGAAAACCATCAAAGATAATATAATTTATTTTGTGCGAAATTGTTCCTCAAGCACGCACACACACACACAAGTCAATGTATTATGTGTATACCTACATACATTGTATGTTTGTGTGCGCTAATTTACTCCACATTGTGTACTATTTAAATTCATAGCCGTGGTATTGTTCTGTTTTTATAAATTTTCGTGTGGAATAAGTCATAGGTTACCTTCAGTGTCATTTAGTTTAATGAATATGAGGTACTAGGTTTTGTCTGTGAGTTTATTTGCCCCCATTTGACAAGCTATCGGAAAGTTTCTAAAATATATAGCTTTTTATTGTATTATTTATATTAGGGAAAAATATTTTTAAAGTTATTTGGCTCTACTGACATTAGTTACTGTTTCAGTCGGTCACGAAATTGTTTTATCTATCTAAAATGTGCCACATATTTCTGAAAAGGGCAAGAGCTAGAGAGAGGTTGAGCTTTGAATCATATTTCGCATAAACAAACCAACACAAGCATTGATATATTAAATAGGAAGATAGGCCACTCTCTAACAACACGTAAATATTAAATGGACCCGATGTCGTGCGCATGCCGCACGACATCGGGTCCATTTAATATTTACGTGTTCGAGAACTCTACGCTATAGCGGGAACGAGATAGCAATAATTGTCACTGTTACGTACCCATAACAACTCGGAAACAAACTACGATTCGGGTATTCCCCGCAAACCGAGAGTAATGTAGGTTGATTGTGTTCTTTCCCCTAATTTATGCGGTCCACGTCGAGGAGCGCGTACCATATCTTCCTATTTAATACATCAATGCCTACAAGTGAACAAATAATCCACATATTCTTGAGGGTTTAATAAAAGCCCACGAAGGCAGGTAGGCAGCATCTACATATATAATGTTCTTACTGTAATTACCCATCCAATATTATTACAATGTTGTTTATCTATAGCACCCCGCTTCCTAGCTAATTATCAGAAGAATCTTCCGCCATTACTTCTATATCTGTAAAAAAAACATTCGTAACTGAATCCGGACACACAGTGTTATCATTAGTTAATTATACACAAACTGCACAGAATGTACATAATCATTAATTATCGCAGGTTCAGATCTGCCGCGTATATAACGTCTAGCAAGGTCGAATGATTTTTCCCAAACGTTGAGGGGGGAGTTTTGGTAGGAAAACGGAAAAAATTGGGCAAGTGCAAGTCAGTTGTATGGTTTTAGTGGTCCGTATCATCGATTTAAAAGGCACTAATTGTTAAGGGGCCGGCGGCGTAGCATGCGTAGTTCATACAAACGTAATACCAAAATAATTTGTAAATCAAACATATTCTTACAGACTCTTAAGGAAATCGCTTATTTAAGTGCGCATTGAATATATTTGACTTTCTGTAAATTACAAATACCTAATTATGTTTTTCATCATTTGCCATATTCAATTAGAGAGACATTGATCCGGTAACTCTAGAGCCTCAAAATATAATTGACGTGCTGTCCTCTCATTTCAGTGGCAGTGATTTCGTGGAAATGGACGGAAGTGTGTACCAGGAAGTGACAACTTGAGCATGGAATTAGTAAGTACTTTATAATAGCATGGAAATTGTGTTCTCATGAAACTAGTAAGTAATCATAATCATTAAATTTATTTGTGAAACATAGGTATACAATAGGTCATACATATAAAGTAGTTCGCTGTGTTTTGTGTTAAGACATACAAATAGGGTAACAAGCAAAGTAAATGTGCTTTATCAAAAAAATAATTGTCATTAATAAAAACAAACATTCCAATAGTCATTAAAAACATGTTACAGATATGGAAATTTTAAATGCAGCATTTATAATTTATTAATAATACCTGATAGTAGGTACTATATGGATAGTAAGTCGAAATTCGACCGAAGGGGTCCACCACTAGTAATGAATAATTATTTATTCTATTATATATTTCAGTATTAAGCATTTTAAAATTTTGAGGTTAATTTCTGACATCTGTGAGATGTCAGAAAATGTTACACATCATAAGCAAATTCTGTAAGGCTGGTTTTTTCTTACAAATAGTCTGACTGTATTTTCTCGCCCTGAGGACCAGTTCAGAAGATGGTCCTTTGGTCCAAATGCAAGAGACCAATAAAATGTTCCACATAATATTCTGTTTCATCTACCACGGTGCCCTAAAACAAAGACCCAGTAATGACTGGGTTAGTTTGGGTAATCAATTGTTTTTAAAAACACAATTAATTATAAGTTAAGCTTTAATAAGAGCTGTTCCAAGGTCCTAGCAGACTGATGTAGGTCATAAAGATATCTGTTTGATCGCTAAGCATGGTTTTTGTTCGCGTTATTATTATAATGTACGTGGGAGCCGATGCGGGCTGTTAACTGCGCGGACTTGTGTTTTCATACGTAATGTTACCGTCACGGTTTAAAGCGTGGAACAGTCTAAGCGACGTATGTCTATTAATAGTGTGCTGATGAGTTTATTAAATCTGGGCACTTTTTTAGACTGGTGTGCAGTGCAGCGGAAACATTTGAAAATATCTAGGTTCTTGAAGATTACATTTGAAAAACGTAGATTATTTTTAGCCTGAACCTTCATTGGCTATGTGCTTAAAAATAATGTTCATGAAACCTAAAAAAAATTACGTAAATCAAAAATCTAACCCAATTTTGTACGATCACATCTAATTTACAGCGCGTAACACGAACCTAATTATTAAAATACTAAAATTAATTATGAACATCTAAAGTATTTTAATTACTCGCCTAATCAACAACACGTCTAGACCACAGACGTCATATTTACGTGCGAACTTAACACTATCTTTAGTTATTATGTGGATTGTATTATAACCTAAATACTTCGGATACTGGAATGTTTCCAGATATTATTCAAGGTAGGTACGAAACAATAGGACTTGCTTTATACAGCGTGTTTCAGAAATGTGCGGTCATATTTAAGGGTGTGGTACAGACCATCAAACTGAACAAATTCTCTATATGACCAACATCATAATCGCGAAAATAATATCACCAGCTGTCACATACAAAACTTCAATACCTACCTACTCCACCCAAATGTATGTACGGGAAGTTCGATATTTTTTATTTATTTAAGGTAGCGTCACAGCTGACAGTAAGTATAATATTTTGATTATTCGAAACATTACACCAATTACGAAGTACACAAAAAATAAGAAATACAGAGAGTGACATAATTATTAGTATTTAAAGTGTGTGTGTGCGTGTAACTGTGTGTAGCTGTGTGCTGTGGTGTTTTTTCGAGCAAGTTGTTTGTTTAGTTTGTTGGTCTGCACCACAGACAGCCTTAAATTTGACATTTCTAATACACGCTGTATACCTACTTATATGACAAAAGAGTTAATAATACAGCAGTATAGTTTAGATCGTACGGATTTAATAGTGGGAAACAAACTATCGGGGCTATGTCGTAAAATAATTTCAAATTCAAGTTGCTGAAAATGGAGAGAAAATCACAGAAGGAAATAGTGGATGAACAAAATGAAGAGGAGTATAAGGACCTGAAGAGGAAACGATGGAAGAGGTTTTGAAGACCTACAGTGAAAATAAAGCAGTAGCCTCCAAAGTGCATGTATAGGTCTTTCGTCCCCAGCCTTTTGGCTGATAATTTTTTATGGGACGAACTGTTAAGCCCCTTGATGAATAGCTTAAGGGGGCGTACATTGGTACACTAGCGCCACTCCTTTAAAAAAGTATTATTTCGTGACTGAGAAGAAATTATGAATAACGGCTAGAAGGGATCCTCGGTAAGTGTGTCTAGAATTTTCTTATACCTTTTATAAAGTTTCATATTGAGACACGAAGCAACCAAATACGATCTAGAGGAATGTGCTCGCTTTTCTTTAGATCGTATTTTATTGCTTCGTGTCTCAATATGAAACTTTATAAAAGGTATTAGAAAATTCTAGACACACTTACCGAGGGTCCTTATTAGCCGTTATTCATAATTCCTTGTCAGTCACGAGATAATATTTTTTTATAGGAGTGGCGCTAGTGTACCGTTTTACGCCCTCTTAAGCCCCTTCTTATAAAGACTTATGCATATCCTTCATCCTATTGGACTGTAAAACACCGAGTGATATTAAAATGAAGCGAATCATCCCACACGATATCCTTTATATTTACAGTTACGTCCATGGACTGAAAAACTGCTCCAGTGCTATAAAGTCTTCAGTGTCACTGCAGTTAATATGCAAATAAATAATCAAAATTATTAATCAAATCAAATGTCAACTATCCCAAACGCTGTCATTGTTCTTTTAACTATATCAGCTATCTGAAGGTCTGTTAACAAAGCCTCGTCGTGAGAAGATTATTGTGAGTGACATAATGTTCATAATGTAATATTGTAATAATTAAGGCATGATTACAATTTAGTGCAAGGTTCCTACGAGGTCATGTGTGAATGTCATCTTTCGCAATGGTATTGTTCAGAGTAATGTCACTGTAACGGATCGTGATTTAAATGTTTGATGAGATGTTGGTTGTGCTTTTTTGTTTTGGTACGGCTTGTGTGTTTTGAGGACATACAAAGGATTAGGGTTTTTTAGGTGGTTTGAAAGGTTCTAAACCTGTTATATAAATATAAATTCTATTTCACTCTCAAAGTACAGCAAAACCTTAATCTATGAAGAACAATTTATTAAGATGTTTGATGGTTGTACAGTAGCATATAATATATGATCTACAAACTCCGAAACTAAGTCAAGCTTGTATTTTGAGAGGTCGTGGTCCGGAAGGTGCAGGACTTGTACGTAGACACTACCTTGCAGCCTAGGAATTGACTTCCAACACATAACAGTTAATAAATTAAATTTCAAAACACATTAAGAAATAAATTATAGTCTCCACATTATCTAAAAGTACAAATTAAAAGAAAAAAAACAATAATAGCAAAACAAAAATATATACCTTTTTATCGACAAAATGATGCATGATTTTGTTTTATAAACTTAGAAGCATCTCAGTTTGAGCATAATCTGAAGTTTGCAAGCAATAACTTAAAAATGTTTAACCTCTCATTTACTTAAGCTGTAAATATTTACGGTTTTGTTGACTGCATTATACAGTCTCGAGCTTACTGCGTCAAATTGCCTACTAGCGGAAGCTGTTCTGCAACGTACAACAGGGCAAACAACTGCACTGGGGCACTTTTTATTGATTTTGTTATCCAATGGTAGTAGCGAATGCCTCCGAATTACTGTTTGTAAAATATATACATAATTGCCTCACAGTCATGACATTCGACATATACTTTGACAGTGGAGTAAAACCGTGGTTTAAAGTGTAAACTTTAGAATTGACCTTTACGCCCTTTCCAGCATGAGAAAGACAGTTTTATAGGTTCCACGCCATATGGGTATGCAAAAAATTAAAGATGACTGACATAGGCCAGTGTAGACCATGTAAATCGTTGAAACATAAGCGCTGTGTCTCAGATTCTTAAAAATGTACATTAGTTTTCTGATGCGACTAGTGAGAGCTTCAATTTGTGGACGCCAGTCGAGTCGTTCGTCTAAAGTAAAACCCCAAGATATTTAATTGGTCACTTGTGACAATGACAAATCAAATCAAATCAAAAGTAATTTATTCAAACTATTCGAACGTCAAAAATGACATAAGACAGTCTCTCAAAAAACGCCCACCCTTCACCACTTCCTACTACTTCCTAGTGCTTTAGCTGGGAAGAAGAAGTGGCGCAACAAACTCCCCAGCAGCACAGCAAGCTGACACAGTACGTTGGCACCTCACTGGTGTGGGCTTTGGTGGCTTCGGATTCGGAGTTCTGAAGATAAAAACGGATAATCTTTGTTTTCTCTATACTAGGGGTTAGCAGGGTTCTCCGTTTGGTGCCGGACGTAAAGAATAGCACCATCCCATTTCTTCCCGTGGGTGTCGTAAAAGGCGACTAAGGGACTTACTGGAGAATGGGCAGCTGCGTTCTCTATTCATTTTTTTAAAACCATACTGCGAACCCCAACCCGCCTGCCAAGCGTGGCAATTATGGCAAATCCCCGCCTTTTTGGGGGAGGCCTTTGGCCAGCAGTGGACGTCTTTCGGCTGAAATGATGAAGGGTTAGGTTAGAATGTTACAGAACCATTGCATTACGACCCGCACTCCATTTTTGTCAGAAATCCAGTCGTCTCTGTATATGAAACTAGAAACGCGTAATATAGATAAAAGAATTTGACTAACTTTTTAATATAAATTCGACTTGGAAACGTCTGCTGCAGTAATTACGCTTGACAGTCTTAGAGTTACTGCTTTTTGGAGCAAATACAATAAATTATAAAAAAAATGTGGTGTTTATTAATGACTATTAAAAAACTTTCTAATAAATAATAAATACCTACAGCAATTATATTTCTTCACATCTTTAACTAACCTATCATGGTTTTCCACAGTTTCGAAGATAAACAAGTCATTAATAGAGGTAATGCATAAAATATCATATTATCAATGTATAACATTCTCACATAAGCAGCAATTAAAGCGACGGACCACAATTATAAGATATTATTACAAAAAACCAAATCGTGGGCGTGATTGTTGTGGTGGGTTTCCACTGTAAGCACAAAAACAAGATTTCAACATCCTGTGAATTAAATGATAGATCGAAGAAATTAAATGTAATGAAATGAAATCGTTTATTCTGTAATTAAGATATTAGAATCACTTTTACACGCCATCTAAAAAATTTAAAAAATAATCTAGATGTAGCCGACATTTCCTATCTGACTACCCCTGAGAAGAAATGGCGAAACAAACTCAGGGGTCAAAGTCTCTTTTAAAGTCCAGACATAATCTTGGTCAGATCATGTGAGGACCATGTCAGATCGTACCGTGTCTGAAATGGTCTTTTGAGGAAAGAACCACACAAATTTGAGTGGACCTGTCCAATCAGTGTAAGCATTTGTCAGTAATCGTGCAGCTCAACTGAAGCACCAGCTGCATGCTTGTTTTTGCCTTGAAAATGATGTTAGTAATATGGCTGATAAGTTCAGTAAAACAAGGTCCAGACCTGTTAGTAGATCAACAGCAACATACAATATAACTTATAAGGCTTGGTAGGTTAGTACGGAAAAAATGTGGCTCATTTGGTCCTGGGGTCTACTCGGAAGCGATAATTCGAAGTATCGGCTGAATAATCGGCCGTTTCTTGACTTTCAAAGTCTCCTTTTTAGGGTTCCGTACCAAAATGGTAAAAAGGAACCCTTATGGTGAGACTAAGTCTGTCTGTCTGTCTGTCACATCTGGATATCACAAGAACTACTAATGCTATATATTATATATGCAACTTGAATTTTAGAATAGTTTTAGATGACGTTTGCCCAAATATTTTGCAAACAAGAAAGAAATTAAAAAAAAATATATCTTTTTGTGCAAAAGGGACTGTCTTAAAAATTTTGAAGTGGACAAACAGCGTTCTTTCATATGATACCCCACATAGTAGTGTGGGGTATCATATGAAAGAACGATGTTTGTACATTCTCAAACATTTTTTTTAGGCAGCATAGTTTCCGACTTTTGATGAAAAATGTAAAAAAAAAAAATACCGTTATCTCCGAAGTTTGCATAGATAAAAATCTGAAATTATTCTATGTGATAGAAGTTTATGTAAAAAATACAGCAAAATAAAACGATGTCTCTAAATAGAACAGTTTTTCGGAAATCATCAAAATCATATATACGTACGGAACTCTCGGTGCGCGAGTCTGACTCGCTCTTGTTTGACTCTGAGTCCTCACACGACTCAAGTCACATTTTTGACTTTGACTTACTTCTCTCTTTGACTGCCGTATTTTTTCTTTCGCCGTAGTCAGCCATAGACTGCCGTAATCAGGAAACGGCCGAACATTCTGCCGATACTTCGGATTTATCTTCGGAGTAGATCTTCTTGTAGTTTTACGGTGTAATGATTCAGTATCAATAATAAAAACTGGCCAAGTGCGAGTCGGACTCGCGCACGAAGGGTTATGTACCATTATCTATAAAATGGCAAAAAAATACGTTTTTTGTATGGGAGCCCCCCTTAAATATTTGTTTTATTTTAATTTTATTATTTTGTATTAAAGTGAATGAATTGCTTGAAATAAATGAATATTTCAAGCGTCTACCTGTTGCCGTTATCAATTTAGAGAAAAAACTAGCAAAAAAATCACGTTTGTTGTATGGGAGCCCCCCTTAAATATTTTTTTTATTATTTTTTATTAAAGTGAGTGAATTGCTTGAAATAAATGAATATTTCAAGCGTCTACCTGTTGCCGTTATCAATTTAGAGAAAAAACTAGCAAAAAAATCACGTTTGTTGTATGGGAGCCCTCTTAAGTATTTATTGTATTCTGTTTTTTAGTCATCATCACAAATTTCAACTGTCTAGCTATCACGGTTCATGAGATACAGCCTGGTGACAGACGGACAGACAGACGGACAGACAGACAGACAGACGGCGGAGCCTTAGTAATAGGGTTCCCGTTTTACACGGAACCCTAAAAACTAACAATTCATGTCCATTTCGAGCTCTCGTACCGTCCTACACTGGACACGGTCTTTCCATCCGCGGTGATCTCGCCCTGCGCCTAATGCGCTCAATTGAGCGGTTCAATTAGCGCCGCTCTCGTGTGCGCCCAGCCTTAGAACGGACCCCCGCTGCGAGACTTTTATATTATAATTATTGTTTGTTTGTCTCGTTTTGTTAGTTACATTGGAACAATCCTTGGTCTATGAAGGTTTCAAGTGTAGTAATTAGGCTGTTATTGTCAAATTATTGATGTTTGTTTGACTCTGAGTCCTCACAGGCGGAAAAATCTAGAATTTAAAAGACATAGGTGGATGTAATGAAATCATGAAACATTAATTCATAGCTTCCTTAAATTATTATTGGGTGTGAATGAGAATAACGAGGGGCTTGTGGTTAAGTAATATTGGACACATGACCGGATACATGGACCTTTTTTTTTTGGTTGGGAAATTATCAAATAACTTCTCCCGCTCTGGGCTGAGCTCGAGGGCGTGTCAGACTTTTACTGACTAAAACCCACCCGTGTTCCTTCCGTTGCCTGTGTGCCGGGGCCACGATATCCCTTTCGGACAAACTCGCAACCCTGGCAGGCATTGGCTTTAACGGACCCCGTCAGTTGGTGCTGACATCTCTTTGAGGCGCGCGTGGAACACACCGCGCCGTCGACCCGGGCCTGGTCCTTATCGGACGGCGAACTGGATACATGGACCTATGTTTTGTACCTATTATATATATGTATATTATTTTGAGGTATATGTTACACTAGTATGGTAAAAATAAGCTCCTCAAGAATAAGACGTGTGGTAAGTGCAAATGAAATACTTGCGCTTTCAAAAAGTGCTTTGGATTTCCTGTCTTTATCATAAGTCCCTAAGAGAAGCTTGTGGATAAATAAAAACAGCCCCACGGGTCGTTCCATCAGGTTAAGCTACGCTTGCCGGGGTTGGTCCGTGGATGGGTGACCATCTTTACATACCGAGATCCCTCCATGGCTCGGAAAGCACGTTAAGCCGTTGGTCCCGGCTGTAATTCGTAGATCTTTGAGAGTTCGTTAGGGGTCGTCAGAAGCCCGAATGTTTGACACTTAGTCTTACCAAGGGTATCGTATTACCCAATAACTGGGCTGTGGTGGGCAGATAGGCTGGCGCTCCATGTAAAATACTGGTATTCAGCTCCATCTGGTTAGACTGGAAGCCGACCCCAATATAGTTGGGAATAAGCAGGCAGATGTGTGTTGCTTGAGAATAACGAAAGCATGATTTAGTTATTTGATAAATGATATTTATTTCTGTGAATAGGTTTTAATAAACACTTTTTACACGTCAAATTAATATACATATGTCGGATCGTCAGAATTTACTCCGTTCGAGTCGGACATCATGTGGGCAGAGGATAGGTTTCGTGCAATGAAAACACACTGGGTGCAATACACAGCGTTTATTTAAATCACAAATTGACACAATCACTACAAATTACAATTACCACAATAACTGAGCACATCGAATCGAGTACAGTTCCGCGACGTCTTAACTCCGATGCGACCTCCTCGCCATGGGCTCAAAACATCACGACTCTGTAGAAGCGCGCTTTAGGTGTGGGTAGATCACGTGATGTCACCAGTGGCGCGCTTGCGATTCGTTTCGTGTCCGTACTAATGACCGGATCTGACACATATATAAGTAGGTACCTATCTATGTATATTATTTTAATGTATGTTATTTTGAGGGATATTTTACACTAGTCTGGTCAAGAATAGGACGTGTGTTAAGTGCAAATGAAATAAAGACAGGAAATTCAAAGCACTTTTTAAAAGCGCAACTTTTAAAAAGTGCTTTTAATTTCCTGTCTTTATCCTATGTCCCGAGGAAACTTCAAAGTAAACTGCAAAACTTTTGAACGTATTGTTTCTGGCTTAGAATTTAACAAAATCCCTGAGTTGAACTAAGCTGTGGAATTCAACTCAGGTTTCATTTATCTATGCAAACATAACTCGATTACTTTGTAAAACTCACGATTCCCAAGTTTAGTCAATAAATCGAGTAATTTCGTCCATATCTCATACTCTCATTATCCATATCCCAAGTCGAATGTTATCAAAACAATTCGAAGCCCAATGTCAAGTGTGAGACCATCAAATTGATTACAACCATTAGCAATCGTGTCGAAACATGGATGTTATAAAACCGAAATATATACGTACATTTGAAAAATATTCTGTTGACAACACCCATAGGAATTAACCAACTTATTTGACCACTCAAAAACTATAAAATCTCCCTTAACCCTCACACAATAAGAGTCAGTAGGTACGCTTTCGAGTGTCAAGTTATCGTGGTATATGTTTACGAAATCAGTCCGGATTAATCGACAAACACCAGGATGGGAAGGCAGACAAATTATATACAGACAATTGGTCTCAAATCGCTTTTGAATTGTTTTGGTATCTGGTTTAGGTGTATTTGATTTGTGGGTCGATTTCCGTGAGCAATTTAGTTCAAAAGAGGCGGGTGAGTTGAATCCGATCGGGGTATGAAAAAAAACTCGATTGCTATTATGTAGGTATCACTGGGAGACGTCAACCTAAATTAATGAAACTAAGCTTGAAATTATAGCCTGACAAACCAGCCGATGTCTTCTGTAAAAAAAAAACTATTCTGTAAAAGTTGCCTGTAAAAGATCGCTTTTAGCGATAAGACCGCCCATTATGTCACCCTATGTAAAATTTCAACATTTATATCTGTAATTTTTATGGTGTACATACTAAAGAGTATTATATTCTATTTTTATTACTTATATGGCAAGCAAACCGACGGTGGTCGCTCGAGGTGTCGACTATTCTGCCAAACTCTAAAGTAAGTTGGGAAGGTGAAAAACAAGTGTGCATGATACAAAAAAAAAACAATTAAAATACTGTAAAAAAAAAACTAATAGTCAAATTCTTTGATTGATATAGTTCAACAACATAATAGATCTGGTTGGATTTGCACGGGACTGAAACGTAAGTATGTAATAATACACCCACGAATATACCACGGGTGACGTTACAAGGAACACCATTAAAAGTCGTCACTCAATTTAAATACCTCGGTCATGTGTTCACGGGTTCTCTCACAGATGACCAGGATATAGATATCCCGAGCGCAGGGCGTTGGCAGCCAGTTGTAATATGCTTGCCCGCAGGTTTGCGCGGTGCTCTGACGAAGTAAAACTGACGCTCTTCAGAGCCTACTGCCAGTCGTTTTACTCGTGCAGCTTGTGGGTTAGGTATACGCAAAGGCTTACAACGCTCTGCGCGTGCAATATAATAATGCACTGAGGATATTGTTGGGGCTGCCTCGGTTTTGCAGTGCATCGGGCATGTTTGCGGAAACGCGAATAGACGACTTTCATGCCATCATGCGCAAACGGTGTGCATCGATGTTGCGGCGATTCAAGGGTAGCCCGAACAGTATTTTAGCTACACTGGCGGATGGGCACGCCACAATTGTGGCGATAAGTCCCCTCTTTGAGGAGTGGCTAGAGAGGCGCCACGGCGTCCTCACCTTCCGCCTGACGCAGGTCCTCACCGGACACGGTTGTTTCGGGAGGTTCCTGTTCAGGATAAAGCGGGCGGAAACGCCCGGGTGTCACCACTGTGGATCGCCCGGAGGACACGGTGGAGCATACGGTGGAGGTCTGGCCAGCTTGGGCGGAGCACCGCCCTGTCCTCACGGAGGCGATCGGCGGCGGCGATTTCTCGCGTCCGGCCCTGGTACAGGCCATGGTTCGGAGCGAGAGTGCATGGGAGGCCGTCACCTCCTTCTGCGAAGCAGCAATGCTTGCGAAGGAGGAGGCGGAACGCGTGAGGGAGAGGCAAGGTTCGCGCCCTCGCGCCCCTAGTCGCCGCAGGAGACACCAGTAGCAAGTCGATTTCCGGCCACCGTAGGCGCGGGCCTGCGGACGGTGAGCGATGGGTAGCTCACCGTCCGATAATGACCAGGCCCGGGTCGACGGCGCGTCGTATTCCACGCACGCCTCAAAGAGTTGTCAGCACCAACTGACGGGGTCCGCTAGGGCCAATGCCTGCCAGGGTTGCGAGTTTGTCCGAAAGGGATATCGTGGCCCTGGCACACAGGCAAATGATGGAATACGGGTGGGTTTTAGTCAGTAAAAGTCTGACACGCCCTCCCGCTCAGCCCAGAGCGGGAGAAGTTATTGGATAATTTCCCACCCAGAAAAAAAAAAAGCTACACTGGCGGACAAGGTTGATGGACCATTTATCAGGCTCTGGGCTGGCAGACATGTGCGTGCACATGTTCATGTAGCCAATTAATTTTTATTTATTGTATTTTAAAGTTGTTGAGTTTACTAACATAGGCTAAGTTCTTACTAACACTATATGGATCCTTGGTCTGAAATAAAAACTTTGAATTTGAAAAAAACAAAAAAAATAAATATAATTGTTAAAACATAAAATATACGCATACCACCCACACCCACACAGACAGAATAGTTCATATTTTTTTTTATTTAGGATGGGTTTGCTCTTGACCTTAGTCTAGGGCAGAGGTGACAGAGACAAAGTCGACGATGGAGTGAGCTTACCCAGAAGACCTTTACCTTTTTTGAGAGAACTTTATGTTATTGTGACCGATGAAGGTCTTCAGGGCCTGTAAATTTCTCGCCGTAAAAATTTACGTGAAGTGGCCTGTCAATAGTATCAATCGTTCGCATTAGGTGCAATGACAGCTTACTAAAGCTCACTTTACCCAAGTTTTCATGGTGATATCCCGGAATAGACGGCAGGTCTCACATCTTCAGCACACATTATACAATGGTAGAGAGTGCCCAGTAGTGGGACAATATTTTTAAATGCTGATATAACAACTACACTCTTAGACTGGCATAAAGCCACCGTTTAACCTTTCAAGCCCCGGTCCCGTCGATTCGGCGTGAACGGGGTCCATACCCAGCACATAAAAATCTATTAGTAGAAAGAAAGAAAGACAATACGTTTATTTGCAGTAAATATTGCGCAAAGAAAAAAACACAAACACTAAAGAACAAGTTGGGGGAAAATATGCGTCACATCCACGCAAAACGGCCATCGCTCAGAATAATGCTGCGACCCTAAGCGAGACAGAGCCCCATTGCAGGTTTTCAGCGACATCCGGCGTTGACGTGATGTCGTCAACCAGTGCAGCCTTTAATGAGATAAAAATAATGAGATAGAAATCAAATAAATACAATTCTTTGTTCTAAATGTTTATATAGGTAAATATAATATTATTTAAAATGGCAACATCGACTCAAGCGCCGCGCCATTGCCCATTATTACCCATTGGGTGGTCAAACACACTAACCTACAAGATATATTTTAACTTACAACAACAATTTAACATAACAAAACAACAACAACAATTTAGCTTAACAATATCTTAAACAACAAACAAGTGTCATTTTTATCTAACATCGTATATATAATATGGAGATTTTTTTTTTTATTAATGGTTGAAAACAAAGAAGGAACGACCACACAGGTGCCAATAGCAGTGCTGGAAATAACATAAACTATTGATATTAAAACCATCTTATTAACATACGAGAAAATTAGTGGCTCTTACAATATCGATGGGAATATCGATTTGAATGTCGAGTCTGCTATCGATTAGTTTTACGGACTGAGGGAGATTCTTTGAGGAGATTGACGTTCAAAAGTGCCTTATACTCGTATGTGCCTATTTGAAATAAACAATTTGACTTTGACTTCTTCAATAACTTGGAAATAATGCGTATAGATTTTAAATTCGCTGTGAAAAATCGATTGGTGTAACCGCGTAAATGGAAATAATGCATGTAACCTCAAACCTAACCAAAATTGTATCAAATATACCACCGTGACTTAAATTACTTATTCATTGAACTCCAAAATTAATTCAGTAGCAATCACTAACGAAGTTGATTCTAAAATATCACCAAAAAATTCATATCGAGCGCTCTAAAGTGAACTTAAAATTGAATCGATAGAAATCAAGAGTATCGATATAATTCCGATTATATCGAATACAAATCGATGTTTAAGGGCACACTAGCTGAAATAGCTCTCAAATTACAATGGGTATCACAATTTGTTTTATGAAATATGTCCGACTTGGCCTCGGGTACATGGAAGAGGCGTTTAACATAAAAATGCGTTAGATAGAGGTATATCGAAGGACCACTCGGTACAAAATATGACAACGGGGTCAATCCAGATGAACGTGTCACGCACTGAGAAACGGCAAATAAACAAAAAAAAAATTGTGATATAGGTGTCGTTTCGGCAGAAAAGTTGAAAGGGAATCATTTGGCACCAGCCGGGGATCGCGGAAGTCGTACATGATCCCATGATCCCCGGTGCAAGTGTGGGATCACCGGGGTGATTTTTAGTCAGTAATAGTCTGACAGACTCCGTTCGCCCGGCGGAGGACATCCTTGAGAATTATCCACCCTGGAACAAAAAAAAAGGGATAGAAAAAGTAAGCATTAAAATAAGTAGATTTGGATGGATATAGAACAGTCCTTTGCACAACACATGACAATATCACATACTTACACAATATGTTTGGGTTAATTTTAACTTGTTGGTTTTAATTTATTCTTTTATCAGCTTTTATTGCATCTATATTTTTGGTCCTTCTGTACATAACTCTATTGTGTTCAGAAGCAAGTAAAAATAGTTGGCATCGTATCGATTCGATCATTCGATACTGTAAGCGTGATCTTATTAATAAAAGGTAATAAAATAAATATGTACTTGTTGATTTCCGTGCGATGAACTTTTAGTGTGTCGACGAGAAATTAATATTTTCTCATGAAGGAGAACATTTTGTAGTATTTGCCAAGATGTGGTATTATTGCAAAAGAAAACTTTACAATGTTTATTTTCCTGTGAAATCTTAGATGTTCATAAAGAAAGTCGTGTTTACAATTTTTTTTTTAATCGGAGACTGAAAGAAATTGCCAATAGCCTAACACCAGATAGTGATTGATGGTCACGAGGAACAAAAGTTTACTGTGCATGTGCAATTGGCTTGCATCTGTGTTTTGCCTACGATAATTTCAGTGAGGGACTATCAACTGGAATTTAAATTTGTTTAAGATTGGTACTGGATGTCTGCCACCTGGGCAGCACAGCCTAATACAATAATGTTCAGATGAAACCAGAAGGTCAATTCGTTTACTTAAATAACGTTAAAATTAAAGATGCAACCCCAGAATGTGAATGTACTTAAAATACGGGACTCAGGTATATTCACTATCAGTATGCCTTTCGCTGCCCCTTACCAGTACATAATGAAAGCATACGAGCCAAGTTGCAAACCTCCACATGACCCGCACACTATGAGGCCATAAATCTCAACGTACCTTCCTTTTGAAGATAAAAAGTATCAACCATAAATCATAAATAATGCCAAAAACGTAGAGAAAGTTGATGGATTTTAGTACCTTGCCCTCCATTTCAGAATTGTTAAGTGCCAAACACAGTTTTGTCACCAAATTAGAGCCAAATGTGCGACGTGCTTTATTGCTTTCTTTATTAACACCTATATCTTATTTTTATTTCACAAAGCTGACATAGATACACCCATATTTGAAGGCTTTTATTGGTTAGTACTTAGGGTTCAAGATGCCTTGAATTAATTCTTTTCAAAGCATGAATGAACATTATATATTGATTTGTTAATCAATTTATGACATTTCTCTATATTTATACCAGATGTTTTATTGACCAGTGAAATCAATCTATAGTTTTCGGAAATATTGTTCTTGTGATTAGATAAAGAATATATTGTGATATGGTGTGAATCAAATTTATTGGAGAAAGTTAATCCTATAGTACCTATTGATATTTTGTTTTAAAAATCGACTGTCCCTTTGACAAATGTCGAGACATTAAATTGATATATCAGAGAGGATATCGCGGACCGATAGTATAAGAAACAAGTGTTTATAGAAATTAGATATTTGGAAGCGCCGTTGTTTTCAATATAATAGTATCGATTTATTAATAATAGTGTGTTTGTGGTCACGCTGGGTCGGATTAGAAATCGAAGGTCGGTAAATACAATTAATTTTGTACTTTGCTTAATAACATGTTGTTTAAGAAAAAGCCTATCATGACAACTGTCAATTTATTACCAGTCAAATCGTGACAATAATCTAAACAAGAAATACAAATGGAATTAATTGTTTGACCTAAATACTTGGCCCTAGGTATGATTTCCGAGAATTTTACTATTATCTTTCGCCAATAAGGCAGGCACCTACTGCAAACTCTTTTAAAATAAAATAATTGAACTCGGCCCTTAGATCCAAACAGAGTAAAATATTGTGATATTCATTAACTAAGTCTATTCACTAATTAAGTTACTTTTAACATTTATGTTGGTTATTTTATGAAAAAAAATGACAGTACTTTTTTTTTACATTTTCAAAATGAAATGAAAAAAGCTTCTTAAAATAAAAGCTAATATTTTCTCAACTTAAATCCTACAGCTCTATAAATTCGTTTACAAATACGTCTGGTCCTCATGTAGGGACACAGCGATAATTATTGAGATTTTTAAGGCAAGAAAATATATGCCTTATATATATTGCATCGAGCCGGAGGAATCATCTTGATTCAGGTAAGGAGGCAATGAACAATAGATTAAAGTTGTTTTCAGGCAAAGTCGTAGAGAAGTCTGAAGCAACATCTAGTGCTTCACATGTTTATTGGAATAAGGTTAACATTTACAAAATTAACCTTATTCCAATAGTGTTATTGTATACTTTGCATTGCTCAAAATAATAGGATTAATCGCGCAAATACAAAAAAAAATTGGAAGTTCAAAAAGTGCACGCCTCATAACGTTCACGTCGTTTTTTTCTTATTACTGCTAACAATAAGATAGTTAATCAAAAGAAATACAATAAAAAACAATTATAAATAATAATACAAAAAACAATTATAAATAATAATACAAAAAACAATTATAAAAAAAAAAACAGAAATCTCTGCTATGGTTTAATGGCGCCATAATTATAAGGTGAGGAAAAAAAATACTATAATAAATAGATAGATATACAAAAAAATACACAGTCGTATATTAGTTTTTTATGAATAATAATTAAACGACGGTGAATTGGAACGCTCACATTAATTGAGAAAGTCCGTAGTGTATTACTTTAGATAATAAAAAAAAAATATTCCGGTTCAATAATTTTTTCGAGCAATTTCCCTGCCACATACACCAATCTATAAACACAGACACACGGACGTCCAGGGAAGCTCATTTTTAATGTTATTATTTACTATGTTAAACAAAATAATTGATATTGAATTATATTTTCTGTATCTGACAAATTATTTGACTTGATATTAGTACACTCATATTAACCTGTAAGTTGCGATATAAATAAAAAAAAAACGATTTCAGTTTCGAGAAAACTGCTTTTTTTGAAATGTCGAGAGTAGAGCACAACCTCAACGCTTCGCTTATGAGGCGTACAAAAAATCAGATAAGTCTAAAGTTGGTTGAAAGAATTTGATTAAAACAATTTTTGATAAGAAAATGCTATAGTTTAAAAGAATATTTAAACGACAAAATATAAGTGATAGCATATCTAATAAGTATTAGTACAGTAGTATATATAATATGTATAAAAACACTTATATAATAATATTAGAATTAGTTCATGAGACTGATCAACTAAGTTTTCAAAGCTTCCTCTCTCCTACTATTTTGCTGTGCCCGACATAGTCTATAATGATCACATATCATTTTAATTTTATTCTAGGTGCATCGTCTTCACATATAATTTTATAATTATTAATGTACCAATAAATATAAAAAATATTGTACAAGATTTTAAAAGAGTAACGGTGGAGTTTCTTGCTCATTCTTCTCCATACGAAACTACCTCTTGGAAGGGGTGACTAGAATCAATTATATTTTTTTGTAAATATTGACGTTCAAAAGTGCCATATATGTGCCTATTTGAAATAAACAATTTGACTTTGACTTTTGACTTTGACCTTGACTTTAAGTTACCACCTAAGTACACATTGTAGAATTAAAATAAAGTATTGAGTACTTACTGCAGTTTATTTACACACATAAATAAGGGTTTCTTTTGTACACGAAGTTACAGTAGAACACTGACTAGGTCACAGGTTCCCCTAGTTTAGGAGGCAGGGTTTTTCACAATTTGTGCAGCCTTTTCCCAAAATCAAATGTACCTATTGTGAAATGTATTTGAATTGTATACAAAGGTACAAGGAAACCCTTTACAAAGCCCAGGTGCAATCCTGCATGGAATATTGTAGCCACCTTTGGGATGGCTCAGCAAAATACCAACTTGCCGCGCTTGACTCGGTGGAACGCAGAGCTAAGAGGCTCATTGGCGACGTAAAACTGGTGGATGCCAATCTTCACAGCTTGGCCCATCGCCGCAAGGTTGCCTGCTTGTCGGTCTTCTACAGATTGTACTTTGGTGAGTGTGCCCAAGAAATCCACGACCTCATTCCACCGGCCCCCTTCTATTATCAGACATCTAGACGCACTGCAGGTAACCATCCCTTCCTTGTTGCTATTCCACCAATTCGCACTAAGCGTTTCCAAATGACTTTTATAATGCGCACAGCAAAAGAGTGGAACTCTCTACCTGCGTCTGTGTTTCCGAACGCATACAACCCTGGTCTCTTAAAAGTTAGAGTAAACAGGCATCTTCTGGGTAAGCTCACTCCATCGTCGACTTTGTCTCTGTCACCTCTGCCCTAGACTAAGGTCAAGAGCAAACCCATCCTAAAAAAAAAGAAGGTATTTTGTGTCAATAAACTTATTTATTATTTTATTTATTCTAATTCCAATATTTTCCAAGTAAAATCCTAAAGCTCTATAAATTCGTCTACAATTAGGTCTGGTCCTCATGTAGGGACACAGCGATAGGTATCGTGATTTACGCGCGCGCGCGCCGGCGCGATCTTATCTGCGCGCGCGCAACTAGTAGCGCCTTTTGGTAATGAGCACTGCTGTGATCTATTTGCTGGCTGCTGCTACTGTACTTTTGTGCTTAATCGGCTTTGTGCAGGTCTGGGTGGAAATGTGGAGTGCATTTTGTGGGTGGGTTGTTTTTTATAAAGTTTATTCTGAACGTAGAAAAGCAGATGTTAATTTTATAATAACAGTGTGACCATACCCAGAGACCGTACAACCCCGGTTAAGGGTTAAGCCTTTCAAAGGGGTAACCCATTCAATGGGTTACCTTTATCATGATGTAACCCATTGAAAGGGTTTTATACTAGAAACCCATTGAAAGGGTTACATGATAACCCATTGAATGGGTTTTATACTTGGTAACCCAGTGAAAGGGTTACATGATAACCCATTTTAATGGGTTGTATACCTACTTGAAACCCACTGCATGAAAAAAATCATAATATTATGTTATTTCGATATCCGCCCAGCACGCGTAGCATGACCAACCTATCTCTATTCTACCCAGGGACCATTTTGGTTACCATTTTAGAAACACCCATACGGTGTGGGTAATTTTGAATGGCTTAAATTAAGCCGTTCAAAAGGGTTACCCACATTGTATGGGTTTTTCCCCTTTCAATGGGTTACCAAAACTTAATGTAAGCCGTTCATAAGGGTTACCCTTATCGTATGGGTTTTTGTTTAACCGCTTAGAAAAACCCTATCAAAAACCCTTTCAATGGGTAACCAAAGTGGTCCCTGATCATACCATTTATAACTTTTATAAAGCTACCAGCTGATATCTCTAGGTAGGCAAATGAGACACTTACTTAGAGCATAAAATAAATGGTCAACAAGGTTTTAGTAAATATAGAGCTTAATGTATATCATATCGGTAAGTAACAGAAAAATACAAGAACCATGTCGTGATTCAAAATCGGCAAAAGTCACAAAAAAGAAAAATTCTGATTCACTCAACAAATTCCTCAAAATCCCTGACTAATCTACAAAGTAGCTAAGTACTTGTAGTACACACAAAATGGTAGTAGGTAGGTGTTAAAATTCAGCTCGTATACTTTCGATTTCATCGTAAAGTCCTTTGTTACGGCCGGGTGATTGCACGGCGCGTACAATGTAATGTCGTGTCATACAAACGACACCCGTAATCTAATATATCACTGTGGTTTGACTGAGTATAGTGTGGACTTGGCCTTAGCCTTGGACTTGAATTGTGGACCTTGGAAGTAGTTCTAGCTTTTCATCATCATCATCATTGGAAGTCTTGTTCCATGCACTGCTGATCATCTCAGGTCTCATTCCTTTAGTGCCATGCTTCCCTAGTCTGTGCAAGTCTCATCCAGAACTTCCCCGTGATCTGTAGGTCGTCCACCCACCAGCTAGCTAGCTTTTAAGGTATCTTTATTTATGGGCTCTTGGTTTTGGTCTAGATTTTTGCCTCTGATCTAATTTAGAGACAAGACGGTGTGTTAATACGGAACAAATACAGCAAGAATTTGTTCAAGAAATCTTGTTGGCGGCGTTGATGAAATGTTTAGTATTGTTGGTTGAAGTACCAGAGCGATAGATTGAAAGAATTGCATTTTCGGATTGGTAATCGTCTCTCATCAGTATTTTAACGAAATGGCTAAAATCAAAAACGTACGAAGAAGTTGAATGTTTAATACAAACACTAAATAGCGGTTAGTGGAAAATGTTGTCCTACCACATTTTCCGATCCCAAGACTTGTCGTAGGGCTAACTCCAAACTCCAAAATCAACAACCCCAAAGTACAAACACACTGAAATCCCTCAATACCTCCCTCCCCTGTCACATCAATCCTCTCTCCCCACTCACACCATAGCCCTTACACACACACACACCCCCACACTCACTCAGACACGCACACAGGCACACTCACACACACTCCGCCACACTCACACACACACACGAGTGTGAACGCTCACTTAATTTACCCTCTTTTCATTTTGCTTTTTGTTTTGTTCAGCTTAGACTCCTTTGAAATTAAGGATTTTTCTTCTTCTTTTAATTAAGTTCTATAATTCAATAACCTAAATACAATTAAAACTGTAACCATTGGAAGGGCGGAATGTCCTAACACAAGCATTTATTTTACTTAAAAGGACATTCCTAAAAGTATTAATGTAACTATATTGAAATAAACATTTTTTTTTTCTTTAATCATCTTGAAATGATCTTTACTGCTAACGTAAAATAATACCCAAGTTCAGTTTTTTATCTTCGCCCGTTTGATGTTCACGTACCTCAACTATGTGTGCTGAACTGCATCGAGTTGGAACCTTACTGAACGTGGTCAAATGCTTCGCATAGTTCAATGTAGTGAGTCATAGGTATCTTTGGGAAAAGGGGTGACCTGTTGTGGTTAACCGACGATTTTCTTGGTTAATGGGAACTGGTGGATTATACAACCTACATAATCTTATATTAACGTAATTGAAATGGCGTTTTAAAATAAAACAAAGCGTGAAGATAATGAGCACAAACGAAAATGTACACCCAAAAAAATTTACCCCACTTAGCACACACGGTAGCCTCACCAACCAACTAAACACGTACGCC
Organism: Tiliacea aurago; assembly: GCA_948098905.1. NCBI lineage: Eukaryota > Metazoa > Arthropoda > Insecta > Lepidoptera > Noctuidae > Tiliacea > Tiliacea aurago. The sequence continues at coordinate 25,630,979 of OX402590.1, read as the reverse complement.
ATCAGACACTAATCAAACATAATTTACTACAAGGAACCAAACATGGCCGTAAACAACCAAGAGTAACCTTGACAGACCAGACCATGGGATTTGTCATCGAGTCTTTCTTTGTCGAGGTCGGGAAAACAATAGCGTCGATCTGCCCATCCTGGCCTTTTAATGCTTAAAACTAATTGGCATATTTGATGCACTTAATCCACTATCCGTCCAATGGATAATGAACCTTATAATAGAAACAATGGAGTTTGTAGTTGGGTGGTTCAAAGATTGGTCTTTAAGTCCTAAGTCACGTTTCAGAAATTCAAATGTGGAATTTGGAGGTCGCGATTGTCTTAACAGTAGACAGTCAACAATATTGGATTTGTTCCAAAGAACGATGCACTCACAATGCATCTTTGTTACCACAAGGCCTATGCCTTTGCCTTGAAACGACGGTGTTTCCGATTTAAAAAAAAAATAGAATAGGCTTCTGTGTATTGTTTTATTGCGGTTTAATTGGCCGGGTGGGTAATTGAAAAAGGATTTGATCGTGTTGGATGATACGCTTAATGATAGTTCAGGGATTTGCAAAGATAGAGAAACTGAACGAAACGGGCATTATTTTGTTTGTGTCATAAAGTTTCAGTAATGTAGACCTGATAATTACATAGGACAGTTAAGTTACGGTAGGCTTTGTTTAGATTCGAAAAAAACAATCGCTGAATGTTGTGTGTTATTATCATCTTAATCATCATATGAATATATCATCATATAAAGAATATATAGAGGGTAAATTCACAAGCCTGATGAACCGATAACACGTAAGAAGAAAGGATGGATAATAAGCTACAATTGGTATACAAGGACCAGCACCAGCATATCCCAGGAATAGTCTCAAAGTCAAAGTCAAATTGTTTATTTCAAATAGGCACATATAAGGCACTTTTGAACGTCAATAATAAGGCACTTTTGAACGTCAATAGTCTGTACCCAAAAGACAGTGATAACCAAAGATTGCAGACCAAAAAACAGGTGCTCAAAAATGGCATTAATCGCAATAAAAGTCGGTGACAGCGCATAAATACGCGATGTTCGTATCTGCATACGTCGTTAGCCGATCAATGCGGTGTAACAATAAGTAAAACGCTATCGCGCATCGCCGCCGCTCGCCTCTAAATCACGGGCTGCGCATACGATTATAATGCGCACGGGCATGCGGTGCGCTGTTTTGTTTATTCAATTATTGGTTTTTTCATTGAATAAAATAGTATATACCTACTATTAGAAAAGTTCTTTGTGAAAGATCTCATCCAGAGAAGTACTACAACATCATATTACACACGAGGTAGCAGTGTGAAACAAACACTGACCGTGATCATTGCAATAAATAAGTGGAATATATGCATGTTGGTGACTTAAGAAAAGAAAACCTGCATGTGTTTTTTAGTCATTTGAACAGTTTAAGACGCAGATATATGCTAGTGACCTTGCTAGTGACCTTGAGTGGTTAGCTTGCGTGTTCTGTACTGAGCTCACGCAACGCGTCGTACGTTCAGCCAGTAGTAGGACTCGCCCATCAAGGAGCGCTGTCCCCAATTTGACGCATTATTAATTTATTATACACAAAAAAAAGGTATTTTAATAAAACGCGTATACTAAAAGATTAGTAATTAAATTATCTTTAAATTAGTGAAGGTTTCAGAAAAATACCTTTGTTAGATTTTGCGCCATTCTCAGTTTTTTATCCGCGTTAGACAACACTTTACAAATTAATTTCACTATCTAATATAAACATAATCTAAAATATTCACATATTAAGTTATTGAAAAAATGCTCTAATTTATCATATATTTTTTTCAAATCATTAACCCTACTCGTTTAGACGTGGTTTTCAGTATAAAATCATTAAAAGTCGGTTATCGTCCCCTTAAAACAGGTGTGCAGGTTTCTTTCTGTTCTTTATAACTGAAAACCTGAAAAGGGGTAATTTTACTTTACGAGTATCATATTTGTATCATTCTTCTATCTTATATCATTATTTTATCTTTATCATTAACTTTTACAATGGGACCAACTCTGAAATCGCGAAAAAAATCAGCTGCTCCATGCATTATTCTTCTATTGATGAAATCCTTGAACACCTTGTATACTCGTATGATGAAGAAAAACCAAACATGCATCCTATGGGAAACCCCAGAAATTGATGAGTTTAATTATTCCTACCCAAACAATAACAAAAAAAAAATACTGCCATTTGAATCGAAATCTTTACTTTAATATTATAAATGCGAAAATGTGTTTGTTAGTTACGCTATCACGCTAAAACGACTGAGCAGATTGGGATGAAATTGGCCTATGGGTAGACCATGACCTGGGTTAGATATAAAAAAAACTTATATCCCGGTAGTATATATGTTCCCGTGGGATAATTTTAAACCTCCACACGGGCGAAGCCGCGAGCGAAAGCTTTAAGGCTATAAAGCAGGAAGTATACAATAAAGATATGTAAATATATATCATTACAATAATCATAAACAATTAAATTTGATACCAGACGTGTTCGAACGATCAATCGTTTCTAATACCAATATTTTTGAATCGATATCAAAACGATTGTATAGGAAAGCGATATTGAGTTATATTGATATATCTGTTTCTAATCGAGAAATGTAGAACCGTCCAATTGTTCTTTCTCGAAAATATAAAGTTTCAATAGTAGACAAACTCCAGTTTCCAATCGTTTTAAATTTTGTATAGATCTTCAAAATGATGTTAGCAGACATTTTTATGGGTTCACGATTGTCTGTGAATTCGTAACATTGGGAGCGTTTACGCACTGGGTTTTAAAGACGTTGCTGTAAAGCGGCGTACCATGTATTTAACTTAAGTTTACATTGGTCTCTCCGCCAGTTGCACGTAAGTCCATTAAATTAAATTTCCCATTAAAAGTAATGCGGTCACTTTCTGAAACATTCAGTTAGATAAAGACAGCATTACTTTTACTGGGGAATTAAATTTTATGGACTTACGTGCCACTAGCGGTAAATCAGTTATTTTCTATGGAATAAAACCCTATTCTGTATGTATTGGAAAAGTGGAACTAGGAAAATAAATACAGGTTGTAGGGAAATGTGGAATTGTAGGATACAATAGACAGGTATGTTCAATAATTTGTTTAAACGCGCGTCCAGACATTGCTGTAATCTAACCCAGTGCGAAACTTGGGAAGATAACTTCTATATTTTATCGTGTGTATCTAAATAATTGTTTCTCATTGAGACGTTCTATCGACGTCCATATTCGTTTTATCAAATTGTTATTGATAGGAAGTCTGCAAAACGGTTTCCTTGGTCATTATTGTAAACAATCGCTTTTATTGGTTTGTTGGATCGATCTGGTTTCGTATGAAGTTCGTGTGGGTTATTTTTTTATTTATTCTAAGATTTGGTTTTTTTTTAATAAAGGTCGAATTTTATGATTGTGATTGGTGTTAAGTCATCATCTACCTAGCTGGTCGGCTTCCAGTCTAACCGGCAGCTGAATACCAGTATTTTACATGGAGCGACTGCTCATCTGACCCCCACAACCCAGTTACTGGGTAACACGATATCCCTTGGCAGACTGGTTGTCAGACTTTCGGGCTTCTGACGACCTGTATGTAAATATGGTCACCTATTCACGTACCAACTGCGGCAAGCGTAGCTTAACTTGATCGATCGACCGTAGTTATTACTTAGTCACAAGCCTCCCTCCTAATTGGTGTTAAGTACCTATATCAGATTAATTCATTATTGAATGAGTTTGACATCTTGTGCACAACCCACTAATTTGTTAGTAGACTATGATTAATATAGGCTTGTGTATAAATACAACACACGTAAAAAACATCATCTTATAATAATATTAGGACCAAAATCACTTTTTTCTGCAAATATTTATTTCAATTTAAAACAAAATACCCACCATAATTTAGTGATGGGCTTGCACGCGATCCCGGGATGATAACGGGACGACATCGCACGGGACGTGTCCGCTCGTACAGATCTCGCCACTAAGCAAATCACCACTACGATTCCTAATTGATTTTATCTATACTAAGTTGGAGAAAAAAAACAACATGCTATAAGGTCTCGGTGTCTTCTGGTGCCTAGTTTAAGTTTATAGATAAGTTCCTGCTCTGGGATCAGAAGAATTAAAATGAGACTGTTTTTGAGAGAAGTATTTGAGTTAAAACAAAGTACTTACGGGATTCCAACGTTTGTAATTTTTTGATCTTTGTGGTTCATGAATTTCATGTTTGACCGCCGTTGTACCTTGAATATCTATTAATGGTTTTGTATGTAGTGGCATAAACATCGCCACATGCGAACTACGCGTCACACTGATGTCACGCAAAATCCTGCATCGCGCAAGCAGAGTTTACCGCGCGACTAGCATATATACCTACAACATCCCGACATCAATCGTTGGGCAGTTGCCCACCAGACACGACACCCGTCTAGTCGTAGGATCCTCCCTTTTCTATAGAGGATGAGTGAACTTTACACCCTGTCCCTCATGCCTCTAAATGTGAATGAGCTTTTTTACATTCTTGTGTTTGGTGTACAGTAAAGAATAGTCTTTTTTTTATCCATGTATCTCTGGATATTTGTGATAGTGAATAATATGAAAAATACAGAGAATACTGAAAATGACAAGAGCTTTAAAGAACAATTGCCATTCAATATCCTTAGATAAAGGGTGACCTAACAATGCAAGATACCATGTTAAATTCCAAGAAGAATTACTTCACTTTGTTTAAATTTGAAAAGGCGTATAATATCTAAAAATACACTGAACAAAACCATACTGCACCACAATACGAGTAACACGCAGACGCAGACTCCCTTATCAGACTCAAACGCGCAGACGTATCTTAGAAACGTCTCAAATATCGACTAATATCGAGAAAATCAAAAAATATAAATTACACCGAGTCAATATATCGAGAGATCAGCTCGAAAAATCCAAGTTACGACCACGGTATCGAGCATTCGAGCGGTATATATAAATATATAGGAGGACAAATACCGCGCGCGCCGATATCGTAAATCTTTGACATTTTTGTGGTGTAAAAGAAGAATTAGCAATAAAAGTGGCGTTCGTGTTGATTTAGAATGCTAGTATAGAGCTCAAGGTTTTTAGCGGTCGCTGTTTAAATTATGAGTTCAGTTTATAGGTTGATTTGGATGGTAGGACGGTGGATTCTGTGATTGGAATGTTTAAATTGAACTTGTTCTGTTTTCTAGGATGGAAGGACCAATAAGTCAATAATGGAGCCAAAATACTAAAGCATGACTTGAGCAGATTTATTTTAGTCGGCGCGTGGCGCGTGTTAAACTCTATCATAAAACTTAAATATCAGCACTAAATGTAGTATGTATGTAGTGTGTGTAGTATTTTTTTTCTGTTTTGTGTTATATAAAGTCTACTATCAATTTTTTTTGTTCTTATGATCATAGACTATAAGTGGAAATTTGTAATTGGCCATATTCTTGTATAAACTATAACTCAATGTATCTGTTTAGCTGTAAGTTTTCTTAAAAATAAAATAAATAAATAAATGTCTGCAGGAGACTTCTTGGCGGGAAAGTGAAGCGTCATGTTCAGCAGTTTGTTTAATTATCCAAAATTTGTGTTTAGCCGAATATTAATGTGTAATAATGGTGGATTATTAACCATTAAGTGTTTGTGAACGTGCATTAGTGTAGGCAAATGAAACAAAACAGTGCAACTTCTCTTCAAGTTCTCTCAAGAAGTCCGCGTGAGGTCTCAGTAAAGTGCCACAACTTTACTGAAACTCAAGGGGAGTGGGCGGGGATATCATCATCATGCATTTATAATTCATTTCATCAATACTATACAAGAACTAAAACGTGACATTGGCTAAATGCACAAACCGTGCGAAGCCAGAAGAAAAAAAAAAAAAATGTCTGCAGAGGGGTTTTTGTAAGTGTGGTGAAAATAATATACACCGTTTTCAGCTGGTACTGGAAAAGTATAGCGTAAAATATATATCTTTACGTTTTATGATTGTTTGGTAGGATTATTATAATTACGATTTTGCACAGATTCAATAATTATCCAGCAAGTACAAATCCTTTTATTCCCAAACCATTAACAGGCTGTTACATAAACGGTGTCGGCGAATCGGCGAGAAATAGTGCGGTACAACTAACGTTGTTAACCCTAGGTCGGGCGCAGCACTAAATTTATATTTAGTGATGTCAGCCGGCCGATACGCAATCCCGCGCTACCGTGCCCCGGCGAGATCCCGCGATAACCATCACGGGACTTCGATAATTTGTTGACGATCGGGAATTAATTTTACGTGTTTATTTTTTAATGAGTAGTGACGCGACACCCGCTGTTGGTGATTTGTAGGCAGTTTTAATGTTATGAATGTGCACGTTTTTATTTATGGTAAAAGTGTTGTTGAGTTGGTAATTGCGATTGGATATATTGATAATATTATAGGAGTTTGTTTATTGGTCCTTTTGATCAATGCTTTAGTGTTTAGAGGGTGAGAATGTGGATAAGTATTTACGAAAGAGGTAATATTTAGTTCTGGTTTTATTTAGGCACAGCCTGTTGTGCTGATCCGCTTTGCTCTCATATACTAATTTATTATTCAAGTTCTACAGCCTATCTAGTTTCTATGCCGTGTGATAGGTACAGGTTGACTGCCACCTGACCTCCGCAATCCATAAGGAAGCCAGGATTTATACAGCAGTGATATACACATAACACGTGTACTTCCCACACACTGGATATAACTAGTTGCTTCACTAGCTAAATGTGCTGGATTGGTCTAACCTATGTTTCTAATGCGTGATATTAGAATTATTATGTCGGTTGGTGATTATAAATTAAATTATGCAAGGTTTAATGTTAGTCAAAGTTCAAAGATTATTCTAATATTAATAAATAATATTTACAAATTAAGTTTATGAATCATTTTAATATTTATTTATTTATAAGTTTAGTTTTAGAACATAAATTCCATATAAAATTGTTAGTAAAACTTAAAACTATGTTAGTACTTAAACCTACTTGTTTAATTAAATCAATCTATTTTTATTCTATTTATTTAACATTAAAAAGGACACCACCAGAGCTGTGTATAAGTTAATGAAACCAAAAGGACCAATTAAACTATAACATTAACATTAAAAATAATACCACACTAATTTCGTCGCAGTCACAATTGTTATTCAGTCATTACCATAAAGTACTGGCACAATAAATATATGCAAAAACTGTATGTTTGTCCGTGCACCTGTGCTGATTAACGGGATGGCACTCGGACGACGCTGAGGCATTAAACAATGCGATATCGTAGAATGATAGCACCGCTGTGGTTAGCGACGACACATCAAGGAGGATGGTCGTATGCGGAATAGAGCAAAGTAGTCCATAGTTTGATTCGCAATATGCTGTTATTATAAATTACCGCACATTGTACACAAGGTATTTTTCTAGGTTGTGTGCTGGTGTGGTGTAATTCTTCCTGAAGCTTTCTTGAGTCGCCAATCACCTGGAAATTGCCAATTAGGAGTAGTTAGGAAAAATCTCCGTGTGGTGCTGGACGTAAAGAATAGTTAGTATAGCATTCTATCTCTTCCCGTGGGTTTCGTAAAAGGCAACTAAGGGACTTACTAGAGAATGGGCAGCAGCGTTCTCTATGCATTTTAACACCGTACTGCGATCGCCAACTCGCGATAATGGCAAACCCTCCCTAAATTGGGGGAGGCCTAGGTCCAGGAGTCGACGTATTTCGGCTGAAATTATGAATGTTGAGGAAAAATCTGTAATGCTACTGCATATGATATGGATAATGGGTACACCCAAAGAGTTGCACAGAGGACTTATTAACCGTTAATTAGTACTCTGTGTAGGTCATTGGTGCTCGGCGTAATCTTCATCATAATGGTTCTCCTGCTCTACCTCTTGCTTCCAAGAAAAAATATATTGAATGAAATTAAAAACCTGAAATCTTCCGCTGCTTCCGCACCTCATCATCATCATCATCATCATCAGCCCATAGCAGTACACTGCTAGAAATAGGCCTCTACAATTGCACGCCATTCAGCTCGATTCTCGGCAACTCTCAACTCTCAACCAGCTGCCACCAGCCACCCTGCGAAGATCGTCGCTCCACCTAGCCTGAGGGCGTCCTACCTTACGTTTGCTGATTCCACTCAAGAACACGTCTACCCCACCGGTCATCGGTTCTACGGCTAATATGGCCGGCCCATTGCCACTTCAGCTTGCTTTGCTTCCGCACATGCAACATAGCATTTGTAGTCTAGTTACTTTCGGCTTAACGACATAAAATATGTAAAAAACATGTCATAAACCCCGCACAAACATTTCCCACACCTACATAAACGTCCGCACAAAGCAATACGTATATTTCACTTGGCTCATTGCAGCAGCATATCATCACGCTAAATAAAACGGAGCGGGCCGGACCACCCGGGTCGCGACACGCGCGTTAACCGCCCGATTTACGAGCGCATCGCCCCGGCGCACGCGCTCCTCTTAGATAACCTGCGACGCATAAATGTTCAGCCTGACTCTGTGGGAATTGTGGGGTTGGAAAAACTGTATTTTGTTAAACTCAATTCTCAATGATGTAGCGTATTTAAAATTGTTACATTAAATGAGGATCCTATTAATGTTATATAACATTCATGTACCACCTATCTACCAATATTATGCGAATAAATCTTTTATTTATTTATTTAGGCAAACCAACTTAATACACACAAAGACATTCAAAGTACATATCATTTACAAATACAGTAGCATTGCATGTATCTAAATTAAAGGTAAGCACAGCATTTTATTAAGATCTCACTATTCAATAATAATTAATATAAAGATGGATAACAATGTAACGTGTGTATGTGAACGTAGGAGTATGTAAGGAGCGTAGCAAGTGGCGTTCTATAGTTTCTGCCTACCCCCATGGGAAGAAGGCGTGAGTTTTTTATGTTTATAACATCAATAATATTTTATACTTACAAATAATATCAATAGTATTTTATACTTAAAATTAACTTAAATTAAATAACAAACTGAAAACATAATAAAAAATACACACAAATAAAATAAAATAAACATTAATGAGCAAACATGACATATTATTGAGCAAAGCGCTCTTAAACTGAGTGATGCAGCCTGAAAATATGTCAAAGACAAAATCGGGAAAATTGTCGTGAAAATGACTTATTTGATATGAAACAATTTTATCTCACTTCAGTGAATTTGATCATGGAAACTATTGAACTTACACAGACAGTACTAACGTAACATAACGTACTATGAAAGTTGATGAAAAACATTAATAAAATGATTAAGTACTTTTAAATAGTGAAATAGACCGTAAAACTACTTTAACTACTACGAGGTCATTGAGAGCAAAATTAAGTAAAACACTAGCTATAAATGTCTTTTAAGATTTATGGCTTCCTCAAACGAATCCTTGCTACAATTGATTTAAAAATTACACTCATTGTCCAGTGGCGCCGCCGCCGTGCCCAAAATTTTTACGACTAAACAAATAAAACGTGTAACGAACTAAAAAATGGGTTCAAGAGGCTATCGTAAATAAAATACCCGCTCATCAATGTCTGGAAGTCACTCTAAATCGCTGTTCGAACAATAAAACTTGATTCATTCGTATCCAAATCATAAATAAACCGGACACTTTTAATACGGACCTATTTTGAACTATTACTGCGACGTAAAGTAAAAAAAAAACGAATTAAGTTCCGAACGGAATTCGGGTCGTAAAATCGTTGAAGTGTTGTATAAAGTGACAAGTGTATGGTGACCACAATGTCATCTTATTATACGGAAGAGTGGGATTACCTTCTATTGATCGGAGTTGATTTTGCTACGTAGTTAAGAAAACGAATGAACGAAAATACGTTTATTTGCGGAAACTATGACGCAAAGAAAGAACACAAACACGAAAAGAATCCACGCAAAACGGCCATCGCTCAGCATAATGCTGCGACCCTGTTCGTGACAGAGCCCCAGCGCTGGTTTTCAGCGACAGTCACCTTTGACGTGATGCCGTAAGAAAACTAACCGTGGAGAAAACATCAGTCATCATCAGAAGAGTTCTCAAAAAAATAAAAAATAAATGATAAAGAGAAAAAAAAATATTAAGCTCTCACGGGACGACTGGCAGATGTGAAACATCGCACTTCACACACATTTACACACTACTACATATATACTGTATAGTGGCAGATCGCCACGCGGCATGCGTCGCCCCGCCAGCAATCGGTTTTACGTGCGCCTATAGATATTTCACATCAATAAAACAAAAATAAATTCAACCCTGCAGCCAATCACGTCTTTTTATTATGTCTTAAAGTCCATTTCACGAAAGAAGTCCCGCAGACGTGGCGCTGCAGGCATGGGTTATTTTAGGAATGTTGCTAACTTAGCGTATAATAATAATTAGTTCCACTTATTTCCGCGGGACTTCTTTCGTGAAATGGACTTTAGCTTGTGAACTACCGGTGTCATGAACATAACTCTAATAAAAGAAGAACTAAGAAGAGTTTTGTACACACATACTAATAGAACATTTCTAACGGGACCATAGACAATCCCAAAAAGCTCCTCAACATGGTGTCACGACGATCTAAAGCTCGCAGTTCAATCAATAAATTGTCTAGTATTGTCCCCTTGATTCATGGCAACGAATCCGGACTTTATGCCGCGACATAAACTGTGTGTGGCCCCATTTGGATTTACTGGTTATAATTACTAGCTCCCATAATAGTGATAAAGTAGACCCTGATTAGAGGATGTCGAAGGTAAGATGATTCATTTCGGAGTTCTCTTAAAACCAATGTTGGTTTGTGGTTTGGATGGGTTCCATATTTGGTTCTAATAGACGAAATTCATACGTCTATGAAATTAAATTAAATGAAATTGTTTATTCTGTAAATAGGATGTCGGAATCACTTTTACACGTCATATTATAAATTAAAAAAAAGAAGCTAGATGAAGTCGACATTTCCTATCTGATTATATATAAAGACTATATGTTCATTACGAGTCCCATGCTTTAGAAGTAGCACATATTTATTGTCCAGTCTTAAATGTTATAGTTCTTCTAAGACGTAGTGCAAGGATTGATTGGAATTTCTAACCGTTGCCATCAGGCTAGCTTCGATAATTTTAGAACTATTAACAGAGCTTATGGTTTTAGCAAGAACACATCGCGGTTGAGAAAGATTAATCTTTGTTGTGTATCTTTTTCAGCGCTGCTCAAACATTTTGTTTCAGGTTCAAATGTAAAAAGCAGTTAATTATACTGGAACCGTTTAGGTAATACTTTTCTCAGTGGTTATGTTTTTTGCACGAACTACTCGCTGACACCGATTTTGAGCTTCAAATTATAAAAGAAAAAAACATTGGAACAGCATTGGAGCCTTGTTACGATTGTGCTAAACTGAACAAAAAGTTAAAGCCATGATAGCTAGATCCAAATTCACGCTCTTTCAAACAAAATTTTTATGAACAATAAAATCCCAATACTAATCGATCAGCATTACACTGATTTTAACAAATTGTCGTTCTACACAATCGTGTGATTGATCGGTGCTACCGTTTACATTCTCTATCCATACCTACACCTTATTACAAAGATTTAAGGTTCAATATTGAATCTAAAATTATTGGAACGAATACTGATGACATATGTATGATGGATATGGGTTTTGGTATGAAATTGTATGAAGGTTTATGGGAAGATAATTTGATGGGCGACACTAGTGATATAATAGTACATTTTGATACAAGTAGGGATGTTTGTTATTGCATTCGAGGCGGAATTAACACCCGAGCCGTAGGCGAGGTTGTTTTTGAGCCAAGCACTGCAATAAAAAATGTCCACGTGTATCAAACGACGTTTTTCAATTCACTTTAGAAGAAATAAAATAAAATAACGAAAAATATTTTTGTCATGAGTCATGATTATGATACTATGATTTAATTTTCTTTTTTTCCGCGCTTTGCTTTCGCCAGGTTGAAGGAGAAGCAAAGGTATAAAGTCGATAAATAGCCTGAAACAGAAAATGTTATTTATTTATAATAAGCACAGTCACTTACAATTCAAGTTAAATAACATCTAAAACTAGCTGACACTTCAGTAACCATGCAAATAACAGGTATGCATGGCATTACCTTATGATTAGTAGAGACAAAAGAGAAATATAAAAAGTGTGTCTCGAGACCTAAATCCAGAACACTACAAAACAAACCAATTTGAGCGACACAGACGTGCACTCTTCGCACTGATTGAATAGGGAACGCCTGTATGAAGCGAAACTCATGGAGAAAATATCAATAGGGTAATCTGTCAAGTCGAACCTTTCATTATATTGCCTTGCCATAAGTGTTAAATGTGGTATGTGGTATTTTATGTGGATTTAAGCAATTCAAAAGTACGATGATGACGCTTGACTTAAAGTTAAAATAGTTTACGAATAATTGTCCGAACCGTTTATAATTTTATGGAGTATTAGTAAGTTACAATGGTTACGTCTTTCTTTTAAGCTAATAATTTTATTTCCATGGACATAATGTCCAAGTTTATGACCAAGTGCAATAACTGAGTCATTCTGCTTAAAATTCATCACAAGTAGTAGAAAAAATTACAGTACAACAGTAGTCACAAACGATGGGTTTTAATCATTTTGAACCCGACCCTGTTTTAATCGGTGTTTAATTCCATCCAATTCAATGCTTTGAATAAAAAAAGTTAAGCCGTAGCTGCTTTTTACCTCAAATTTTTAGAAAATAAAATGTTCTGTGTAGGGTAGGCATACATATAATATAACTTAAGTAAAAGGTGTTGTCACTTCTATTTAGCTTTTATGGGTTGAATTATCTTTTTCAAATGCTGATAAAGATAGACTGATAATACCTACTTTATAGCTCAATGAGAAAAATTGGGATATGTAAGAACAATCACTCAGATTAGATTTGGAAGGGCTTTCTGTGTCTTATAAGGAAGACACACAATAGGATGACTTCACAAGCTGAACGCTCCAGAAAAACGGTGAATGTAGGAATACCACATGCATTGAAGGTTACTGATACCCGCTTTCCCTAAAACGGAGGTTTTCTATGATAGCTTATATCACAAAAAGAACGTAGAAATAAACAGATGACAAATCACACATCCATATATTTCTATAATCCAAAAATAAACAATCAACTCCTCCATCCATCTCATAAGATAATATTATTCAAATGTAACCAAATCAATTCGTGGCGGCGCCAACAACCACAATGTATATAAAAACCATCTTTTCCTTTACGTTTGTGTGAAATTTTATGTCAATTTGTCGAATGCCATTGCGTGCGACGTTTATGAATATTCAATATGGTCCGTTTGCCCAAAGCAAACGGGCTTTTGTGTAGTACGGGGTGAAGAGATTGTGTGGGCCGATGTGTGTATGGTTTTAACCGATTATGGTAGAACAGGATTATGAGTTCGAGTGCTTTGTGTATGGTGGTTTCAAAGATTAGATCTCGACACGATTTGTAGATTAAAAGTGCATCATAAAAGACATTTTGAAAGTAACTTTGGTTTCATCCTAGGTGCTATAGGTTTGCTATGCTAGCTTAAATTGTTATGGTCTAGACGTTTGGGCGGGAAATTATCAAATAACTTCTCCCGCTCTGGGCTGAGCGGGAGGGATGTCAGACTTTTACTTACTAAAACCTACCCGTGTTCCTTCCGTTGCCTGTCTGCCAGGGCCACGATATCCGGACAAACTCGCAACCCTGGCAGGCATTGGTCCTAACGGACCCAGTCAGTTGGTGCTGACATCACTTTGAGGCGCGCGTGAAACACAACGCGCCGTCGACCCGGGCCTGGTCCTTATCGGACGGCGAGCTACCCATCGCTCACCGTACGCAGGCCCGCGCCTACGGTGGCCGGAAATCAGCTTCCGACTCCCGACGCCCGGGGCGTCTCCTACGGTGGCTAAGGGCGCGAGGGCGCGAACCCTGTCTCACCCTCACGTCGTCGTGTCTTTTCATTATTTCGAAATAAAAATTAATTATGTTTTTCATCATTCTCCTTCCTATATCCCAATTTATTTAGGGTCGGCGCAACATGTCCGTTTTTTAACATGTCCATAATTCTCTATTCCTCGTCATTTCGGAAGTCACTCCCCTTCTAGCCATATAATTTTTGAAACAGTCCATCATTTATTTCGTCTTCCCCTACTCGTATAGCCACAGTCATACTCTAAACTTTCCTCACGACTCAACTCAACTCATACTCACAATTCACAATTCTTTATTGCATTCCATAATGTTAGTAAAACAGGTGGTAGGCTCGCAATTATGGACCCTGTCGGGCACAGCATAGTAGGAGAGAGGAGGAAGAGCGCTTATTTGTGTTTATATTATTAGGGTACTTATTCAAGTAATTGTATTTATATTTTATGATTATTTTTATCTTCTAATATTGAATTTGTTCAAGCACCTATTTAGTAAATAACTCAAAGCATTTATTTCAATTAAACCTATTACAGGCACTTTTGAATTGTTAAAGAGTCGGTCAGTTAGTCAGAAAGTTGAAGCTAGTTGTCCATTCCAAAACGTAGATCTCTATGGAGAAGAACAGGCCAGAAACTCCAAGGACACTCTTTTAAATCAACAACGACATTTCCCTCATTCTTCCGCATCACATGCCCATACCATGATAACCCCTTTCCACACAACTTAATAAAAAGTAAATATAGAATCATATCATATTATTGTCCGTGTGGTGCTGGACGTAAAGAATTGCACTCCCCTATTTCTTCCGGTGGGTGTCGTAAAAGGCGATTAAGGGAATTACTAGAAAACGGGAATTACTGCCAAGCGTGGTGATTATGGCAAACCTCCCCTTTGGGGGAGGCCTATGTCCAGCAGTGGAAGTGATTCGGCTGAAATGATGATGAAATGGTATCATATTATTACGTATGGACGATGTAGGTATATTGTGCAGATGACAATTTGACAATTACCAGTAAATTGTTATGAACTCCCTCCATCCTAATCACAACAAGCTTCGTAAAAGATGTATCAAAGAAGCTGTTCAAATAGTGTATCCCATCAGAATAATATTTCGTTGTGAATTTTCCCGATGATCTGGGGGCCTAAAATGGACGCTTTAGCAAAATCATAATAAGATCTGCGTACAATTCATACATCCCGCTATTCATCTATTTGACAGCTGCTATTTGATATTAGACTTCGATAAAGCAATTCTTAATTTGTGGACCATTTTACGAAACTCCATACAAAACTGTCAAACAGATGAATTGCGGGATATGAATTCTACGCAGATCATATTATGATTCTGCCAAAGCGTCTATTTTAAGCCCCCTGAAATGAAGAAAATGTTTCTAAACACACCTTAAGTACAAGCTTAGATAACTGTTCATCATTGTTTTCGTTTCCAATTTCTTACAAATACTTTTTGTGCCGTCCATAATACAAGCAAGCTATGTCGTGACCTATTGACGTTTGAAACTCCGTTAACATGCAAACGGGATGTAAATCAGTTTATGTACATTTAACTGTCTAAGAGAAAATCTTTTCTTGACATTATTTGTGTAGCAAGACTCGTGGTCAAAGGTCACCGCTTTTAGGTGACTTTGATGTTACACATTTAAATTTGCATCAAAGAAACTAAATGTAAAAGAAAATTGAGCTCTATTCTCTTGAGGCTAAAGTTTGACAGTTTGGTTCGGAAGTGTCAAAGTTATGTTGGTGTTAATGATGGGAAAACTCACAATATCGATGGGTATTGTTCAATCGGTTACATTTTATCTATGTAACGTACATTTTATATACATAAATAATGTCGGCATTTTTGTCGAGAAGCTCACAGAATATCGTTGTTTCGATATCGGTGCATAAGTTTTGTTTTTTATTTGTCAAAAGGAAAATTTGGAGAGTTTTAGCCGATAGTTTTATGTAAATGGGGGAATATGGACGCAAAGACATACTAATTCATGTCGGTAATAGGCATTCGTTTGGTGACCTGTCAGTCTGGGGATCAGTACAGGGTTTACCCAAACTTGAGATAAAAGTGTTCGTTTATGGTTTTCTTGTTCTGATATAATTTAAAATGCCATATGTTTTCATGTCCCGCTTGGTCCCGGACGTAAAGAATAGCACCATCCCATTTCTTCCCGTGGGGTCGTATAAGGAGACTAAGGGACTTACTAGAGAATGGGCAGCAGCCCATTCTCTGCATTTTTAAAACCATACTGCGATCGCCAATCCGCCTGCCAGGCGTGGCGATTATGGCAAAGCCTTTTTGGGGGAGGCCTATGTCCAGCAGTGGACGACTTTCGGCTGAAATGATGTTGATGATGATTTCTCTTTCTTTTTTTTTCTTTAAACTTGCCCCACACTAGGAATTTCTCCTGTATCGTGGGTGCGTTTACAAACATTTAAACTCACATACACAAACAGCCAGACCCGGAACAACTACTAGTAGGTCATACAAATATTTGTTCCGTGCGGGAATCGAACCCGCGACACGCAGCGCAGCAGTCAATCGCTTAACCACTGCGCCAACCGTGCCGTCAATTTCCTTTTCGATTTCATTGCAAGTCGCATCGACGGTAGTCTAGCATGTATGTTCTTGAGATAAGACTTTGTTTTAGCAAAGCATTGAACCCAGATGAATACAAAGTCCTGAAAAAAAAACAAAGAATATAGTAGATCAATCAATCTGCCCATTCTCAACTATGTCGGGTTCAGCTTCCAGTCTGACCGGATGCAGCCGAATACCTGTATTTTACATGGAGCGACTGCCTATCTTACCTCCACATCCACCCCGATAATAATACGATATCCCTTGGTAAGGCTGGTTGTTAGACTTTCGGACTTCTGACGACCCGTAACGACTGTCAAAGATCCACGAATGACAGCCGGGACCAATGGCTTAACGGGCTTTCCGCGGCACGGATATACTTACATAAATCAAAGAATATAGTAGATATACCTACATAATTGCAAAAATAGGGCAAATTGGGGCAATGGGCTGATAGGCTGAGATAAGTATATTTATGTGTTTAGGGTTCCGTACCTTAAAAGGAAAAAAGGAACCCTTATAGGATCACTCGTGTGTCTGTCTGTATGTCCGTCTGTCACAGCAGATTTGCTCCGAATCTACTGGACGGATTAAGTTGAAATTTGGTACACATATGAATTTCTGTGACCCAAACACGGACCTGTTACGTAAATAGATTAATTTAGATTAAGGAGGTCACTTTTGGGGGGCAAATTAGAAAATTATAAAAAAAAGTTTTTCTGACTGTACCGTGTGACATATCAAATGAAAGGGCTTGTTTTAACAGTTTTATATATATATATCTTTAAAATTTAAAATAAAAACTTTTGAAATGATTTAAGAAAATAGATGAAAAATGACCATTCCCCGCCCTTATCTCCGAAACTACTGGGCCTAAAATTTTGATAAAAATACAGAAAATAGTGATTTACTTATAGATTACAGAAAAACTTATAAAAAGTCTGTGATCTTAAAATAAAATGGTAAATCACTCAATATTGTGTGTACAAACTTACATTTGCAGTTGGAATGTATGGGGATCATGTTTTTCAAGTACAATGTTAAGTTTGTTCTTGGGATAAATTCATCCCAACTACGGAACCCTTCATTGTGCGTGGTCCGACACGCACTTGGCCAGTTTATTTTTTTTATAACATTTACTTAGAAGATATAAATCTTAAACTTTAGATATTCAGTTTTATCCACCATCACGCTACCTTAAAGGCTAAGCAGAGCCCATCAAATACTTAAATATATCTTTTAAAGGCAAAAACATTATCGACCGCATATTGCACCAAGGCGCATTGTATGCAAAATACAGGACGTGTTCATTTAGAGAAAAAAAAAATCCGTACGGAAAGCGTCTCTCGCATTCTGTTTTATATTATCTCAAAAACATAACACGAGCCTGAGACAAAATGTCGCTGCGTTTTTTTTGTCGCGCGACAAAAATACGGGTGCCAAAGTCACGGTTTACGTGTCTCTGCTTTTGTTTTGTTTTCGATGTTTTATATATAGGGTGGTTGGGAAATGTTTGGGAGATTTTGTGGCCAGATGTGCGATGAAATATATAAGTAGTAGGTACTTTATTGAAACTATTATTTTTTATTGTTCTGTGGTGTCTGATCTAGCTAAGTACACATGGAAAAGCCCAAATTGTTCAAAATACCTTTTCATAGATTTTTTTGCAGTGTCAGACGTCATCAGTTCAACTTGATATTTAAATTAGAGGTGAAAAACAAAAAAATGTGTTTACGCCTTTAAGAACTTCTAACACTGTAATTTGAAAATATTGTAAAAGCGAATTATTTTTCAAAGAGTAACCGTGGAGTTTCTTGCCGGCTCTTCTCCAATTGGAACCGTGGACCTAGCTTCTGACGTTTCGTAAGTACCTATAGATGAAGGTTTGTGTGACATAAAATATTTTGATTTCGATTTGATTCTAATAAGGAATAATATCCACCTGACGATCCAACGATGAACCGTTAGCGCGGAAAATTACAAATAGTTTTTCCGTTTTTACTAAGAAAAAAACACGAACGAATGTTCGCAAATCGTAGACCAATCGATCGTAAACCTACCTTTATAATATATATAGGTAGGTTTACGAAACTTAAGAAACTCACCTTTATATATATACACCATATATATATGGTGTATATATATAAAGGTGAGTTTCTTAAGTTCAGAAAACATTACTTACTGTTTTTAATAAAAACTGGCCAAGTGCGAGTCGGATTCGCGCACGAAGGATTCCGCACCATTATAAAAACGGCAAAAAAATACGTTTGTTGTATGGGAGCCCCCTTCAATATTTATTTTATTCTATTGTACTTGTAGTATTTGTTGTTATAGCGGCAATAGAAATACATCATCTGTGAAAATTTCAACTGTCTAACTATCACGGTTCATGAGATACACAGCTTGGTGACAGACGGACAGATGGACGGACACCAGAGCCTTAGTAATAGGGTGGGTATCCGTTTTTACCCTTTGGGTACGGAACCCTAAAAAACTGTATTTTTCCAAACCTAAGAAGGACATAACCCAATTTATCGATGTTTTGAGAAGCACACTTTATTGACTGTCCTTTTGTCTGCACAGTTTAAATAAATTCACCATAAATAAACTTTGCTGTAGTGTTATTTGAGAGCGGTGGTGGCTCAGTGGTAACGGCTGCGAATTCCGAGTTGTGGATCGTAGGTTCGAACCCAGACAGGAGCATTACTTTGTGTACATTATTTCATCAATACGGCTCTCCAAACAATGAAGGAAAACAACGCTTTTTATTTAGTTATTTAGTTTGGGTTTGCTCTTGACCTTAGTGTAGGGCAGAGGTGACAGAGACAAAGTCGACGATGGTGTGAGCTTACCCAGAAGAAGCCTGTTCACTCTAACTTTGAAGAGATTAGGGTTGATGCGTTCGGAAACACAGACGCAGGCAGAGAGTTCCACTCTTTTGCTGTGCGCATTATAAAAGACATTTGGAAACGCTTAGTGCGAATTGGTGGAATAGCAACAAGGAAGGGATGGTAACCTGCAGTGCGTCTAGATGTCCGATAATAGAAGGGGCCCGGGCCGGTGGAATGAGGTCGTGGATTTCTTGGGCACACTCACCGACGTACAATCTGTAGAAGACCGACAAGCAGGCAACCTTGTAGCGATGGGCCGTCGTGGGGATCGTGAAGAAAGCGGCATGTCCTAGAACTAAAACTTCGAAGAGATGAGACATCTACCAACCCGCACTGGGCCCGCGTGGTGGATTACAGCCCACTACCTCCCACCGAAAGGAGGCCTGTGTCCCAGCAGTGGGGAAATTATAGGCTGATTATGTTAATGCACCATAAATAAGCTTTGCTATACACAGTGTTGTTTCCAGTTATCTCATAAGGACAAAAGGGCGTGACAGTAGAAGAATTCACATTAATGTCATAGTTGTATGACTCATATATGGAAAACAAAGTTTAGTGGGACAATACCCAAAGATAGCTTTGAATCAATCGATTTCAAGTCCTTATAAACAGGCCCGGTTTTAATAGCTAACGTAAAGCCTAGTCCACACCAAGGCATAAGTTACGATTATAGATGAGCAAGGATGAGTAAAGAGTAGGTGTTAACCCTTTAGAATAAAATAATTATATGCCCAACGGTCAGTCGACCAAAAACCATAACCAGTCGCGCGGCATTTATTTTTGTATGCCTGGATTCTTAAAGAAACAAAAGCAAGAAAAATTGTCTATTCTGCACAAACAAAACACACATTTCAACAAATAAACATAATTAAAATACACAGATACAAAGTAGCCAAAACCCTCGTATCCAATACACTAAACATTTTGACAATCTTGTCCATTGGTTGCGATTGGTTGATTGGTTGATGTCATGGCCAGGGACCAAAGACAATTAACATTTCGTTTACTTCTTTAGCCTTTATAAGCTGTCAACAGTTATTTATTCGACAAAGTTATCAATTTAACCAAAATAATCTTCAGAAAGTATCGAATAGATAAACTCCGGTAAAGAAATCACGGAAACTAGGAGCTAACTATCTAGTTTTTAACCCAAGTCTGCTCATTGAATTTGATGTTATCCGATATCTCTTACCGATACAAAATATACCTACACGCGTAAATTTAGTTGTACATTGAATCTCTAAAGAGAGTATCGAGCCTTAGAAAGTATAAATATCGCGACAGAATACCCGCCCACTTGCCATCACTCAGTTTATGGGGTCATCCCACATAGAGCGATGACACTTTTACGATAATAGCCGGGGTTTCCGGCTGATCAATTGGGCAGACGAGCAGGCCGACGACGTGCCGGTTGTTGGCGAAATTTTGGTTCATATCTGAGACCTTTCAGGCCAAAACAGAGCATGCAGTAGTCGATTACCGAGAATTACAGGTATTCAAATCTGCTCCTCTACCCCTGCATTTAGTAGCAGCTGTAGTCTGCAGTATAGATGGAAAAAACAATCTTAGTCCTCTAATAGTACATTTTGATACAAGTGGAGAATGTTTGTTATTGCATTCGAGGCCGAATTAACACCCGAGCCGTAGGCGAGGTAGTTTTTGAGCCGAGAACTGCAATAACAAATGTCCACGTGTATCAAACGACGTTTTTCAATACACTTTTGAAGAAATAAAATAAAATATCGAAAAATATTTTTGTCATGAAATATTAGGAAACTATGATTTAATTTTCTTTTTTTCCCGCGTTTTTTTTTTTTTTTTTTTTTTTTTTCTTCTGGCTTCGCACGGTTTGTGCATTTAGCCAATGTCAAGTTTTAGTTCTTGTGTGTGTTCTTGTGTATTGATGAAATGAATTATAAATGCATGATGATGATATCCCCGCCCACTCCCCTTGAGTTTCAGTAAAGATGTGGCACTTTACTGAGTCCTCACGCGGACTTCTTGAGAGAACTTGAAGCGAAGTTGCACTGTTTTGTTTCATTTGCCTACACTAATGCACGTTCACAAACACTTAATGGTTAATAATCCACCATTATTACACATTAATATTCGGCTAAACACTAATTTTGGAAAATTAAACAAACTGCTGAACATGACGCTTCACTTTCCCGCTAAGAAGTCCCCTTTCCGCGCTTTGCTTTCGCCAGTTTGAAGAAGCAAAAGTGTATAGGCGAGCCTAATGTGAAAAATAGAAAATTAAAATATTTTTGAGTTTAGAACACGAATAAATGTTAATTTGTTCATAAACGTTTTTTATAATGTAATAATCATGGTATTCTATTTATAAACATTATATAAATATTCCAAAAATATTAACGCCGTAAAGACGCCGCATCTTTGCCGAGATTTAAAAAAAAAATCATCTCCGAATAGAGAGGACCGTCTCTGGCGCGAGACGGTGTGAAAAAAGCATTGAACCAATTTACTTGGACTAAGTATAGGTATAAGTTATCTGTGGCAATTTTTATTCCCGCACACGTGTTGGAAAATAAAAAGTCGCACGCGTGTGAAATACATTGCATTGTGAACCTAATCGTAGTGCGATATGAACCAATTTTCGAGGAAGTGTATTGAAAAATAAGTTTTGATTGATTGTTGTGTCCAAAAGTTTTAATGTGTAGCGCATCCATTTATGTTTTGCCAGTACTCGTTAGGTCTAAATAAGTGTTAAAAAAATTATGTATAGAAATTCTTAAAATTCTAGCGAGCGTGTAATTACACGCTCTATGAGATAAAGGCTTTTACATTACAGTGTCAATTGACATTGGAATGCAAAAGCCTTTTTATTATCTTAAACAGAAGTTATAAACTACTCTAGCGCCTCAAATCCGCAATAGTAATTAACTGGTGTAATTAATCATATAAGAGTAATATAACAGACACCATACAAGGTGCACTTTCTACGGAAACACCGGGGCGGTATATTTAGCCCGGGACCACACGCTAGCACAATCAACAATTACAGCAGAATAACGTTCGATCGAGGCATTAAACCGTCCGTCTATGTCGCCATCACTATCAAACTACTTTCACAACTGGCGCCATCTACATTTACAGGAATTGAAACAACACTATTTAGGTACCAAATAAAACCCAGCCCTAGTGTTATTTTAGTGCCTGTACCGTTGTTGTAATGTTAAATAGTCATTTATATACATTTTATTATGTGTTACGGGGCGATAAAATTGAAATAACAAGTGTTTACTCAAAGTACCTACGTTAAGATTGTACTGTAATACCTATATTTTTTCTACGATGGCACAAAATAGTACTTGATTAATAATGATGCCGAGACTAACCGACTGACAATAATTAAAATTAAGTCAGCTTTGCTACCAGCCTCTCAGCTTTGCCTTTAAATAAATAAAATAAAATAGTTTATTTCTCACAATTAAAAGATACAATTAAACAAATAAGTACAAGAACCCCTGAACTAGGCGGGAACCTGTATCTCAGGGGATAGTGTTCAGCTATTTGACACTCTTATATTTATCTCAGGAGATCAAGTAGTTATGCAGATTTTATCGAAGAAAAAGTGAAAAGTAAAGAGCCTTTCAGTTTTTTTTACAAACGAAACAAATTATACTTCAGACCACTTTTAACAAAACACGACTCGGAGTAAAAAAGATCTCCATTTTATAGTGTATTTCAGAAACCAGCCTTTTAGTATCGTGTGACCCATAAAGTTAGTAATCTTTGAAAAACAATACAGGTACCTTAGTAGAACTACTACTCCAGTTCATTTCCGACTGCCTTTACAGATTTCAAATCAGGCGTGGGTGTTTTGCGAGCGCAATGATTGTATCAAACGAATGGGTAGTAGTGCCGAAGTACTTATCTTTGTCCATATCTTGTCCAACTTTGATCATTGATCTTTGTGGAGGTGGTCTATATTTTTTGAGGACATCTTCTATTTATTTCGTTTGAGGGTAAAGGTCGTTGGAGTAAATATCTTTAAGTAAAGGTATGGCTTGGTTTTGTTATGCTCTTAGGCCACGGTCGACGGCGCGTTGTGTTCCACGCGCGCCTCAAAGAGATATCAGAACCAACTGACGGGGTCCGTTACGGCCAATGCCTGCCAGGGTTGCGAGTTTTCCCGAAAGTGATATCGTGGCACTGGCACACAGGCAACGGAAGGAACACGGGTGGGTTTTAGTCAGTAAAAGTCTGACACACCCTCCCGCTCAGCCCAGAGCGGGAGAAGTTATTTGATAATTTCCCACCCAAAAAAAAAAAGATTTACGTTTTGCTTACTCTATAGTCTTTGCCCGTAACTATACTCTTCTAATTTTATTTTTTTATGTGTGAGATGTGACATTAAATGCTAATAAATGCATAACATAAATCTTAAGTTGGTTATTTATCATTAATTCTTTTGTAGAACTAATTAATGCCGAATTTGCTTAAAAAGTTGTTTCTGCACTTATCGTACGAGTATGTAAAGTCAAAGTCTAAAACTTACTTATTACAAATAGGCACATAAAAGGCACTTGTGAACGTCACAATTTACAAAAAAATAAAATGGATTCTAGTCGCCCCTTCCAAAAAGTAGTTTTATAAGGAGAAGAATAGGCAAGAAACTCCACCGTTACTTTTTTTAAATGTTTTAAAATATTTTGTATAGATACATTCATTATATAATTATACAATTAAACTAGCAATCAGTTCGATTTTTTCTAGACTAGATTGTCCTATGGAGCTGGACCAGCATGTTTCCAAGGATTCTTATCTGTGATATAATGCTCTAATTTGTAATATGCTTGTTTATTTATTAAAACTTTATGCACAAGTAAAAAAAAAACTACTGTACAAAGGCGGACTTAATGCCTGAGGCATTTTCTACCAGTCCCGGTAGTCCCCAGTTCAGTTACAACATGGTTGTTATATGGTTTACAAAGTGTACTTTTAATATGTGTTTTGTGCTGCAATGAACGGCGAATAGCATTTATTATGTTCAATTTTTGTACTCATCTTGAAACGCTAGCAATTAGCTTATTTTAACTACCCCAGCGGGGCGAGCACGGCCTACTGTGACATGACTTGAGTCACACATTTTATCACAGTTTGAGCGATAAAACTGTTTTGCCATAAAATACTAGTACAAATTTACATGACATAATTTATCATGTCTTGTCACAAACGTCTTGACACGCCCGTGCTCGGCCCGCTGGATAGTGAATAAGCATATCTTGTCACTAAGCAACCGACACTGATCTTAGACTTCCCCATTTTAGACGATCCCATGAAAACCTTCATAAAATAATAAAAAATAATGCCAGTGTATGTCGGTGTGTCTTCGCTTCGTCCAGTTTACGGCCGCTGGGAATATTACAACTCTGTAAAATAACGTTTTACTGCGCACCGTACGAAGGGTACCTATGCGTGTGCGCAAGACAAAGATTAGGTGAGGTTCGTAGAGGTGATGTGTCGTGCTAATTGTTAGGTAGAAGATTAAGCAAAAATTTATCAGGTCAATGATAATCGATTTTT
The DNA here is from genome assembly GCA_948098905.1 of Tiliacea aurago. Lineage (NCBI taxonomy): Eukaryota > Metazoa > Arthropoda > Insecta > Lepidoptera > Noctuidae > Tiliacea > Tiliacea aurago. The sequence continues at coordinate 25,605,878 of OX402590.1, read as the reverse complement.
TTCAAATACTTTTACACGTCAATCATATTTTAAAAACTAGATGAGGTCGGCTTTGAGAAGAAAGGCCGAAATAAACTCAGACGTCACAGTGTCTTTTAAAGTCCAGACATAATCTTGGTCAGATCATATCATGGCAGATTGGTGTCTGAAATGGTCTTTTGAGGAAAGAACCACACAGATTGAGTGGACCGGACTAGTCAGTGCACGCATTTGTTAGTAATCGTGCAGCTCTACTCAGAACTTAAGGAGCTCAACGATGCGAGGATCAATGCCAAAGAGGACATTTGGGTAGGTCGCTTATATGACTCAAACTGCCAGACCATGATTAAAAATAACAGAGAAAAAAAAAACCCACAACATAGTCTTCACATTCACGATAATTAAAATAATATAATATACTAGCTGACTCGCCGAACTTCGTACCGCCTTATACCGACAGCAGCGCCACCTACCGGGTCCAATTGTGTGTTCAAGCCACCCAGGAACCTATTGAAATATAAATACAAAATTTCAACCAATTCGGTCCAGCTGTTTAGGACGAGTTAAGTGACAAACACACGTAAAGAAGAATTATACCTATATATTAAGTTATATTAGGTGTAAAAGAACCCTTAACCCATTGGTAACGGCCGCTACTTACGAGTTGTAGGTCATAGGTTTGAATCCTTAGTGGCGCTTAACTTTGTGTAAATTATTTCATCACTACTGCTCTCAAAACGGTGAAGGAAAACATCGTGAGGAAACCGGCATGTCCTAGAACCAAAAACTCGAAGACATGTGACATCTACCCACCCGCACTGGGCTCGCGTGGTAGATTACGGCCCACTCCCTCTCGAAGGGAGGAGGCCTGTGTCCCAGCAGTGGGAACATTATAGGCTGATTATGTTAGTATGTTATGTTAAAAGAACCCTTAACGAAGCCGAGCTACACTTGTTCATCCCGTTACAGTGATCATTGTGATGATCCCTGTACCGTTGTGTTCGCATGTATCCATAAGTACAATGTTTTGTGTGCATTACATTGCACAATTTGCACACTACCGTAAATAGCAAATTTTCACCGAGCAATAATTTTTGCACAGTTACTTAGTTTTTTTTTAAAATCTTTATTAGTTTATAGAGAGTTTGATCAGAATGACCATGCCTCATAGGGGCATTCTACATAATATCTACGCTTAATACCTAGGTGTACAATTTTGAATATTTTTTTGGCTGTCCTAGACAAGGGAGCAGCCAAGATAATTTTATACATGCCAACATTAATAGAGTTCAAACCATTTTCTATGACATAGATACTCCTCTCAACCTCGTTCCGGATACATTCCGCTAAAATATGAGTGGTATCCTCTATCTTATCACACACACTCAGAACAATTTTATTGGGTGAATCACTCTTTCTCATTAAAAAGGCGAAGCTATTTAACGGAATATGTCCCGAAGAAGTCTGAAAACAGTCATAATCTCATTTCTACTCATATCTGTACCCAAAAACCAAGGAAGGCGGGAAAGGCTGTGTTGAATGGTTTTATACCAAATTCCCTTACTTATTGATGCGATCGTCACTCGCAGCATGATTTTTGTTCGCAGCAACTAATGTTAAACCTGTTGAAAGAATGGTTAATTCTGGAAAAACTTCACTTCTGAAAACGAAAAGCAAAATATTAGTGACTTAACTATTTAGAAATGATCAACATGTCACATCTGAATAATTGGAAACACTATTCTAAATATCTCAGCTCGGCCGAGTCTAGTGCAGACCCGGTCAAAGTAGTTTGAAATGCAGGATGGTGGCAAAAACTATGCTTTGCTGAGAAGGTGTCCTTTGTGTGGGGTCAGACAAACAATGGTGGCTATAAAGTCCAGGAAATATTAGATCTTTTATATCGTCGTGTGTATTGAATTATTGCATTCCGGGTTGGATGGATAGGAGCTAGAGAATTTGCGATAGGGGAGGATGTGAGGTTTTGGCCAATATAATTAATTAATGGAGTATGAGGGCGAGTGTGTATGGGCATTATAACAATCAAATTATGTCGGTATCTTGGTAGAGTTAGCTTGAATGAATAATTATACTTTTTAACTGACTTCAAAAAAGGAGGAGGTTATGCATTCGCCGCGTTTAATTTTTTGATGCATGTTCACCGATATTTCCGTGATTTCTGTGCTGATTTACGTAATTATTTTTTCATTTGGTAGAGGAAGGTCGCCATTGGTTGGTCCCATAGGAATGATATTAACTTTTCAGTGAAATTTTCGATTTGCTTCAATAATACACATTTTATTCCACTTAATGTATATGCCTATGATGTTATTATAAGTTCTGTTCTTAACATAGTGTGCACATTAGGGGGTACGTGAGGGGCTTATGACTAAGTAATGTTTTGAAATATGTGGTGCTAAAGATATTAATACCGGTCTATATATCTGTTGTTGCTATCGAAATCCTGTTGACAAGAACTTTGAACAATTCTTGGAAAGATTAGAAAAGTTGTTGGATTACTTATTCAATAGGAAATGCATAATTTGCGGTGATTTTAATATTGATCTGCTTGTTGACAATAAAAAGCAAGCGGAATTTCTTAGTTTACTGAAGTGTTATAATTTTAGGCATCTAATCTCTTCCGCTACTTTTATCCGTAATAATAGCAAGTCATGTATCGACAATATATTAACTAATCTGCCTGATTCATGTGTTGTAAGTTGTGAGATAGACCATAATGGTTTGGCGGACGGGCATGCAGGTATTTTCGCTGACTTTCATTAAAATGTCGAGTCACTTCTAATGATAATCCCTTTATTGTTATAAATAAAAGAGTTTTTAATAGCAAAAATGCCCTAAAATTCGCTCAGGGTATTTCAAACGAATCTTGGTCTAGTATGGGAATAAATTCTTTTCTCAAAAATATCAATGAAGTGTTTCGTAATAGCTACAGGAAGAGAGAGTGTAAAATTAACCTAACGAATAAATCCCAACTAAAGTGGATCACTAAAGGAATACGCACATCTAGCAAAATGAAACGTTTTTTATGTGCACGTAATGGTAATGACCTTGAGCCCAGTATTCTAAAATATAAGATCATGTATGTAAGGCTATATAGAAAAATTGTTTCCAAAGCTAAAAAGCAAGCAATAATGACACAGATAAATAGATCTAAAAACATAAGTAAAGAAATTTGGAAAGTGGTAAATAAATGCACTAATAGGGAGAAAGTCTTTCAACCGGAACTAAAACTCAAGGTCGATGAAAGAATTATAAGGGACCCGGAGGAGATTTGTAACATATTAGTCGAACAATTTAACTATACAAGTGCTTCAACTGTTAAGGACGGAGACGTTGCTGCGGCTTTTCTAAAAAAGTATACACAAGAGGTAAGTAGTACAATGTGCATTTCTCCTACTACTCCAAATGAGGTATTTAATCTTGTTAAGAGCATGGAGCGCAAACAGTCTTGTGGAAATGACGAAATTCCGATTTGTCTGATCAAGGACCATATTACAATACTGGCTAAACCTCTATCCGAATTCTTTAACAAATGTATAGACGAAGCTATTTTCCCGGAACAATTAAAAATTGCTAAAGTAATACCAATCTATAAGAAGGGCAGTAGGACAGATCCTTAGAATTATAGACCTATCTCTCTATTACCAGTACTGTCTAAAATATTTGAAAAGATCCTTAAAAAACGACTCTTAGTTCACTTGCAAATAAATAATGTATTAAACAAGAGACAGTTTGGGTATCAAAAGGGTGTTGGCACTTCTGACGCCATATATACTTTACTGGATGACGTAATAACTAAGATTAATAAAAAAATGAGAGTTGCAGGGATTTTCCTGGATTTGAGCTCTGCTTTTGACACCATTGACCATGAGTTGCTTCTTACTAAAATGAGTCATTACGGAGTAAGAGGTAAAAGTCTCCAGCTTTTTTCATCCTATTTAAAAAACAGGAAGATGTTTGTTGAGATAGGCAAGACACAGAAAACTCACAATAAAAGCATTAAATCTAAAATGGTTAGCATATCAACGGGCGTTCCACAGGGATCTATTTTAGGACCTATTTTATTTTTATTATTCATAAACGACTTAATCAATTATTTAAATATTATTTTACCGGACATTGGAATTTTGTTTTTCGCGGATGACACAAATGCAATAGTGGCTGCTAATGACATGGTGGAATTACATTACATTGGAAGCGTTTCATAAGTGGTTCACAGCAAATAAATTATTAATTAATAGTAACAAAACTCAAGTAATGCTATTTAAAACAACATCACGGAACAACGATATTTTAAACGTAAGCTTGAATGAAGACGAAATTGAAGTCGCTAAAGAAGTAAAATTTTTAGGTATTCATATAGACCAACTCTTAAATTGGAAATCAGAGTTGAAGGCAATTGATGCATCAGTATCTTCTGCGTGTTATGCTCTGAGAGCCCTGAGGAATGAAATTAGTATAGAACAGCTGAAAATGGTATATTTTGCATTAGTGGAGCCCAGAATTAGATATAGTATACTTCTTTGGGGAAACAGCTATGATTATAACTGCAAAAGGGCTTTCATACTACAAAAACGCGCTATTCGTACTATGATCCGCATCTCTCAAAGAGAAAGTTGCCGTCAACATTTTGTAAACTTAGGCATACTTACAGTACCTGGTATATATGTGCATGTACTTCTAGTTAATATGGCTAAAAACATGCATGAATACGACACAGGAGAAGAGCGGCTGATAAGAGAAGCCACCCGTAGACTGGATTTAAAAAATAATATGACCAATCATAACCTCAAAATTGTTCAGCATAGTCCACGTTACCAATCTGTTAAATTATTTAATAAGTTGCCTTTACATATAAAAAGTTTAGTTTATAATGGCTCTTTCAAATTAAAATTAAAAAATTTCCTATTGAGTAAGTGTCTATATGCCGTAGAAGATTTATAATATTGACATGTCTGTATTGTTTGCCGTTTTTATTTTTTGACATGCTGATTGTATTGTATTTTATTGTTATTAGTTTTTTTTTTTTAATTTTTTTATTATAGATCTTTGACATCGTAATGGTAATTTTTATAGGTAAAAAGACATGTATTTTGTGTTATTTATTTTTAATTCTATGACGTGTAATTTATTATTTTGTTATTAATTTATTATTTCATGACATCTTAAATGTAATTTGTATTTATTGTCATTTTATGTGTTTTAATTATTTTAAATTCTATGACGTAATTAATTATTTTGAATCTATTTTATTATTAATGAATTTATAATTATAATTTATTTTTATTTTGCATCTGTACTTATGATTATTATTATTATTTAAAATGTGTAATTTCAGATACAAATAATTGTTCATGAATAAATGACTATGACTATGACTATAATAAAAGCCGCACAGGTCGATCAACCAGGTTAAGCTACGCTTGCCGCGGTTGTTCCGTGGATGGGTGACTATCTTTACATACCAAGGCCACTCCGTGCCTCGTCGTTGGTCCCGGCTGTCATTTGAAGATCTTTGAAAGTTTTTACGGGTCGTCAGAAGCCCGAAAGTCTGACAACCAGTCTTACCAAGGGGTTTCGTGTTAGTCAGTTACTGGGTTGCGGAGGTAGCAGATAGGTAGTCACTCCATGTAAAATACTGGTATTAAGCTGCATCTGGGTAGATTGGAAGACGACCGCAACGTAGTTGAGAAAAGGCGGCCAGATGATGATTAACGTGAGCACATAGGAATTCTATTTCCATATTTCTAAAATAACTGCATTTAAAACTGTGGGCACAAATAGCACAGAACTGGTGCCCTCTGACCAACCTCTGACAGAACGACGGGGTCGAGGCAGCCCACGTAGGAGATGGGGACGAATTGGATAGGTTCCATCCAAACTGGAACGAGGACACGCGAGCTCGTGAAAGATGGAAGGAGTGGAGGGACGATTTTGCCGAGGAGTGAGTCAGAAAAAAATAGAAAATAATATTAGTTTAAAAAACTAAAAAACACGCTTTAATAGAAAACTAAACTAAAAAAGTAGAAAATTATTTTAAATAAGTTTGAAATAATAATAGTGACAAGAAATTTATTTTATCGTAAAAAAGCGTGGGGTGCTTTTTAAGATATTTTCATAATGATTCTACTGTTATCAATATCTGTCAATGCGTTTCGACGTGGTCGAAAATCAAGTTCAAAATTTCCGTTACATACATACTAACATACGGATGAAGCTAATAAAAGCGTGTTAAAAAAACGGAGTTTTCTCTAAACTAGCGCACTTTGTCGCCTTTCTCAAAGCCCAACACTCTTTCGTAACGAATTGTTTTAACCTGAATGCCTCATGAGACCGGCTTATGTTCTTGTAGTAATGAATTTAATTATAGTTCAGGAAATAGATGCAAATCTCCTGCACAGCCTGTAGCACAATATTTCACTTCAGTTGTTAATGTTTTAAATACCTTTGCGAGACGCAAAGGTAATCCGGAGTTATTGTTAGTACTGGTTAAAGAAACAAAGTTGTGTTGAATACTTTCTTAACTGAAGAAGGTACAGCTAGGTACAGAACGGCTTTGTGTGAATACCAAGATATTATGCAATGTTTTGCAGTTTTGAAAGATTACTTTTTGCCGTTCTTGAGTTTTTTTGGATTCAATGGGGTTTTTTTTGTTGTACGTCGTTTTAGACGTTTATTTTTTTGACGTTCACACGTCTCTTATAGTTGTCACGAAATAATAGGCCCGTTTTGACGTTTAACTTGAATCCATTTATCGTGAGCATCAAGTACCGAGTCGTATCGAGTATCGACTAGTTGCGTCGCGATTGACTAGTGAAGTAACCATACGACTCGATACTCACGATAAATCGATTCAAGTTAAACGTCAAAACGGGCCTATTATTTTGTGACAACCATAGGTTAACGTTCTTAAATAAACCCTAATTAATATATTTGGTTACAATTACTTTTAGGCTAGGTTGTTAATTAATACTCTTTTTATGATTTCACTAACTTTGATGCTTTATACTCTTGACAAGTTATAATTATGATTTTTACAGTGTCCTAAATAAACATTGGTCGGTAGATTGTTTAAAGGCATGAGGAACAGTGGCCGTGTGCTGTGCCAAGGTTGCTGATGAGGCTGTGGGTGATGACCAGGAAGATGCGTCCGCTGCATGCTGGTGGTCACGATACCCGTTGAAACCGTGGGTGCTGGCTGGCTGTGTGACTCGCCGCTCGAAACCTTGAGGAAGTGATTATGATGATGACGTCATGCTGAAGTAGTTGCGCGAAGGCTGAGCTGACTTTCATACTTGGGGTCACCAGTTTAAGAGGCATGAGGAACAGTGTGTAAAGTTCACTCATCCCCCATAGAAAAGGGAGGATCCTCCGGACGGGTGTTGTGTCTGGTGGGCAACTGCCCGACAGTCGATGTCAGGATGTTGTATATATGCTAGTTGCGCGGTAAACTCTGGTTGCGCGAGGCAGGACTTTGCGTGACGTCAGTGTGACGCGTAGTTTGCATGGGCGCGCGGGCGATGTTGATGCCGCTACAATTGCATCCTTTGTTTTGGAAGACTTGAGAGGATTTTCAGTGGTAACAAGTACTCATCAAAAAACATGTTACCAAAACAAGAACGTAAATAGGAGATGCTCAAGATGCACTTGTCAGATCAATAGCTTGGATGATAAGAGTGCACATCATTGTTTCATCTCGTCGAAGACTATGTGTACCATCGGCATCCATCATAACCACTAAACAAAACCAAAGCCAGGTCATCGAACCACAAGTGTCATTAATGATGAGTTCTCGCGGCCAACTAAAGCGGGGCGTTGGGCGAACCGTCACGCCTTTTAGTTGAGCCAAACACGCTCCACAAACATGTTGGACAAATGTTTGACCAACGGCCGGTACAAATTTCTATGTCGGAACTAATGCCCTGTTGACGTTGTGGGAAAATCTTTGATGGATCGTACGTGCGGTGTTATCAGGTCAGTCCGTTGGTGATGGGATTAAGGTGCTGGTATAGACATAACACTAGAGGGTTATGGTAACAGAACATACGTATGTACTATGGAAAACAGGGTGAGTTTGTCGGCTGCACATTACACGGATTGTAGAATACGTGATGTACGCTGTAACTCTGGGATGGGACTGGGAATATCGATGAAGACTATCACTAAAGAGGGATTGCTTTGAAGCAATGAAGAAAGAAGACACATGCATGCAAATCGGATTGGCGTTCATACCGACTTGACAAAAGTTATACTGCACGAAAACTGAGTCTGTAGCAGGCAAAATACAATTTGCTACGAAGAAAATGAGCCATTTTTAACCGACTTCCAAAGTTGGCTGTGTTTTTTTTTATGTTTGTTTACCGTTATCTCCGTCAATTGTAGACCAATTTTGATTTTTTTTTTTTGAAAGAGTATGCTCCCGAGGTGGTCCCATTGCCAAATCAGAATCTGATGAGGGGATCTCAGGGAAATCGAGGGAAACCCTCGAATTTTATAGGCAAACCTATAACGATTTGGGTATTTTTTATAGTAACTCGTGCATTTGCTCCCGAAAATCACCATTTGGTGAAGTGGAACTGATGATGGAGACCACAGATGGCCACCGGAACAACATAATAATAAGTATTTAATGGATTGCGATTCGATTACGTACTTTAATATGGTTGCTAAGCAATTTATGCTCGTCACAATGCATATGGTGAATGGTAGTTGTCCTAGTTCTTACCAAGAGAACTCCTCAACAATTAACGTCCCAGCTTCTAGAAAAGCAATATTTTGTACAAGGTGATGACCAGTTGACTTTAGGCTATTGTAACTTAGATAAATTAAAAACTGACCCGCTAAAAAGTGAAAAATAAAAAACTTTTTCTAAATAAAAAATAACCGACTTCCAAAAAAACACTACAAAGTGAAAAATAACTTTAATTTCGGAAGTCGGTGGCAAAAAACTAAAATACAGATCCAAAGACACAGACTTACTTTTCACTTTGTAGTGTTTTTTTGGAAGTCGGTTATTTTTTATTTAGAACTATCCTAAAACTGTTGTCAGAATTATTAGAAAAGTAGATACTCATAAAAGGTCATTCACATGACAAGCTCGTGAACCGTCAAGCTCGTTCTAACATCTTATCAATAGACGGTCATTGAGACAGGCGCCACACAACAAACCATTTCATTATAATCTTAATGGCATAATGGGAACTCAATACATTGCAATTAATTTTCACTAACACGAAACCCTTTTAATGACCTACCATTGGAATACCAACTCTACTTTTATAAAGACAGAGTTGTGTTTAGCTTAAGATGTGGAGATTTAAAGATGGGTTTTTGAGCAGCCAAAGTAAATACACTACCGTGATACTTAATGCTTTGTCAATAGTGGATGTTTATACTGAGCTACTGCTCTTAATGTGCGCTACCTTAACAAAACGGATTTGTTTTTTGATGCTATTGGCTTTGTGGACAAGAGTTCAGTTGGGAGATCTATAAGTACTTCTTGAATGCTGAGTATAAATGATAAATGATTTATTTTCTGTAAGTAGGTTTCTACAAACACTTTTACACGTCAAACATATTTAAAAAAAAAACTAGATGAGGTCGGCGTTTCGTAACTCGACTACTCTGAGAAGAAAGGCCGAAACAATCTCTTTGATGATGATCTTTTGATGAAAGAATCACACAGATTGAGGGGACCTGTCCAGTCAGTGCACGCATTTGTCAGTAGTCGTGCAGCTCTACTCAGAACTTGAGGAACTCAACGATTCAACGAAGAATACCAAAAAAAGGACATTTGGGTAGGCCGCATAAATTACTCAAACTGCCAGACATTGATGAAAACTAACTGAGTAAAAACAAAAATAAACAATAACCCACATAGTCTTCACATTTACAATACTTAATTAAAACAATATAATACTTAACAAAGTAAATATTCATGTCATTGTATATATAAAGTTCATCAATGTCAATGTGTATATAATAAATATTGAGATGAATAATATAATTATGTATTAGTGGTTTAATTTGGGTTATACATATATCGTCATATTTCCTAGATTATAAGATGATGGTGGCGATGATGGTGTGTGTATTTTGGTATCTAAGTCTTTAGATTTATCACTTTTTCTTCTCCAATATTGCTAAGATAGAACTGATTCTAAAATGATGTAACATACCCAAGGATTGCTATAAGAAAGAAAGAAAAATCATTTTATTTTACAAAAACATAATATGCACACATACACTTAAATATACATACATACATGCTATACATATTCCCCATTAAAATGAAGAAATAAAATGATAATCTAACAAGTGAAGGACCCGTCGTGATTGTAAATAGAATGTGTCGTTCTATTCACGACACATTCGCTGATGAGCTATCAACATCACTCTATGTTTTTAACCAAAAGCAATGAAACACGTCCAGAAATTATAAGCGTGACTCTATTCAACAAATCATTATTCTCAAATCGATACAAATGAAATCAATACATCACTTAACCGATATCAAATGAAAATCGATAACTTTCGCCGAGGGCGCGCTGTGATAGAAGCGAACAAATATCGGCCGTGCCCAAATATAATGCAATAAATTTAATTTATAATGTTTATACGGAGTTATCTCGAGCTACGATCGTGGAGACGCCCGACTTCGGCCGATCGTCCGCCTCGGTACAGAGTAGTATGTGGATGCAGAGACTGCGATTATCAGAAACGTGGCTTTTGTATTAAATAAGTCACTCGTTAGTATTTAATATGTTGGTAACATAAATAGTCTTATTTATTTATTTAGGATCTCCAACAAAGGATACACATATACAATATAAATCACAATAACAATAAAGTACGTGTGCTCCTTCAATAACAGGAGACCACAGCATGCACATATAACTTGGTTTATACAGGATAGTTAGTTTAGTCTTCTGATTATTAAGTTCAAAAGTAGAATTTACTTAATTTCATGTGCTTTAACTTAAAGTGATTGAGAATTTTAATGTTATTGTTCTCCTTACGCTCATAATAATATGTTTGTTTCCTATTACGTAAACCCGTGCAAAAATATGTATACCATATTTGTAAACAATTTTGACTAGCTGCTCTTTCGAACTTTAAATCCCAAGCTTATTTAAATATGGGTAAAATTTTTAGACGCTTGATAAATTAACTAATGACAATAATAATAAAGAGTATTCTATTCTAGAAACCATAAATCTCAGATCCCTATGAACTTTACGTACTTAAATCATCTCTTTAGTATCAAACCCATTCATCATCTACGCAACACTACTCTGTGCAAACTATAAAAGAAATAAAATCGTTACGTGTTACATATGACCTGGGCAGACCGAGTCAGGTTGTACAAATATATCTTTAATCGTACTTAAAGAAATTCATAATTAAATAAACTAATTTATGAACAGCCCAGCCTCTTGGGCGACTGCCCAACTAATGCATATTTTTTGATAATTATTGCATCGTATTAAATTACAAGACATCGATATATTAATATTGTTTGTGGGATTCATTTTGTCGGTTTGTGTGTTTTAGATTTTGTTGGCTTTTCATTCAATGTAGAGGTCAGTGATTTAGCTGATCGATTTTTAGTTGCAGAATTTTTACTAGTTTTGTAGATCATCATTATCATCATCATTTCAGCCGAGAGACGTCCACTGCTGGACATAGGCCTCCCCATTTAGGGGGGGGGATTTCCATAATCGCCACGCTTGGCAGGCGGGTTGGCGATCGCAGCATGATGTGAAAATGCATAGAGAACGCTGCTGCCCATTCTCTAGTACTTAGTTAAGTTTGGTAGATAGTTTTAGGTAAAGCAATGGTCGGAAATAAATCTTTATTTTCCATCTCAACTTATTTGTACTCACTGGAAAATAAGCATAGAACATAAGCACGAAGACACTACTTTCCACCTCACTGCTTCCCTGCGATCAGAAGCTCCTTGTTGTTCTCCCCATTGCTGCCACTGTGGCGAAGCTGTCAACAGCCTCAGACACCACTGCCTGGCTTGCAGCCGAAGTGCGGGTTGCTTAGCGCGGCATGCGAACATTAATGACATCATCCGGCGAGCTCTTGTTCCAACTGTATTAGAACCTAATGGCTTGGCACGCGACGATGCGATGGCAAGAGACCACAGACGGCATGCCTTTATTTCCATGGAAGATGGGTAGCCGCAACGATGTAGAACGCAACGTGTACCTCGATACTCTTGCGCCATCCCACCTTCCTGGCTCGGCGTGCTGTGCTGCTGCGGCTGCGGAAAACCTGAACTGGCGAAATATTTTCGAGCCATTTGGGGTTGAAACCTTCGGGCCGTGGTGGGGACCGAGTGCAGATGGTCAGTTCAACGAAATCTCCAAATGGCTGGTTAAAACTTCCCGTGACCCAAGGGCTGGCTTTTACCTTGGTCAGAGGCTAATCATTGCCATACGATGTCAGTCTCTTGGGTACATTACCAGTCGACAGCGATGCGGAGGAATTTTCAACACTATATTTTAGTTTGTTAATAACTGTTTTAGTTAGGTTATGATATATAACTAGACTATGAATGATAGGCTGAAAAATGAGGTGATAAGGCAACGGAGCAGTTTAAAAGATGTAGTGACAGAGATTGAAGAGTGTATGCTTACATGGTTTGGTTTTTTTTTTTTTTTTTTAACTTTAATTGACACGGTTAAACCAATTACGTTAATTAAAGTCACATACACATATAAACGAAAATATAAATTTTTAAAATTCTGTTAAAAACATAAAAAACATTATAACTTAAAAAAAAAACAAAAAGTACTTAATTAAAAACAAAAAAAAAAAAAGCAATACTTTCATGAATCCCTCTCACAGTATCAGGCATGCCAATAAAATCTTCGTCCATTCAAACAGATCGTTTGTTGGGTTAGAATCCAAGAGATCATTAAGTGCGACCAGAGTGCGCGGTACTGGGGCAAACAGCCTGTGGTTTCTGCCGCGGCAGTAATTGTCTGGGACAAAGAAACGAGCCAGCACAGCATGCAGGTCAGGTGCGTCAATAGTGCCACGGAGCGTCTTGCAGGCTATCTTGAGCTGATTTCGTGCTCGCCTTACCTCTAATGAGTTATATCCCAGGTATCCCAATAGAAATTTAGTCGGATAGAGGTAAGGGTAATAACCGTGCTTACGCTTATATAAAAACCTCAGAAACGCTTTTTGTACCTTTTCCAATAAAATCGCGTAGGTACTTTCGTGTGAATGCCACACGCAGGAGCTGGATTCCAATTTACTACGTACAAGTGCATTTTATGGCATGTGTGGTGCGAAAATCGCGGCAATTACGTAAGACAAATAATATTAATAATAATATTTTTATTCAGTATTACAATTGGTAAAATCTTAACATAAAATCTAATAATTACAAAGGTATAAAAGGTTACATGTCTGTACTAGGATAAACCTGTATCACAGGCAGCATGAGCAATTGCATGGGTAATTGTAGGATGATTCAATAAAATTCTTAACAATATTTAACATTACAAGTCTTGAAATAATGACAATATTAAATTAATTCAATATTTTATTTCATTTTTCAGAATTAATTTTCCATTATTTAACTACTTTATAAATAAAGTAGATATATAATGGAAAATGAATTCATGTTTTCATTAGTTTCATCCTAGTTATATATGGGCTTATGAAACTTTAATTGTGTTATCAATTGACAAGTTTCATGTCGAAAAAAAAAATTAGAACCATTTGCAACTAAACCCAGAATTACTAGCTAGTCTCGGATTTATTCGCAATAATCTGCAAAGACAAGTCGCGGAAGCTCTAGCCTTGGTTATGAAATTATATTATTTATTAATTTTTCATACATATGGCCAGTTTCGTATCACGATGTAGCACGGAGCTCAAATGTCGCTCGTACTTATATGACATATCGAAGAAGAAAACGGTGTTAAGTCGGCTTTTTATTATTTATTTGTTTCTTGTACCCTTTAGATAATAAATTTGCGTACCTGTTGATTTTTATTGACTGTGACAATGTTGAAACGGATCTTTGTAGCTGGGAAGTTTTCCTTTTATATTTGTAAGGAGTTTTTTCATAGAGTTGTATGGGGTTTTTGTAACTACCGCTTGAGTCACGTATATACTAAGGAGTACTAAGGTACTAAGGAGGGAATGGATCTCTATGTCTAAGAAACAAAAAAATCACCTCGAATACTTTTTAAACCAGTTTTTATTGAAAATGAAACGCTTTCCAAACTAGATCTGCCTACATTAAATTGCTTAAAAAAAAAAACATGACATTAAGGCGCTGACAAGAGGCAAAAGATCTAAGTAGGCTTGTCTCCTCTTAATACGTTTAAATGTATTATTATGCTAACTAAGACAATAAACTATTTTGAATTTGTGTTTTTGTATTTGTCTTAAAAAAAATATTGCCAAATCTATATAGTTTGTGATAGCGGAAAAAATATATGTTATTCTTGAACATAATTCTCAGAACTTGGTTGTTCCAAAACACGTTTAGAAAAAAAATGTCGATACAAATTAACGGTAAACTAACCTTGAGTTCCAATCCAAAATATTTGTATTAAATATCAACGTACGATTGGTATTTAATTAAAAACAAGAACATCCTATTTGAATGCAAAACTTGGTTGTTTTTTATTTTCGATTACTCAAAAAAAAATTGAGTAAATAGATAATTGCTGCATATTGCAATAAATTACAAGCTTTGTGTCATCGCGCTTCTCTTTCTCTTGTATGCAGTCTGACAGTGACCGCACTTTAGCTTTTGTCAGCGTCTTAAGCTCACGTTTAGATTAAGAATGACGTCTCGTTCACCATCAAGAGATATTTGTAAATCCGTTCCGAGTGATCAACATTTCATTGTTTACGAACAGGTGTGATTTTCAAACCAAACTCAACTCGAACTCAAACTCAAAGCATTTATTTAAATTAAACCATTTACAGGTAGTTTTGAATAAAAATATGTAGCTAGTTGCCCATTCACCAGCGTAGTAGGTACCTACATATGGAGAAAAAAAAAAAATTATAATTTTAATATTAAATTATAATGTTACAAATATATTGTTACATTACATCTTTAATGTTGAATTTATAACTAACGTGAGGACGATAAAAAAAAAACGCGTCCGTAGTACAGCAATAATAGAAAACAAATTAAAACTAAAATAATTAAAATAAGTCGTGGCAGCTAAGAGATGACTAGTGCCAACTAACAGCGCCTATTCACGCACATGACGCATGGATCAGCACCATTTAGCTCAGCCATTTTGAAGGAACCTAAATGATCCAACACACGCGCCACCATCAGCGTGACATCTGAGTGAGCATGACATACTCTCAGCCACCAGGGCACATTCAAGTCAATGAAAGACATATTACCCGGTAAATAGTAGCTATGTTGTACATAGTAGTACTCACACCTTTGCTATGCAATTATATAATACAAAGGAGATTGAGTTTATAAAAAATGCAATGATAGTCTTATAATCTTCCAATAAACCTTCTCTTGACCTTGAAATCTTCCCTAGTTCAGAACAAAAAAAAAAGACAACGAAGGTACACTTTATTATGAAAAATGTCTCAACCAATAAAATGGAATGCAAGATTGCATTTTTTCCAAGATATAAAGGTCAAGATAGTGATATGAAAATAAATTTAATTAACCCTAAAACGTCAAAAACGAAAGGTTCCACGAAACACGCGGACACCCGAATCGAGCAGCACCATCGATTATAAAATCGGATAAATTGAAACAATCGTTTATCGCGACGAATATAATGTTACATCCGTTCGAATGGATTCTCTCGATTGTAATCGATTCCCGAGCGTTGTCGTGTTATTATTATTGATATTCGTGTTAACACGATCTAAAATAATCGATATCTCGGCGAACCGATCTTCAGTGACGTGTGGCTCGGAACGGGAACTTTTTTTATGAATTGATTTTGGCTTTATCTTTTGTTATTATGATGATTTGTGTTATTATCCGATATACCTTTTTGTTTTATGATTCCATGCTGGTCTATGAGGGATCGGTCAGCTATTTATTTTAAATAGGTAGAAAAGGTTTTCATTATACTCAACCCATAATGTTGTGGGTAGCTAGGATAGGTAGCATAGGTAAGCTGGGTTTAAACCATCATTGTTATTCCAATCCACTCACAATCGCTTTAATTTTGTCGAGTTATTTACTATAGTTGTTTACGGCTAAACTTACTTAATTATTAAGAAGTCAACCTTACTTACATTGCAATCAAAACTATGCAAAGAGTTTCTTCATATTAGTCAAGCAAGGCTTAACTCATCTCAACTTACCATTTTAATTAGGCCTTTATGTTTATTGTTTCTGCATGTGATAATTTTATTAATACGTCATGTTCAACACAATGTTAATTGTAAATGAATAAATAAATGAACGAATGAATGAGTATGTATATGACGTAAAAAAAAAACGGCCAAGTGCGTGTCGGACCAAGGATCATGAAGGGTTCCAAATGAGTTCCGTAGTTAGGATTAATTTATCCCAAAAATAAACTTGAAATTGTAGTTGAAAAACATGTTCACCCATACATCGACATACGCCACGGCCAATTTTCCGATTTTCCAAATATGTCAATCAATTTCAACTTGATACCTCTAGCACGTTCCCGAGAAAAGGGTCTTGACAGACTGACAGACGGGCAGACAGACAGACAGACGGACAACGAAGTGAAAGATCACTTCGTTGTAAAAACGGAACCCTTATAGGGTTAAGGTTAGGTATAAGGGTTCCGTTTTTTGGATTCGAGGTACGGAATCCTAAAAATATAAAGTCATTGCCAAGTATGAAGTAACAATTACTTGACATTGTATCTATAAATATGTCCACACCATGTATTTCCAATAACAAGCTAAAGCTTTTAAGGTTTTGAAGTATCTTGATTCACACGTATGGCTTCTATACAACACCATAGAACCAATCCCGTTCAATACGAACACATGACCATTTTGGATTTATTTCACGGTAAATTTGATGTTTCTACTTTCAAAAGTCCTTTACAAGTCAAGTAAAATGGACCCCACACTTTCAGATTCCACAAAACAGACGGTATTATTGTCTAGTAGGGGAACCCGTTAGCTTTAAGACCTAGCCATTACTAAAGCATCGTATTGTCTTCCCTAGGAAACAATAATTTTCGAAATATAGTAACGTATCAAATACCTTTTCGAGTAACATCATTTAAAATGGAATTGACTTTACGATCCATCCTAGAACCTTTATGCCTCTGCCCACCCGGCGCGGTTTGTTTCCAGTTGATCTATAATAGGATTTATGTCTGTAAAACAATTTTTAAGAAGACTGTATTTCTTAGACTTTTTGGACCACATTGGGAACAGAGGTGTCGACTTCACAAGATTCAATTAAATTGTGCATTGTTCTAATGGTCAAGCGAACTATCCAAGCTTCAAATCTCATTGGTGATGATTTCTAGGTAAATAATCTTTAACATAAGAAAGTGGTTACAAATTTTGTGAAGTCCCTGACACTTGTGCTAAGTGGTTAACCTGTGTTACAAGAGCCAGTGCCCTCTCCCGGAGGAAATACTATTGAATACTTATGCAATAAGATTAACAAATAAGAAATAAAAAAGACTACAAGTAATACAAATTAAAATTTAAAAAATAAACATGGTTAGAAAAAGCCTGTAATGGTGATTGTGTGTGGGTGTGTAATGTATGATATAATAACAAATGCTCTAATTTCACTTGAAATAACGTTCATATAATATAATTTTCATATGCTATAAAATCATATAACCTAATTTCATATGACCTAATGTTTTATATGATATAATTTTCATTTAATATAAAACATTTAGTATAACGTTCGTTTTATATAATTTTCAATATGTATAATATTCTTTTTATATAACATTCATTTGACCTAATGTTCTTTTGACCTAATTTTCATGTTTAATGGTCACAGTTCTAACCTAACTAGAACTCTAATTAGTCTAATATAATAAAACATGCAAGCAAGCATGCAGCATGCAAGCAAGCATGTAGCAAGCAAGCATGCAGCAAGCAAGCATGCAGCAAGCCTGCAACATGCAGCAGGCATGTTTTCTGTCACGGCTCCGGTGCTGCAGGGCTACAGCGGTCCCATGCAAGCTTATCGTCACAGATGTGTTTCACGCTCACCACCGTGGCTTCGGCTTGCTGGCCGGCACAGCCGGCCAGCCTCAGCCGCGGCGGCAAGCGTTGAAACCACCTGCTCCTCAGCTCGCGGGCCGCCTCGCCCCTACGCACCTACGCGATTTTAAATAACACTCTAGGGGTAGGGCAGACAAGACTACGTGGAGTCGGTTTTGCAGCGGTTCGTTTCTGTCTCGCCGCTCCCGCAGCACGCTCCATCAAATTAATCGCAATATTATATATTTTAAACGATAGGCCTAATGATTTTCGATTACATAAAGGTTATATCAAACAACGTGATGCTGTTGTAGCGGTATGCTTATGCGATGCATTTTTGGTAGCACCATACTAGCAGGCGTTTAAAATCGTATCAGATTTTCAAAATTATATTAAAAGTTATTAGAGATTATGAATATTATAGTAAATGAATAATATACTACATGAATATTATGTCAAATGTGCATTATAGGAAATGTTTATTATATCATAAGAAATTAGATAAAATGAAATTATATCAACAATTCATTATCTCAACTGATCGTTATATTAAACAAAAGTATATTAACTGAAATTAGGTCAAGTGAACGTTAGATTTTTTGTTATTATATCAACCGTTACACACCCGATTGTGTGTATGGGAATAGTGTGTGTGTGTGTTTGTGTGTGGGGGTTAATTTGTGTGTGTATGTGTGTGTGTAAATTGAATTGAGTGTTCAGGAATGGATGATTGGGATCGCGAATAAGTGGTGAAGTTGTGAAGTTGAGTGCCTCTCATACGGTAGAATTGTAGTTACGAAAGAGTTATAAGTATTTTCTGTGTGTCGTCGTAATTTAGGGACAGTAGCCATGGCTTAAGACTCTGCTTGACGTTATGGAGGGTAAAGCAGGTACGTATATCCGGACACCCTTAGACAGTCAGCACTCAATTTTAACCTTTAAAATGAAATTTTTTGGAAATGAATTGGAGATCAATTGGAAATAACCCACTCAAAGACGTTTAAGTTGAATATAACATGGTCGATAAAAACGATAATTATTGAATGTACGCCATATTTAGTTATTGCAAACATGATAGCCCTAATAAAATTATTAATCATTATTTAACTGTAAACTATCTGTAAGTGTTAATTGTTCGTCATTTGCGTTTACAGGTTAAATGCCTTTTTCGAGGCTACTAAGGACTAGCGCAGACATAACAGCAAAATAATACAGTCTTTCATTAAAATTGATAGTGACCAAAATCACTACTAAAATGGAGTTCAAAATAGCATGCAAGGGATGAATTCCTGTAGCGTGTGATCGAGCATGCCCGAGTATGCTCGAGCATTTTGCTGCTGTGTCTGCACTGACCATAATGTGTATAGCTTTTAAAGATTTGCAGGGATTTCCACAAAGAGTTTCATATTTTCCTAGCTAGGTATTTGATGTGTTTGCTTGCGGTCAAATGTCAAAGGTTAAGACCATATAAATCGTAGGTAATGTTAACGTTTTATCTGGAATTTTCTATGGGCTCTTGATTGCTGTAAGGGGGTTAATGAGGCATTTTAGTATGTTTATAACATTTCAGAATTATGAGGGTCTTTTTAAGACAATATTAATCTAGCCTGCTAGGTACTAATAATTTATAATATTGCTTTGGAACTGCAATTTCAATACATTACGGCAAAAGTGTTCGAACACTTTATTTTATTGGTTTACTAGCGACCTGCCACAGCTACGTTACGTATAGTATAATTACGTCTTAAAAACTGTAATCTAATACAAAAAAATACATTAATAAAAAACAAAAAAGAAATACAAAAAAACACCGAACTATGAACCTTCTGGAACAAAGTTTTTAATGATGGTAAAAATCACCTCAAAAGCCCTTGCATAGTTTAGAAGAACAACGCGGTTACACATACAGACACGAAAAGCGATTTCAATTTATAATATTACTAGCTGTTGCCCGCGATTTTGTCTGCGATCTTGGATGACAAGTGGCCTACATCCTTCTACAGATCATGGTCTACCTATGTGCCAAATTTCATCCAAATCCGTTCAGCCGTTTTAGCGTGAAAGCGTAACAAACAAACTCACTTTCGCATTTATAATATTAGTTAGGAAGTTAGATTATGGCACTTATAGATTATCTACAAACTGGTACTTCCTAATAAATATTTAATTCATTCATTTACAGACAGACAACGCACATCCTAAACCCGCTGCGGGGTTCAAAAGAGTTCTCAATGTAGAAGGACCAAATGGAAGGATTTTTAAAATTAATTAAATTTTTTAACACTGTAATTTGAAAACATTGTAAAACCCAATTTTTTTTTAAAGAGTAACCGTGGAGTTTCTTTCCGGCTCTTCCCCATAGGAAACGACCAATTGGAATCGTGCACCTAGCTTCAGACGTTTCAAAAGTGCCCATGTAGGCCTTATGTGAAATAAAAATATTTTTGATTGATTTTGATTTCGATTGATTTATTATAGGGGTCAAATGAATGTTTGTATGTTAGTCCGTAATTTTTTCCGAAGGGAAATCACGGTTTGTAAATATAGAAATATGGATGAATATTAAACTACTTCTCATATATACATGGTCATACTAAATTCGCTAGCGAAACTGCAGACGTGATGGGTGTCGATATACACGAATAAATTAAAAATATTTGATGAGTTTTGAGGTGAAAACTTCTTTAGGCGCGTTGAGCGCTTTTTGGGTGAACAAAAATCATGGAACTCGCCTCATCGTCACCGAACGCTTTCCATGAGCTACGATACAATTCAAAAGTTACTTAAATTCACTTCTATCGGCAGTCCCCAAAGACTGCCCCGCATGTTTTTTTTGGGGTCAACGACCGCTTGTATTGTTGTTACTGGAAGTATGAGTTTAGAAAATCTGTTTTTTATTTAATCGTATTTAGATATCGATACCCATAACATCTGTGAAGTTTACACAAGGAAAACAATTTTTCATTTCTCATACTCGGAAAGTAGTGTTTGTTTGATCCGAGTAACGGGTGGAAGACGCTGCTCCCCACCCTTGGGCTGGAATGGCTCATCCTCGGGCGGGAATGGCTCATAGTAATTGCTTCCCTCTCTAGAGCGGGAATGAATTAAAAAAAAAAAAAACATACAGACGACTTGAGAACCTCCTCCTTTTTGTGAAGTCGGTTAAAAATGAAACTAAATTAGAATACGAAAAAAAATTCTGAAAAATATCGATTAAAATAAAAAAATAAATGCTGTGGTTGTGCGAGTGTATAAACACAACCACAGCCAACCAACCAACAAAGACAGCCCGTGTGAATTAAAAAAAAAAGCCTATTAAGCGGGACGGCCCGCGGCGGTGACGCGGTGTGTTCCATATTTAAAAAAGACTATAATTTGGCTAACTCTGTAAGCCGTACCGACATTTAAAATCTCGGTTATATGTATAGACTAATATTTGATTAAAACATTAGTTCAAATGATTCTGAAATGTTGACCCCAGATTCGGTTAAAGACGAGGCAAATACAGTAATCGAAAATCTTTTGAAAATCGTTGCCCAATAATGACCTTCCAAAGGAAAGTTATGTAAATACATACAATGATTTTATGAAGTGGTGAGCAAACAAGAAAATAAAATATTTTAGAAAAACTACTATTTTTATTTTCCTTATATTCGAAATGAAAAGTAGAGTGTTTAACACGGTTGAAAGTCACCAATTCCTTTCGAGCTTGTGTATAACAATCTACTATTTTTAAACTGATATTTCAAATAACGACACCACCGGATTATGAAATAAATAAATTTCTTCAAAATCAAAATAAAAATATTTTTATTTCACATAAGCCTACATAGGCACTTATGAAACGTCAGAAGCTAGGTGCACGGTTCCAATTGTTCGTTTCCTATGGAGAAGAGCCGGCAAGAAACTCCACGGTCACTCTTTAAAAAAAAAATGGCTTTTACAATGTTTTCAAATTACAGTGTTAATAGGTATGAGAGGACAGCGTAGGCCCGTCAAAAGTACCAGGTACTTAGCAAAATAGAAAATGGTCTACAGATCTACAGTCTAATAAGCCTTCTTGTTTTATCATGTCTAGATTTAGATATCCATCACGTCTGCGAAGTTTCTTTAGCTAACTGAATTTGACCCTGTATATTGGAAAAGCTAATATATCTCATATTAGCGTTTCCCTTTTATTTATTGCAAAAGTACGATTAGTTCTGTCTTTGTCATACAGAAATAATACAGTATCAAATACACATCTGCAAATTACCCATCTGATGGTAACCGAGTGTTAAGAACTGAAGATAGATAACTTTCTTGTTTCATCCGTAAAGTATGTGAGGTCGATTCCCAGGCGCGGACAGCGGTGTCAAAGGTGGGTGTGCGTAAAAATGGTCGGTCGATAGCGGTGACACCTGCGCGGGCGCAGCGTGCGTGCGGTCGACGAGGATAGGGATATGTGAGGAAGAGGCAAGACTTTGTATAGAGATATTATACTGTGTAAGTATAGATTGAGATAAAAACGAAACGAACGAACGTATTTTCTTTATTTCTTTCTTTTTCTTTCAGATATGATAAAAAGTTATTTATCAAGATTTTAATTTATTATGAGACTATTTTGATTGAATCAATTGTTATTTGCTAATTTATAATAATGTATCGGTAAATAAATAGTAATATTAAATGATACATTCTAAAATAACAAATAATACTAAATGAAACAAAAATGTATAGTTAATTCCAACGTTAGATAATTAGGTATTTAATTAAACATATACCCCCTTATTACAAAACAAGATTTATATTTTGACATGGCTTAAACCATGGAGCCAGTTTTTGTAATAAGAACGTAACTGTGATTGAAATACCGTTCCTTATACAAAAATGCAAACTTAGTTCGGTACTAAGTTGTCAGTTTTGTATTTAGGAACTTTACCATAGTCGGAATAAAGTTCGAAATTCAATAATGGCTCCATGTTTTAAATCTAGGTCTGAATATAAACCTTGTTTTGTAATAAGGGGGTTAACGTCAAAAGATGCTACATGAAGGACTTAAATTGAATAACCCTATTTACCTATGTTATTTTTTTCATGTGAAAGGAATGCGATAAAAGTGTAATAACTATGTTATATTTTGGGAATAAATTCAAAAGTGTAATAACTATGTTATATTTTGGGAATAAATTCAAAAGTGTAATAACTATGTTATATTTTGGGAATAAATTCAAATTCAAATGGTTTTATTATTTATTATTAAGTATAGATTTATGCTAATTCTGTGCTTTTTATGGTATGCAGTGGGACACCAGCAGGTTTAAAATAATAATCACGTGCAATTTTCTAATTATGACATTTTACTGCAATCTTATACATGTGTCAAAGTGGACGTCAAAATGTTTAATATTTGACTTCTTTCCAACAGCTGGACCACATGGTGGGCATGTTAAGGGTGTGCCGCTTTAACTGAGCGTTTAGGAATAGAAGAGCTCCCTGTTAATATGTTTTAAGATGATAATAATCATGAATAATCATCATTATTTTAGCCGAAAGACGTCCACTGCTGACCCCCCTAAAGGGGGGGGGGGGCGGTTGCCATAATCGCCACGCTTGGTAGGCGGGTTGGCTATCGCAGTATGGTGTTAAAATGCATAGAGAACGCTGCTGCCCATTCTCTAGTAAGTCCCATAGTCGCCTTTTACGACACCCACGGGAAGAAATGGAATGGAGCTATTCTTTACGTTCGGCACCACACGGAATATAATCATGAATAATGATGACAAATTATCTTAAGAGATCAATATGTTTATATTTATGTATATTTCGTTTATTGCAGATCCCACATAAAAGTACACACAATCCTTATAGTATTAGTAAAAGGGACTTAAAAACTTTAACATTATACAAACTAACCTAGCAACAACTAAGTGGCTCAACACGTCGCACGACACCACTCAAATAATGTCACAAATCAAAAAATTTGAAAACTCGTATAGTGATCCATTCGTTTCAGAAAACTTCAAAATCTTATCTCAAATAGTGTCATACTTATGACAGATTTTTTTGACTTACGACACTATTTGACCGGAGGTGCGATGTGTTTTGTTATGTTTATCCTAGTCAGCCTAATTTGGTATTTGGATTAGCTACTAGACTTACAGACAGAACAGAAAACACGAACGGCATGGTGTTACACCATGCTTCACTTTTCAAAGTACCACTCAATATCCTTCCTGCTCCACTCCCATATTCCATCCTCCCAAAGTGTAAAGGTGAGTCGCGTTCGGTCCACGATAAATGCCGTCGGTCAGAAGCGGCGCACGCGCAATGCATCACCGCGCATAACAAATGTCGCCCTTACGCTGAACATTCGCGACACGACACGTTAGCGGGTGACTGATGATCGCGAGTTATTGTCGTGTGGGGTAACCCTAATGTTGGGTTAAGTATTCGTATGTGGATTGAAGATGGTGGTTTTTATGGCCGTGTTGTGTTGGTGTCGCAATTTGTAATTCAGGGCTTCCAAGTTTGTAAAGTTTTTTGATGATGTCTGAACCTCGTATAATAATAGGAGCCGACCTTCCTCATAACGTCTTAAGGATTGTAGAAGTTTTGAAATAGAGACATAGTTTTATTATTTATTTCGAAGATACATCTACTGGGTGCAAAAACCTGCAGTGCACCACTGAACACCTATATTAAAGTTTATGTAGATATTAACACATCTTGTTTGCGCTTTAAACACAAAGTCCCTATTAGTGGCATTGCCCCACTATATGGCTGCATATCTCAGTGTCGACGAAACATACATGGTATGCGGTCAAAAGAACTGATTGATCAACAATTTTTGATAATTTATATAAAGCATATGAGGACTGATTAAGTATATTGCATATTTTGTCAATGTGTGTAAAGGGCTTTGGATAGAGATAACGAATTGACTTGTTGCCAAGTCAAATCGTTATCTCTATCCAAAGCACTAGACTAGTTTAGTCGGAAACGCCATGTTCAATACGTAAGTTAAATATATGACTGAGTGAGAAACTGATGATGGGAGCAACTTCCTTTATTGAGGATGTTATAACGTCATGTAATCATATCCAGCACTTCTATTTTAATACTATTTTATATCGTTTTTTTTAATATTTTGTTAATGTGAGAACGTTGTAGGCTTAATAGACTATAGATTTGTAAACCTTTTTTCTATTTTTATTAAGTATCTGGTACTTTTGACGGGCCTACATTGTCCTCTCATACCTATTAACGCTGTGGTTTAAAAACATTGTAAAAGCCAATTATTTTTAAAAGAGTAACCGTGGAGTTTCTTGCCGGCTCTTCTCCATAGGAAACGACCAATTGGAACCGTGCACCTAGCTTCTGACGTTTCATAAGTGCCCATGTAGGCCTATGTGAAATAAAATATTTTGGTTTTGATTTTGAGACAAATTCATAAAAAAGAAATAGGTTAAATTGGAGTTTTACGTTAAGAATTTTACGAACGAAAGGAACAAATTCACCAAATCAATAAAAGTTATAACAATAGGTATACCCATACAAGTCTAAACATTCTGAATTATTTGAGGTCCTATTTTTCTTCTTAGAATGTCAGAAATTACAAGCAACACTATATAAGTTCTTTTCTCAAAGCTTATTTTAGTGATAGCCGTTCTTCAGGAAAAACTGTAAAAATGCATCAATCAATGTATCAGTGTTGTGACATTAGGTAGTTTATGAAACAACGCAGGCGATCATTAATTCACAAAAAACGAAAAACTTTGCAAGCAGTAGAGAATTACTACTGAAGACTGCGGAGTAGACCTCAGGACTACTGCTTATCACACGGACAACTGCACGTCACTTGCTCCCGTGTCACCAGTACTGAGTCTGTATATTTTGGCTGCTGAGATCAAAACTACAAACGTATACAAGGATTTTTTTATAAAAATAACATATTTCCCGAAGGGATAAGGCAGAGGTGTACCTATAGTACATCCACATTTCACCAGTTCTGTTTAGGTCCCATGTAATAGTGGGCGAGCCTATTGTCACCGGGCACAAACCCAGATTCGGACTGTTACTGAGAAATTTCAGATGGAAAACCCAGTAACACTTTGCCTGACCCGGGAAGCGAACCCAGGACCTCATGCTCAACTGTAGTACTTCCGACCACTAGATCAACGAGGCCGTTTTCTATAAAAACGTGGCTGTTATTTTAGTATCTGATATTTTATTTTATTTTATTCGGGACAGTAAACAGCTACAATATGTGTTGGTACATAGAAAAGATAATACAAAATTTTACAATATTGCAGCCCATTACATTGTCCGCATATTAACAAAGGAAATATGACAATAAGTGCCACTAAATAGGCAATAAATAATTACATCACATTAATAATAATAATTAATAACATCATGCAATGGTTGCTTGGCAATAGAGTAACAATTAAAACAAAAAAAAAAAATTTAGACTAGGTTACATTCCTAATAACATTATTGGTTTATAATAATTTTCATAACATTACATTTAAATTTGGATTTAGAGCATACAAAAAAATCAATTTCCAAAATTACAATTATAAGATTCAACCATTTGACGGATAAGGCAGCGCAAACCAGAATTAGTTCGACAGGTATTGTGACAGCAAATACCACCTGCACAGATACTCCGTTTATTAACAGTGCGTGGAACTAAAAAACATAGTTTGATATCTTACGACTTCCACGCGAACGAAGTCGCGGGCAGAAGAGAGTAAAGGCTTCTACATACCACCGCGACTTGTCGCGCGACGCGACACGGCACAAAGGCCCCGCGCGTCGCGGGATTAGCGGTGCCTTTGTGTCGCGTCGCGTCGCTCGACAAGTCGCCCCGGTATGTAGAAGCCTTAAGCAATATGTTCATGAGTAATGGTGCATTAACATAATAAGGTTAAGGGCGTATGTTAGTGTACTGTGACACGATGCGATTGTTCCATGAATCATACTCGATCGGTTCTCTCGTGAAAGGTAAGATCTTTGTGTAAGTGAGACAAGCATCGCCTCGATCCGGTAAACTTAATGCTGAATAGGTGGGAAGAGTAATTCATAATTTCAGCCGAAATACGTCCACTGCTGGACATATGCGTCGCCCAAAGGGGGGGGTTTGCCATAATCGCAACGCTTGGCAGGCGGGTTGGCGATCGCAGTATGGTGTTAAAATGCATAGAGAACGCTGCTGCCCATTCTCTGGTAAGTCCCTTAGTCGCCTTTTACGACAACCACGGGAAGAAATAGGAGTCATTAATTCTCTTGTTATTCTGTAATAGCTTCATAGTTCTACTCTTCATAAACGCGATGTTTGAGCGCATCCTGGTTTCGAAACATACAGTAAGTAGCAGTAAAATTGTAACCACTTCTATGGGGTTTTTAATGATAGTAATAAAAAAATAACACAATAACAAAATAGCATATAAAGAAAGAAATAAAGATTTTTTTTTTGTTCTGCACAAACAAGACACACTTTACAAAAGTAAAATAAAAATTGACAAAATACACACTCTAATACAATAATATTATATTAAACAGATATGTTGTGAGCGCGCAATTGTTAAGACTCGAAAACGTCCTAATTGGGACGTATTTGTTAGTCTGTGACGCCAATATTCGGTGGTTAGTGGCCAGAATAATGTTTGTTTACATTCACGCGCAATTGACAACACTAGCTGTCTCTTTTTTTCTTGTTGTTTTTATCAAGCCATCTCTTTTCTATCATTTTTACTTGTAGTGAAATGTAAAATTAATGAAAAGTCATGTGTGCTGCCGCTGCTGCGCGAAACATTTTTTTCGGTTGTTTTGTGAGTGTATAACATATCTGTTTAATATAATATCAATGCTCTAATACAAAGTAGCCAATTACAATCATATTTTAAGACTATGATGTAAATCTAGTTGTCTTCTCTAGTTGATTAAAGTGAAAAATTTCACTAGGTGCATAATTATAAGAACGGGAAAATTTCGGGTCTATAGCAGTCCGCCTGGGGAAATATATTGCACTGGCAAGTAGAGTAAACAAAAACCCCCATAATACAAAACAAGGTTTATCTTCAGACCTGGGTTTAAAACATGTAGCCATTATTGAATTTCGAACTTTATTCCGACTATGGTAAAGTTCCTAAACACAAAACTGACAACTTAGTACCGAACTAAGTTTTCAGTTTTGTATAAAGAACGGTATTTCAATCACTGTTACGTTCTTATTACAAAAACTGGCTCCATGGTTTAAGCCATGTCAAAATATAAATCTTGTTTTGTAATAAGGCGGTAAGGCTTCGGAGACCGTCGTCGAAGCCAAAAAACATCGAAAATGAATTTCCTAACGATGAATTTCCTCTAAAAAAATCAGATCAGATTTTTTTTAATGCTGTCCTAAAAATTACTTGAAATTACCACGTACTAAGCCTGAGGCCTGAGGCATTAAGGGAGGTTTCAAGTCCGCTATTATACCTTTTATGTTGCATAAGGCTTAATAAATAAATAAAATAGATAAGACTAGGAATAGAGAGACTAGGTACACTTACCTTTTGATTTCGTAGTCGCTGAAAATATCGCTGGTCCATTCCAAAGACTTTCTCACGTCATTATTTAGCGCAAGAAAGAACGATATCTCTTTCTGCCGTCCTCCATCATATGCCTAGCTTTATATGAACTTTGTTTAGGTCGGCTTCCAGTCTAACCAGATTCAGCTTAACTCCTTGAATGGGTTTTACGCTGGAAACCCAGTAAAAGGGTTATCCCTTCAATATGAATAACCCTTTGAATACCAGTATTTTTAACCGACTTCCAAAAAGGAGGCCTTATATTTGTTTTTTTTTGTTTTTATGTTTGTTCACCTTGTTGTCGGTTGTTCTCCGTCAATTATGGACCGATTTTGAAAATTATTTTTTTGTTTCAAGGGGTATGCTTCCAAAGTGGTCCCATTGCCACCAAATCAGAATCTGATGAGGGAATCACATGGAAATCGAGGGCAACCCTCGAATTTTATAGGCAAACCTATAGTGATTTGGGTATTTTTTAAAGTAACTCGTGCATTTGCTCCTGAAAAGCACCATTTGGTGAAGTGGAACTGTTGATGGAGACCACAGATGGCCACCGGAACAACATAATAATAAGTATTTAACGGGTTGTGATTCGATTAGGTACTTTAATATGGTTGCTAAGCAATTTATGCTCGTCACAATGCGTGAGTGAGTGGCAGTTCTCCTGGTTCTTACCAGGAGAACTCCTCAACAATTAACGTCCCAGTATCGGGAAAAGCAATATTTTGTAAAGGCTTTAGGCTATTGTAACTTAGATAATTTAAAAACTGACCCACTAAAAAGTAAAAAAAAAAAACTTTTTGTAAATAAAAAATAACCGACTTCCAAAAAAACACTACAAAGTGAAAAATAACTTTAATTTCGGAAGTCGGTGGCAAAAAACTAAAATACAGATCGAAAGACACTGACTTCCGAAATTAAAGTTATTTTTCACTTTGTAGTGTTTTTTTGGAAGTCGGTTATTTTTTTTACAATTTTTTTTTATTCTTCACTTTTTTACATGGAGGGATTGCCACAGCGTTGTTGTGTCAGCTGTCGTTCTACCATCCTATTCGTCAAAATCTGCAATATAATGACATGACTCCATGTAATCTGGGTGGCGCACTTAGACTTCGTGTACATTCGTACAAGTACCAAGTACAAATACTCTTAAAAGATAGATCGGTCAAATTAGTAGAATCATCTCAACATCCTTCTCCCTTGAATTTATATACAGCGGTGCCGCTTTAGTGGCGACATAATTTCATCATCATCATCATCATTCCAGCCGAAAGACGTCCACTGCTGGACATAGGCCTCCCACAGAGGGGAGGGGGGGTTGCCATGTTCGCCACGCTTGGCGCCTAAGCGGGTTGGCGATCCCAGTATGGTGTTAAAATGCATAGAGAACGCTGCTGCCCATTCTCTAGTAAGTCGCCTTTTACGACACGCACGGGAAGAAATGGGATGATGCTGACATAATTTAATACACCTATATTGTTTCGCGTTTTATTTTATGAGAGATAAGATATTTTAATATTATTAAACGTTATTATATTTTATTGATTTATTAACAATTTTCTAAAATAGCATTTTAGAGCAACTTGTATTTAAAGACCTGAAGTGCAGAGGTCGTTTGCCGGGGATCGGATCATAAAATCACATCAATGAAATCTAAGCGCGCGTGCGTAGTAGGCGAATTGAAGGAAAGTTAGAGCTTTATTATTCAGTTTGTTTGAAAATTTTAATTTTTCAGTGTACGAATTATTTTATCTTATTATATTTTTTAGGATTATTGGTCACTAGCCCGTCCCGTGTGTTAACTTCATGTCGCCATTGTAGCGGTACGTTGTATGTAGGTATATAATGTAGGTATATGTTATAGTAAATATGTATGTATGTATATTATAAGTTTATAACCTATTTATGTACTTGTGTATATGACATTCAAAGATGGCGGAAAAGAATAGTTTAAATAATCATCCACTGAAATTAAAACAATATTGTTCAGAGCATTTTATTTATTTAACACTTTAAGCACACAAAATGTACAGAGGCGGACTTAATGCCATAGGCATTTTCTACCAGTCAACCTTTGGGTGATGCAGAGACAAGCAGTGGTAGGTGCAATAACGAAAATTGTGGAATAAATATTTATTTAAATTTATGGATATACACACATATACCTATTAAAAACTTTAAATATAATATATATACCTAATTATAAATAAATATAAGACCTTATAAATACACGAATATACCAACAAACCAAACAATCGATGAGAAAACATTACCGTTGTGTTGATACTGCCCGCGAACTTTAACTTTGAAGGATAATCGGTTGGTTGCCATCTTGATTTCCTGGGGGCATATTGTACATCTTTCTACACTAGTAGCCCGTGGGTCTCATACACGCGCTGACAGTACAACGCCTTGCGTGTGCAATATAATAATGCATTCAGGGTGCTGATGAGGCTGCCCTGATTCTGCAGCGTTTCTATTCAACTATGCGAAAACGGTGTACATCCCTGGTGCGCAGAGTTCGGGCTAGCTCCAACGGCATCCTGAGGGCATTCGCGCAGAAAGTTCGATTGCCAGTACCTGAACCATTGCTGTATGGTTCACATAATGAGCAATCAAGGTCGGTAATGTGTTTATATGGTATTTTTAATTGTGTGCTTTTATTTATTTTTTTATTGTGTTTTGTTTGCCACCGTCCCAGGTTTTGCGTTTTGATAGTTAGATTTAGTAAAATATTTGATTTTTCTTATTTTTCTTAGTGCAGCTCTTTAAAAAAAATCTAATGCATACAAATTAAAGCCCTGTAACTGTTTCATATAATGTACATAGTTACTTTCATTCATGAACACTTTTGAAATTAAACGACACCAAAACTGCCATTCTTCTTTAAATTACACTTTTAGCCCTCAATTTAACAAACATTTTCTTTTTGGGTGGGAAATTATCAAATAACTTCTCCCGCTCTCTGGGCGGAGCGGCAGGGCGTGTCAGACTTTTACTGAATAAAACCCACCCGTGTTCCGTCAGATGGCCGTGTGCTGGAAAACAGATGCCCTGGGGCCACGATATCCCTTTCGGACAAACTCGCAACTCTGGCAGGCATTGGCCCCCGTACTGTACATTAAGTACAAATGCCTGCTCGCTTGCAAAAGCTTTGTTAGGCTTGCACTGGTGGGCTGTCGATATGGATGTGTTACTCACTGCGGTTAGAACAAAGACGTCTGCGGAGCCGACAGGACAATCACTTTCATTTGTTTATGGCACTGTGATAAATATAGGGATTCCCTGTTGTTATTGTTGTAGAATAATTAATCGGCTATGATGGATGGAAGCGTGTGTTTGAATCTTTGTCGTGTGATTGTCATAATTTAGCTGGCAGATTGACAATTTTTTTACTATATTTAAAATTGCAGCTTGTGAGATAGGTTTAAACAAGAAAGCGTAAGTGTGTAACAACAAGAATTATTATTATTATTTAAGAGTAATTTAGGGCTTACAAGTCTTTGATGGCATCATCATGTTAAATTAAGAATTTCGTTTCCAATAAAATGTATTATTTTACTCAATGTAGTCTTTTGACCTTAGAATCTTTAAATACAACTAATTAGAACGACTCCATTGATTTTTTCCCCAGATCAACATGCATATAACTCGGGAATTTCACGCAGTCGTATTACCCGTTCCGAGTAATTTAGTTTACGAAAAAATACATAATTGAGCATTTTTCTATTTGAACTGGCCAAATTAAAATATCGCACCTATTTCGTCATTTTTGGGTGGGAAATTGATAACTGCCGTATTTTGTGAAAGCTCGCTCCGATTTATAAGTACAATGTTGGTATTAAAAAAGAATACAGCTGTAAGTATTATTATGAAATTGAAAAGCAACTGCGGTTTCTTCAGGTAATTTGATAAGAGCTATAATCAATTAGGTACCTAACCTTTTTGATATTTTCATAAATTGTCTTTTGTAAATCTAGAATACTAGACTTAAACCAAATTATGAATAAAAACACCTCAATTAGGTATAGACCTGACCTGTTAAATAAAATATAAAGCTTAAAATGATGCTTGATTACCTTAAAAATGGCTTTAATATATTGTAGCACCAACGTTTAGCGAAGGTTTAAGCGTAGGCTTTGACTGATGAGTTTCAATGGGTTTGGTGGCTCACTTGCGAAACTGATATCAGTCAAAAAGATATTGATTGTTTCATATCGCGTGGAAGAAATTAATTATTTATATTGTTTAATTATTGTTAAATTGTGTGGTCTTAACTAATTAATGAACTAATTATTTTAGAAAGGAAGCTGTGAAGGAACATTGATATTTTAGCAGATAAGCAGAAGTTTCTGATCAAAATAACAGTGTATTCCCGTTGTCCAAATACCAATATGGTCTTGAAATTAACATATTTTTTTATCGATGAATCTTTCTAGTAGGCCAAACCTTCTCATGCTCTATGGGAAAAAATAGCGAAACGATATCAATTATAAAAGCGAATACGGACAGAATCATTCCACATTCCTTAGACCGCTTCACGGATTTTACGGCCTCTAAACAATCTACAACAATTTATACGTTTACCATAACTTTATAATAAAATATTATCATTTAGTTTAGTGCCAGCACATTAGGGTTTTCCAATTCCTCGCTTCGCCCATCTGTATGTAGATTTATCGGTGATCTGAAGGCGCGTGCTCATTCGTGATTGACAGCACAATGTGTCACATGCAAATCCACCAGAGGGCGCGACCGGGCTGTACACTTTTGCTTGCACGTATGTGCTCGCTAGGATGGGTTTTGCGAAACTTAAGTTAAGTAAATGTGAGTTATTTAGATTTATAGTTTTTGTGGCTTTATGTGTAAAGTTGAATGCGTTTGTAAGTGATTGTTTTTGTACGTGTAATGGAAGGAGCTTCTTTTTATTTGAAATTCAGACTTACTATATTTTTTGTAACTGAGTAGGCACGTAATTGTTTATCACATTTTCCGGCAAAATGACATTAAGGGTACATTTATTCTCATAATCCTTTGAAGATTTTTATTATACCTATTTTTTTGTCATAAAAACTCACCCAACCACATTTTCTCAGAGGTATGACGAAATCAAGAGTGTTTAAAGTGTGTTAAAAACATACGCATTCTTAACACACCGAAAAATGAGCTCAACAAAGAAGCCATACAAATATTTCTTACCTTTTATTTTCATTGAAAACATCATTTAAAGTGATGTTTGTTCTCGTAAACGCAAAGGGCATTGGCTCCCTGTTAGCGCAAATATTGGACCAATCGCAAATTAGAATAATATTTCTGCATACCTACCATTGTTTGAAATTTACTTAAGTTATATATTTTTTTTATTGAACAGCTTTATAAAATATTTTGATGAAAAACTGACATTTAGAAAGCAAAATAAAGCGGCGTTCGGTGTTTCATTGAGAATGTTCTTGTTATTATTAGAGCAAGTATTCATAAAATTCCTGTTCATTTAAACAAAACTTTTTAGGTTTGATTCCCAAACAAAATATATTTTTTTTATGCTGTGTCAGACCAAACGGCACAAGAGTGTAACATATAAAACGGAACTTACAGATTTCAATAGGGACATTTACATCACGCAATTTACAGGCATATTGTTAAGGCACCGACAAGAGGCAAATGATAAATAAAAGTAAGCTTGTCTTAAACAAAAAAAAATGCCAAATCTTTAAAGTTTGTGGTAGCGGAAAAAATATATGTTATTCTTGACCGTATTTCTCAGAACTTCAATAAACTAAATATAAATTAATGGTAAACTAACCCTGTACTTTGAGTTTCAATCCAAAGTATCTGTATTAAATATCACCGTACGATTGGTATTTAATTAATAACAAAAACGTCTTGTTTGTATGCAGAACTTGGTTGTTTTTTATTTACGATTACTCAACTCATTTTTGAGTAAATAGATAATTGCTTCGTATTTTGAAATAAATTACAAGCGTTGTGTCATCGCGCTTCTCTTTCTTTTGTATGCAGTCTGACAGTGACCGTGGTTTAACTATTGTCAGCGTCTTAAATATACACATAGCGATCCCAGTTGATCCTTATCCATTTTAATTAAATTCCCAGCCTATAGATATTTAGGTACAATTCGCACCAGCCTTTCCAAAGACTTTCACACCTCATCCATCAACTTCCTGCCACCCAGACCAAACCAAGGTGTCAGGGCCGGTATAACGATGCCCCTATTACCGTCCACCTGTCACTTTACGCACACTGCCGATCTTTTAACCCGGCACGGTAATAGGCGAGAATCCGTAGCATTTATATTATTTACCGTTTGGAGTTTGGACTATTGATTATGTAAAGGTGAAGATGGGGATGCGTAAGTGGGGTTTTCGGTTCCACTTTCACGTACTTGGTTTTAGTTGGTTTTTAGTCTGTGCTAAATAAATGTATTTTCTTTCTTTCTTTTATTTCTCTCTGTCACCATAATTGTTGTTACTCTGTTACCATAATTGTTGTTACTCTGTTACCATAATTGTTGTTACTCTGCTACCATAATTGTTGTTACTCTGTTACCATAATTGTTGTTACTCTGTTACCATAATTGTTATTACTCTGTTACCATAATTGTTGTTACTCTGTTACCATAATTGGTGACAGAGAGAAAGAAAAGAAAGAAAGAAAATACATTTATGAACAATTTTTATTTTTTTTCATAATTTTATCAACAAGCTGCGCCCCGCGGTTAAACCCGCATAAGTTTCGATCGTGGGAATATCAGGATAAAAAGTATCATTTGTTCTAATGGGGCTACTACTAGGGCATGGGGGGTGTCATATGAAAGAGCGCTGTTTGCACATTCTCAAAAAATATGTAAAAAAAAAATTACGACATAAACTTCTATCATATAGAATAATTTCAGATTTTTATATATGCAAACTTCGGAGATAAGGGCCCCCCCTTATCTCCAAAGTTTGCATATATAAAAATCTGAAATTATTCTCTATGATAGAAGTTTATGTAAAGATTACAGGAAAATAAAACGATGTCTCTAAATAGCACAGTTTTTCAGAAATCATCAATATCATATACGTACGGAACCCTCGGTGCGTGAATCCGACTCGCTCTTAACCGGTTTTTTTATTATATATATTATTCTACGTAAACTTCAAATAAAACAAACTGATCCCTTTATATGCCTAATTCAAGCAAACCCGGGCTCAGCCACTGTGCACAAAGGACATAACACATCTAATAACGCATGTTTGTACCTGCACGTACAAATAGACCGCCAGACAGTAGTCGAGTGTCCTTATCTGCGCGCGCGCACTTTACTCGCTGCGATTTAGCTCTCGTGAACTTTACACGCCGCGCCGGGTTGGGTTGCGTGCGATATGAGGGGGTGAGAGTATTTTTGATACTTGCTTCTAAACAAAGCATACATAAATTTAACATCGCTGGTATTGTTTTTGAATCCTTAGTCTTTTACGCGTCTAGCGATAAGACCGCCCATTTTCACACCCTATATCGCTCTAAAAATTCTTCACTACATAGTATAAAACAAAGTCGCTTTCCGCTTCCTGTCTGTCCCTATGTATGCTTAGATCTATAAAACTACGCAACGGATTTTGATGCGGTTTTTTTTAATACATTGAGTGATTCAAGAGGAAGGTTTATATGTTTAGAAAAAGCCACGAGGGTGAAGCCACGGGGAGCAGCATTTGATAAATTTACTATGTAATTTGCTATGGTGTACAACAAACAGTATTCTTTCGAGGACTTTTGTAATTTTTTCGATTATACCTACTTACCTACGTCGTTCAGAAACATGGTATTAACGTTATCCTTCTGGCGTATCGTCGGTGATCTTTTATTTCTTCTGTTATTCCCTTCTTTCTTCTAAAATTCAGGTTAGTACACCCTCGGGACAATAAACACACAAGCACACGCATATTTTCCCTCAACTTGTTCTTTCGTGTTTGTGTTTTTTTTCTTTGCGTTATGTTTACCGCAAATAAACGTATTTTCTTTATTTCTTTCTTTAAACGCAAGCTGACAGACCACTCGTGATTCGTAAAAGAAGGAAACCTTTTTTTACTGTCTATCCTTGTTCTATTAGCAACATTTGTCAGCAAATACTTCTGAAGTATGACCATGTAACGTATCTGCATTAAGAAAATAATAACTATCAAAACTACATGTTCGTCCTATAGCTATCAGTGAGTAAACTCGCTGGATGTTTGTGGTGTGAATGGAGCGCGACTCCTGCGCAGGCAGGGTTCAACAGCACATGCGCAAACAGCACTATGTCAGCACTAGTGAAAGTGCACGGATTTATGACATTTATTGTATAACTACCAATTACAAATAGATAGATAGATAGAAAATAGACAGCGATAAAATAAAGATCTTGTTTATAAGCACAGTATTTGTCAAGTTGATCAGACTTCAGAGAATTGACGAAAGTAGATATTAATAGAAAATAGCCATGTTTGTCAAAGGACCGATGGCCGGTGGAGCAGACGAGTCCTGGAGTGGAGACCGCGTATCGGCAAGCATAGTGTGGGACGCCCCCCAGCTAGATGGACCGATGACCTTAAAAAGGTGGCTGGGACAGACTGGATGCGGAAGGCGGAGGACAGGGTGTTGTGCCGCAGCCTGGGAGAGGCCTATGTCCAGCAGTGGACTGCTATAGGCTGAGTTAATTGATTGATGGACATCCAGGTAGGTATGGGAAAATACCAACTGTGGCCAAGCAAAAACAATTTTTTACGCTAGGAAAAGCTCGAATACATTATGTCAAAATAATACTTTTACTAATACAATTGCTGTAAGTACCTAAATGATGACACAAATAATAAAAAAACCAGCCAAGTGCGAGTCGCGCACAAAGGGTTCCGTACCATTATCCATAAAAACGGCAAAAAAATCACGTTTGTTGTATGGGAGCCCCCCTTAAATATTTGTTTTATTTTAATTTATTTAATTATTTATTTTTAAAGTGCATATTTAACTAAAGATTCGGTGAATACTTCAAGCCTCTATCTGTTGCCGTTATCAATATCGAGCAAAAACGAGCAAAAAAATCACGTTTGTTGTATGAAAGCCCCTTCAATATTTATTTTATTTTGTTTTTTATTATTGTTGTTATAGCGGCAACAAAAATACATCATCTGTGAAAACTTCAACTGTATAGCTATCACGGTTCATGAGATACAGCCTGGTGACAGACAGACAGATAG
The DNA here is from genome assembly GCA_948098905.1 of Tiliacea aurago. Lineage (NCBI taxonomy): Eukaryota > Metazoa > Arthropoda > Insecta > Lepidoptera > Noctuidae > Tiliacea > Tiliacea aurago. The sequence goes on along the minus strand of OX402590.1, from coordinate 25,567,897 downwards.
ACGGCTGAGCCTTAGTAATAGGGTTCCAGTTTTACCCTTTGGGTACGGAACCTTAATAACTGAAGGCTATATGAAGATTGCTACACTGACGCATATCAAAATTTTGCACTTACATATTTAAGTGCCAAGGAATGAGCACAAAAAACCTTAAATTATAAAGTTGTGACAGACCTCCTGCGGTCATCTGCTCGACAGGTCTTCAAAACAAATCAATATCGTTACATCTTAACCTTTTCAAACGCAGTACAAACGTGTGTACGTTCACTAATTCATTGAGGAGCCTTGAATGTATGTGAGACAATGGCAGTTCACTCCTCCGGAATCGAACCCACGACCTGTGCGACTGCTGCGTGTGTGGACTTGAGACTTTTTGGTAGAAACATTGATTATCTGAAATAGAAAAAAAAAACTGCATTTCTAGGGATTATTTCTAAAGGAATTATAAATTAAGACTATTTGTTTTTATGCTGCCTACGGCTTCGTCCGCGTGGCTTTTTCTATAATAAAAGTAACCTAAGTTACTCCTTATAATATTAGCTATCTGCCAGTGACAGTCCCGTCAAAATCGCTTCAGCCGTTTTGGAGATTAGCTGGAAGAAACAGACAGACAGTTAGACAATATATTAATACTTAAATTATTTTATTTATTTATTTATTTAGAACATGGAGGACTTACAGCTAATAAAAACAGACAAAAATAAGGATACGTTGGTCACTACAAAGCCAATTACAAATCCTCACGTCAATCCTCTCATTTTTCTGTTATAAGTACCGTATATGGTTTTCCTCTCCATTGTCCATTGACCTGATTCAGGTCGTTTCATCGTTTACGACACATCTGTCAAAACGATTGATTCAGGTCGATTTATGGCGCGAAACGTCAGATGTGACAGATAGACGTGCATTTAGTAAAAGCTGTATTTTGACATTACAAATAGACACTTCAATTTTATTTATTTGTATGTAAATGTATGAATACAGTATAGAAAACTTTGAATATGATGGACACAGACTCGATGAATACAAAGTTGCAGTAGTTTATCTGCAACTAAATAAAGTTATGTGTCGAATGTCAAATCATAATATTGCACCTGCTTAGAGCTCTGTCTTCTTTGTAATAATGTAAAAGGCCCGAGGCGATATCCAATTTGCAATTTGTGACGTTACAATTGTATGAAATGTAAATATGTCTGTTCATTTAATTTTGCCATATTATGCATAAATTAATGATCGAAACGTGCTGCTACTGTAGTATGAACAAAGTTATGGGCTACTACGACGTGAAAGTAGCTACTACTGTGCTTAATTATTAAGTGTTAATTGTTGTTAAGTTAATGATTCTGAGGGAATATTGCTTATTAATTTTAATAAGTTTAAAAAGTCAACTAAAATATTGTACTACATGATCATAATAGTGTACGTTTAGACAACTGAGAAAGTGTTAACTTATAGAAGGCAATATTGTTTAATGACCGCAAAACAATTACAATTTATCACCTTCTTTTAACTATCGATACACTCAGTGTTAAGGCTCGTACAGATTGGTGTGATATCGCGGGCGCGACGCGACATTAGTAGCACAATTTCTTTGTCGGTGCCTGTCGAGCCCGCGATATCGCGTGAGTCTATAACAGCCTTTAAGTGACTTTTGTTTTGTCACCAATCAGCAGAGGGAGTGATACTTTATCTTTGTCACTGGATGATAGGCAACAAAAATACGCTACATTGTCAATGAATAGCCCAATTTTTTGTCAATTACTTCGTGTCGGCAACACCAAGCAATTTGCAATTTTTTTTTAACAATTTCTATACAGTCTTGGAATTGCTCTAGAGAATATTTCACAATCTACTGAGATTGATTACCTTTAAAGCAAGTATTCAATAATAACATAAGAAAAAAATCATCTTCCCTCCACACTTTTCAAACTCATCACTATCATCTTATTAATGAATCCAGACCTACCTTTCTTGCAATCACATCAATCGAAACTGAGTCACCGTGTCATCTTACACAAGACACCCACAGAGGCGCACGAGTTTAGTAACCTCGGTTGATCAGTGTGACTCACTCATTGGTGGAGGCTGTGGGGCGAGAGAGAAGAGTGTCTCAGGGTCTTTTCAAAGCTGAAAAAGAGCTTTGCTTCCTTGTTTCGGGAATAAAGGCTTCTACATACCGGGGCGACTTGTCGCGCGACGCGACGCCACACAAAGGCACCGCTCGTCCTGCGACGTGCGGGGCCTTTGTGCCGTGTCGCGTCGCGTGACACGTCGCGCTGGTATGTAGAAGCCTTAAGGTGCCATATTATGTAAGTAGAAGAAGAGATCCTTTCAAGTTCTTGCATAAAGGCTGGCTCGGGATTAGGAGGCATTACTTTATATATTAAAGTTTTAAGTGTCCAGTGTAGTCCACACAGGCAAATGAGAGAACACGGGTGGGTTTTAGTCAGTAAAAGTCTGACACGCCCTGCCGTTCCGCCCAGAGCGGGAGAAGTTATTTGATAATTTCCGACCCAGAAAAAAAAACAAAATAAAAGGTTCCAGTGTAGTAACGGGCACATAATCTGACGTTTGAACCTTATTTCCAAGGTTGGAATTATTGGCAAATTCTTTGAATTCTTGATAAAGCCAGCAGTTACAACATTCTTTAATTTACTGGTATTTACTAGACTGGACGAGTAAACAGCGCTTATACTAATGTACTTAATGTCCTTACATTTTGGATTTTTTGTATGGGGTTTGGTGTGATATTGGTAGCGTACAGAGATTCCAAACAGGCCTTGCACACAATGTTTTTACAAATTCAGCCTTACTTGTATGAAGAAACCTACTTGAATTTTTAACAAGTACCTACTGACTATCAAAACATGATCAAAACCAGTGCATTCAACTACCGAATCGATTGAATGTCGGCCCGCTATAGCAATATTTGCGTTTCCCATACCAGACACGAATCGATCTATTTTATTAAACAAATATTAGGTATATGAATACGGTGTAGTGATGAACTACTCTATGGCAAAAACTTGTTATGAGATTCGGGTCAATCGGGTTGATCTAACTAAAGACCGTTATGGGGTTTGTGCTTAAAAAATTTGGACGTGACGAAACACCATCAAGCCTGTATTTCCCGAAGGTGTTGTCAGAGAAGATAAGAGGTAGTGTAACAATTTCAAAATGTCAGTGAAAAGTCAGGATGATTTAAAGTTTCTAGAAAGGTTGGTTGGTTCTGGTTGTAAGCATTTCTACTCGTGATGACTCTTTTATTGCAAACTCAAATAAGATCAAGCCGAAGGTGAGAACTGGTGTAGAAACACATCTGAAGAAAATACGCGACAGAAAGTACATGTGCCTGCAATGCTATTTAAATGACGTATGAATTTATATGTTACATCCTATGGATTATTATTATCTTTAAATAACACTGAAAATGTTATTTGCTACTATATAATATTAAGAAGGAATCTGTGACCACCATTCATCCCAACGGTTGATCTGCGGAATCTTACGAACTGTACAATTGGCCTCAAGGGCGTCATACCTAATCAGTCCGAATTTCCTCGCATCGAAAAGAGCAATAAAATTGACCAAAACTGTTTCCTTTGTTCATTCATGACAAAATTTCGACACTCATATCACTAGTCCGGAATCACACGTCCAAAACCAGAGCATTGGGTGTCAAAACTACCATCACTCGTAAATGGTAGCCGTTGTTAGCACATCACCTACGACTGTGTGTTGTGCCAGTTCGACTTGTTGGCTCTTTACGTTTGTGGTGTGGACAACAGCAGATGGACGCTTTGTTTCACTTTCTTTGTGGACGGGGTTATAAGAAGTGTGAATTGATTATATAGGTACTTATATTTTATGCACTTACTACTTGCTTGTTAGATTGGGCACTATCTTGAATAACTAACTAACTGCGTTAACTGCTCAACTGGAAGGATCACATTGAAGCGCTATGTAAGAAAATTTGTAGTTCGTCTTATGCCCTGTATAAACTTGCTCCAACAGTAAACACAGATGCACTACTCACAGCAGCTTATCATGGTCTTGTTGCATCTGTATCAAGATACGGTATTATATTTTGGGGTAACTCTACAAACAGAGAAACCGCTTTTAAAGCGCAAAAGCAAGCCATCAGAGCCATGTTTGGACTACAAATAATGGACAGTTGTGAACCATATTTCAAAAAATACAAAATTCTGACACTCCCGGCTCTGTATATTTATGAAAGTGCCTTATTTGTTAAGTTAAATGCACACCTGTTTCCCCATCTATCAGATACTGTTAAACGTAACAGGCGGAATGATATGTTACGCGGACGAAGAGCCAAAACGGCCTTAATGTGGAAAAGCATATTCTGCATAGCCCCGCAATTTTATAAAAGTTCCTAAATCCATCAGAGAGCTAAATTTAAATGGATTTAAAAGTAAACTTAAAGACTTGCTTTGTAATAAATGTTATTATAATTTAAACGACTATTTGAATGATAGTTTGACATCCTAATTGAATTGTAATCTTTTAAACTTTGACATCTAACTCTTTGATACTCTGACATTAAATTGTACTTTGACTTTGGCATCCTAAATAAATTGTGTGTATGATAATTATTTTCAACACCTCAAATTGTAATTTTAACCTAATAATTGTATGTAACTAATATTTGCACGCCACACTTGGCAGAATGTGATGATACCATTCATTCTTATCTTAAGACCATAAAATGTACCATATTCTGACAAATAAATGATTAATTAGGTACACAAAACAAAACAGTAGATAAGAACTATACGGATAAATAATAAAGCTAATAAATAAATAACAAAATGTAAATACGCAACACAGAACTACGAGTAAATAAATAATGAGCTCTGCTCTTTTTCATGTCTTCCTGCTTTTTCTTCAATGACGGCGCTCGCTGCCACAGAGTTTCAATTTAGGTCAACACAAAAGTCGTTAGTCCCATTTTCGTTTGTAAAAGATATAAAGTAATTAAATTAATTATTAATAAAAATAATTTTAATGATTATGGTTTAGCATTAATAATAAATTAATTAATTAATAATTAATGAATTATTAATACTTAGTATTAATTCATTGGTATTTTACTGTAAGGTCTATGCAATAAATTTGCAGGTATCTGATGGTCACCTGAATTATCAATTTTGCTGATACAATAAGAATAATCATCATCATCATTTCAGCCGAAACACGTCCACTGCTGGACGTAGGCCTCCCCCAAAGGGGGGGTTTGCCATAATCGCCACGCTTGACAGGCGGGTTGGCGATCGCAGCATGGTGTTAAAATGCATAGAGAACTCTGCTGCCCATTCCCTAGTAAGTCCCTTAATCGCATTTTACGACACCCACGGGAAGAAATAGGTGCTATTCTTTACGTCCGGCACCACACGAAATAAGAATAATAGTTTGCATTTTTGAATACGCTGGCTTAATTTAAATCACGTCATACCTAATATTATATTATCCAGCCGTTATTATTGCTTCTGTTAGTATCCTGTTAACAATCCGAGTAACGCGTTAGGTAAGCACGGGGGAGCGTCGCTACGTGATCTCAAATAAAGTAAGCTGACACATTTGGAATGTGCTATAATTTTGTAGTGACACCAGCCTTTAGGTGGGATATGTGGAGGGCTTTATGGATTTTTATCTATACATAAAGGTAATAAAGTCAAAACTGTACATTAAACGTTTTTGAAAAAAAGTTATTGCAACGAGGTCGGCGAACGATTCTAATGCAGAAAATATAGTTTTTAGAATTTTTGTCTGAATGTATGCATAACGCAAATACTACCGGATAGATTTTGTTCAAATTTTGCATAAATATTCCTTAAAAGTTTGGTCAGTCTATGGGCTACAAATTATCACGCTATTTGCTATGGGGGATGAGCAATATTGCAATTTGTTTGCATTATTCTGTAGTTTACCGCAAACTGTAAATAGACGAGCCAAAAGGTTAGAATATTGCAGATAGTTTTATTAAATGATTATCGTCATGCTATACGTTTATGGAGCTAAGCAGTCAATCATGACATATACAGGATGGATTTTTGAGATGGTGCACAAAGGCAAGTACTCTAACCGTTGTCGCTATAAGGAACTGATCATATGAAACTGTCCTTAACTTTTAGAAACCATTTTTATCACAGCAAAATCGGCAATTTTCAATTTTTTTTTTTGATGCCCGTCGATCGTGTTTCATAACCGGATCAAAACACTATCGGACCAACTAAGGTTTGAGTAGTAGAAAAGTCAGTAATCGAAAAAATCGTAGAGATCTACGTTTTGGAATGGGCAAATAGCTTCAACTTTCTGACTAACTGACCGACTCTTTGACAATTCAAAAGTGCCTGTAATTGGTTTAATTGAAATAAATGTTTAGAGTTTGAGTTTGAGTTTGAATCTTCGCATATATTTTGTAGGAAATGAGGCTGAGATGAGAGAGAACACAATACATATTCCAGTGTATGAAAACAGTCGAATTATTTAATTACTTCACTGGGCTGCATAGGGAACGAATATAGCAGATAGTTACAGATTTAACATTTTAAATGATTATCATCCCGGTATACCTTTAAGGAGCTAAGCATTCCAACATGACATAATATAAGAAGAGATGACTATGATAATAATATAACAAAATGTAAAAAAGAAGGACAATTAATATCAATTGATGGGAATCGAACTTAGATTTCCAAAGTATTCTATTAAGCTATATAGCCGATAGGTATAGCTTAATAGAATGCTTTGGAAATCTAAGTTCGGTTGCCATCAATTGATATTAATTGTCCTTCTTTTTTACATTTTGTTATAATAATATGATAGTTCGTGGAACGTATACAGAAAAACATGAAGTTTAAGCCTCTTCTGTCATCTTTGGTTATAAGAAGATTTAATATCTATGGTTAGGCGACTGTTAATGAGAAATCCTGTATTTACAATCTACTGTGATATTATTTAAGTGAAAGCCGTTCGTCAAGAATAATCCGTAAGAACGCATCAGTGTGTATGCCATTAGGTAGGTAAGCTGGAACGTAGGCGTTTTTTAATTCAATAAAATCTAAAAAAATGCAAACAATGGGAAATTACTGCTAAAGGCTGCGGGGTTTTGACCTCAGGACGAGCTGCTTCTCATATGGACAACTGTTCGTCACTCGCTTGCTCCCGCGTCACCAGTCCTGACCCTCTTCATGTTTTGGCAGCTGAGACCAAAACTACAAACGTAGTATACAGGGACGTTTTATAAAAATGTGGCTGTTATTTTAGTAAATTGTAGTCTCTTACGACTTCCTCTAGAATTAAGTCGCGGACAGAAGCTAGTTTATAATATTAAAATGGGAAGTAGCATCGCTCCTAATTTGTCACCAGCTGAGATTATAACTTTAAGTTATACAATAACCTGGTCAAGCTTTCACATAATATTATTGCACTTAATTAAATTAATAGATGATAAATCATTAAGTTTACACTAATAAGTTTCTAATGTGTTAACCGCCGCCCCAAGCCTAGTAGACGTACGGCTATGAATGTTTCGCTTCGAGGTAGATATTAATGTTATTTATTGAGCTTTAATAATTACAATTTAGCAATTGCAGCTAGGTAATGTAGTAAAGATTTGTATTCCTTGAACTTAAAGTTTTATGTGCTTGAGTTTCCTATCCAAGATGTTATTGCGTAATATCTGTTTATATTTTTATTTATGTAATGCGACGACAAACAGGTCCACCTGATGGCAATTGGTCGCCACCGTCTATGGATATTTACAATAACAGAGGCATAGCAGTTCTTTTGCTATATCAGAGCTGAAGTTTTCTGTAATAACACTGGCTTACACTCTACCTGATACCTCACACACGCACACACATACACATCCCCAGATACACACACACCCACACACCAACGAATGTAAACGCGTGCTCGCAACCACACTCACAAGTACAAACTAATATGGGATAATTACGTCACGACATTCACGTTGACACGATCTCCCTGTCATCATCATCATCAGCCCATAGCAGTCCACTGCTGGACATAGGCCTCTCCAATTGCACGCCATTCAGCTCGATTCTCGGCAACTCTCATCCAGCTGCCACGAGCCACCCTGCGAAGAACGTCGCTCCATCTAGCTTGAGGGCATCCTACCTTTGCCGATTCGCGGTCTCCACTCAAGAACACGTCTACCACAACGGTTAATATGGCCGGCCCATTGCCACTTCAGCTTGCTTATTCTGTAGGCGATCTCCCTGTAATGCTCCACATTTGAAGACAGACTCCCAAAATACAAGCCCTGACTTGGTTTGGGAATCAGTTTCAGTACCTACCTAAAGCAAAAATAAATAAATAGTGGACCAAATTCATTTTTTACTTACTTTACTTTACTTTTAGTTACACTCTCCAGACAGGAACACTGTCTGACGGTAAAAATGAGTATGCTGGGAGTATCTTTCCAGAAGACCAAACAGAAACACAGAAAAATATTTTGCGGTAATTATTTGTATGGTTGTAGTACTTTCCCGGATGAGCTTTTCAACAAAGAGCTCTGCAACCACTTAGTCTCAGACTAAGTCCCATAACTCAGGTGAAAGTTCCAAAGGGTGTGGTTTAAAACTTGGCAATGCACTACACACAATAAAATTACCATACGTACCAGAATACACAGGAACATGAAATTAAACAATATGAACAAGTTAAATCGCCCCACGTACAAAGCCTTGCCAATTTCCCCGCTATTTTTCACTCCAACTTTACAGGTAAACAAACACTACTTTACGAGGAGAATAAATCTTGAACAAATCGGTGTTTAGCGCGGTATCTGTGCGACCACAACATGTGGTCACCGCTGGGGATGCGCGTGCGCCGACTGTCAAACCGCAGCGCCAAGCGCGCACGCGCTCTAGCGATATCGATATGAATTTAAATCGGATTAAGTATAGCGTTGTTTTTGTTAAAGCTTTTGTGGTTGTGGTTGAGTTTTTTTTTGGAGTTTTGAATTCATTCGAGCTTTAACTTTACGATTAGTTTGTTTAGAAAATTTCAGGCTGCGAACGTTGGGTCAAAAGGCTGAAGATTGAGAGAATGCAATAACTTCAGGTCGAATCAGTTTTGGAAAATATTATTATTATGTATGATGATGGTGATTATGATGACATTATACTAAGTAGGTACCTACGCATGCATAAATAGATAATTAGACGTATCTGCGTGGGCTATCTGGGCAGTCAGCCCTGCCACCACATTGATGACAGTCATCAATATTACCCAATTGTGTTTTTCAGTCACACCGACATGATACAAAGTCAAAGTCAAGGTCAAATTGTTTATTTCAAATAAACACGTTTACAGCACTTTTGAACGTCAATATATACAAAAAAATAGAATTGATTCTAGTCGCCCCTTCCAAAAGGTAGTTTCATATGGAAAAGGCAAGAAACTCCACCGTTACTCTTTTAAAATGTTGTACAATATTTTTTATAGGTACATTAATTATACAATTATAAGTGAAGACGATGCAGCTAGAATAAAATTACTATACCACAATAGGTAAAAAGAGTTAAGAATGAAGCAATGCCAGATAAATTAATTATGTGAAAGATACATGGTGCTCACATATTTACAAACATTGTAAAAAAAAAAATACGTTTTCCTACAAACACGTTGATCTTATTCTACAGGAACAATGAGGTAATAATAACAAGACGTTGTCGTTGCTCCCCTCGCCAACCACGTCTGAGACTGACGTGCTCGGATTAAACATAGCTGTCATAAGTGGCAGCAGCAGGTGGCCTGCAAGACCACTGAGGAATGTTAATAGTTTGGCGTTTACCTTTGTCTTACACTACTATCATTTGAATAGGTTAGGCTGCTTTGCTTAGTTGTAAAGTAATTCATTTACCTTAAGAGGACGATAACCGACTTTTAATGATGTTATACTGAAGATCACGTTTAAACGAGTAAGGTTATTGATTTGAAAAATAATATATGTTAAAAAAAAAAAAAAAAAACTTTATTCAATTCAAAAAAAAAAAAACACGGTACATCATAAAAAAAAAAAAATTGTAATAGGTTACATAAGAGCCATAAATGCTATATTTCGCAAATTCCCTGAACCCCACACTAGGATTCCCTGTGTTGTGGGGTCCAGTCTCTTCCCCAAGTTAAATTAGAGCATTTTCTCAATAACTTAGTATGTGAATATTTTAGATTATGTTTATATTACATAGTGAAATTAATTTGTAAAGTGATGTCTAACGCGGATAAAAAACTGAGAATGGCGGAAAATGTACCAAGCGTATTTTTCTGAAACCTTCACCAATTTTAAGATAATTTAATTATTGATCTTTTAGTATACGCGTTTTATTAAAATACCTTTTGTTTTGTGTAAAATTAATTAATAATGCGTCAAATTGGGGACAGCGCTCCTTGATGGGCGAGTCCTATTACTGGCTGAACGTACGATGCGTTGCGTGATCTCAGTACAAAACACGCAAGCTAACCACTCAAGGTCACTGGCATATATCTGCGTCTTAAGCTACAACTATTAGTGATAACTCTTTGATACAGTTCTCGGCCATTAGTAGATTTTGTACGTGTTTTATTTAACACCAGAGAAGGTTAATGAAAAGAGGCTCCAAAAGTGGAGGATTAAAGAGGATTCTTATGTGGGGTACGTCCATTGCAACTTGGAAAGTAAACCAGGTATAAGTTCATCTCGGGGAGTTTATGACAAGATGGAAGAACAAAAAATCAAGCCGTTTGTCACCTTGTAACGACAACCACGAGCAAGGACGACAAACCCACAATAGTTAAGGAATGTATTTAATTGATGACCTAAAAATACTAATCGATACGTATAAACACTTACTGATCGTCTTTTTGTGATAATTATGCCCCGGCCTAGTACCTACCTGCGAGCACCTTGGATGTATTGGTTGGTCGCAGTTCTAATTTTAACCTAACTTTACTCATTTGGTCAGAATCAGAACTTTATTTGCTATGAATGTAGTTATGTACGGGTATAAGATGGCCTGTCCGAAATCCCATATCGTGGCCCTAGCACACAGACAACGGAAGGAACACGGGTGGGTTTTAGTCAGTAAAAGTCTGAAGAAGAAGACCATTGAGTAAAACTAAAGAACAAAGAAGAAGAGGGGGGGGGGGTTAAGAGTATTGTAATATATTTTATTCTATTCTAAAAAAGGCGATCATCATAAGACCTGTAAAGATGATTACCTTAAGGAGAAATCGGTAACATTATGATATAAACTGCTGATCTCTGCTATACCAACTTGCTCTGCTATACAAAACAATACAGCTTGCCCTATTTTAACCTACGACCTCTACTCCACTTTCAAAGATGAAACTAGTGCAAGGCGTTAATGAAACTGAGATGATTTATGGTAACTGTAGTGTGGGCGCATGCGCACAGATTATCAAGTTACGGATAATTTGGTGAAATAATAAGTACGCCCCCGTGCCGTGGAGTAAGGGCGCGTGGGATTGAGTACACTTGCGGCCAAAAGTAGTGCTTAATTTTTAAGTACTATAAAAAATGAAAGAAAAAATAAAGGCACAAAACTTAACAGAAAAACTGCTAGGACGTTTGTGCTGCAATTAGGAAGCTTAACAAGGTGCATGTTTCCAGTTTTCTGAGATGGCCGACTCTTTGTATCAATGAAGATATTATTATAATTTTATAAGATTTTTTGAAAAGTCACCTTTATGGACTGTCCGTATGGGTTGAGGAGCCATGTCTCATATTTAAACGAGGGTACTACCAATATTTAGTAGTAAATTAGCTGATTTTGTAGGCCCGATCCTGGAATTTGTAGTAAAACCATTAAAAAGTTATAGGACGTTTAAGGTGGCTCCTCAATCCAGACTTCTGGATTGAGGAGCCACCATAGAACTCTAAAACTAGCCAACTGATGTTTTTCAAAATTTGGTAGGATTTAGTAGTATATATGCGTAATCTATACAAAAAAAAAAATGTGTTTTGTATAGCTGAATTTGAGGTAGCTTTGATTTTTCTTAAAAATCCATAATTTTCACCACGCTGTTTCTCGGAAACTTATCAACCGATTAAAACGTATTTTTAGTAGTAAATGAGTTCTAATTTGTAGTATAAAAATAAAGACTATACAACACATTTTATGTGGCTCCTCAATCTTGACGGTCTATAAAAAATATATGTTCGTAGCTACTAAAGCAGTTGATGAAATCGGATAAAAATACCACCAATATTTAGTAGAAATTTCTACTAAATATTGGCATCATCAAACATCCTTCACACTCAGTATTTCAAAAGATATTAATAATTTAAACATTCCTTAACAATTTTGTGTATAGAGTGACCATAAATAATTTAAACTATGATCATTAACAGAGTTTTATTTACACGTGAATGAAATTGTGATGAACACAAAACAAACAAAGAAAAAAAAAACTAAAAGTGGATTATCCTAAATTGCCTAATATCTAACGATTTCAAGTTCTTCCTGGCAAGTCTTATCGTGTACACGACTCGCCATATCTGAACGAGTTTTATATAGATGGTTCTTGTCACTGGTACGTGCAACAAACGAGAGATATGTGATACAGAATGCCCAGTAAACTTGACGCAATGAAAGAACATACAACATAAACTGGCGCAGCATTTAATGAGACACAAAACACCAGCTAAGTGCACAATGAAGAGTTGCGTGGTTGGGATGAATTTATCCAAGCAAAAACTAAACATTGTAGTTGAAAAATATGTTCTCCCTTACAACTTTGAACCATAAGTAATTATATGAAAATATTTTGGTTGTTTTGTACTATTGCGAATTTTGGTTTCATAATCGTCTTAGCAAAAAAACTGACTATCCATAATTATGGAAGTGACATTCCATAGTGAAGTTTTTATCATATATGGAGCCACCTTAAACGTCCTATAACGTTTTAACGGTTTTACTACAAATTCCAGGATCGGGCCTACAAAGTCAGCTAATTTACTACTAAATATTGGAAGTACCCTCGTTTAAATATGAGACATGGCTCTTCAATCCATACGGACACTTTATGGAAGGCTGTGCTATTGATAAAAATCGATGGAATATAATATATTCAAACTCCGATCTAGATCCGCATTAATAAATTAGTCAGTATTATAAATTAAAAGCGCCTGAGGCCCTCTTAGAGCATAAACTCAATTTAAACTGGCTGTCAATAAAAAATACAGAAACACTTATTAAATCAATTAATTATGAGACCAAAAATTAATAATTATAATTTATCTATACTTTTGAGCGCAAATGTACCATCCTACAAACACTAATCGTAAGAATTAAAGATAATGCATTACGAAACTGTACTTTATTAGTTTTGATGAGCAACGTTAAATATTTTGATAGCGCCGTATTTATAACTGTGATACTTGGGCTCGCTGATACTCATCTGTTTAATAATTAAGTGATATTTGATATTAATGGCGAGAGGATTATGTTACACCTGCTGGGATTAAATACGTGTTTTTAATCGAGATTATTATTTTAATACGGATTTCGTTTTGTGATTATTCCGAAAAAAAAAAATTAAGTCTTGGTGCACGTTCTGTTTTGGATGTAATTTTATATGATTTATTGGTTTATAAATATAAAATAACTACATAATTATAATAATTATATCATATCGCTCTGTATTTTACTGTGTACATAAATAATAAAATAAATAATTTTAACTTTTGTTATGTCCGTAATTTTAATGATTAATGATCATTTAGTTTCTAATTGGTCTCTAGGTGCTTATGCAACGTAAATCCAAATGACACAAAAGCTACCCGTAGCAATACCAACAATACACATACTCTATAAACATAAAGATACCTCAACAGTCAAAGGTTTCTGACTTGTCACTTCTAACAACACAGCCTCAAAAATTATACTTGCATACGAGCTACTACCAAAAAAAACTAGTGCTACTTAAAAAAACATCCAACATTATATGACAGCCAGACTTACAAATCCATGCACCATAATAGGGCAACCAAAAAAATAACAATCCTATTAAGACCGAGCTTCACTCGTCAGGCTTGCATACAATGCATAAAGAAACATTAGTTTGTCATCTTACCAACTTAAAATAACCCTCATCCACTTCAAATTCAACCTTACCACCTTTACATAAAGTTTGTATAAATCTACACTTAATATTGTATTCAAAACATTACTTCAAACAGGACAAAGTTTGTTTTGCAGTTGTATAATTTTGGTGCAGGAACCAAATTGTATGGTGGACAGTTTTTGTGGCTGTATGTGTAAGTTGGCAAATGAGTGCGTTTGTGACTTTGCCAAGTGGAGACAATGAGTCGGTACACATAAATAGTTTAGACGTGAATGTAGGAAGCTTGATTAGGACTATCAGGCGGAGAGGTAAACTTTTCATTATAGAGGTAAATCAAGACACGCTTTTCCATGAAGAAAGGAAGATGAAAAAGGTCAAGGTCAAGGCTAAGAGAGTAGGAAGAACGTGAAAAAGGGTATGTACCCTTTTTCAGCTACTTCAAAGCAGCCCCGGCCCGCTCCAGTCTGGGAGCCAAACGTTGGAAATGCTCCACGAAGTTCCACCGGCTGTCAAGTACGAGTCCCAGGTACTTCATCGTCGACTCGACGCCGATGTGAACCCCTCCTGCCGTTATCTGGGAACCCGACAGTGGCGCTTTCTGAGGACAATAAAAACACATGGCCTCGAACTTGTGCAAAGCCACCCCGAGTCCCAATTGCCGGGTCCCATCGACGATTGTCGCAACCCCCTCATGTCGCTAGAGTGGATACCCTTTTTCACATTCTTCCTCTATCGAGATCTAGATAGATCTATAAGATAATAGACAAAATACTATATCAAACCTTAAGTTTAGTATTGCAGAAACTGATGACAGTTAGCTGATTTGATTGCATCATTATAATTTGACACACATGAGGTAAGGAAATTGGATAGTTCAAACACGTAGGTGCACTTCGAAAGTTCAATAGGTGCATAGGTTCCTTTCATTTCGAACACAGGAATTCTGTTCACCGGGCATCACAAGAAACCCTGGTTGAAGACCTGTAGATAGGTACAATACTATACATACATTTCGAAAATGTTTTAAATAACTTTGTAGACCTTTGTATCATGCTTATGCGTATGAAGTTTCATTAAAATCGGTTCAGACATTTAGAAAAACAAGGGCATCAAAGTTTGTATGATATGCCGTACGTCGTAAACGCTCTTAATACCAGTATTTTACAGAGAGCGAATGCCTATCTGATCTCCACAGCCCAGTAATTGGGTAATACGATACCCCTTGGTAAGACAAGTTGTCAGACTTTCGGGTTTCTGACAACACATAACGACTGTCAACAATCCACGAATGACAGCCGGGACCAACGGGTTAACGTGCTTCCCGAGGCATTGAGGAGTCTCGGGATGTAAAGGTGGTCCCATCCCATCTACGGATCAACTCCGGCAAGCGAAGCTTACTCTGGTGGATCCACCCAGGCGAGTGTTCATACTTAGCCACGAGTACCTCAAAAATCTTCGCCCTTTAAATCTGATAAAAGTAAATTACCGCGTCACCTGTGTCGTACATCCCCTGGCCCACATACACTCGCATCGTAATTAGCTGCGTACACGCAAGCCGGTAGCCGGACTAACTGCATTATAGGATAACTATACACATTAGATTGATGGAGTAGAGTTTACTACCTCACAGGTCGAATGGTCTTAAATGTGTCCTGGGTTCGATCCCTGTGTTTTTTGGGTTTTACAATTAAGAAAATTGTCAGTAGCAGTCTGCAGTCTGGATTTGTGCAAAATTTGGGTCAAGTCCACTGTCACATACTTTACTTTCGGAGAGTGTGGGTATGTAATTTTTGTACATATTTTGAGATTGCTCAACTTGTTTTACCAACATTCGGCAACTTATTAGATATGAACTGATACTTGATACTTATAAACCGTTGCAGTTTTTAAAAGAAGAGTGAAAGAACACAATCTTTCCACGTCGTCATAGTTGCATATTATGTATTTATTTTTTTATACTTATAAATATTTTTGTGATATTTAATATAGAAGTATATTCTCTTCTTAAATTAGTGATTAGTATAGTAATAATGTAAGTAAGTTTTTATTTTGATTTTATGTATTATATTTTCTATTCTACTCTTACACACGTTGTCTACATCTCTTCGTCTACTTTCCTATCGCAGGTACTCGTATGCTGGAAGGGATTTCTTTGGAAATAAGCATCACCTTTGTACGTATTTTTCTGTTCCTTTCTTCTTGTCTGTATAAATATGTGTACATAAAATGTTAAATAAATATGAAAAGGAACCGGTTTGTCTCTGCATCGCCCAAAGGTTGACTGGTGGAAATGCCTATGGCATTAAGTCCGCCTCACCGATATGAAAAGTACTGCTTTAAAGGACCTTATTCCCGAAAGATTTCTTCCCGTTCATCCTGGTATTTTCTTGACTGCATAATCATCGGTTATAACCTATTTACCTACCTAGGCACTTAGTCGTTAAATATAGACTAAGTGGCTACAAGATTTATTCCTTTCCATCCTCTCTCGGTCTGGTATTTCCTTATGTTGGGTAAGCCGGTAGCTTCATTACATGTTGATTATAGACTGAGGGACTTCTAACGTGCTTTACTCCTGTTTATCCTTTGCTTGAGTAAGGAGTTCGTTTTAAAACTAGCCTCACAGAAGTAGCAGTTATTAGATGTAGGTAATATGTGATTAGCAGGCTGGTTTTACGGATGATGTATGTCAGATTTCCCCGACCAGACCTGTAAAAAATTTACTTATTTAGCAAACTCAAAAGTCCTCCAGTATGTTTACACACTATTATGAAAGTTTGAGCTGTGATTTTCGCTTCTTTAGCACAACAATGAAAGGTATTAAGTAAAAAAAAGAAAATGCTTATCCATTTCTTTAAACTAAGTCTCCGTGCACGAAAACAACCCTTTTTCGTCAATTTCTTATCTAAATGTGAGAAAGTTTTAAATAATTGAAACATTAAGTCTGTGTAACTATAAAAGTATGGTCTACTCCGAACGTAAATCCGAAATATCGGCCGAATTTTCGCGAAACAAAAAAAACCCACAGTCAAAGAGCCAAAGTCAGAAAGACAGTCAAAGTCAAAAATGTGACTTTAAGTCGGGTAAGGATTCAATGTCAAAAAAGGAAACTATGGAAGTTATAAAACAGCCGATCATTCAGATTCCTTCTTTGTAAGGAAGTTGAAAAAAGTGGTTTAACCACATGCAAGTAGACCATAAAATGATGTTGATCCTAATGTTCAAAATCAAAAACAGTTTCTGATAAATAAATTATCAAACGTCAATTTCACCTTATTTTTCAAAAAACTTGTTGCGAATATTAGTGATTTTCCATGAATAATTCATTTATTAGGAACTTTTGAAATCAGAAATAATTTTGTTTAAATCCGTTTTTCCTTTCTCACAACCAATGAACAAAATTGATCTAAATCAGCTGATTTCGTGCTCGGCCCCTTAAATTACTTTTATAACTTGTTTTATAAATTGCTGTCCTGCTGTTCTTTCAACTTGATAAAATAGGTAGACAAAGACAAGAATATGTTAAACTAGCTTTTGCCCGCGTGCATGTCGGTCAATATCTCACGGGAACGTACTACCGGGATTAAAAGTGGGTTGTTAATCCAGGTTATAAACCATCTGTGTGCAATATTTCATCCAAATCCGATTAGCCGCTTTTGCGCCAATTCGGAACATACATCCAGACCAACAGACAAACATTTTAAAAACTATATTTTCGGCATCAGACTCATTCGTAGAAATGACCTTTTTCAAAAAAAAAACAATGTACAGTTTTGACTTCGTTACTATTTGATTATATGTAAAGATATAAATATAGGTTGTCAGTGTTCTCATGGCAAGCAAATACCTATTGAATAACAAAATACACCCATCCGTTTCCACATTTAAGCCATAACCTTCATAGTCCATTTGTCTCAAATACGAGTGGGTGTCACTATAAAGTTCGTCCATAAATACCAATTAATATGTGGTCCCACTAAGTGACACCGCTATCTTATCTTAAATAGTAACATTTAGATTCCGCTAATGGTAATGAGAGCCGAATTAAATTTTCGGAACGTTACCTTAAGATCGTGAAGCTACTTTCACACATTATGGTAGAGAAAAATATGGAAAATAAAAGATTTAATTTCAAAATTGCGTTAAAGCTTCTACAGACCAGCGCGACTCGCGACGCGACACAAAAGCACCGCTTGTCGCGCGACACGCGGGGCCTTTGTGTCGCGTCGCGTGTCGCGCCGGTTTGTAGAAGCCTTAATATAGATCGAGAATATAGGTACAGTAGTACCCAATTGATATGGCTTACCGATGTACCTGCGCAGAAGGTGAATTTTAAAATTGCGGGAAATGCTATTGACCAATCGGCACGCTCCACGCACCGCGGTTCTTTTTCCTGTACCGCTATTGGTCGGCAGCTGCCGCCATGTTAGCGCGCGCCGCGTGGCATGTTTGTCAGCCGCCATACTTCTGATCGAGTGCACGCTAGCAGCTCCAGTGTATTATGAACCTTATCATAGTGACCAAAGGTTGATTGTAAGCTTTAAGCATTCTTTCGTTAATCTTCGGGGCCATACTTTCTTTTCTGTGCGAACGAAGATTCACGACGCGCCTTATCAATTGGGTACCACTGTAAGAGATCTTTGGGACGTTCGTAATTGAGTAAAAATGTGCAGATCAATCCATTTGTAAGGTCAAGCTGTACTTTCTTCGGCCCGGTCTTGGATGGATGACCGTTTTCACCAAGCATTTTAATTCAGGAAAATTATTGAGGCACTGTTAAACTGTGAAAAAAGCCTAGGTTTTTTTTTTAATTAAGTCACATTCTAGATTTATTCCGCAACCCGTTACCAAAGTTCGTTGGAAAAGGCTTATTTTGATTAACATCCTGATGAGTTCTTGCACACTCTTAAGACAAATAGCTTGAACCTTCAACTTTTCATCTTGCTATTCATATCGATAATTAACATCCAGTTAATTAATGTTGGATGAATAATTGTAATCAGGAGCAGTGGTTAGAATATCATGTAAAGTTCATCTCTCTGCAATGTCCTTCTTGCGTGATTAAGGAAACAAATTAAAATTTTCAAGTTTTTGTGAGTCATATAAGCCACTCACGTACATCTCAAGCGATCTAGACAATCTAAACACGTTATCAGTTACGATTATCACTTTTATACAGCATGTCCCGGAATTAATGCACATTGACCCTTTAAGGGGTCATTGTACTCATCATTATGAACAACTTTTACAATGGGACCAAACCTGAAATCGCGAAAAAAAAATCAGCTGTTCCCTACATTTAAACAGCTGTTCGTTACAATGACCCCTTAAGAGGTTGTGCATTAATTCCGGGACATGTTGTATACTACTTAAGTTGACTAATATTTAAACTAAGACGTAGTTGTGCCACAGCATAAGCATAATCAGCCTATTATGTTCCCACTGCTGGGACACGGGCCTCATCTCGGTAAGAGGTATTGGGGCGTAATCCACCACGCGGGCTCAGTGCGGGTTGGTAGAAGTCACAATCATGTCTTCGAATTTATGGTTCTAGGATATGCTGGCTTCCTCACGATGTTTACCTTCGCCGTTCTGAGAGCAGTGGTGATGAAATAATTTACTCAAGGTGAAGCGCGTGTCAGAGTTCGAACCTTTTTAATTATTATATTTTTTTTTTTCGGTTGGAAATCATCAAATAACTTCTCCCGCTCTGGGCGGAGCTGGAGGGAGTGTCAGACTTTTACTGACTAAAACCCACAGTGTTCCTTCAAATGCAGAGTTCGAACCTACGACCTACAACCCTATGGGGGAGGCCTATGTTGGGGGAGGGCTATGTCCAGCAGTGGACGTCTTTCGGCTGAGATGATAATGATGATGACCTACAACCCGTAATTCGCGGTCGTTAACACCGGGCCACGACTGCTCTTGTGTTGTCACAGCTTAGAATATAATATTTCAAAAACGATGGAATAAATTTCGAAGTATTTAATCTGTGAGGCTATCTAACGAACCACAACATGTTTTGCCGTCGGCATATTAAATAACTTAATTAAATTAATATTTTTTTGTGATTCAATAATATGCATCATTCATTGACCACAAATAAGTGAATGACACGATGCTCATAGGTGTCAGCAAACCGTTTGAAATACCACACACTCCTAAACAATGCAACCGTTAACCTCACACCACAGTATATAGGATAATATATGTAAAACGCACAAGTGCTATAATGGTCATACACACGTGTCCGAAGACCAATAATAATATTATTTTCAACAACAAAGATCATCGCCACTTTGCGAATCGTGACAAGCAGACGAAATGACAATCGAGATACTATAGAAATTAATGCAGAAGTTCAAAAAAGTCAAAAGTCAAAAATTTATTTGAAAACTAAGTGTACATTTTGGTGATATTTTATAATGTAGGTACTTACAACTTAGCGGCCTTTTCCAGGCATCACCAATTTGAGGGTTATTTAACATTAAAAATTAACGATGTCACGATTTTACATTAATAATTTCAATAATTTACTTATTCAAATCTACTTATTATACTACTTACTTAGTTTCACACAATTTATTGAATAATCAAATCAATCAATCAACTTACCCTATTGAAGTCCACTGCTGGACATAGGCCTCACCCAGGCTGCGCCAAAACACTCTATCCTCCGCTTTCCGCATCCAGTCTGTCTCAGCTACCTTCTGAAGGTCATCGGTCCATGTAGCTACGGGGCGTCCTATTCATTGTGGTGCTCGGACCTAGTGTCTGTTCCTAAACTATCTAAAGAAAACGTAAACAAACTTTTTTCAGATTAAATTCTTACACAAACACTCACTAAAGGTATTTAGTAACATATTCATCTGTATTTAGAAAGTTTCAACTTTATATCTCACCACTTGTTCTAACTCTTTATTCCCAGTAGTTCCATGTAGCTAGTTCCACATGGAACTATTGCAACCTAAAAAAATATGTTTTGTACCATTACTTCCATGCAATTTTAAACTAGTTTTACAGCCGACATTTCTTTCATATCTAACAACTATCAGTGTATGTATTATGATTATAACATAATATTCTAATTGGGGTGTTTGGCGGCGTGCGTTAATTCCGGGACATGTTGTATACATAAAGTACTTGTGGTGGGCGCGATAGCTTATTCAGCGAATATAACTATAGGTATAAAACCATATATATTTCATGTGGCGATGCTCGTGCAATAAGTGTATAGCAGTATCATCACAACGGTATAGTTTTCCCATTGTTTGTTTGGTTAATAGTATATTTGTCGTATCGTCAGGATTTTACTCAGTTAGATTCGGTCATCATGTGGGCAGAAGTTGGGTTTCGTGCAATGAAAACACACTGGGTGCGATACACAGCGTTTAATGAAATTTCAAATTGACACAATCTCTACACATTTTAACTTCCTTAATAACCGAGCATAACGAATCGAGAACAGTTCCGCGACGTCAAGTCCGATGCGATCAGACCAAACACTGAATCTTGAATGTCCTCCTCGCCGTCGGCTCAAAACATCACGACTCTGTAAAAGCGCGCCAGTGGTGTGGGTAGATGACGTCATGTCGCCAGTAGTGGCGCGCTTGCGACTCGTTACGTGTCCGTACTAATGACCGGATCCGACACGGCCATCCTGCGATGCACACGACCTCGTGTGTTTTTATCTGGAAAATACAAAATCTCGCCACAGTATCTGCTCGTCCAATCCTGACTAATATGAAGACTGACTCTTTAACTTGGACTTTACTTTTTAAAGTCCGTTTTAATTTCCAACCAATTTGAACCAACAATTTAGAAACTTTAAACTAGACTAACCTATGAATTGAAACTATCTAGTTTCAAGATTACCGAGACCAAGCACAACTTGAAAATAACAGTTGTCAAACAAAAGGTTCCTCTAAGTCTCCATCATATTTACTCAGCAACTAAATCAACTTCGATCACATACAACGCTCATGGCCCAGCTGCCGCAGCAGCTAGTGACACTTATGCCACCCATATCGTCATCACCTCATGTGATACGACCACACACATCACATAGAGTCTGCGACTCCCAGGTCAGTACAAGACCAAAACAACAATAGTCTCCATTGAGACCCAGGTCCCCGCCGTACCACCAGCTGCCCATCGCCCCCTGAACAGCTCACAAGTGAGCTGCAGTTACGACTACAGACTAGTGCGTACGGTGCGACCAAATAGCCATGGTATGTGTCTACTACTCGGTGGAGGTACTTTCATCACCGTCCTCTACGTTTAACTCATTAGGAACATTACTTAGAGGCATCTTTCGTATACGATCATGAGTGTATTTGTAAGTACGCTTGTTAAATAGAGATTTTAAAACATACCGATCGCCATCAAATATGGTCAAATTGGGAATAATCGAAAATTCAACAATCAATACTCTGGGCCATGTACCATAGTCGTTCGAATCAACCTTTAAAACTCTACATCAACAACAAAAACTGCCAAGCTTACAGAAACCATCGAGTAAAACCTCTAACGCCACGGCTCTCCAGCCGACCAGCAATCGCATTGCTCTCACATCCAGCGCATGGATCAAAACTTCTGTTCGCATATCCATCAAGTGGATCGCCCGTGTGCATCACCCATTGACTCCACACTACGGTCTCTCCAGACCCCGACCTCCGCCAGAGTTAAACGCGCATCGCGCACCCACGGACTATTTGAGTTGCCTCAAGAGACACCGATTTCTACCGGGCTACGACTACGTAATAACCACTAGTACGGTCGAACACAATACGGCCGATAGAATCCTTTACTCGACCTTCTACCATACCATATCTAAGCTTGCTCATTATCAAAATCCTTATCAACATCAACATCGACTGGTACGTGACCCGCTGGCATCTTCCTAAGCCTATCGTGTGCGTATTTGTATGTACGGTTCAAGAACTTCTTATAACTTCAAACGGTCCTTTAAATTTTTGATTTAACTTTGTAAAGTAATTTGAATCATGGAGTCGTGAAATTTGGTCAGAAATCAACGGTAATGGATAACGATCTGTCACTGTATTATTATTAGGCTCTCTATAATCTATGCACATACGATCTGATCCATCATACGGCGAACTACTAATTATTTTAGCTTGCAACAATTCATTAAACCCTATCGCGCATGATTCTACGTTCGTCCGGAGACAATCTGTAAGGACGTATTTGCACTGTACGATTAAGGTCTATCAATCTTACTTCCAACTAGGCATTGCAATCTAATATTGGAATATTGCTCGAATAATTCGAACACTATTCGAATAATTCCAATATCATTCGAACAAGGCTGAAAAAGTATTCGAATACTAAAAATTATCGAATATTTGCAATCCCTACCTCCAATTCACCAGTGTTAACACGCGTTGTCGAATAACCGTTAATAAAAAGTCGGAGTATAATTCTAAGATGTTTACAAGGTCACGTCTTCTATCAAATCAATTCTATCAAAATTATTCTTTATTGCCGTAGTCTGAACTTAGCTTTACACTCGTTTATAGTTTTCTCTCTAGTCAAAATTAATTCAGTTGCAGTCATGTTTACACAAAAACCGTTATTCAAAATCTCTTGACCTAATAGGATGTTACTACGCAAGTACTTAACTGGCAAAACGTAGAAAAGAATTTCCGTCGCGAAATAGTTATTTTCTACCTGACACAGCAATAGCAAAGTACTATGAACATTTTGATTGCCTATACCAACTAAAGTTTACAAGTAATACTCTCCTTCATTAAATAACATTCAGCACCAGAATCAAAATCAAATTTGATACACTCACCAAAATGCTTTAATGTTCCTGATGGAGGCTCGACGATGCAAAGTTCGACTCGTTTCTCCGCTATTAGACCCGCCCGCTGTGGTACAGCAGCGCTGGTCCCGCCCGCTGTGGTACAGCAGTGCTGGAGCAGCCCACCGCGCAGCAACCGGCGATGCGGCCCGGCGCGCCACACCCGAAGCACACCAGTGAGCCGCCGCTGGCTTGCAATGTGCCCATTTTTTTTTTGTAGCTGAAATTAAAAAGAATACGCCGCGTTTAGTAAGTGACATTTTTAAAAGGGCGTTTAAATTTGTGTAGGTACTGAAACGGCCTTCCTTGTATAGGTTATCTGCGACAGCCATGTAGATGCGGAGATGAAGGACTCCCCTTCAACGCCTTGCTTATTGTCAAAATAAGCTGGCTTCCTTCCACTGCACTCCCGTCGAAACAGCTCAGCATTAGCGCACCATGATCGCGCATCGAAATCTGGTTTGTCGAGGTCGGATTCCGGAAACACCAACTTGCTATTCACTGGCTGGGTTTTTGTCGTTGCCCCGGCGCCCGTAGCAGGCACAGGCAACGGCTTCTTAAAGTCTTTCTTCTTCGTTTGTTTTTCATTTCAAAAAGTAACCGCCACTATTGTTATTGTCACTTTTCCCGCGTGTCATATCTCATTAGCACGATTTGATCCCACTTCTGCTGTCGTATCGTCAGGATTTTACTCAGTTAGATTCGGTCATCATGTGGGCAGAAGTTGGGTTTCGTGCAATGAAAACACACTGGGTGCGATACACAGCGTTTAATGAAATTTCAAATTGACACAATCTCTACACATTTTAACTTCCATAATAACCGAGCATAACGAATCGAGTACAGTTCCGCGACGTCAAGTCCGATGCGATCAGACCAAACACTGAATCTTGAATGTCCTCCTCGCCGTCGGCTCAAAACATCACGACTCTGTAAAAGCGCGCCAGTGGTGTGGGTAGATGACGTCATGTCGCCAGTAGTGGCGCGCTTGCGACTCGTTACATGTCTGTACTAATGACCGGATCCGACATATTCTTATTTGGTCTTATATTTATGTATCATCATCATCATCATTCCAGACGAAAGACGGCCACTGCTGGACATAGGCTTCCCCCAAAAAGAGGGCGGGATTTGCCATAATCGCCACGCTTGGCAGGCGGGTTGGCGATCGCAGTATGGTATATTTATATACCTATAATTAGGTATAAGTTTTAAACAGGTATATGTATGTATATCCTTATATTGAAATAAATACTGATTTCACAATTTTCGTTATTGCACCTACCACTGCTTGTCTCTGCATCACCCAAAGGTTGACTGGTAGACAATGCCGATGGCATTAAGTCCAGCTGTGTACATTTGTGTGCTTAAAGTATTATATAAATAAAAAAATATAGGTTATAGATTTTCGATGACACGTGGATTTCACCTTCTGTCCAATCCTCTCTGTCATGTTGTATATTAATAACTAAGCTTTAGGCCCAACGTCGCCCGATTTTTCCATTATTTTTACTTTATTATAATGTCTTCATTTGAGCCGTGATCTGAAATGTTTATGTGAATTTAGTAATGTTTAGTTTTCTAGGTAATCGCAGGAGTGCTAAGGTATTCAAATGATTGTACCCTGATTTAGTGTCTGCTGTTAGCAACGATATGATATTATAGGCTGTTCCTTGAAAAAATCGATCAACAGTTTTATTGACTGAGATATTGATTTCCTACTATTTTTTATTTATTGATTGATGTAGTGTTGTACGTTATACATAACTAGTTGTTTTCGCTACTTTTGATTTTCCTCTGATAGAATGTTCTTCGTGATATCAATTCAATTCAATTCTCAATTCTTTATTTTCTTTATCTTAATTGTTATGACTACAAGAATCAGTTGGCAGTTAATGTAGGCAAGCAGTTGTAAAAAAAAATGTAAGCAGTTGTTCGAACTTGTAAATATAGGAAAAAATTGAATAGAATAGCGTATTCTTGTGCACACCATAAAAATACAGATATAAATGTAGAAATTTTACATAGGGTGACACAATGGGCGGTCTTATCGCTAAAAGCGATCTTTTAAAGAAACACTATGGATGGATTAAAAGGGGGAAGGAAAGAAAATACTGTAGGTAGTCTGTGGTGAACCATTTACATAACTATACAATAAATACATACATAAAGCATATACTTATCTACCTATATATAAATTTTGCAACCATTATGATCAAAACCTAAATATAAGGGAATATTCTCAATATTATGGTCAGTATTATAAAATCGGCTTTGAACCTGAGTATATATTACTATTAGTCATAAATCAAATAACTTTATGTACCTACATTGCTAAATTTGTATCGTTTAAGCGGTACTTGCCATGTTTCCTTTTGTTTACCCGACCGTCAATTAAATATATCTAGCGGAAAATTTTCATCGTTGGATAACGGTCCTTATTAAATTGGTAAAATAGAGTAAAACATAAAAAAGTTAGGAACATTTTTGGAATGTCCTATTCCAAAAATGTTCCAAATTTTTTATGTATTACTTTTTTATCCTTTATTTAAAAAAACAGTTTCTTAATAATCAATTAAAATGTTACCTATAAGACTAATAAGTATTTTTCATCATCATTATTACAGCCGAAAGACGTCCACTGCTGAACATATGTCGACGACACGGTTAGCGCAGTGGTTAAGCGATTGACTGCTGCGCTGCGTGTCGCGGGTTCGATTCCCGCACGGAACAAATATTTGTATGACCTACAAGTAGTTGTTCCGGGTCTGGCTGTTTGTGTATGTGAGCTTAAATGTTTGTAAACGCACCCACAATGCCACATGCCTAATCGCCACGCTTGGCAGTCGGATTGGCGATCGCAGTATGGTGTTAAATGCATAGAGAATGCTGCTGCCCATTCTGTAATAAGTCCCTTAGTCGCCTTTTACGAAACCCACGGGAAGAAATGTGGCGGTGCTATTCTTTACGGCCGGCACCATGCAGACAAAATAAGTAATTTTAAGCTATCTTATTTTTTTACGTGACAATTATTTTAAAACTAAGTTTAGTGTTGATTATTCCTAATGAGTTAGGTGTTTGTGTCGACCTTACAAGCACATGATCGGTCATATGCTTGAAATTATGTGTTTAAAAACAACTTCATGAAAATGACCAATTTTAAAGGTGATCTGAACGACCGTTCAGGCTAGCACTTCGGACGTAAACCCAGTCCTAGCAAGTCTAAGCATATGGAGAGCTTTACAGGTACACTAGAAAATGTAAAACCTAAATAATTAATGTTCAAACAAAACCCATTATCGGAAATTGTGTAAATCATCAATTGTTTTATTTAAAACTAAAAACATCTGAACTATGTTATTTGTATGTACCCAAATATAACACGAATTACAAGTCCAACTGCCTTATAATCGTTTCCTGTGACTTACATCAGTATTCCGATACTGAATCGATTCCAACATTTCGGGAAACAGACAAACGAATGTTTTTTTTTTGTTCTAAAAGCGAATTAGATTATCTAAAGCTGTTAGCACATGAATCATCTGGATTTATACGTTAGTTTGTGATACAGGTTATATAGAAGTTTAACTCTACACATGACTGAATGTTCGCCTGCGATGAAACTGAATAATTTTTTCTTTCAATGGCAGTGCTAAGTCAATGTGTATTCTTAGTTTTAATTTGGCAAGATATATGTCAACCTGGTGGAAAATCTGCCTATGGATATCTGCTGCTCCATTAAGGCGACTATAACCGACTTTTAACCATTTTATACTGAAGATCACGTCTAAACGAGTAGTCTTAATGATTTGAAAAAAATATATGTTAAATTAGAGCATTTTTTCAATAACTTATTATGTGAATATTTTAGATTATGTTTAGGAATATTACATAGTGAAATTAATTTGTAAAGTTATGTCTAACGCGGATAAAAAACTGAGAATGGCGCAAAATCTACCAAAAAGATAATTTAATTATTGATCTTTTAGTATACGCGTTTTATTATAATACCTTTTTTTGTGTATAATAAATTAATAATGCGTCAAATTGGGGACAGCGCTCCTTGATGGGCGAGTCCGTGCGGCGTTGCGTGAGCTCAGTACAGAACACGCAAGCTAACCACTCAAGGTCACTGGCATATATCTGAGTCTTAATAAAAGATTGCCAATACATTAGAAACTTTAAAGTATTAGTGAAAAAAGTGTCTTTGATTTTGTTGAAGAACACTCATTTTCATTTTGATGTAAAACATCTATTGGCGCACGTAAAACCAATTGCTGGCGAGGCGACGCATGCCGCGTGGCGATTCACCGCTCACTTTTCGCGCGCGGTCCCCCCGCTAGGCGACCCTGACCTTTTTTCGATGTTTGTTTGTTTGATTTCGATGTTTCACATCTGCCAGACGTCAGATGGCACAATGGACAGGTCACAATTTTTTTGTTCAATGATTCATTTAAGAATCAATATCCTGGTATCCAACATTCATAAAATACAACCAAACTTCACAGAAAAAAATCATTTTTGAAGAAGCAAGTACTTGTGTCAAGGTTCGCCTGCCACCCTATTTAACTAAGGTTAGTTATAAGAATTTTACCATAGGAAAATGGGTCTACTGCTCCTAGCTATTTAGTGTAACAAATTTTGCTAGGCACCTAGCGTCTGCCTAGCACTAAATCTTTATACGACGCACAATGATGTCACACTGGACTGCTCCTCTTTGAATTCAGATGTCGTATTAAATTTTGAGTGGTGTAAGGGAAGGACGGTGGGCGTTTTAGCCTTGAACGTTGAATGGTTTAAAGGATGGACGGTGAGCGTTTTAACCTTCCATACTGGTTTCCATGTAACCCAGGAGGTATCCAGGAGAATGGGCAGCAGCGCTCTCTATGCATTTTAAAACCATACTGCGATCGCCAATCCGCCTGCCAAGCGTGGCGATTATGGCAACCCCCCCCCCCCCCTTTAGGGGAGGCTTATGTCCAGAAGTGGACGTCTTTCGGCTGGAATGATGATGAATGATGTATAGTCAATTACCTACAGAAACAGTTCAAAAAAATCTGTTTCAATAGTTCTATTCAAATACCCATGATCTCAATTAGGTATGTAAAGTATTTTTCAGGTATGTTTTTTATATTTTTATTTTAATAATAAGAGTATTTGAAACACATAATTTCATCTTTTTGTTTTTACAAGCTGTAGTTATTTTTATATATTTTTTTAAAGTATTGTTCGCTGTAGTTATTTTTATATATTTTTTTAAAGTATTGTTCGTACTGACGTCACTAGTAGAACTGAATAGCTTAGGATCTTTGCCACGTTTAACACTTATTTAAAAACAAAATTCAGTAAAGTCAAACTGTCAAATTTGACAATTAATTTGTTTACATTTCATACTTTAGCGATTTCCGTACTTTAGTTTAAAGATATGGCTTAATAAAATGAATGGATTCAAAGACTACTTTTGCTAAGTGCTTCATACCGTGCAGTATAAGAAACACCACAACAAATAGCCGACACAATTGATTGTTAGTAAAAGAAACCTTAAAAAGGAAATGGTGCGAGGAAGTAAATGTTGAGTACAAGTCTGGGCGGCGTCTGTTTTATTGTGAAGATCATTTGAACGTAAGTTAAGTTTGCCTGAGGGGATACATCGATGTGATTCGACTTGTACTGTCCGCCGCTGGTGAAAAACTACACTTTTTACGTATATATTTATCTGAATAGAATAGTATTAAGTGCTTCATGTAAATTTGACGTTGACATGACAACTGACACATAAAGAACAACTTAATTACAAGAGGCACTGAAAGTTTCCAATTCAGGCTGCTTTGTGACGGCATTTAGAGGTCAAATAAAAGTCAAGTGATTTTAAGTATTTTTGTGAAAATAAATACGATCTTATAATTTTAAGACCTATTAATAGAAAAATAAGTCTTAGAAGCTTAAAATCTCGAAATGGTTTTGGAATCGGCATAGGTTAATTTTTATTTTACATACCCAATTACTGTTCAGATGCGTAGACCTATTTTAATTTTTATTAAGCCTAATGTCGACAAGAAAACTTCGTACAAGTGCTTGTCACAGTAGCCCACCATTATCCCAAGCCCATACGAGCTGATTTAAGCTGATAAACCTCTCAAAGTAAATAGAAAGTAAGAAAGAAAAATAATTTTATTCATCACAGAAACACGTGCTTAGGAAAACATAAATTCGAGCAGATAAACATTACACAAAACACATCTACAATATAATCACGAGCACAAAAATAACAAATAGTCGGCAACTGCACGTCATGACTGTGACAAAAAGGCTTGCACTCAAAACCGTAACTCGAATCCTACAATAAAACGCTCCTCTCATGTCTTTAGACCGCACCAAACAAAGACACACATTGACAACAAATCAATCGCGCACGCGCCACGTTTGACATGTATATGCGCGGGTGCACGGAATGTCGATCGATAAGCGCAGCGCTACTAAAAATATTCGATTCAGTGTTGTTTGAGCAAATTGTATATTTTATGTTGCTGATCTCGTGTTGGCACGAGATGTGCGAGAATAGGTCAGGCAGTGGTGAAAATATAAGGGTCCGTATGGTTGGTAACAGGTATGACTGCTTAGCTCCTAAATTGGTGGAAGCTAATCACACTAAACTAAGTAGTTTGTATTTATTTTGTTTCTTATTTATAATCTCACTGTATGCTGCACCGGTCGACGTCATCACGCTGGCTGTCGCTGAAAACAGCGCTGGGGCTATGTCAAAGTCAAAGTCAAAGATTTATTTGCAAACTAAGTGTACATTTTGGTGATATTTTATAATGTAGGTACTTAACAACTTAGCGGCCTTTTCGAGGCATCGCAAATTTGAGGATTATATAAAATTAAAATTAAAATAACTATGCTATTGGCACGATCTCACATTAATAATTTCAATAAGTTATTATAACTCATTCAAATAATAATACAACAAACACTTTTATAATTCAATAATAATATCAATACATATGATTCGATGATTAAGATGTCTCGCATAGGGTCGCAGCATTATATTTACAAGTAGATAAAAAAAAAACTGCCTTGCCTTTTTCCAAGTATTTTGGTCCGGTCTTACCAGATGCAGCTGAATACCAATATTTTACATGGACTATTTTAGCGACTGCCTATCTGACCTCCACAACCTAGTAACTGGGCAATACGATACCCCTTGGTAAGACTGGTTGTCAGACTTTTCGGGTTCTGAGCACCCCTAACGACTGTCAAAGATCGATGACAGCTGGGACCAATGGCTTAACGTGCTTTCCGAGGCACGGAGGAGTCTCGGTATGTAAAGATGGTCACCTATCCACGGACCAACCCCGGCTAGAGTAGCTTAACCTGGTGGATCCACTCGTGTGGCTGTTATTACTTAGCCACGAGCTCCTCCGTACCCGAGTATTTTACAAGTAGATATACATTGTATACAAAACAATTCTCACATTGCGTGTGATTGTCTGTGACATATCTCGGGACTCTGGGGTCCCGGACCTTTTGAAGGCGTACGAGGGGCGGAAGCAAACTTGCGGAGTCCCCTTGGACAATTTTGAGTGTTGAGGCACTAACCGGCGATTATCCCTGTATGCACTATGCAAGCGCACTCAAGGACAACCTCCGGTTGGTGCAGGACTATTGCAGAACATGGAAACAAAGCATATTGGGCTATGGGGTTGGGTGGCTACGAGTATAGTGGGTTGGTAACCTAGAACTATGGAAGGACTAATATGTTGCCTGATCAAAGACATAATATTTTTATTATTATTGAATGCAGAAAGTTAAATTAGATTTTTTTAAACATATAATCGTTAAAATAAGATATTCGTACTCAATACTAAATATTATACAAATTCATAAACTTCTATGATATTTATTTTGTAAGAAAATCTACTAAGTTGCTCCTATCGCAATCATTCTATTAATGAGTGACACTTCATCACTGAACGAGACAGTCAATATTTCAAAAATTATCAAATAAAGAAAGAAAGAAAAAGCATTTATTGAGACTCGCACGGATCACAAATTAACACACTAAACAAAAAAAAAAAACAAAGTAAAAATTAAAATAAAAACAGAAAGTCCTGTACGAGGCCAAAATAAATAAAAAATAAAACAAAATTCGTTTATTTCGACCAACAAGGATCATAATATGCACAATATGCATAATAAAAACACACATTAAAAAGAAAAATAAATAAAAACACATTAAAAATATTACATAAAACACATTACCGACGTTGATTGCTCAGTATGTGAACCATACAGCAATGGTTCAGGTACTGGCAATCCAACCTCTGCGCGAATGCCCTCAGGATGCCGTTGGAGCTAGCCCGAACCCTGCGCACCAGGACACCGTTTTCGCATAGTTGAAACTTATATGACTAAAATTACTTTTTCGAATGAGAGCATCTTATTAAAACGGATCTTAGATAATTAGCCGTAACAGGAAACACCCACAAGACTTTAACAGCGACACTAAAAACTTGCAAATCATTTACCTATCACAAAAGTTGTTATCTAATCATCGGTTGGTGAGCAATTTCGATCGCAGGCGACCGCGACCGCGGCCGTGGGAATGTGAGGTGCGCGCGCGCATTATCTCGCGCGATCTCATCTGATAGCGGAGTTATCTGGCACGATCAGCGCACGAGTCGATGCTGCGGCAGGTGGGTATGTTAGCCGGTGAAATGGGGATAGGTCCTGAATGTTTGGGCTATGATTTTTTGCTGAAAGGTGGGTAGAACATTTCTGGCGAGCTATTCGATGACAACTCATTTCAAGCTCGCTTGACCAAAATTATCACGGGGAGAAGTATGAAGCAAGATAAATGTTGCTTCTGTGTGTCCCAACGAAAATCAGCAGGATGTATTCTTTGGTCAAAATCATACAACGAGCATTTCATAAAGCAGGTATCGCGAACTTAAAACGACGGCACGGTTGGCGCAGTTAGTTAAGCGATTGACTACTGCGCTGCGTGTCGCGGGTTCGATTCCCGCACGGAACAAATATTTGTATGACCTACAAGTAGTTGTTTCGGGTCTAGCTGTTTGTGTATGTGAATTTAAATGTTTGTAAACGCACCCACAATACAGGAGAAATTCCTAGTGTGGGGCAACGTTTTATAAAAAAAAAAAAAAACAATTTGCTGTAAGGGCCTTAACACACTGGCGATTTGCGAGCGACGCGGTTGTTTACAGACTTCGCCACGAGCGCGCAACGTGTTCACCACGAGCGCGCAACGTGTTCGCCACGAGCGCGCAACGTGTTCGCCACGAGCGCGCAACGTGTTCGCCACGAGCGCGCAACGTGTTCGCCACGAGCGCGCAACGTGTTCGCCACGAGCGCGCAACGTGTTCGCCACGAGCGCGCAACGTGTTCGCCACGAGCGCGCAACGTGTTCGCCACGAGTGAGCAACGTGTTCGCCGTGTTTTCACAATATTTTACACTCAATTGTCTCGCTCTTTCTTGTGCACTCACGCCGACCGCTCTCGTTCCCCAAATGCGGCAAATACTTTGCGCACTCGTGGCGAGCTCGTCAAACGGATCTACGTGGTCCTCACATGATCTGACCAAGATTATGTCTGGACTTTAAAAGTGACGTTGACTCCTGAGTTTGTTTCGCCATTTCTTCTTAGATAGGAAATGTCGGCTACATCTAGATTATTTTTTAATTTTTTTATATGACGTGTAAAAGTGATTCTTGTATCCTATTTACTGAATAAACTATTTCATTTAATTTCAAATTATCACACACACGGAAACACGCTTTCAAATCGCCAGTGTGATAAGGTCCTAAAACTTTATATTGGTAGGTTAAATCGTAATAATTATAACCGATTAACCTAATGAAACACTCACCAGATTTTTAGATATGGAACGATACAGCTATCTACCCTTGATTACTGAAAAAGCATAACCATATTTTTTTTCAGGAGACTGCCATTCCAATGTTCACACAAGATGTCATTGCCATTTACCAATATTATTGGCGTTAATTATGGTACATACCTATTTAATATCCTAGGTATTCCTCGATAATTTCTCTCTCATGGTCACAGTAGTCGGGGGCGAGTGTTGGCGACGCTAGCGCCCTCACCGCTGTTAATCGTGATTTTAGATTTTAAATGGACACGTAGAGATTCATTGGTTCGCTGAATGGGAGATTTTTGGTTCTAACTGATTTGTTACATTGCTATAAGGTTATTTGTTAAATGTTAGATTTTGAGCAAGTATTACCTTGGTAAGTTAGTGTAACGTTTGTTCGGCAATAGTGAAGAGAAGAAAGAAAAATACTATATTGAGTTCCGTACGTATTTTTCGGGTAACCACTGAAAATCAGCGCTGTGTTGTGGGTCCCCCATAGCACAGCATCATGCTGAGTGCAAGCCTTTTTGTCACAGTCATGACGTGCAGTTGCCGACTGTTTGTTATTTTTGTGCTCGTGATTATAATGTAGATAGGTTTTTTTTTAAATGTTTACTTGCTCGAGTTTATGTTTTCCTAAGCACGTGTTTCTGTGACGAATAAAATTATTTTTCTTTGCTTTTCTTTTCTTTATATTACTTTTAAATTTCGTATTCCTGATTATGGATTGACGACCTGAAGAGGGCGGCCAGGCTAAATTGACCCGTTTATTTTGACGTATATGAAGATAATACTATTTTAAGGTGGCTTTATGATTAGTTGTCCCTTAGTTAGTGACCGGTTGGTGCCGGACATAAAGATAGATAGATAAAACATTTATTCAGTGCACACAAAAGACAAAGCACAACACATACTCGTAATACCACAAAAAAATAATACAAAACAACTCAAAATCAAAATCAAAAGTCATTTATTCAAACTAGGCTGAGAATCAGCACTTTTCGAAAGTCAAAAATTACATGAGACAGTCCTCCAAAAACGCCCACCCTTTACCACTTCCTAGTGCTTTAGCTGGGAAGAAAAAGTGGCGCAACAAACTCCCCAGCAGCAACTAAACAAAACACAAACACAACACACACACACAAACTAAAGAATAGTCCCATTTCTTCCCGTGGGTGTCGTAAAAGGCGACTGGGGGACTTGCTAGAGAATGGGCAGCAGCGTTTTCTATGCATTTTAACACCATACTGCGATCGCCAACCCGCCTGCCAAGCGTTGCGATTATGGCAAACCCCTTGAGGGCAGAACTATGTCCAGCAGTGGACTTCTTTCGGATGAAATGATGATGATGAATGATGAGTCGTCCTTTAGATAAATACCTATGTTTTTATTTCAGGGACTACTAACTAATCATAAACTTAATACCTATTAGCAAACTAATTTAGCTCGATTTTATTTGACAACACTAATAACTTTTATAAATGAATCAACGTTTAAAATTAAAAGATTTTATATCAGGCCATTCAATCAAAACTATAGGTAAACCGTCATTCGACCTCAACCTTCGAAAATAAGAAGAAAAAACTTAACACAAAAACAAATCGGTATCGAAACAAAACGATCGCCTAATTATTCGACTAAGCGTTGAAGGGAGAGCAGATCGAATCGATATACATCGATAAGACAAAATCAATAAAATCATTGCCAGATTAAAAAAAAGGACGGTTGTTCATCATTGCCACATTATAAAAGATGGGTCGGCTTGTTTGATGTCGGAGTGTCGGCACTCGTTTGATGTTCTAATAATGCGACCAAATTGAGTCAAAGGCACTAAATGTGTGACGAATTGACTTATCTAAGTGTTTCATCGACTAGTTGACGGGACGATTGCGATGATGTTAAATACAGGATGTTCAATAATTGATTGTATGAAGTAATAACGTTATTATTGCGGTTCGATTAGGTGTTTTTTTTTTCGATTACTTGTTAATTCTTATTTAGGTTTTGCTTTGAAGTTTTAAATACTTTATTGATTTTAAATTGCGTTTGTTTTTTTTGGTTAGTATCTAATTGTGTGAATTCGTTTTACAGCCTAGCAAGCTAGTCGCGGTCTATTTCAAGAGCCCATAAATTCATAATACGATTGTTCCATTGATATTTATGGGTTTCTTATTTTATGAACTTACTGTGCCATTATCACCAAAAATAATATAATTATTCAAATTGAAAACCCCATTTGAAGTATCTAAATCCAATTAATCAGCAGTCAAGCGATTTTTCAGCGACACTACTAACATAGTGATTGGTTTTTCAGTTAAACTTTTAACACCGAAGATCTCAAGCCTTGTTTCCACAACAGCCTGTACACAAAATCTATCGATACTTTGATAATGTCGAGGTCAATACGCGTTATTTGCTGTTCTCTAATGTCATTTATTTTCGACAAGTTCACACTGAAATATATATAATATACCTGTGACCAATCATATTGACAGGATTCTCGCAAATTGATGTCTTCATTTGAGTAATATTTTGATTTTATTTAACCTTTCGGCAAGGTTGCAATGACAGTACTCAATTCAAATGATTTAAAAACTTAAAGATACTTTATGATGATATCAAACTGATTTGATTAATGTGTGTGAAATAAAAATATTATTTTATCTACAATAGGTACTAGGTTTCAGAGCTAAGTTAAAGATGTTGAATAAACAGTTCATGTCCTGGTGAACTGATAAGTTCTGGTATATCAAGTAGGTAA
The DNA here is from genome assembly GCA_948098905.1 of Tiliacea aurago. Classification (NCBI taxonomy): domain Eukaryota; kingdom Metazoa; phylum Arthropoda; class Insecta; order Lepidoptera; family Noctuidae; genus Tiliacea; species Tiliacea aurago. Next base: position 25,531,300 of record OX402590.1, on the reverse strand, counting down.
CATAAATAACAGATATAAAAATATATAACGGCGCAGGATAGCCTTTTTATAAGTGGTTATCGTATAAGTGGTTCATCATCATTAATAATTTCAGCCGAAAGACGTCCACTGCTGGACATAGGCCTCCTCCAAAAGGGGAGATTTGCTATAACTACTACGCTTGGCAGGCGGGTTGGCGATCGCAGTATGGTGTTAAAATGCATAGACGCTGCTGCCCATTCTCTAGTAAGTCTCTTAGTCGCCTTTTATGACACCCACGGGAAGAAATAGGGTAATGCTATTCTTTACGTCCGGCACCTCACGGAACAGCGGTTCAAAAGGTTCGAATAAGTGGTTCAGCAGCTTAAATATCATCAGGGTTGTGCCGGCAGTTGGTCGTGGTCGTGGTACGACAACGGCTCCCCTGACATCCTCTTCTGTCATCAAAAGACAGCCGCCACGCAACCATCGACGCGACGCTCTGCTAGAGAGACGGTCAGCAGCCAGTGGCACTCTTACGGCCGAACCCAATAACTTATTTTCAGTTAAAGACAGATCGCTATTGATGATAGACAGTATAATTATATCTATGCTCGGATGGCGTCTCACAATCATTGATAAAGGCTATCTATCTAACGAAAACAATAAGTAGGTTTCTCTACTTCGCCCGCCCGTGCGTTCCATTACAACCAACATCACTTTAAAAACAACATGTGTAATTAGGGTTATATTAAAACTTCTTTGTTTCTTAGTTCTAAATAAGTTACTGGATTAAGATATAATTCTGTAGAGCCATATTTGTTATGGCCGCGAATCAAAATACAACGTGTTACTGACCTGCAAATTGCAAAAAACGCAATAAAATTTGAATTTCGCGGGCTACCTTAGCGCATTAATGTTATTTTTTTTTTTAACTTAAATTCATGTTGGAATGGTGCTTGCACGGGGGGTGTTAGTAAGGGGGGGGTTAAATTTCTGTTATTTTTTGCCTAAGGCGCACCGTTTTCCAGATTTTTGATTTTCAAGTTTTTTTTATTACTTTAAATAAAAAAAACAGCTATGATCACTATTGCACGTACTAAAAAGTTGATTTTAGCTTGGCTACTTTACGTTTATCCCTGCAGTTCGGGGAATAGCCAAATCTGCCATCTGTAGATCAGTTGTTGTCTACCTAGTATAGTGCACGGACGTACGATCGCGCGCGCGAGCTCTTTCGCGAGAGTTTTCTGCTGACGGATCACAACAACGTCGCGTCGCGGTGTACCTACGTCAATATATCGGGGTCAGTGTCATGACCTTGTTACAAGTGCGGAAATCATGAAGTGTTTACAATAACTTATTGTATAGGTGTTAAACTCGCCCTACAACTTAATAATGGCTACAAAAAAGTCTATTACTATTAAAACTGACCTAGAAAGGCAGTTATATGACTGTTATCTCCAAGAGAAAACAGATAGAGAAAACCTGCAAGTCATGGTACGTAAATTGAATGTACAAATTGATGCCCTGCAGGAACAAGTTCAGACACTTCAAGGAGAATTGAACTGCATCAAAGAAACAAAAGGGACTACAGAACCTGCTCAGACTACAAAAAACGACGTGGAATACTGTACAGACGAGGATGACCTTGCTAAAGAGACTGAGTGGATTAGGGCCAAGAGCAGGAAGAAAAGGAAGCTTAACACCTCCCTCTCTCCAAAACAACAACCCGGAAGCGCCCAACAAGATAATCAACAAAAAAATGAGAAAGTGACTTCGGTCAAAAAAGTGCCCTTACCACCGCCAATCATAATAGACGGAATCAAGAACTATCAAACGTTCTACGATTCGTTAATTGAAAGCCAACCAGCGGAATCATTTACAGCAAAAATGATGAATGGGGATTGTGTGAAGGTTAACGCCAAATCAGAAGACTCATATAGAGTAATTGCTAGGTTCTTGTCTGAAAAAGACTACCACTGGCATTCATACGAAAACAAGCAGGCTAGACCAATTAGAGTTGTGGTAAAGAAACTGCACTCTTCTTGCCAACCAGATCGAATTAAGGAAGATTTAACAACCCAAGGCCTAAAAATAGAAAAGGTAGATAGTAAATTGAGCTGGAAGACCAAAGAACCACTCAACATGTTCGTTTTATCATTTTATAACGATGAAGATGTCAACAAAATCTACGGCATTAAGTACATATTAGGGTGTAAAATTGAAATACATCCACTCAAAAATCCAGCACTCATTCCCCAATGCAAGAGATGCCAAGCTTATGGGCATACACATAAATATTGTCAAAAAGAGCCAAGGTGTGTGAAATGCACTGGCAAGCATCTTACAGCCAATTGTACCAAATCTCCGCAAGAGAAACCAAAATGTATCCACTGCGGCCTACCTCACCCTGCCAATTATAGAGGGTGTGAAGTAGCCAAACAGATGCAAATTATGAAAAATAAAGTTTTAAAAAAGAAACCTACGGTGCCTAATACCCAACAGTTTCCTCCTATAACACACCCTGGTAAACAGGCGCAGAAAGCAAGTGTCCAGTCAACTGCAAAACAACCAGCCATGCAAGTAACCAACATTGGTACTTACGCACAAATTGCAAAACAAGGATCTCAACCTCTGAACTTAGAGGATAAGATTAACCAGATCTTGAAGTGCATTACCTCATTTGATAAGAGATTAGAGAAGCTAGAATCCAGCACTAAAACAGCTGTCTTGAATAATCAAAAATGAATAACACACTCAAAATAATGGCGTGGAACTCCAATGGACTCCTCAAACATCAGCATGAGTTGCAGGCGGTCCTAGATACAGAAAATATAGACGTGTGTTTAATCTCCGAAACGCATTTCACAAAGCAATCTTTTATCAAATTTAGAGGATACATGATATATAATTCCCTCCACCCTAGCAACTCTGCCAGGGGGGGTAGTGCGGTTATAATTAAAGAAAACATTAGTCACTACGTGCAGTGTAAATATGAAGAAGAAGACATTCAAGCAGTGGCAGTATCTGTTAAAACTAAGTTTTGTCAAGTGTCCATTGCAGCCATATACTCGCCTCCTAGGCACATGATAAGAAAAGAGCGATACTTACATCTTTTTGAATTATTAGGCCAGCGATTTATCCTAGGCGGCGATTTTAATGCTAAGCATACGCATTGGGGTTCAAGACTTACTACAACTAAAGGAAGACAGCTCTTAAGTGCAGTTAAAGAAACACATTGTGAAGTAATGAGTACAGGCAAACCTACATACTGGCCCACTGACCACCAGAAAATACCGGATCTTATAGATTTTTTCATCTGCAAAAATATATCCACCAATTACATCAGTTTGGAGGAAAGTTTTACTATGAACTCTGACCATTCTCCGATTATACTAATGCTAAGTCAAAAAATCCTATTAAAAGAAAGCCACTTAACCTTGGTTAATAAGTCCACAGATTGGGACAGTTTTGCTCTTGATCTAGATAATATTATCGACCTTAAAACTCCGATAAAATCGCAAGATCAGCTTGACTCAGAAGTAAACAAATTTATTATTAATATTCAACAATGTGCGTGGAGCAATACACCTCAGCTAAAACGCAAATATAAGGGATTTATCCATCCTAAAGAAATTGTGGATTTACTATCAGAGAAAAGAAAACAAAGGAAGTTGTGGCAGCAAACAAGGTTCCCGCGTCATAAAACAACACTAAATAACCTAACTAAACGACTAAAGAGAAAAATTCTACAATTTGAGGATGAATCTCTGAATACCAACCTTCTTCAGCTTACCAATGACAAATCAACGGATTACTCACTTTGGAAAGCAACGAGAAATCTAAAAAGGCAGATTATACAAATACCGCCCATCAGAGATAGCAACGGAAAATGGGCAATAAGCAATGACCAAAAGGCGGTCCGATTTGCTCAACATTTAGAAGAAACCTTTCAACCCAACGAAAGCTCTGTAGAAATACATGAGAGTGTAAATTTATCACAAAACCAAAGAATCAAGCTTGTGACTCCTAAGGAAGTAATGAGAGAAATTCAAAACAACATTAGCTCAAAAAAGTCTCCCGGTTACGACCTCATCACAGGGGAAATTCTAAAACGCCTCCCACGCAAAGCCATAGTAAAGCTGACCAAACTAATAAATGCTTCATTTATCTTAAAATATGTACCTGAGCCATGGAAGGTTGCTGAAGTCATTATGATTGCGAAGCCTGGGAAACCTCCCCACGAAGCATCATCATACAGACCCATTTCTCTGTTACCCGTACTATCAAAGTTATTTGAAAAACTGTTATTAAAACGGATAAAACCAGTAATAGAAGATAAAAACCTAGTTCCAGATCACCAGTTTGGCTTCAGAGAAAAACACTCAACGTTAGACCAGGTACATAGAATAACTAATGTTATTGAAAAAACGCTAGAAAATAAAGAAGTCTGTGCTACCGTGTTCTTAGACGTCGCGCAAGCTTTTGACAAAGTTTGGCATGAGGGTCTCATATTTAAGCTCAGACGCATGCTACCAGAATTTGTAGATATCCTAGAGTCGTATTTAACTAAAAGAATGTTTAGAATACGCCAAGAGGACGCATATTCCGAGCTAAAAACCATAAAAGCTGGGGTGCCTCAAGGAAGTGTGCTTGGCCCAATTTTGTACTTGTTATACACTTGTGACATCCCAGAGCTGGAAAACAGCACCATAGCGACCTTTGCAGATGATACTGCTATTATGGCCACCGGATCAAGCCACAGAGAAGCGGTAGAGAAAGTTCAACTAGCTGTGAACAAAGTTTACGACTGGACACAAAAGTGGAAGATCAATCTGAATGAGTCAAAATCAGTTCACATTAACTTCACAAACAAACACAGTGACTACCACCCACTCTACATAAATGGTATGCAAATACCTTATGCTAATACAGCCAAATACCTTGGCATAACTCTCGACGCCAAGCTGCGTTGGAAAGCCCATATCAAAAAGAAAAAACAGGAACTCGATATTCGTTATAAACGTTTGCATTGGTTACTGGGAAGGAAATCCTGTTTATCAATACATAATAAGCTGATAATATACAAGCATATTCTGATGCCAATTTGGACGTATGGTATCCAACTTTGGGGCTGTACTAAGCCAACCAACGTCAAAATAATTCAACAGTTCCAAAATAAAGTACTCAGGGCTGCTGTAAATGCACCCTGGTACATAAGAAACGATGACCTCCACCGTGACCTCGACATGGAATTCGTCACCACCATCACACAAAAATTTGCTGAAGCCCACGAACACAGACTCCATCGACACGTGAATGTTGAGGCAATCCAGCTGTTAGACAACACAGGCATAGTGCGTAGACTAAAGAGAACTAAACCATTTGAATTAGTGTAGTGTAAGTGAATCAATAATAGTAACAATGTTGTGCTATTTATATAACACATGAACAAAGTGTTTTATCAATTTTACCAGACTCTAAGGAAGTGTTACGAACGTGTGTAAAAGTGCATACCTAATTATGGACACTATTCTTAGCATTAACATAATTTATAACGTAGCATAATAAGTTAGATTTAAATTGTTTATTAGTCTTCTTAGGCTAGATTGCAATTAACTAGTAAGAACTTGGTTCTTACTAATAAGGAAAAAAAAAAAAATCTGTAGAACTGTCCTGTCAAACAAATCGTATATTGGGAAGCATACTTTGGCATTTTCATACAAAGAGATATCTGTTGTATGCGATACCCCCTTCCATCAGTAGATAGTGTGGGCCGGTATGATTCATAGATTATAGGGACGTTAAAACCATCAATAGATATATTTTTATATCTCCAGTAGGCCGAAACTGGTGATAAATAGGTTATTGGGTTCGGCCGTTATCCGACCTTTTTGGTGACTGCAATAACTTCGTAACAAAACAAGACGCCACTTGCTGCGCCCGGTAAAGTGTTTGTATTTATGTGTAAAAATGTTTGTTCAAACTTACTTATAGAAACTTAGACTTCCGTTTGGTGCCAGACGTAAAGAATAGCACCATCCCATTTCTTCCCGTGGGTGTCGTAAAAAGCGACTAAGGGACTTACTAGAGAATGGGCAGCAGCGTTCTCTATGCATTTTTAAAACCATACTGCGATCGCCAACCCGCCTGCCAAGCGTGGTGATTATGGCAAACCCCCCCCCCCCCCTCTCCCCTTTCTGGGGGAGGCCTATGTCCAGCAGTGCACGTCTTTCGGCTGAAATGATGCTGATGATGATGACTTATAGAAATAACATCATTTATAGTACCTATTATTTATTTATAGTACATTAGGATTTACAATTTTTTTTTTGTTTTGATTATCAGAACACCCATGTTCTTAATATAATTCTTTCAACGCTAACTGTTAAGAGGAAATGCGGGCGGTCTTTTATCCAAAGAAACGCTCTCGCCTGTTTTCTTTCTGGTTAATGACCTTAAAGCAATGATATTTTACAGTAAAATAAATATCGACTACTTGTATGTCCCTATGTTTTCCTTTTTGATGATACATTATCTTTATAAGAGCTGGAACCCTCTGAAAATTCTCAAAATTGCCTGCTTAGACCGCTGACAACAGAGGGCTATAATTGTACAAATTTGCCAACTATTCATGAAAAAAGAAAAACATAGGGACACAGTATATATCCTTCTTATTCAGTATAAGAAATATCTTTTAAATTGGTCCAATTTTGGAGGAGGAAATAGGCGAGAGCCGAACCTCGATTTATGACTTTTTACTTCGGCTATTCAGTCGGATCTCGTCTATTCGATCGGAAAAGTCTCTCCGCCCGCATTTCCTCTTAACAAGCAAACGTTATTTACAAGCAGCTTTCATTATTTGCCTTTTAACTAAACCAATGATTCTAACAATCAATTGTCCCTATAAATCACGACTATCAATATTACAGTTAAGGCGGTTTCACACGGGACGTGGCCGCGGCGACATGTGCGCGCACGCAACGCTCAGACAAGAAGGCTTCCGTAAGAAAATAGTCGCAGCTCATTAGTGTAGTACGGTGGGTATTTAATTCGTTTTGTGTGGATAACTGTTGCTTTAGTATTTGAATGGGGTTCATTTTATTTTGGAGATGGTTCTTCTGATTTATTTGTTATGTTTTATTTTGTCAAATTAACATTGATGAAACAGCTGAAGAATGATAGGCCGGAATATCTGAAAAAGAAAATTAAATTTTTAATAATTACAATTAATGACGTATTATAAATAGACGCGTCATACACGAACATTAGTGCACTTTGTAGCTACATACTTGCATACAATCATACAGCGCGTGAAGAAAAGGAAAGACCTTTATCGATATCTGTTGTTAGAAAGAGATGAGCATACATATTTAGTTACGTCACTAGCTGCTGCATGTTCATTGGCGCGTAAGTAATAATAATAATAATTATTGTAAATGTCAGGCAATTGCCTGGCATTTACTTGGCCATTATTGAGCGCAGGTAACGCATCATTGATTACAACACAATAAAATATAATCGAATATTTACTTTTTTAGTTGTTCAAATAAAATCAGGTTCAAGCATTTTTATTCACGGTTGTTTAGTCAAATTACATGAACATAAATAGTCGTATTTTGTGGTGTTGAGTATCATTAACCTAGTTTAGAATTTTCTTTCTAAACCAAGTTGGTCCATAGTCATTTCATATAGTCAAACCCATGAAATTCACAGTAAAAGAAGATCTAAAAGCCTTGTCTGCTCTTTATTTAACAACCATGACTTATTTTAAATTTATTCAACAAAAAATCACCAACAAAAACCCCCAACAAATTGATTTCGTCAAACAAAATCTCAAAATCTCTGCCCAACCCTCTGTAGGTAAACACGTGAAGATAATTATCTCCCACTTACTGCCTGCTCATTGCGGTATCGTTGAACTTTGCCACAGATGGTTGTCGCACCCGTACTTAAGCAATTATTTATAGCCCCAACCTCCCTGCTGACAGGCCTGTGATGGCTGAACTTATAGGGTTAGATTGAGGTAGGTATCTAAAACGTGTATTCATGATTAATTGTGGAGACGTAAACGCTGTAATAAAAAAAAAACAAATGAGAAATTTGTTAAAAGAAAAAAAAAAACTAGCGAACCTTCCAGTAGTCGCATAAGATGTGTAACATCTGACATCTCACCTTGGTAATAAGCAACAGAACAGCGACAGAAAATAATTAAAAAAGTTGAATACTGAAATATTTATTCATTACTAGAGGTCACCGAACCTGCCAGGGTTACGAGTCTGTCCGAAAGGGATATCGTGGCCCTGGCACACAGGCATTTGAAGGAACACGGTGGGTTTTAGTCAGTAAAAGTCTGACACTCCCTCCGGCTCCGCCCAGAGCGGGAGAAGTTATTTGATGATTTCCCACCCAAAAAAAAAAGAAAAAAAAAGAGGTCACCGAAACTAGACCCCTTCTACTTACAATCTATGTATTACTTACTAATTCCATGAGTACACTAATTCCATGCTATTATAAAGTACTTATTAATTCCATGCTATTAAAAAGTACATACTTATGCCATGCTCAAGCTGACCCTTCCTGTTACACACTTCTTTCCTTTTTCACGAGATCACTCCTACAGAAAACGAGTCAAAAGATGTTACACATAAAAAAATATAGGTACCAACACAAACACATAACTACACAACTAATTTCAATGAAAAAATATAGGTATCAACACAACACGGTGGAGCATACGGTGGAGGTCTGCCCGGCTTGGGCGGAGCACCGTCATGTCCTCACGGAGGCGATCGGCGGCGGCGATCTCTCGCGTCCGGCCCTGGTGCAGGCCATGGTTCGGAGCGAGAGTGCATGGGAGGCCGTCACCTCCTTCTGTGAAGCAGTAATGCTCGCGAAGGAGGAGGCGGAACGCGTGAGGGAGAGGCAAGGTTCGCGCCCTCGCGCCCCTAGTGGCCGCAGGAGAAGCCCCGGCCGTTGGGAGTCGCAAGCCGACTTCCGGCCACCGTAGGCGCGGGCTTGCGGACGGAGAGCGATGGGTAGCTCGCCGTCCGATAAGGACCAGGCCCGGGTCGACGGCGCGTTGTGTTCCACGCGCGCCTCAAAGAGATGTCAGCACCAACTGACGGGGTCCCTTAGGACCAATGCCTGCCAGGGTTGCGAGTTTGTCCGAAAGGGATATCGTGGCCCTGGCACACAGGCAACGGAAGGAACACGGGTGGGTTTTAGTCAGTAAAAGTCTGACACGCCCTCCCGCTCAGCCCAGAGTGGGAGAAGTTATTTGATAATTTCCAACCCAAAAAAAAAAAAAGGTACCAACACACACAACTAATATTAAAGAAACAAGTTTTAGAATCAACATTGTTGTCACAAAATTATTGACTTGTAAAGCAATTGATCCTTGATATAAATACACAAAATAACTCTAAAATAATGTATAGTCATTATCATCATCATTTCAGCCGAAAGGCGTCAACTGCTGGACATAGGCCTCTCCCAAGCACCGCCACATCGACCGGTTCTGTGCTTCCCGAATCCAGCGGATACCTGCGGCCTTCACAAGGTCATCGGTCCACCTTCGAATATGTATAGTATGTACAAGTATATAATAAAAAAATAAAAAGGGGGAAGTGCTCATTGGGCATCAAAAACTTCGTCCGCATCGCTGTCAATGGGAAAAGTGTCCAAAATGCTGACAGCATTGCCACGTTGGATGGCAATACTGATTCTTTCGGCTAAAAATAGGCCAGATCTCTGGTCACGTGAAGAGTCGACCAACCGCTTGGCAATGTCCCGAAATACTCGATGAGCACTTGTACAGTGAGTGAGTGAGAGTCACGGATTAACTAATTCTCGAGTCTGTGTTGCAAATTGCATTTGTTGTCGTCATCTATTAGGTATGCCTTAGGACACATAACATAACACTTTCTATAGGTATACTTCTGCGTTAGGCAGAAGTATACCTATAGAAAGCTCACATCTTAGGATAATTCCACAACAAATCCGACAACACAACGTTGTTGAAATGGGTTCAAATGTAAAGAATATGGCAGGAAATAAACTCTCTCTAAATTAAATTATATCTACATAAATAGCCTGTTAGATTAATGACCTGTCTTTTAAGGGCTTTGTTGTTTTCGAGTTAAAACATAGACTCTTAATTTTATTACATTTGTCATTAATTCAACTACAACTACATATTCATTATGAAGATCAGCGGTCATGACGTCACAGATCAGCAACAAGAAAAACTTCATAATTTTATTGAGCTGTTATTTAGGTCGGCTGGGTACTTTTGTGTATGATAGAGGATTTCATTCAACTTGCGTGGTTATTATCATGGATGATCTTTGTACGAGTAACTTGATATTCTTAATACCTTGAAAATGAAAGAACGTTTAAGGTATCTTCCGGTGTTTTACAGTATGCTTTGTCTTGAGTACGGTCCGGAGAATCTAGCCTAGTATTAGCCTAGCAAGAACAGTGTAGGTATAACATTTAAATTTTCTGTTAAGAAAATAGATTTGACTCCAGTAAAATCTGAATAAAACTTTACTAAGTTGTGTAGCTTACTATCCACTTCTTTGGAACACTATTGACTTTCCATTTTTTATACCTTTGCTTGTAATTGTTGTAACCAATCCTATATTACACTTACGCAAGCACACACCACCAGTAACCGCGTCATCCAAATAGTCGGCGCGCGCGCACCTCACTCTAATAATGATCAATGATGCTGCGCCGCGTCGGAAGAATGCCAAATATTCCATACATCATTCGTAGTTTGAATATTGACAGGCGGATGGTATGTTGACCATAGTCTTTTGGTGTGGTAGAAAGGAACTCGGTTCGAATATGTGAGAGATAAGATTAAGGCGACAATAACCGACTTTTAATGATTTTATACTGAAGATCACGTCTAAACGAGTAGTGTTAATGATTTAAAAATAAATATATATTATACTAGAGCATTTTCTCAATAACTTAATATGTGAATATTTTAGATTATGTTTATATTACATAGTGAAATTAATTTGTAAAGTTATGTCTAACGCGGATAAAAAACTGAGAATGGCGCAAAATCTACCAAGCGTATTTTTCTGAAACCTTCACCAATTTAAAGATAATTTAATTATTGATCTTTTAGTTTTATTAAAATACTTTTCGTTTTGTGAATAACAAATTAATAATGCGTCAAATTGGGGACAGCACTCCTTGATGGGCAAGTCCTATTACTGGCTGAACGTACGACGCGTTGCGTGAGCTCAGTACAGAACAAGCAAGCTAACCACTCAAGGTCACTGGCATATATCTCAGTCTTAAGGCCCGCTTGCACTACTGTTTGGAATCTTTGTGGTCTGACATTTAAGTATATTTTTTTTTTACCCTTACCCCACCGTCGTCGTTCCGTCCTCGCCTTCACTGAGGCCAGCCGCAACATCCATCCCCGCCCCGAACCTTGCTCGAGCCAACCCGCGCCGCCGCCGCAGAGCCTGTAGTTTTAAATTCGTCCCTAACTAATCTTAATCCGATCAAAAACTCTCAGAGAAACTCTGGCACCAAGCTGCTAAATTGCTCCAGCCTGTCCCTTGCTGTCCTCCCCCAGCGACGCCCTAAGCCGAGGTCCGTACCCCACAGGGGGTGCCCTTAGCCTGTAGACGCTTAGTTTGTAAGTTTATGCCCTGGCTGCAGGCCTTAGTTTATTGAGGCACCCACAAGAAAGTCCGATTAAGCAGATGACAACCTCGTAGTTTACCTGTGAGATGCTATATATATTAAAAAAAAACTTTTTACAAAAAAATAATAACCGACTACCAAACATAACACTACAAGGTTAAAAATAACTTTAATTTCGGAAGTCAGTGTCTTTGGATCTGTATTTGAGTTTTTGGCCACCGACTTCCGAAATTAAAGTTATTTTTCACTTTGTAGTGTTATGTTTGGTAGTCGGTTATTATTTTTTTGTAAAAAGTTCATTATTTTTCACCTTTTAGTGGGTCAGTTTTGAATTTATCTAAGTTATAATAGCCTAATGTTAACTGCTAATCACCTTGTACAAAATATTGCATTTCTCGATGCTGGGACGTTGATTGTTGAGAAGTTCTCCTGGTAAGAACCAGGAGAACTGCCACTCACCATTTTGCATAGTGACGAGCATAAATTGCTTAATCGCAACACGTTAAATAGGTACTCATTATTATTCCGGTGGCCATCTGTGGTCTCCATCATCAGTTCCACTTCACCAAATGGTGCTTTCGGAGAGCAAATGCTCGAGTTACTATAAAAAATACCCAAATCGCTATAGGTTTGCATATAAAATTTGAGGGTTTCTCTCGATTTCCATGGGATCCCCTCAGATTCTGATTTGGTGGCAATGGGACCACCTCGGAAGTATACCCTTTCAAACAAAAAAATAATTTTTAAAATCGGTTCATAATTGACGGAGTAATCGCGTAACAAACATACAAAAAAAAAAAACAAAATAAAAACATACAGCCGAATTGAGAACCTCCTCCTTTTTGGAAGTCGGTTAAAATATACTAAATGTTATACGTATAGCGCTATACGCAGGTCACAAACCATATTTAATTATCTCGTATAATACTCGTACCTAGCTAAATGATAGCAGGAACTGATAGAAATAATTTATAGAAGTTGCCACTGGACTATTGTGGCTGAAGAATTTATTTTAAATTGAGCTATGTGTGTCAACACTTATAACTACTTTACAGACAACCTAGTCTGTTACGTACATATTAAATAAAAGTCTATGTTATTTATGAAGTACATTTCTAACTCTATAGAACACATAAGGTCAAAAACGAAAACTTAAAAAAATCGTTTGGCGATGTAACTCAGAGCATTTGATTACTATTTGTAACGTTTATATTAATCCAATTGAATGGTAAGGTGCCTTGATCTTATGATTGACGTGGCTTGTAACGAGTCTATTTTGTTCGGGACCAGTGCGCGCCACAATGGGAGATCGGCTTTTTATATAGATTTGGTAATTAATGGAGATGGGACGGTTTCGTTGTTTATTTTTGTTGTTTTTGTACTTGTCTTGCAGAATAGGAACTAGTCTTTATTTTAAAACCAAATATTCTATCGTTGAATGTACAAATAATGTAGGTAGGTAAATAAAATATTTTCCTGGGTCTTAGAATGGTAAAAATTGTATAATAAGTGTAGGTATGTTAGTTAAGTAAGTTTTTTTATTTTACCTTGACATTCTATTGATAACCTACCATTTTAACACGTATAGGTACTACCTATCATTGATTGTGTGGTTTAATTGCTATTTACAACACCTAAAATAAGAACAGGAATAACGATCGGTATTTTGAATATGACAGCATCGAGCATTCTAATTAAATTGGTTTAAAATTCAACTACCTTGAGAACTGGTAAATTGGGCTATTTGTGATTGATTGATGGCTCCATGATTTAAACCTGGGTCTGAAGATGAATCTTGTTTTGTAATAAGTCCCATAATGTTCCCACTGCTGGAACGCAGGAATCCTCTCCCTCTCTCAAGTTGGCTGTAATCCACCACGCGGGCCCAGTGCGGGTTGGTAGATGTCACGTGTCTTCAAATTTTTGGTTCTAGAACCGTCGGTTTTCTCACGATGTTTTCCTTCACGGTTTTGAGAGCAGTGATGATGTAATTATTTACACAAAGTAAAGCGCCTGACTGGGTTCGAACTCGGGACCTACAACTCGTAAATCGGGGTCGTTACCACTGGGCCACTACTGCTTATACTTGTACCTATATATTGCTGTTGATTGATTGTGCTTGAGAATTGAAAATAGGCATAAAAGACAGAAAAAAACCGATCAAAGAACCTTCCCATCTCTTTAATTACCAACCACCTAATCTATGAACAATTGACAATTGCCGCTTGGCTTCCGACCTCTGTGCCTTGTAATGACGAGTACTTCATTATGTCTGATAAAAGGTGGCGTTCGGCTAAAAGGTGCTATGTTCATAGAGTTTGGCTTAAAGGCATTATGTTCATAGAGTTCGGCTACCTGGCACTATGTTCATAGTGTTCGCTAAAAGGTGCTATGTTCAGAGGTGCGTTCCCACGTTTGGCTATCGATATCTTGCATAGTTGCGTGTGATGTGCGAACTTTCTTTATTGTGGAAGATATTGAGATTGTCCATATATGGTGAAGTATTTTTGCAGTTCGGGGGACAATATAAAGCCATTTATAAATAGTATTATCATAGCATCAATGTCTCTCAATTTTTGCCTTAAACACTAAAGGCTTCTACATACCAGCGCGACTTGTCGCGCGACGCGACACGGCACAAAGGCCCCGCGTGTCGCAGGATGAGCGGTGCCTTTGTGTCGTGTCGCGTCGCGCGACTAGTCGCGCCGGTATGTAGAAGCCTTAAAGCCACATAACTGTTCCGACGTCTATCCTTCAGTTTCAATTTACATCGATACACCTTCGTAGTACAGTCACTATTTAAATTGAAAAGCAAAGATTTTTATCCTACGAATAATTCACGTAGGTACCTATTTATTTATGACGGATGGACATAACGAAATTATAAGGGTTCTTTTTTGCCATTTGGCTACGGAACTCTAAAGAGAGCACCGTTTCAAGACCTCCCCATCATTTCCTATTTGTTTCATAATTAATTAGAACTCCACATAACGTTTTGATTTCATATGTACAACGTGGCTCTAAAACAAGCTCAACTGTGTTTACCGCAAATAAACATATTTTCATTCTTTCTTTCTTCTTTTTAAGTTACTTTACCCTTTATCTCCAAATCAGCATGAAATAGAAACCCAAAACACACCACTACATTAACAAACTTACACCCAGAATGACATTAAATATTGCCAAATCACGTCTCAACAGTCATTTAGTTTACTAAAACGACTTCACAAAAAATAGGTGTCACTCAAAATTGAAGAAAAACAAACAAAAACGCCTCTCAGATACACAGATTCAGTAAACAGTAATTATCACTGTCACAAAAGATGAAGGTTTAATATAAAAAATATTGGAAAAAACTTGCGGTTACCAAAACAATGGTTCTTGGAAATTTCTGGGGCGCAGTGTCTTGAATGATTTTTAATTTTTCGAGATGTCTATACAGGATGGTTTGGTTTTGAGTGACTTATAATAATATTTAAATAATGTAATTTTCATTCATAGGCAAATGTTGAAGACTAAAATAGCAGTAAATGGATAAGGTGTGGATCATGTGTAATAAAAAAACGTGGGCGGTCGGGGGCCCCCGTCAGGAAAAAAATTCCGTAAGAAACATTTATTTATTAATAACCAACATATATTAACAGTTTGTACCACTCATAAAAGTTATCGGTCATTATTAGTAATTACACATAAAATATTTAATATAATAATATTAATTTTCCATTTGGTGCCGGACGTAAAGAATAGCACCATCCCATTACTTCCCGTGGGTGTCGTATAAGGCGACTAAGGGACTTACTATAGAATGGGCAGCAGCGTTCTCTATGCATTTTTAAAACCATACTGCGATCGCCAACCCGCCTGCCAAGTGTGGCGATTATGGCAAATCTCCCTCTTTTTTGGGGGAGGCTTATATCCAGCAGTGGACGTCTTTCGGCTGAAATGATGATGATGACACATAAAATAACACATAAAATAAAGATTACATACAATTTGACAAAATTAGATAAAATCATATAAAATTAGACAATTTGACAAAATTAGATAAAATCATATAAAATTAGACAATTTGACCAAATTAGATAAAATCATATAAAATTAGACAATTTGACCAAATTAGATAAAATCATAATTATATTATCAGATAAAACTAGATAAAATCATATAAAATTAGAGAAACAAAGATAAAATTAGAAAAATTAGGTACAATTGAGATAAAATTGGAATAAAATGGTAACAAGATACATTTAAAAAAATTACGACTTAGTTCAGTATTGAGATTACCTATACAGCCGGCCGCGCACAATGGTTTTGTGCTCGAATCTCGATACTCGCGCGTACATACACACTCGAATATAATAGCAAAGGGTCATGGCCATGGCTGGTACGGGGTTACCGCACGGTCTCCCGTGAGGCGGCGAGCCTCCTTGCCGGACTGCCGCCATGGGATCTGGAGGCGAAAGTCCTCGCGCACATGTGGGTGTGGCGCGAAGAGGCGAAACGCCGGGGTGAAACTCCGCTGCCGCAACAAATCGCGGCACAGTGGACGGAGCTCCGGCAGGATCTCATGGCGACATGGAAAGTGCGATTGTCGCAACCCAGTGCTGGGCACGCCACAATTGCGGCGGTAAATCCCCTCTTTGAGGAGTGGCTAGAAAGGCGCCACGGCGTCCTCACCTTCCGCCTGACGCAGGTCCTCACCGGACACGGTTGTTTCGGGAGGTTCCTGTTCAGGATAAAGCGGGAGGAAACGCCCGGGTGTCACCACTGTGTGGATTGCCCGGAGGACACGGTGGAGCATACGGTGGAGGTCTGCCCTGCTTGGGCGGAGCACCGCCGTGTCCTCACGGAGGCGATCGGCGGCGACGATCTCTCGCGTCCAGCCCTGGTTCAGGCCATGGTTCGGAGCGAGAGTGCATGGGAGGCCGTCACCTCCTTCTGCGAAACAGTAATGCTCGCGAAGGAGGAGGCGGAGCGCATGAGAGTGAGGCAGGGTGCCCGCCCTTCCGCCCTAAGTCGCCGCAGGAGACGCCCTGGGCGTCGGGAATCGCAGGCCGATTCCCGGCCACCGTAGGCGCGGGCTTGCGGACGGTGAGCGATGGGTAGCTCGCCGTCCGATAAGGACCAGGCCCGGGTCGACGGCGCGTTGTGTTCCACGCGCGCCTCAAAGAGACATCAGCACCAATTGACGGGGTCCGAAAGGGCCAATGCCTGCCAGGGTTACGAGCCTGTCCGAAAGGGATATCGTGACTCTGGCACACAGGCATCTGAAGGAACACGGTGGGTTTTAGTCAGTAAAAGTCTGATACTCCCTCTCGCTCCGCCCAGAGCGGGAGAAGTTATTTGATGATTTCCCACCAAAAAAAAAAAAAAAAAAGAGACAGCGAGAGAGAAAAAGACCCATGGAGTAGTAATAACACGTTTTCCTTTCTTAACAATTTCTACCAGTCAAATCCTACCGCAAGCCGCGTTAAGGATTTTTGTTCCAAAAAATCTGAAATAGTACCTCTATACACCACTTCATAGTTTATTTAGCATTTTAGCCATTTAGAAGATCCCAAATTGATATTTCAAACTTTCACGTTAGCATTTCAATTTCAATCTGAGCTTATTCATCCATTAACAGTATTCTAATGACTCCAACATTCAAACACGCTGTATCTTATTTCCTGTCAGAGTCAAATGCTAAACGCCTTGCGCTTGCGCCCCTGCTGGTCCAAAAAAGCCCCATAATGTGTCATAAATATTCCGTAATCTGTCAAGAATGAGGTTTAGACTATCGTAAAGGCGTCTCAAGAGAATACAACCCGTTTTACAACAAAAAAAAAACTACGATCTATTTTGAACTTTATTCGATTGTGATAAAGATCATCGCAGAAGTTCTAGGTTTTTTTGAACGGCTTAGATTCCATGAATGAAATCATTGTGGCCACTTGATTTTTGTGTGAACTCTGTCTATTTTGATATTTTAATCTGTGTGTAGTTTTCGGTGGTCCGTTATTCGACCATTTCCGTAGTTGTTCCATTTGAATGACAGAAGTCAACTATGTTAAGGGATTATCTACCCGCGCAAGTAAGTCAGTTGATGCCTTCGTCCTACGTGAGCGGGAAAGGCGATGATAAGCGATATGATAGTGAATTAAATAACGGCAGGGCTACTGATGCAACGAATACTACTTTGATGAATACGAATAGGTACCGATTGTACTTTTCACCAAATACGAATACCTGATTCTACTATAGCTGCACGCAATTATTAGTCAAAGATGGTGAAAGGAAATTAAACACGCTAAGCAATATAAATATTTACATGTAATTCAATAATTAAAATTAACTATGGGTACATTTTTATCAAAAAAACAATAGTTGCCAGTTTTTGGCGACAAACGATTCCTTTTTCTGTCTATGTTTTTCCTGCTAATAGCTTAGCTAAATACATGCTCACTCCTACCAACTTAGCTACAAACAAAAAACTAAAAGGTTGCCACAATTGCTGACCATCTGTGGATGTAAACAAAAGATAAGAAAGTTTTATGATTTTATAAATTAATCTGTGTCTCTCAACTCGGTCCCAACGGAACGCAATGGGCTAGGAAGTCACTAATTATGAATGTAATAAAAGTATTCGGCGAATACGAATATTCGGAAATTTGATGGTATTCAGCGAATACTTGGCAGGACCAACTCAGTTGTTTATTTGGCCTGGTCGGGTGACGCCTTTATTTTCTTCTTTTTTTTCGTTTTGGTAAGTCCTCATGGATGTCCTCCACCCTGGGGCGGGTGGAGGGGTCTGTTAGACTCTTACTGACTAAAATCCACCCCGGTGTTCCTTTTCCACTGATCATGGGATCTTGTGCTACTTCCGCGATCTCCGGATCTCCGCCTTTACGGGCCAGCTCAGGCCCGCGGGGGGAGTGAGGGGTAAGACTCCCGCGCGACGTCTAATAGGGGCGCACGTGGAACACTACGCATCGCCGCGCGCCGCCTCGGGTCCTGCTGGATAAAAATAAAATAAGTTTATTTCATATAACTATTTGGCTTACATTGCATGTTGAGGAGTCTCCATTGAAGCATAGAAAATGCCTGTAATTAAAGGCTCTGCTCTTTCCTTACATTATAAACGTACGAGTATAAACAGGTATACAAAATAAAACAAAGGGGGGTGGCGGCCTTCCGCGAGTCCGCCGTCCCTCCAGACCTTTTTACGGGGCTGAAAGAGGGCGTTGTCCATCCTCGGCCGATGTCGGTCCTCCTGTTGTTGGTCGGGAGAGTAGTCTCGACCTCCCTCTTCCTTTCCGTAGCCTCCTTTTGCGAAATGATGGTTTCACAGAAGGAGATCACCGCATCCTACGACTCGTCGCTCCCGACCTTCGAACGAGCGACGGCAGCGACAGGTTGACTCCTATTTCTCATACGAGGGCACTGCGCGGCTTCTCCCATGCAGCACACTCTGCTAGTGTATGCCGCGCCCGACCGGGTGATGCCTGACCTAAGAACGATGTGAGGACGTTGTAGGCTTAATAGACTGTAGATCTGTAGACCATTTTCTATTTTGTTAAGTACCTGGTACTTTGACGGGCCTGCGCTGTCCTCTCATACCTATTAACACTGTAATTTGAAAACATTGTAAACCCCAATTTAAAAAAAAAAAATTAACTGTGGAGTTTCTTGCCGGCTCTTCTCCATGGAAACTACCAATTGGAACCGTGCACCTAGCTTCTGACGTTTCATAAGTGCCCATGTAGGCTTATGTGAAATAAAAATGTTTTTGATTTTGATTTTGATTAAGGTCATAAATTCTGCACTTGTGGACGAAAATGTTACAGAAGATTTCTCTTAGGAAAATTTTAATAAATCGAACAGCATGATGTGGATTGTGAAGTATGTGGAATAGTATTTTCATGTCCAAAATTAGCAACTGTTCTTATTTCAAGTAATGATATTCCCAATTACTAATGATGTAGACAATGGAAAGCACATATTAGCAAAGATTGTTACAGGTCGGTAAAACAAAAAAACCGGCCAAGTGCGTGTCGGACCACGCAAAATGAAGGGTTCCGTAGTTGGGATAAATTTATCCCAAAAACAAACTTAACATTGTAGTTGAAAAACATGATCCCCGTACATTCCAACTGCAAATGTAAGTTTGTACGCACAATATTGAGTGATTTACCATGTTATTTTAAGACTACAGACTTCTTAAAGGTTTTCCTGTAATCTATGAGTAAATAACTATTTTTTGTATTTTTATGAAATTTTTTGGCTCAGTAGTTTCGGAGAAAAGGGGGGGAATGGTCATTTTTCATCTATTTTCTTAAATAATTTCAAAAGTATGTATTTTAAAATTACAAAAAAATATATTTTTAAAGTCCTTAAAACAAGCCCTTTCAGTCAGCAAAACTTTATTTTTAATTTTCAAATTTGTCCCCCAAAAGTGACCTCCATATTCAAAATTAATTTATTTACGTAACACGTCCGTCTTTGGATCACAAAAGTTCATATGTCTACCAAATTTCAACTTAATCGGTCCAGTAGATTCGGAGCTTCATCAGCTGTGACAGACGGACGGACAGACAGACAGACACACGAGTGATCCTGTAAGGGTTCCTTTGTTCCTTTTGAGGTACGGAACCCTAAAATTAATTCCCAAGTATAGTAGAACGTAAGGTAGAGCGTTATCGCTTTTGCGTCTCACCTAGGACATAAGCTTACGAACTGATTCAATGATATAGACTGGTCCAACAATGTAAGTGGGCGGGCTGGAGACTTGTCGCTACTTACAGCAATAACAAGCCTTAATCCGCTCGAATTATTGCCCCACGATGCCCTAAATTATCGCTTTATCAGCCCTATTCCGAGTATCGCTGTTGGACATATCTGCAGCCATCGATAAATCTTGATTATGATGCCTTATGGCTACTGCCAAAGTTCTACTTAGTACCTCGTTAGGAATAGATGGTTGTCATAATATTGCTATAAATGACTAGGTATATTTGAAGTAGAGATTTAAAACTAATTCGCTCTAAGTATAAGCATTACTAAGCTAAAGCTCATAGGCTTGTGTGTTAAAGCTTGTGGCAAATTAATTGCAGTCGCACGGGTCGATCAATCACGTTAAGCTCCTCTTGCCGTGGTTGGTCCGTGGATGGGTGACCATCTTTAGAAAGCACGTTAAGCCGTTAGTCTTGGCTGTTATTTGTAGATCTTTGACAGTTGTTACGGGTCGTCAGAAGCCCGAAAGTCTGACAACTAGTCTTACCTTGACACCCCCCGTGTTACCTAGGAACTGGGTTGTGGAGGTCAGATAGGCAGTCGCTCCATGTAAAATACTGGTATTCAGCCGCATCCGGTTAGACTGGAAGCCGACCCCAACATAGCTGGAAGCCGACCCCAACATAGCTGGGAGCCGACCCCAACATGGCTGGGAGCTGACCCCAACATAGCTGGGAGCCGACCCCAACATAGCTGGGAGCCGACCCCAACATAGCTGGGAAAAGGCTTGGCAAATGAATGAGTTGAAGTAGAGCTTTAGTAGTTTTCTCCTTTTTTTGGAGAATTCCACTTTTCAGAGTTGCCCTACACTCTTATAACGTAGGGGCTAAATAAGTCACAATCGCTTTCAAAGCGTTACGTATGATGACTTTCAACGGGATTGACATTTAAGCTTCTCATTGGTCTTGTGGTCGCATGCGTTACTGCTGAGCAGGAGGTTCTGAGTTCAATTCCCGGATCGGGCAAAGTGTTATTGGGTTTTTCCATCTGGAATTTTTCAGTAAAAGCCGGAGTCTGCAATTGTGCCCGGTTGATGGCAATAGGCTCGCCCCCTATTACATGGGACTTAAACATAACTGGCGAAATGTGGGTGTAGGTACTATATTAAATAGTACAACTCTGACCAACCCTTCGGGGAATACAGAAAGAAAGAAAAATAATGTTATTCGTCACAGAAACACGTGCTTAGGAAAACATAAACTCGAGCAGGTAAACATTACACCAAACACATCTACAATATAATCACGAGCACAAAAATAACAAATAGCCGGCAACCGCACGTCATAACTGTGACAAAAAGGCTTGCACTCAGCATGATGCTGAGGGGGACGCTACAGGGGGATGTAATGTTACGTTACGTCAGTCACATACATTTTTGATTTTTTGTCATCGTTATCGCAGTACTACGTGTATTAACTGTCACGTTGACTTGCACACTGCGCATTGAATGCCCAGCAAATAATTGTGGTGAGTTGTCCAAAGTAAATTCATTCACATGATTTCAGCCGAAAGACGTCCACTGCTGGACATAGGCCTCCCCTAAAGGGGCGGTTTGCCATAATCGCCACGCTTGACAGGCGGGTTGGCGATCGCAGTATGGTGTTAAAATACACAGAGAACGCTGCTGTTCATTCTCTAGTAAGCCCCTTAGTCGCCATTTACGACACCCACGGGAAGAAATAGGATGGTGCTTATTCTTTACGTCCGACACCACACAGATCCAAATTAGAATTGTCAGCCATTAAAAGAGGTATTGGTTGCGTTGTGTATCCAATGCATCTATTACTAATGGTAAAAATATTACTATTAAGGCGCAGATATATGATCTTAGTGACTTTTATATCTGAAATTACGCCTTTCTAAATTGCAATAATGTTAAACTAGAAATGCATACACATCAACTCTATATGAGAATATTGAGTATTGTAGTAAAATACTTTATGAAATAAATTCAGGAAATAATCTCTACCCAAAGCATAAAAAACTATATTATTACTTTCAAACTAAGATATTTTCATGTTTTTTTTTTGTATGAACAGACTATTTTACCATCTATAATTCATACATACATACGTAAACTCACGCCATCTTCCCATGGGGGCAGAAACTATAGAACGCCACCTGCTACGCTCCTTACATACTCCTTTTGCTTCGCCTACGTTAATACATCTGGTCATACACGCACGCCGGTTGCGAGTACTACGCACCTGATCTTTGTGAAGAACAATACCAATTTGATCACTATAATTGTCCTCCTAAGGCGTCCCCTCCCGGCGTTTCCACTCACCTCTGCTATATAAATACCTTTTGTTAGTCGCCTTTCACTTATCCTCTTAACATGACCAAACGATCTATAATTCAGTCTGTTGTTTTTCTTCAAATATTCATATTTTCGTTACTAAAAATAAATATTCCCTATGAAACCGAAGGACGCCCCCGACGCGTATTTTTATAGATTACCCGGCCCTTAAACGTCGTTTCATCTTTAATCTAAACCCAAGAAAAGACACTTTTCAAACAAGTACATAAACTTACCGCTAAGTGAAATGAGAATCAGTTACGGAAAGCCAAGGTGGTGCGAAAAATAATTTATATTTTAATAAGATGAAACTCAACATAGTATCGCCGAGTTTATTTGTGTAACTAGTCTGCGGTGTGACAACTGTACGGTAGAAACAAATTGTTAAACTGTTGTACGCTGATCAATAGTTTTGATACTTTAGCAGAATAATATATCCAAGAATAATAATAAATAATTCTTTATTGACATATTAGGTTACATAATTTGTTTGAAGCCTCTGACTCCTGAACTACCTGTATGTCAGGAGTCAGCGCCCATTTCCCATTTTATTTGGAATACCTTTGTAAAGTGTTATGAAATAGTGGGATGGAGAGAAATGCAGAAATGGTAAGCCTGCCCATACTTACTTAGAACAGTAAAAGAGAATTTCTTAAAGGACACACAGACAAACACAGTACAAAGTAAAATATTTAAAATATTCTGAGTCTGCATCATTCATACTTTGCCAATTTTTAATAACCAGTCAACCCTATAAAATCCAAATTATGCTTGGTGATAGCATAATTAAAGAAAATCTAGTGATCCTACTGTCCATGAGGCTCCATAGATGGAAAAAGAAACTTAGTTGTTAAATGCTGTGTTTATTTCCTATTTGAGTAAACAACCAGTTGTCATAAATCATTCCCAAGTATCAAGACCATAAATCCTTGTACAAAACGAATATCACTGCGGTTACATGAATATTAGCAGTTACCGCGGAAGTGTAAAAATATAATCTATTTTAAACATTTGTCGTGCTTACCTCCCTGTGCCGTCGGCGTAATGATACGCTGAACTAGGCTGTGGTTTATTACGGTTTAGCGGTTTGTCTAGTATCGGCGCAGGAGTTCAGATGTTGGGGGTTAATGTTTTCTAGTTATGGAGCTTGTGGGTCTCAGTTTTGTTTTAATTTTGCCGTTATGGTTGCTCATGGTTGTTGAGTGACACAACAGTGGCATTTGTTGAAAATGTTGCATTCACACAATAAGTGCTAATGAAGCTGATAGATCGCAAAAGGTAAGTTATAAGTTTTAGACGTTTAAAATTAAATAATATACCTAGTAAGTACCTACCATCAGCATGAAGGAGAAATTGTGAGATAGATTCTAATTTAAACAAAAATCAAGCAAATTTCTGTATGGAAAGATATATTTTTTTATTTATTGTCACAAAAATACGTACATATAAAAAAATAATTTTACTCGAAATTTATGGTAAAATCATAGGATCCCTGATGTGGCAAACGATCTTTTTAAATGTCATAGCTACAATATTCATAGCAATTGGAAAAACTTACCGAATGAATAACATTCTCCTTTTTGAAGTCAGTTAAAAACTGCTGTCTCGTTGGTCTAGTGATTGCAAACGCTTTTTTTTTTTTTTTTTTCGGGGTGGGGGATTATCAAATAACTTCTCCCGCTCTGGGCGGAGCGGGAGGGCGTGTCAGACTTTTACAGACTAAAACCCACCCGTATTCCTTCATTTTCCTGTGTGCCAAGGCCACGATATCCCTTTCGGACAAACTCGCAACCCTGGCAGGCATTGGCCCTATCGGACCCCGTCAGTTGGTGCTGACATCTCTTTGAGGCGCACGTGGAATACGACGCGCCGTCGACCCGGGCCTGGTCCTTATCGGACGGTGAGCTACCCATCGCTCACCGTCCGCAGGCCCGTGCCTACGGTGGCCGGAAATCGGCTTGCGACTCCCGACGCCCGGGGCGTCTCCTGCGGTGACTAGGGGCGCGAGGGTGCGAACCTTGCCTCTCCCTCACACGTTCCGCCTCCTCCTTCGCAAGCATTACTGCTTCGCAGAAGGAGGTGACGGCCTCCAATGCACTCTCGCTCCGAACCATGGCCTGAACCAGGGCCGGACGCGAGAGATCGCCGCCGCCGATCGCCTCCGTGAGGACACGGCGGTGATCCGCCCAAGCCGGGCAGACCTCCACCGTATGCTCCACCGTGTCCTCCGGGCGATCCACACAGTGGTGACACCCGGGCGTTTCCTCCCGCTTTATCCTGAACAGGAGAAACGCTACTGCTGAAAATGAGGGCCTGGGTTCGATTCTCAGGTCGGGCAAAGTGTTACTGGGTTTCCATTGAATTTTTTTGTTTTCACCACTTCCGTAACCTTTCAATTCTACACCCACCGCGGGTGCGTCAGCTGACGCTTGGTTCACTTATCAGTCATTCGAGATCTATTGAACAAGATGGCAACCGATCGGCGTAAAAACACTACCTAAAATGCAACGCTACCTCCCGGACTATTGCCCTAGCATTTTCCTTTTGATATCTTAATCAAGACCAGACATAGAACAATTTCATTATTACAATTAACTTATCATAAACCAAGCCAGCTTCACACGCAGTGGTATATGCTAAAGATTTTATAACTTCCTCTTTTTCAACCAACAATCCCACCATTTCAACTTGACCCCTCACCTACCAACAAACTCTCCTGTTTCATCTCAATATTGTTCCTTGCTGGAGAAAGGGAAGCTCTGGTTATGTTGGTTTTAGATTTTGGTGCTAACAAAAGTAATATTGAGTTCTATTAGTCATTAATATTGTTAACACCATGATTTTCCCGTGTGAAGACGTCACATGAAGGGGTTAATGTATTTTAAGGAATGTCTTTGGATATTTTATTTATATTAATAGATACCTGAATTAAAATATACATGGTTACACTAAAATATATATAGTATGTACAAGTTTAAAATAAAACAAAAAAAAAGAAGGAAAGTGTTCATTGGGCATCAATAAATTCGCCCGCATCACTGTCAATGGGGAAAGTGCCTAAAAGGCTGGCAGCATTGCCACTTTGGATGGCAATGCTGATACTTTGAGCTAAAAATAGGCCAGCCCTCTGGTCGCGTCAGTTTTGATATTTGGGATTGATCCCCATTAATTTAATATTTATTTTGTGGTCAATCTTAGAACGAAAAAAGTATGTTCAAAGACTAAACGCTGCTCGAGGGCAGTGAAAATTATTCTTTTCAAGGCGTACTGCCAAACTCTCGAACAGTCTATGGGTAACCTTTACTTGCCGGGCTGCTTGTGCTCTGCGTGTCCATTACAACAACGTCTTCAGGATGCTGATGTGGGTGTCTCGCTATTGTAGTGAGTCAGGGATGTTTGCGGAGGCGTGAACGGACGGCTTTCATGCGTTTATACGGAAGAAAGTGGCCTCCCTGTGGCAGCGCGTGCGAAGCAGTAGCAAAAGTATCCTGCAGATGGTTGTATCTCGTGCAAATTGCCCTATCCAGAACAAATGGATGCATATTGTGACGGGTATTGACAACACTGATTTACACAAGAGTTGTAGAAATTTTAAATTCCTCATATCTCGTCTTTATATCATTGTCCTTTCAAAATATATATTTGGGAACATACATATTCTGTTATCCATTCGAAATAAATATACACTACCTTATGAATATGTTCTATTTAAAAAATATTTTGGTATTACGTTTGTATGAACTACGCATGCTTCGCCGGCCCCTTAATCTTAAATTTTATTTGTCAAGCTCGAGAGACACATGAGTCTGATTTTGGTATCAGCAGAAGTAGTGCATATGTATATGCCCAAATGAATTAACATAAATGCTATTCAAGGACAGTAATTAAAGCTATTAATATTAGGTATTAACCGTATCCACAAACGTCTTAGATTCGTGATAGGTAACTATGTTAACTGCAACACTAGGTATCCTTTTGCCTTATTCAGATACGTATGTCATTCTGTGCAAAATGTAAGCTTTAATTTATTTAAGTTTTCCATCTTATTCTAGAGAATAAAAGCGTGACCCCTAAGACATTTTGATGGACAAAAACTATGCATTACCGACCGACCTGTTCTGTCAGAACGCATACACCAATTACGAAGTTTTTATAAAACTGTGCAACTGCATACATTTTTTCGCTTCTCAAAGGTCATTTTTTCTCAATACTATTTACACTGACATCATCCAATTAGGAATAAATTTACCAAGAAAACATCATCGTACCGTCATTTTGGATCACGAATAAAGTTTTGGCCTAATTACAAAAAGGTTTCGCATAAAATAATGTAATTAGTTTTTTGTGATTGAGGGATTGAGCGAAAACATCAATTTGGTTCGCACTCGTGCCAAGTCGGAAAGGTCGTGTTTATCGGGTCAAAAGATTTTTAAGGATTTTTTTTTTTGTTTTAAGCTTCGTTTTTGTGGTGATTGTACTGTCTTGTGTTTTAGCATTCGGAATCTTGATTTTATTCAAAGATTATTGTATATTTTTTATTAACTCTAATAAGGTTTTTTTTTTGTTTTCCGTTGGGTTCTTTCTTCCCCATAAACTTAATGAGAATATATGTAAAACAATGGTTAGACCTACTGTCTTATATGGATCAGAATGTTGGGCCATAAAAACGATGAATGCATGCAACTGAGAAAAATGCAATTGCATGCAGCTGAGATGAGAATAATGCGTGCTGTGACACGAATGGATAGAATAATTAATGAGTATATAAGAGCAAGTCTAAAAGTGGCACCGGTGACTGAAAAGTGGTGTGGAAATCGGTTGTCATTATGGGGCATGTGATGCGGAGGAATGAGAAAAATGTCGTGAGGAAAGTTTTGAGTATGAACGTCGACGGCTATAAGTGTAGGGGAAGACCAAAGAGACGATGGATAGACTGTGTGAAAGATTATATGGCTAGAAAAGGGTTACTACCCAGATGACTACTAATACCTACAGAACTATGGAAGAAAGGGACATGTTGGCCGACCCCAAATGAATTAGGATATGGGCAGGAGAATGATAAGGGCTCATCTATCGACAAGGCTGGCCTTTTCTTACAGTTATTGTTTGAATAAAATTAATAATACATAGAAAAACTTCGCCGAAAATTATTGCGGACATAAAACTAACCTCAATTGTCAAATGAAGAACTTTTTTTCGATGATTTTAAATTAGAATTTCTGATTTAAGTATTCAAATAATCAAATATAAGCACTCAATTTCTAAATGGCACTACAAATTGGCATCAGGTACTTTCTGATGTATTTGCTTACATTTTCATGAGATACTTTTGAAACAGAGAACTGTAGCTATTGATATATTTCAACAACCTTTAAATGCTAGTCCTTACGATACCGATTAAAGTCAATCGATTACCTATTAATGCGATATTTTTTGTTCAATACCTCTAGCCGAGTTAATAGGTGTGATAATCCAAAGCTCCCTCCCTGATATAAAATAAGAAAATGTAGTCATTCTTATTAGCAGTTATATTTAGTTATAAGAAATGCGTTTAAATTACGAGTAGTAGAAAATAAACATTTTACTGTCTGTTCGTCTGTTTCGGGCAGGTGTTACTGAAATTACTAATTTAATCTGATTGGTCATAGACTAAAGAAACAACTTTCCACCGACCAATGGTTATGATTATGATATAAAGTGCCGACGCACTTGATCGTAGCCATTATTAACCATTGTAAGATAATAAAGACTCTCAGTTTAATGATTATTAAGTTCATTAAGGTCTATTAGAATGGAAGATCAAGAATTTAAAATAATGTTGGTTAAGTCAAGATCGAATGCCTAATTCTTAAACGAGAATTCTTCACAATGAAATGCATCAAAATAACAATAAAAAAAATTGCAAACATGCGCCATTTTTTATGAAGTCTTATCACTCCATTACCTAATTTACTATGATAAAAAGAGTGAATAGGTAATTAACTATATAATTTAGTGAGCTAAGCGTTATTATTCAACTACTAACAGATACATCGCTTTTCTTAACAAATAATATTACACTTTCTTCCTTCCACTTCCTTCTTCTTTCCACGGTTTTCCTTCCTTTCTTTTTTTTTATTTCTTTTTTATTTTCTTTACTTTATTTTGTTACTTTTATGGTGTACATAACAAAGAGTATTCTATTCTATTATATTCTAATATTTTTTCTTTGCAAAATAAAAATATGTTTCAAATCGAACGAGCCAAGGAGCCAAAGTAGTCCAAAACCCGTTGATCCAAAAAAAAATATCTCGATCAAGTAATTACGATGTTACCAAAAAGTTGTTTATAATTTGTGGATCATTAGGGTTTTCACGAATCTGCTACCGGACGGTTTATTATTATTATTTTTTTTCACTTAAAAATCATGATCAACCGCCGATTTACTAACTTTGAGTGAATTAACTTTTTTTACCGACTGTACTTCCTCGGTTTTTTAGTTATTTCTTATTTTTATGTACGATTCACCTTTAATATGATTCTATTTTGTGCAATGAACTTGAAAATATTTTTGAGTAATTACCTATTTTTTTTTTGCTTTAGCTACGATTGTTTTTGTGATTATTAATTTATGTGTTTGTGTCATCATTCGTTAAATAGTTTGGCATTAATTTACATTTGGGGAAGTCTATATGAATCCAAGATTGGGTGCAGGATATAGGGTGTCTGTAGATAATTGCAAGCAAAAAAAATAGTGTAGCGGCATCAACATCGCGTCACACTGACGTTACGCAAAATCCTGCATCGCGCAAGCAGAGTTTACCGCACGACTAGAATATATACAACATCCCGACATCAACCGTCCGGCAGTTGCCCACCAGACACAACACCTGACTGGTCGGAGGATCCTCCCTTTTCAATAGAGTATGAGTGAACTTTACACTCTGTTCCTTATACCTCTAAAATAGCTAGATTCTGTATGTATCGCCCTGCAAACATTCTGTAGACTTAATTATGTTAATGTATACTTAACTTTTTGCCTTATTTTTTCCCAAGCTAGTTGCTAATCACACTTCGGTGAGACAATAAGCAATCTACGTTTAAGACTTGCGTAGGACGATACTCATTAGTTTGTCAGTCTACTGCTGAGAGGGACCTGTGCAGATAAATTGGTACAATCAAATTACTGAGCTTGGCATATTGCGGCCGGATTTATAGCTGACGTTATGTTTGGTTTTAAATTCCGTAGCCCTAAATTCCTTGAGCGTAATTATTTTTAATTATTAGGTGCTACAAAATTGTTTGTGACTATGCACCAAACATATAAATCTGAGATCATTCAAATTTGTTTGATATGAATACTTAAGGAATAACCATCTACGTCATTCCGTCCTCGCCGCCGAGGTACCACGCGAACTTCCCGACTAATTGTCCCCCCCGTCCCTTGCAAGTCGAATCGCTAGCCGCCCGCACCGAGGCTGAGTGCGCCGTAGCATTAATAGTAACCCCAGTTAATAATCATGATCTAAACTTTGATCCAGCCCGTCCCCGATTTGTGATCCCCCAACGACGCCCTAAGCCGAGGTCCGTATCCCACAGGGGTTGCCCTTAGTGCGCAGTCGTTTAGTTATAATATATATTTTACGCCCTGGCTGGAGGCTTTAAGCTCTCATTTAAGGAAACAGGAAAGCCACGGCCTCTCAAGGCCACCAACCAGATGCCATACATAAAAAAAAAAGTATTGTGTTCAACAATGGCTTATAAAAGTTTGGTCAAAGAATATCCTACCTGAAATAAAAGTTTTGTTACGCTCGCCAATTCAGCAACGAAAAACTCGAGATAAAAATCAAGCCTAGCTATGTTGATATTATAAATGTTATCCCCAATTTACTCTCAGATACATTCAACCAACAACAATTAACAACAGATAATACCTATCACCACCCTCACCTCTGCTAATGACTCGAACTAATTGTGTACAATAAATCTAAGCTGTAAGCGCGTTCGTTTCAACTTCAATATGTTAACATTTCGCGAGGTACAACGTGCGAACGACCATAGCTCATCCGATGCTATCATTTATCATAACTTCACTGCTTGTAGGGTGCCCACGTGTAAGAAAGTGAGAGACTAAACATTTAAATTAATAAAAAAAGATTGAGCCGTCACGGGACGACTGGCAGATGTGAAACATGGCACTACACACACATTTACACACTACTACATATATACTGTATAGTGGCCGATCGCCACGCGGCATGCGTCGCCCCGCCAGCAATCGGTTTTACGTGCGCCTATAGATGTTTTTTTCATCGAAATTGTTTTTTTTATTGTTATGCATCATTATATGATGATACAGATTTCTTGTTATTATTTTTTTCAAAATTGTTACCCCGTGTTCTAACCTAAAGCGACCGTCGCGCGAGTACGCGATCGACGCGATTGTTTGTACGAATTATGATGTACAAACGCGACTTAATTGATCACGCGAGTATGTCATATTTATATAAAAGAGCGTGAAGGAATACTGCGACGATCGCTTTCGGTTAAGGCGCAGCCTTACGGTGTTCGTTCATCATCATCACGATCCACTACTGTTTTATTCTTGACACTACGTCACTCCTGCCTTATCCCTCTCGTCTGACACTCCAATTTTCCGGGAAAACCGGCCTTTAGGTTGCAAAGTAAAACTTTTAAATTTCTTCTTTTTATTTTTAGTATTTTTCAACTTAAAATTCGACGATTTGGTAAATACAGTCCTACAAAAACTACTGAACTTATCCTAAAACCAGTCACCAACATGGCCAAACTATCTAAATTATGATACGCGAACCGATTTACATACGTTATTGAGTGTGAGTCGCTGACACACTGCCTGCCCTCCGTCGGCACAGCTTGAACATATTATTGATGTGCCAGACCATGAGTACAGGATGTGTGTTTGTTACCATGCTAGGTTTAATTTGTATAAGCATACGAATGGTACAAGTATGCCGTTTGTATGGTTAAGAGAGGTCTTTGTCCAGAACGGGATTGAAGTTAAAGTTAATCGCCCGAAACGGCTCAAAACGGTGAAAGAAAACATCGCAAAGAAACCGGCACGTCCTAGTACTAAAAATCAAAGACATGTGACATCTATCAACCCACACTGGGCCCGCGTGGTGGGTTACGGCCCACTCCCTCTCACAGAGGAGGCCTGTGTTCTCATCATCAATTCAGCCGAAAAACGTCTGCTGGACATAGGCATAGGCCATAATCGCCACGGTTGGCAGAAGGGTTGGCAATTGCAGTATGGTTTTAAAATGCATAGAGAACGTTGCTGCCCATTCTCTAGTAAGTCCCTTAGTCGCCTTTTACGACACCCACGGGAAGAAATAGGATGGTGCTATTCGTCCGGCAACACATGGTACGTGGGAACAGTCGGAAAATTATAGGCTGATTATGTATGTATGTATGGATGATACGTCAATGGCACAAGATCTGTGCCTTTCGCATATTCAAGGGAGGTCATATGATTTTCCAGCATAGGTTCAAAGTCAAAATCAAAGCATTTACTTCAATTAAACCATTTGCAGGCAATTTGAATTATCAAGGTGTCAGATGGCTGGTCAGAAAATTGAAGCTAGTTGCTCGTTCTCTATCGTCGATTTCTAGGTTGGACTGTGATGATGAATGATGACGTCAGTTTGGGATATATTAGCTTGATTGCTCTACGGAAAAGGTTCATACTGATAGACTGTAAAGAATTAACATTGGTAGGCTGTGGTTGAACATGACAGTGTCAATTTAACACGTCATGTTACAAACGCTTTTTTAATTAATTAAGAAGCGTTAATGGAGCTTTAGCTTAGAGAATCGGATTATTACTAGAGGTATTTAAGTAGGTATCCTTGATGAAATATTTTATTTCTTAAACCGAGACTAATTGAAAAGCCTTTTCAAACGACAGCAGTCAGTCAATGTTTTAAGAGGCTCTCAAATTGGCACTCGAACAGAACTATCAATCAAAGATAAGGTCCACAATTATCTATCTAGATTTGTGGCCTTGACCCTCTTGATTTGATTATGTAAGGTTTTTTACTTCGTAATACTTTTTATTCGAAATCAAATCTGATTTAGGTTTTTTTACTGAAGTGTGTTTTCAAGATTACCTACTTCCTTCAACGGCTTATTTATCACAGATCACGCGACCAGCTCATTTACCTATCTATATCATCTGATCTTGAAATATGTAGGATAGTTTGTCATCAATGAGCATTAGAAGAAATACTTTTGTTAAATCATTTCAGCTGAAAGACGTCCACAGCTGGATATAGTTCTCCCCCAAGCACCGCCACTTCAACCGGTTCTGTGCTTCCCGCATCCAGCGTACTCCTGCGGCCTTCACGAAGTCATTGGTCCACCACGTGCGAGGCCTTCCAACGCTCTCTGCATAAATGAACATAATCGCATTTCGGACCAAAGTTAGAAAAAAAACACCCTGTAAGCTTTAAGTAACGTACTATGCATAAGTACCGTTTGTAATTACGTTGTAGGGAACTTTGTTATACTTACCTTAGCTTAGCTGTTTGCTTCATTTATTACGAGAAACGCTGAGAAACTTAGTTTGTAACTGACGTCTGTATTTCCAGGATGCTTGCGAACATATGCAGTATTTTAAATCTTGGAATGAGTAACGTGTAAATTGTGAAATGAAGCAAATTCCATTATTTTTTATTTATTCATATAATATAATAGTAATTTTGTAGTTGAAAAACATGTTCTGCGATATACGCCACGGTCAATTTTCCAATTGCAATAGGTTTGTAATCGGAAAAAATTTTTTTTTATGTGATAAAACTACAAATTATCAATTTTAGGACTTTTTACTTTACTTGTGTTGTGAGACCTTGCTTCTTGCCAAATTCCATGATTCTAGGTCAACGGGAACTACCATATAGGTTTTGATTTGAGTGTCAAAATATCGCATAAATCGCCATAATTTTTTTATGGCGTTGACATAGAAGCTTGATTTTTTTTAGAACACCAAGGGACCGTATTACGTATTAGATATTAATTTCAACTTGATACCTCTACGCGTTTCTGAGAAAAAAGGTGTTGACAGACTGACAGACAGACAGACGGACAATGAAGTGATCCTATAAGGGTTCCGTTTTTTCCTCTTGAGGTACGGAACCCTCAAAATGAATAATCTACCTAAATAAATAATGTATTTTTGAACTTTAGGTTAATGGGCTAATTAACCTACGCCACGTTTCCTACTACCATTTCGCTAAACCTTGTAAAGGCTTCTACATACCGGGGCGACTTGTCGCGCGACGCGACACGACACAAAGGCACCGCTCGTCCCGCAACACGCGGGGCCTTTGTGCCGTGTCGCGTCGCGCGACAAGTCGCGCTGGTATGTAGAAGCCTTGAAAGAGATCGTCCGGGAGGTTCTACCAACCTCACTTTTTTATAGAAAGTCAAACGAGCATGCTTATCAGCTTATAATCTGATACAATGCCTGATATTGTTAACAAAGTTTAACGATAATAGTAATTCCAGGTTTTCTGCATTTCCTTTCGTCAATATATTATTTTGAATTTCGTGAAAACGAGTGTATGTACGAAACGTATCCATATGGTCAGTTAATTACATTGAAACTGTTAATCACATGTATAAAACATGTGCTCCATTATCTTGACACGTAATGCGTTCACGATTGTGCATAAGTTGTATAATTAGCGTCAATTAGAGCTCGTCGTGTGGTTCAAATGAGCCACCTTGTGCTTTGTTGTGGTCAGCTGTGGCCCCCGTGAGGGCATACTGGATGATTCAGGTACCTGAAACATATTTTTGTAACTAAGATGCGTCAAATTTTATTTAATGATGAGTAAATTGTTGGTATATTCGCGTGTGCAAGCTGATATAATACGGCAAATTCTTTAATTTAACGTTTTGTGTTGCGTAATGTAAATTATTTTGTGTACTGTTGTATAGAATCAAGTTTTTCTAACTGAACAGACAGCTGTGCTGCTGGGGAGTTTGTTGCGCCAGTTCTTCTTCCCGGCTAAAGCAATTGGAAGGGCTGTGCTGCTGGGGAGTTTAATGCGCCAGTTCTTTTTCCCGGCTAAAGCACTTGCAAGATGAGTGATTTTGATAAGACTGAGACAATCCTCACTGTGCAAAAGCGAAGGATTTGCAAGTGTAGACGAAAAACACGCATACGCATAATTCAGTTCTGTTAAAAATATATGTAGTAATTTTAGATTGGTCAAGTTTCATGTAACTTTTATCTATTATTCAGATGATTTATGTTAATATGAAGTGAACTTACTCGTTTAGTTTAAAATATTCCGTACAGTAAAATTAAAATTCAAAACATTTTAATCAAAACAATTCAAAAGCCCCAACCACTTACCCTAATAAAAATATGAAATTTAAATACCATAAACCTATAACAAAGGCCCAATAAAACCTCACTAGAGACATCTATTAACGAAAAAAAATGGTCTAGACGCCATGTCACCCATTCAAACTTGTTCGAATCCAAATTCGAAATTCGAAATCGTATCGCGTCCTGACGTTTCCGCTACGTGCAGTTTCCGGCGCGCACGCGCACAACGAATCAGTAATCGCGCTTTTACATTCAGAAATGTTTTTTTTTTTTTTTTTTCACTCCAACTATATGTATCCTGTGTTTTGATTGATGGCACGGAGATAGGCAAAGACCATTACCAGTCGAGCCTCATAGGGTCCCGTTGATAAATTGGTTGCTTGTATTCTCTGCGTGTGCGCACAGGGCATGTTCGCAATTGGTTCCCCGATGTGGAGTTTTGTTGTTGAAATTTTAATGGGTGATTTTTCGGTTGTGTCGGAAGGTGTTAAAGATTATTGACTATAAATGTGCATTAAGTTTTTAATAATGTCGTTTAGGTTGGAAAATAACAATAATAATGTTTAATTCGTTATTACACCCTGGTTTACATAATGACACTTAAGCACGTGCTTTCGAATCTCACTAAACGTTATTCTTTTTGCATTTTATTCTAAAAACTTAGCCAATATTTTACCAAGGTGTAACTAACAAATCTTAATCTTAATACGCCGTCGAATATACATTGCAAAAATATTCGCGTTCCATTTGAATAAGTTATTAATATTAAATTATTCAAATGGAACGCGATAGCCCGACGCTGACTTATGTCTCCGCTAGTTAATATGTATCACGTCCGTGATTGGTCGTTGACAGGTGACGTCATCGGCGTACGCGCCGGTGCGGTTGCAAACTTGAATTTTAGTTGCCTATTTAATTTTCATCGGGTATTTTCTTTATGGTTTGATTGGATTTTACGGTGATACTGATATGCTATTCTTAATACATTTATAGTGAAATAGAGATACTCATTTTGCATACTTTAGGATTCCAATTGTCAAGTAAACTCGAATTCAAATATATTAAATAAATAATAATAATAATATTCATACGAAAAACGCTCTACAAACAAACACGTGCTTGCTGCTTTCTGTGAAGCCACAATGGCGTACTAAAGAATTGATGTGTAAATCAGTTAAGTGCAAAAAAAAATGGGCAAATCAATGATACTTCAATCTCTTATCTCACTCACACCCCCAAAGTACAAACACACTGAAATCCCTCAACACCTCCCTCCCCTGTTACGCCAATCCTCTCCCCCCACTAACACACACACTCATACCCACACTCACTCACACAGACACACTCACGCACACACACGAGTGCGCGCGCTCACTTAATTTACCCTCTTTTCATTTTCATTTTGTTTTTGTTTGTTTAACTTAGACTCCTTCTTTGAAATTAGGATTTTTTTTCCTTCTCAATTAATTTTTATTCAGTAACCTAAATACAATAAAACTGTAACCATTGGAAGGGCGGAATGTCCTAACACAAGCATCTATTTAGCTTAAAAGGACATTCCTAAGAGTTTTAATGTAACATATTGTAAGTTATTGAAATAAACATTTTAATTAAAAAAAAAAAGAAAACTATTAATTTAATCATTCTCTTTTATACCATCCTTCTTATCAACTCATTCTAAAAATAGCCTACAGTTTTAGTATTCTTCTTTTATCAAAACCAAACATCAACTGCAACCAAAACTTTAAAAATAGACCAGACATTATAATACCACCCATAATCCAATAACAATCAGACACAATAATCCACACACACACACACGCCCACGCCACAAATATGGCGCTACCTTTACCAACGTAATATAAAGTCTAATTCTAATTCAAGTTATACACCCCTTTTGTATGCGAGTCGCGATGCGACCGCTGACGATACAGGTCGTATGATAAATACAGAACAATATGATGATCTATATACGAGGTGTACACGAGCGCAGGGATGTATATTGAATAGTTAAGTAATGTCGTGCGGGGGGCATAGAGTAAGTAAGTTTGAAAGGTCCTGTGTGTTTTGTGCCAACAGGCATTTGAATTTAGGATTGGGTGTGTCCGTGTGGTGCCGGACGTACAGAATAGCACTAACCCATTTCTTCCCGTGGGTGTCGTAAAAGGCGACTAAGGGACTAATTACTAGAGAATGGGCAGCAGCGTTCTCTATGCATTTTAACACCATACTGCGATCGCCAACCCGCCTGCCAAGCGTGGCGATTATGGCAAACCCCCCTTTGGGGGAGGCCTATGTCCAGCAGTGAACGTATTACGGCTGAAATGATGATTATGACGTTAGTATATTATTGAATTGGTGTTGATTTGAGTTCTTTATAATATTATTAAGTCATGGGTTTTTAAAACATTTGTCCGGGATAATAATTAGAAATTATATTTCAAGCTTGAATAATTATTAATTTCACCGTTATGAAAAATGAGTTGATAGATTTTATCCCTAATTTTGGGAACAAAATACATCAACGCGGGCAAAGATGAATGTTTAATTTTTTTTTCACATTTCAAAGGCATGGCACATCAAATGTCCGTTTTAGATAATAACTATTTGCTTGCCTCTCAGATGCTAGCCATTGGCGAATCATGGTACGTATAATAGTCCCATACTCTATGTCCATTCTCTTTTAACTTAGTCTCTGCCAATAAATTCTAAAACTTATTTAAATGTTGTATCACAAGTTAGAGATACTTATCTTTATATACGGGATTTCCGGCGTCTGTCGACTGTCGGGCCTGTCGCTAATTTCCACGGAACCCTGATTCACGTGCTGTACCGGTCTTTGGCCTGAGGATCCCTAAATTATATTGTTTTGTATGCCTAGGCGGCTGACTGGAATTGTCCAATGGAAATTTTATTTGTGTAGGTATTAAATAAGTTTGGGGTAGACTTCCTTAGTTATCAAGGCTTGTCTATCTAGGTACTTATCTGCAAGTAAAATCATTTTATGGGCTTACATTAAACAATAAGTTACCAAATTTAAATAGCCACACTTACTATGCAACATTAAAGTAAAGAGGTTACGTTGAAAAAATTTGGAGTCGCGCGTCAAAAAAAAATCATACACAGATTATAAATACATTATTTTCACGTTGATAGCGGGCCCGGCGTAGCATGCGTAGTTCATACAAACGTAATACCAAAATAATTTGTAAATCAAACATATTCTTAAGGTATCTTTATTCCGATTGGATTACAGAATATCTATGTTCCCAAATATATATTTTTTGAAAGGAAAATTATATAAAGACGAGATACGAGGAATTTAAAATTTCTGTACAAAACTTATTGTCCGCGTGGTGCCGGACGTAAAGAATAGCACCACCCTATTTCTTCCCGTTTCTTCGGGTGTCGGAATGGCGACTAAAGGACTTACTAGAGAATGGGCACCAGCGTTCTTTAAGCATATTATCACCATATTGCGATCGCTAACCAAATCCAGGACGTCTTTCGGCTGAAATGATGATTATTTTTCTCATAAGTCTTGTTAAATCAGAGACCATTCAAAATATATACTTGAGAACCTGGATATTAATAATAAAATTGTAATTATGGCCACACTACTGAATTAGGAAATCCCTGTAATGATAGTGATGATGAGTTAATAAATAAATAAATAATTCTGTATTCCAATCGGAATAAAGACACACTACCTTAAAAATATGTTTGATTTACAAATTATTTTGGTATTACGTTTGTATGAACTACGCATCCATCGCCGGCCTCTTAACAACAAAGTATACAACATTGATTTTCTTTGGCCTAAATATTGTCATTTCTAAATACAATCATTTCAAAATAACACTATTATATGGTTCACCCATCATCATAACGGAGTTTTTACTCAGTGCGACTATCCGTGTCTACCGCCCCACTTAAGTTAATAGTGATCTCATTACCTTAGTTGACAGGCAGCCGTTGGTCGGTGATCCACACCACACATCTAATGGTCAATTCTCGTAATTAATCTTGTCTAAATCTAGTACTAGTCTCATAGTTGAGCGACCATCAATGTCAAAATGGTAGGGAAATTAGAGGTGTATTAGACAGATTAAGATTGAGATTAGAATTCGACTGTTCTTATAAATACGGGAATGGTCACTCTGTCATGAAAGCTAAAACCTAGTTCTTTAACAAAGATTATAACAAAATTATTGACAACATGCTTCCTTTACCAAATTAACAAATAATTTTCAAAATCGGTTCATAATTGAAGAAAATATCGATGAACATAATACATTAAAATATATAATATATGACGGCACAGCAAATGGCGCCATCTAGATTTGTCATGAAGTTACTGGAATCGCCGAAAAGGTCGGATAAGAGTGACACTGGCTGCTGACAGTCACTCTAGCAGAGCGTCGCAAACTCCGCATCGATGACGGTATAGCGGCTGTCTTCTGATGACAGAAGATAATGACAGGGGAGCCGGTGTCGTACCACGTCCACGACGAACTGCTACCTAATTCCTACACAATCCTGATGATATTGAAGTTGCTGAACCACTATTATTAATTTCTGGTAAAGGCTATCCTGCGCCGTTATACAGGATAAAATTAAATTAGCTAGCAAAACTCCGCAGACGTGATGAGTATCGATATCTAAACATGATCAAACAAAAAGAAAAAATATTTGATGAGTTTTTTTTTGCCTTTTCAACCGCAGTTAGTGTTGTCACTTGAAAAATCTGGGTTTTTTTTAAGTATACTT
The DNA here is from genome assembly GCA_948098905.1 of Tiliacea aurago. Lineage (NCBI taxonomy): Eukaryota > Metazoa > Arthropoda > Insecta > Lepidoptera > Noctuidae > Tiliacea > Tiliacea aurago. Next base: position 25,491,467 of record OX402590.1, on the reverse strand, counting down.
CGCAGACGTGATGTGTACCGATATCTTAACATGCTAAAACAAAATAAAACAGATTTTCACAACTCATACTTCAAGTAACAACAACAAAGGTCCGTTGACCCAAAAAAAATATACATCCAATCTTTTTTTATTTTCTGTTGTCGTATTTAGATATCGATACCCATCACGCCTGCGGAGTTTTGCCAGCTAATTTAATTTGACCCTGTATACAACCTGTTTTTTTTGATATCCCATAACTCTAGGGTTATATTCTGTAGGTAAAAATAATACTAAAACTCCTAGAATAGGTGGTCCAAAAATGCATCGTTTCGGAGATATCATCAATCATAATTAAATTAGGTCAAAAATTGTCACCAGTATGACGAATCTTTACTTTTGCGAGGTTGCCAAACTTCGCAGTAGTGTAGTAAAATAAATAGTAAAATAAAATATGTACGTATGTTGGTATCGGGGCTTCCCGACGGCAGCTAGTGAAGGGACGAAAGAAAATGCGACGTTGTCATATTTCACGTAAGGGTGTTTTACATTAATAATCGTGACTTTGCCGAATTATTTTGTATGAAAAATGAAAAAAAAAAATAACGAAGGATTGGAACATAACTAAATTATAAATGATAAATGATTTTATTTCTGTAAGTAGGTTTGTACAAACACTTTTACACGTCAATCATATTTTAAAAACTAGATGAGGTCGGCGTTTCCTATCTGACTACTCTGAGAAGAAAGGCCGAAACAAACTCAGAGGTCATAGTCTCTTTTAAAGTCCAGACATAATCTTGGTCAGATCATGTGAAGACCATGTAGATTGGTGTCTGAAATGGTCTTTTGAGGAAAGAACCACACAGGTTGAGTGGACCTGACCAGTCAGTGCACGCATTTGTCAGTAATCGTGCAGCTCTACTCAGAATTTAAGGAGCTCAACGATGCGACGATCAATACCAAAGAAAGGACATTTGGGTAGGCCACTTATATGACTCAAACTGCCAGACCATGATTAACACTAACTGAGAATAAAAGAAAGGGAAAAAAAATATTATGCAATAACCCACATAGTCTTCACATTCACAATAATTAAAATAATATAATACTTTACAAGTAACTCTAACTCTTATGCCAGTTGATTCTTTGATATGGCCTCAATCATACCCTAGAGTTATGGGATATCAAATAAAACACGTTGTATATACAGACGAATTGAGAACGTCCTCTTTTTTTAAAAGTCGGTTACAAAATTCTGTAGGAGTGGTTTATTTAGATAGATTATGCCATGACTCTCATCGTTACTTATCGACTTTGAATACCAAATACAACTAAAGATCATATATTACATTTATTACTTGAATTCATATGTACGCAAAGATTATTATATTCTATTCTATATCCTTTGGTATCTCGTTTTACCTATACTTCAATACTACACTACATGTTGTAGGTTGGATCATTTGCCCAATGGGCCCAACATAATAATTAATGATAATGCAACTATCCGTGTCAACCGCCCCACTCAAGCTAATAGTGATCTCATTACCTTACTTGACAGGCAGCCGTGGATCGGTGATCCACATGAATATGCATCCACTGTCACACACAGCTCACGATCACCTGACGCTTTCACAATTTACGCCGATTTTTCTCCTTTCTCTAAATAGGGTAATACAGTTGGTTGTTGGAAAGCTGATTGACAATGTGTAATTGTGTACTGGTAGGAAAAAATCTCGGTTACTAATACTAAAGGCGAATTTCACCAATGAAAACTGAACGCGATCAGCACTTAAACTACGTTTTCGAGCTGTCAGTGTCATTATTTTCTTTGTAATATTGACACTGACAGCTCTTGAACTCGGTTTAGATGTGCTGATCGCGTTCAGTGTGATTGGTGAAATTGGCACTAAGTCGGTAAGTAAGTAAGTTTATTTATTTGTGTAAACATGGTGTACATACATTGCATCCAAGATATTAAATACAGAAGGAAATGTTCGATCATGTTCAGCCGCGTATCGTGGCGTACAAATTGGTAAGAAGAGATGATGCACAAACCGCGACTATATTAATCAAAATTACATTATAAAATTACTTATTAAATCATAATTACTTATTACACGTTATTATTACAATTAAATGTCCATACTTATTATGAATTAAGTCATTGCAAATTTTAATTTCATCAACAATAAAACAATACGTTATTATAATATGGAGTGATCTTATAACGATCGATGTTAGGTGAAATACAAGTTGCGTTAAGTTTTTTCTATAGATATTTGAAAGGATAAATTAGGGAATTCTATTTGAATTCTAACTACGCAAGCGTGTATGAAACAAAATTGCGAACGGTCACCAAAAAAATCTTCAAGGAATAAGAAAATTAAAGAAATAAAAATATTAAGAATAATAAGAATTAAATTATTTAAATATAAACTTAACTACATAATAAAAAGGTTGAATATTTGATAATCTTAATACAAGGAACTTATTATCGGAAATAAGTCAAATCCAGCTTAAAGTTCTAGTTTAAAATAATTTGTATACACTGAAAGAAATAATTAGCCGAACTAATCAAATTACTTCAAAGATAACTCAACTTTAGTTATAAGGAAATAAACATTGTTTACATTTAACAAAACTGTTTTTTTAATAGCAAACTTATAACACCTAGTTCGCAAGTCACAATTTTTGTATAAACAGTAACTAAAGTTTTGTTTCTTCCGGTGTAGGTTGGGTTGGGTTTCAGTGGGGTTTTGCTAAGTAATGTTTGTATAATAACAAATGCTTCCTCTCTCCTAACTCACTTATTTTGCTGTGCCCGACAGGGTCCATCCATATGATCTAATTCTAAGTTTACCACCTAAGAATATCTACATGTGGAATGCAATAAAAGTAGAGTATTGTAGGTTCAGAGATGATACTAAAAGATTAAACACATTATTCTAGGTAATTCTTTCAGTTCTGTGAAATTTTGTCCAACGGATTAAAGACAGAAATATATAAAAAATAAATAAAGAGTATTTTCGCACTTCAATAACTCCTACAAAGAAGTAGGTAATTCTTTAAAGAACTGTGATATATTCCGCCGTCACACATAAGTAGTATTAAAATAATGTGTTGAAGGTTTGCCAATATTATTGTGAACGTAAACAACCGTGTGTGGTCTTGGCTATTTAATATGGTCGCCATCGCTCCACCTGTCCAAAATTGCGACTAAGGGATATAGCTTGTACTGTCGCTAAAAATAACTATCGAAATCTTTTAATTCGCTTTCTATGTGTGTAGTAACTACGTTTATAGATGGTTGAAGTAATATAGTAGTAGGTTACAGGCTTTAGTTTGAATGTGAATGCTTGGTACATACCTCTTGGTGCTCCGTGTGGTACCATTTCTTCCCGTGGGTGTAGTAAAAGGCGACTAAGAGACTTACTACAGAATGGGCAGCAGCGTTCCCTATGCATTTTAACGCCTTACTGCGATCGGCAACCCGCCTGCCAAGAGTGGCGATTATGGCAACCCCCCCCCCCCCCTTTTTTGGGGGAGGCCTATGTCCAGCAGACGTCTTTCGGCTGGAATGATGATGGTACATAAAGCTAAGCTGAATATCTGGTAGGTAACGTAGAATTTTAATTTCGTCAACATTGCTAAAAAACATGAAAATTTTTATGGTAACTGACTGTGATGGATTGATAACTCATTATAACACAGAAGATCGAAGAAGGATACAAAAAAAAGGCATTATAAAAGTGCAATAAGTATTGATAAGTTTCTACATAGCTATTTATATCCCAAAATACAACATAAGATACCTACAAATCTTCGAAAGCAGGTACCTAAAAACCAAAGTCAGATTAAAGTTTCAAAGGAAACAATGCAGATGTGTCTAATCATCATCGTTTCAGGCGAAAGACGTCCACTGCTGGATATAGGACTCCCCCAAAGAAGGGGGTTGGAGGGGTATGTGGCTAATACTAGAAATTAAAGACGTTTAAACAATCAGACGAAGAAGAAAACTCGAAAGCAGCTGTAATCTTCTAAAACTTAATAAAAAAGTTAAAAAAAACAAAAAGCCGACTGCAAAAACATGAGGATGGGTTTTTGTTTTTTTTTATATTTTTTTGTTAGGATTATAAGACGGTAAATTAGGTTATATACTCACTTATAAACGGGTGATAACGACCTCTTACTCACTCACTCCAAAAGTTCGGGATATTTTTCGTATCATTTCTCATTTAAATTACTTTTAAACATATATATACTAAGTATATATATATTTTTGTAATCACCTTTTAAAACCCTTCATTTTGATACTGAGATAGCTTGGTAGATATTTTTTTTCTCGAAATCAAGCCTTTTGGCGCCAAAAATCCACCATTTTGATTTTTGATACACCCTATGACACTCGTGCAATAAAGACAAATCTAACGACATATAACTCATCAAAATCGGTTCAGCCGTTTACTAGTTACGAGGGAACATAGGGACAGACATACATACATACATACAGGTCAAACACATAACCCTCCTTTTTTGGCTTTGCCGCAGTCGGGTAAAAGCACAGTCAAGACAAGACAAGACAATGCAAGGTTTCAGAGAAAATAATGCAGATGCGTCTAATACTAGAAATTGCTAAGACGTCAAACATTTAGACGAAGAAGAAAACTCAACATCCACTTAAAATTCCCCGCACAAAGATTGTGAAGGTAGGTATGGCTGACTCACACCGAGCAACATTACCACCTTAAATATGTTAACACGATCTTAATCCAGACGATTTACTAGTCAATTATACAGCATCAAACGGCTTTGTGATCCAAATCGACTGCTTAGTATTACGGTTAGGTTCTGTCGTGTGTTCAATCTACAAGTTTAGTTTGTTAGTTGAACGTTTGATTTGGATCGGCGCGGTCTATTCTCAGAAACGTGTCATGGAGTCATAGTTTAAACAATGAGTGGGGCATAGAGTAGGTTCGGTTGTTAAGGTATAAAAGGGTTATTTCAATTATTAAGAACTTTAATTTAGAAGCATACAATGAACTTAGTTGGGATTTGCTCTTTGGAACATATTTATGACAAGATTCTGAAAAAAAATCTGGATACCCTAAATTATTGGGTCACGCCCGTTTGGCAACGCTCCCGTTTGGCAATGCTACGTATACATTGGTCATGTTTGTAGTTATTACCTGTACCTGTACCTGTAGTAGTATCTGAGCACACGTTAAAGTACAGTCAGAGTAAAAAGTTCTAGTGTGCCGAATTTATTTCATAGAATACAAGTAACCTATCGAAATGAAAATATTTTTAAGAATCACAGGTAAACATTTCACGAAAGAAGAAAAGGTACAAAAAGGTTCAGAGTAGGGCTTATCGTTAGTGATTGTTATATTATATTTAGTGTACCAAATTGTATTATATTTGTTGATTAAAAAAAAAAGAAACATTCAAACAAATATTTACATTCCTTAAAAATTTGACTTAACGTATTGACTGTACCTGGTGCACGCGATACAACGCTATAGGTAAGTATATGTAGTGTTGCCAAACGGGCGCAACCCAAATTATTATGGGATCTGTATTATAACGGATCTCAACAGATTTGATGGGCATCGATATCTAAACACGATAAAATAATTAAAAAAAGAGATGTTTTTTTTTTAGGGGGTGAACGACCTCTGATAGTTTTGTTACTTGAAGTATGAGTTGAGAAAATCTGTTTGATTTTGTTTATCGTGTTTAAATATAGATACCAATCACGTCTGTGAAGTTTACACAATAAAAAACGTATTTTTTCAACTGATATGTCTAGTGACTACACTAACTGGGGTAAAAAAATATCATCAAATTAAAATATTTTGTGTTTTGTCATGTTTAAATAACCCATCAAGTCTGCGGAGCTTCGTTAGCTAATTTGATAAGATAAGATATATACACTTATATTATGCTCATTTTTAACTCACTCACAATTATTGTTCACAATTACTAGGACTTTCCTAGTAATTTGAAGATTGACGTCAATAATGTCAACTACAAAAAATTGACATCAAAATGCTGTTGCAGTTGCTCTAGGAACTGACATGAGAATGATCAAATTGATTGGTATTTTTATTGTTTCTATCTGCAAAACGAAAGTTTATTTGCTGACCTAATAAGATAGACCGTGTTTTCAAAACACCCGTCAAAGGAGAGTTCAGTAGTGCATCTTACAGGCTACCTTATTAAATGTTGGACCCTTCCCTGGAAACCTTATAAAACTTATCAGAAAAACTAACAATTTAAAATGAAAACAAGCTACCTTATTAAATGTTGGACCCTTCCCTGGAAACCTTATAAAACTAACAATTTAAAATGAAAAATTTCAAGTTAAAATACAATCCTCCTTAAATTGCCTCACAGAGGCAACCACCTCAAACCCACTAAACGAACACCTCACTCTCAACATACAACTAAATGATCTATAATTGTATTATGGATCATCTGTACGATGCGCGTGGGCGCCATTGGGACGTGAGCGCGCATTCGTATCGATTGTAATCGATTCCTATCGTGAAATTAGTATAGTGTCGCTCGATGACGTAATGTAATAGTCGTCTTCTTTTAGATGTGGATTAAAAGTGCTTGTAATTAACAATTTTTAAATAATTCCTACAATTCTAATTTTCGAGCAGCGGTGGCCCAGTGGTAACGGCTGCGACTTACGATTTGTAGGTCTTAGGTTCAAACCCAGACAGGCGCTTCCAATCAACTCAGCCTATCGCAGTCCACTGCTGGACATAGGCCTCTCCCAGGCTGCGCCACAACACCGTGTCCTCCGCCTTCCGCATCCAGTCTGACCCAGCCATCTTCTTAAGGTCGTCGGTCCATCTAGCTGGGGGGCGTCCCACACTACGCTTGCCAATACGCGGTCTCCACTCCAGGACTCGTCTGCTCCATCGGCCATCGGTCCTTCGACAAACGTGGCCAGCCCATTGCCACTTCATTTTGCTTACTCTACAAGCTATGTCGGTAACTCCAGTTCTTTTCCGGATAATGTAATTCCTGATTTTATCCTTCAAAGAGACTCCAAGCATAGCCCGCTCCATAGCACGCTGGGCGACCTTGAATTTGTGGACCAGCCCGACTATCAGTGTCCACGTTTCGGCACCGTATGTCATGACGGGCGGGACGCACTGGTTAAAGATCTTAGTCTTTAAACATTGCGGGAAAGGCGACGAGAAGACTTGACGCAGTTTCCCAAATGCCGCCCAACCCAACTGGATCCTTCTGTCGGCTTCTTTCTCAAAGTTTTGTCTACCGAGCTGGATGACTTGTCCTAGGTAGACATACTCCTTCAGAACTTCGAGAAGCGACCCTTCGATGTGGATTGGACTCGGCGTCGGGCGCTTTACTTTTTGTAAATTATTTCATCACCACTGCTGTCAAAACGGTAAAGGAAAACATCGTGAGGAAACCGGCATGTCCTAGAACTAAAAATTTGAAGACATGTGACATCTGCCAACCCGCACTGTGGCCCAGTCCCTCTCACAGAGAGGAGGCCTGTGTCCCAGCGGTGGGAACATTATAGGCTGATTATGTTATGTAAATAATTATAGTTGTTAATTTTGCAGTTAAAGTGTTCTCCAGACTAAACCTTCCTCATGAACGTATCTCATGAGTATTTTATTATGTTCGAAAAACATTAAGGTTTAATATCCAGTAGTCGTGATGGTCCTGTGGTTAAGGCCTTGCTTCTCATGCAAGAGGACTTTATTAATTCGACTTCTCGACTCTACTCGACTGGTTAACAAGGGATAATGGTGTAATTAGCAGGCACACAGTGGGGAATAAATTAAAGGCTGAACTGCTGATTGAAATGGTCGCAACATGTGGCAGTAATTAATCGATCACTGAACCAGTTAAAAACTACCTGTATCTACCTTCTTAGATGAAGAAGTATACTATTTTATTGTTTGCGCGACGAGTGGTGCCTTTGTGTTGCGTCGCGAGTCGCGCCGGTCTCCAAATATTTTAAGACGAGCGCTAATCCTGTCGACAAACTGTATCGCAGTTTGGCAGGTTTATAAAATGTACAAGTGTTTAGTCCAAAATAAATGTTTTTTTTAATTTATTTTTATTAATATGTATCTACTTTCTGAGTTTATCTTCGATATCACTAATATCGGTGTAGGAAAACATCCTAAGGAAACCTGAACCTATAGCTAATAACGTAACACATAAGTCAGTTAACACGTAACACATAAGTCAGTTAACACGTAACACATAAGTCAGTTAACACGTAACACATAAGTCAGTTAACACGTAACACATAAGTCAGTTAACACGTAACACATAAGTCAGTTAACACGTAACACATAAGTCAGTTAACACGTAACACATAAGTCAGTTAACACGTAACACATAAGTCAGTTAACACGTAAGTTTTGTTTTGTTTACAATAAAAATATGTATGTGTAGGTTAAGGTCTCCTGGGCTCTATGGGCCATGTTGCCTGAAAATAAATGGATTTATTATTATTATTATAATACTACGCCCTGTTTCCCCGAAGGGTCAGGCAGAGGTTTACCCACATTTCCACGCCAGTTAGGTTTAACTCCCATAGATAATAACAAAAGTATGAAATAGCCAACCCGGCTTGAGTAAGCTTGGTGATCAATCCTTGTGTCTTCTCTGTATGTGAGGAGGCTTTTACCTTGCAGTGGGATAGTACACATAGATACTGCTGGAATCCCAACACTAAATATTACTTACTAAATAAAAATACTACGGACATTACTAGCGTGCACTTTCTCAGTAGCCATATCCATTTTGAATGTCTCGTTCACTTCCATCTGGGGTCGGGCCGTGACAAGACGATAACGTGCTCCTGCCTGACTAATTAATTCATCATCATCAACATCATTTCAGCCGAAAGACGTCCACTGCTGGACATACGCCTCCTCGAAAAAGGGGGGGGGGGATTTGCCATAATCGGCACGCTTGGCCTAATTGATTATTGGTTAAAAATTACCTTATATAATATTGTAGTCTGTGGTGAAATTATAGAAATGCACTATGTAGAAAACTGGCCGTTTCATTAAGTACTGCGAGTACATCCACTTTATACACATCTGTGAGGATGACATCCCCACACATAGACACATACAAACATAACACAATACACACATACTTAAACATAACTGGCGAAGCGTGGGTGTATTTCAGGTACACCTCTGCCCAACCCTTCGGGGAATATAGGTGTGATGTTTTGCCGTTAGCAAGCTTGTCCACGTAAGACTAAATGTTCCTTATATACATATACCAACTGCATTACTGTTGTTATGGCATCACATGGTTGTGGAGAGAGAATGGGCAGCAGCGTTCGCCAACCCATCCATACTGCGATCACTAACCCGCCTGCCAAGCGTGGCGATTATGGCGAATCCCTCCTTTGGGGGAGGCCTGTGTCCAGCAGTGGACGTTTTTCGGCTGAAATGATGATGATGAATGATGGTTGTGGAGCACTGTAGTTGCATTCTTTTGTTTTATTGTAAATGAGGCATTTTATTATATTCGAAGGTTAAATATCCAGATTCTCAAAGCAGAAGCCTGGCTGACTTTAGATCGTACGGCTGTTTTATGTTTCTGAAACAAGATGCCCATGCAGTCAATTTATTCTATCTTCAATAAAAAGGAATGAAGACGTGCCTTATCTCGTTTGCAATCATTCGCCGATAACAAGACAAGCAATGAGCATAATTATTCATCTCAAGTGTCAAAGAGATCGTGATCGAATCTCTTGTCTTCACCAACCCAAGACCATATCCGGAATCCAATAAGTACTAATCTTAAGCATAAACAAAACACGTCTTAAATTCTATTTACACATCACAATCAAAATTGACCACTCGAAAGAGGTCACAACATTCAATCGTGATCATAAACGCGAAATTCGTGACGGCCCGTGTGCTAGAGGTCGCACTGAATGTTATCACTTGGATAAATTAAGAATCGATTCCATGACGGTATCGATTTATTTATTGAATGAACATCGTTACGATGATCTAATTTTACGGCGGGCGTGACGAATGCTGGCCGTAGAGCTCGGGGGCTTTAGATGTGGGTTTTCTGGTCCTGTTCATTCCTCAAGAATTGCTTAAAGAAAGAACTTACTTAATGTGAAACTTAGTCATTCGTGCACCTACTCCTAGCCAATACAGCTATGACAGTTTTCAGAATGACCCATTTTGTTAGCTCCAGCATATTAGTACAAATTCTTTTCTTTATAACATCTCAGTTAATTATCACATAAATTTACATCTTTTACTTAATGTATAATGATAATTGTTTCTTCCTCGTTCTTCTTGTTGGCAAGGAATACCCATGACATCAGCAAAGATGTCAAGGAAATCAACCCTATTTACCTTTTTGTTTGTAATGGGGTGGAAATTCTCATGGATATCCTCCGCCTTGGGGCGGACGGAGGGATCTGACAGACTTCTACTGACTCAAATCACCCCCTGGGGATCGCACACTTGAACCGGTGGCTACCTAGTCCAGCAAAGTCAAAAATCAAAGTCATAAGTCAAAGTCAAAGGTCAAACGACGTATTTCGAATAGGCACATAAAAGGCACTCTTGAACGTCAAAATTGTCAAAAAAAAAAAATGGTTCTAATCGCCACTTCCAAAAGGTAGTTTCGTATGAAGAAGAATGGGCAAGAAACTCCACCGTTACTCTTTACACCACATCTGTGTATATACTCATATAGTCCACATGTCACCATATCTAGCGCCTTCCTAACTCTATATTCCCACAAAAGGAAGCTCAAGATATAGGTCATAGGAGCAGCACGACCGCCACTTAAATCATTAGATATTATAATTATTATGAACGTCAGATTATTTCCTTGACTGTTCGAGCTCATCGTTTGGCAGACATCAATGTGCGATTAATGCCAGAGCAAGGTGATTTCGAATTAATGTTTTGTGTTCATAAATGTTTGATTTAATGCTGTTATTAAATGTTTAAGAGAATGAATAAAATAATGTTGTGTTTCTATTTGAATTGAATTCCTAACATCAATGGTTTTGCTTTCCCATCTTAGCATAAGCAACACAACATTTTTACAAAAAATCCCAGACATTTTGAAGAAAAATTAAACTACATTTAACGTTTTGTTGCTATGGTAGGACTCCTTATATTTTCTTTCCTTCCTTTTATGGTAAAACTTCTTTTTGTTGATAAATTAAGAGGATAAGCAGCGGCGTTCGATTGTGCATTAAGTAATGACATTTCCATTACTAATCCATTTACAAATAAAAATAGTCTATTTAGTGATATTCATAGTCGAATCGTAATATTCTGCTATTAATCGACAGTAGGAACTATACATACACTTATGAAAAGAAAGAAAAGAAAGAAAAGAAAAGAAAAAGAAAGAAAAATTGTTTTTTCTGCACAAACAAAACACACATTACAAAAATAAAATACAAATTGACGAAAAAAACACACTCTAATACAAGTAGCCAAATTGCAATCATATTTTAAGACTATGAAGTTATTATATAAATAACCAGAAATAAAAATAAGAAAAATAATAAATAATAATATTGCTAAAAGCCTAGTATTCAAAACCTTAAAAGTTAAAAGTTTGACAATGTTGTCAATTGCTTGATGTCAGTGTCAGGGCTTGTCAAGGCAGGCCAAAGACAAAAGACAATAGTTGCGATTTCGGTATTAGTAAATGACAACAAACAAATTAACAAACAAAACAAAACAAAATGCGCATTGCCGAGTGGAAATGTTCTACCCTTGTAACAATTACAAGTAAGAAAAGTCGTGTGTCGCATCTGTGCAAGAACAGGTCGTTACTTCGGACGAACTTATTGTCAACAGCGCTGATTTTCAGTAACTACCTCTCGAGTGACATAATGACGTCCCCCTGTGTTACATAATATTGCGGATAAGTCTTGTACTATATTTTAAAGAAATTATTGTGTTAAACTGAACATAGTGTGTAAAAAAATAACTGTTTATAATTACGCGTAACTTTTTTATATAAATAATACGTAAATTACAACTATAATAATATGAGAAGAAATAAAAATATACCATTATTCTAGACGTTGACGTTGTTTAATGTGCTTTGTGATATCTAGTTAATGCAGCTCCGGCAAGATCATCAGCAAAACATGCTCCAGATAACTGAGAACTACCATTCCTCCTGTGAGGATGACACAGACCGGACCTAAACAGGGCGCAATCAAACCAAGGCCACTTTGGACTGTTGGAAAACCATATTCATTGCCCGTAGGTCGTAACCCTTGAGGTAAGTGCACAGAGAGCATTTATAATTTTTAGTTTAATGTTACATTCATGTGGATTGTTGTATTTGCATGAAATATCTCTTTAAAGTATTCAAAAAATGCTCTGAACCATTCAATGAACCATTTATAATATTACAGAAACTAGCTTTTGCCCGCGACTTCGTTCGCGTGGAAGTCGTAAGACACCACAATATATAAATAACAGCCACACTTTTATAAAAAACTGCCTCGTTGGTCTATTGGTCGCAAGCGCTACTGTTGGGAATGAGGTCCTGGGTTCGATTCCCGGGTCAGGCAAAATGATATTGGGTTTTCCGTCTGGAATTTCTCAGTCTATTAAATTATAGAAACAAAGAAACATGCCAAGATAAAATCACTGTCTCACAAATAAATCATCGAATATTACGCCAAAGTGTTGCACGAATAGAAATTAAACTGCCATAGTTATCCGTGGCTGTGAAGATGGGTATCTGGACGATAAAATTATTAATTTAACTGATGTTATGGGTTCTGTTATAAAATAAATAATAAGTTCGTGTCAGGTTCTCAAGAATTTATTGAATTATAACTTTGCGCGATCTTATTTTGTTTGTAGGAGGATTGAGAAGTTTTGGTATTTTTAGTGAGCTCAGCATAAGTTTAATAATTAATATTTACGAAGTTTGTCGAAGGACCGATGGCCGGTGGAGCAGACGAGTCCTGGAGTGGAGACTGCGTATCGGCAAGCGTAGTGTGGGACGCCCCCCAGCTAGATGGACCGACGACCTTAAAAAGGTGGCTGGGACAGACTGGATGCGGAAGGCGGAGGACAGGGTGTTGTGGCGCAGCCTGGGAGAGGCCTATGTCCAGCAGTAGACTGCTATAGGCTGAGTTGATTGAATATTGATCAGACAATCAAGGCCTTCTTTTTTGTTACTTGAATTTCATGTATATGTTTATGAGCAAAAATCTGAAACAGTAGCTTGAATTTCATTATTTACTGAACTTTCTTAAATTGTAACTACAGTTATTAAAACTGTTGCGTCAAGGTTTTCTAGTTCCTGTTTTACTCATAATTTAGTCAATTGTATGACCGTGTTTGTAAATGCCCACATTCGCTATTTTTAAAGTATCAATACTTACCCAGCGTTGTTTATGGCAGTATGGCGGAAGAGTCGGCCAGTTGTCTCAAATCAATTTGGAGGTTATATCCGTAGAGTGGCGCGCGCCGGTTCAGGACTGACGAGTAAGGTGTCGTTCATCTTGATAAATTGTAGAAAAACAAATGTAACATAACAATATTTTTTGCACTGAGGATGTCATAATTGGAAACACATTTGAATAATTTTGAAAGAAGTAAATATTATTGGCATCCCCTCCAAATATCGTCATGGTTTTATATTGTGCCCTTCCATTCCATTTCATAACCAAATCTACCAAACTAAACTAAATACCTAGTCAATTTAGGAGTCAATGAAATATCAAGTCAAATCTATAGTTGTCTAAAAATTTATGTCATAATAATAATTATCTATTTAGAAATTATCAAATATATAATAAAATAGCCATCTTAGACCTATTTATTCCAAAAGCACGCACGAGCACTTCTTATTTTTCTGTAAAATCAACGCACGTATTAACCAAGTATGTATATACCATTATTTCGTGGATATTGGTGTGGGTTATTTACCTAGTTTTTAATTTATTCTGTCACACAAATTGTAGCTTTTTAAGAAGTAACTGTTTTATGCTCCGATAAAGTAAAATAAGAATAAATATCAAATTGTTTCTCCTTTTGAAGAAAATTCGATAAGTTAGGATCCGATATAGGGATACAGAGATATCACGTCATCGTTCAATTTCTCATTGACCACTCTAAGGACCACTCTCTAGTATATTAAGTAATAATAACATAAATTCTCTTATTTTAGGTAAATAACACCCATTGCCTAAATTAAACTAATTGAAACAAACCTCAAACAAACTCACACACCCAAATCACAAACAACAGTACACCTTTAACAAAAAAAAAAAATTGTGACCTTTAAACATAAAAATTATCAAAAATTACAATTAATTAATGAAAAATTGCCAAAATAAAATATAAAATATCAGAATCAACAAAAATTTAAATGTCACAGTAAAAAAATATAGTAAAAGTCAAACTGTAAAAACGTCATAAAAATATCAAGCTATTAAAAATTAAAATTATATTTATGTATAAAAATTATAAAAAAACTGTTGTATAATAAAGTGACTAGTAAAACTATAAACTAGTTCAAAGCTTTACCTCCCAACTTTGCGTGGCCATCCGTCGTGTATCGATCCATTTACCGGTGCTTATTATTTATTTACAAGATCATTAACATATTATTTATTGTTGGGCTAAAGGTCGCTGAGTGCACGGCGCCCTCCATCGAGATCTTAAGTGAAAGTTTTGGAAAAACGTTGTGTTTTACGGCAGTAGTATTAGTTATCAAACATATATTTATCGTACTGGTATATAATTTGTAGTATTTGGACATCATGTTTTAGACACACGATTAGTTAAAAGCACAAAAAAAAATTGGTTTAGATGGACAAGTCATCTAACACACGGTCTGTATCCCCAAAAAAGGGAAGGGAATGACAAATATATAATTATATGCATCGTTAAATAAGGACAATAAACTTCTGAGGTTGTTACTACAATACTGAACTCCTGATGGAACCAATTGAGAATTGTCTCAATTGACTTCATCACTTTATTTGGACTTTTAATGACAAATTGATGTTCGGCCTACAAATACTTTATTGTTGCAGATCTGGGGGCCTAAAATGGACGCTTTGGCAGAATCATAATATGATCTGCGTACAATTCATACCATCCCGCAATTCATCTGCTTGACAGCTGCTATTTGACATTAGACTTAACTAAAGCAATTCATAATTTGTGGACCATTTTCCGAAACTCCATACTAAACTATCACACAGATGAATTACGGGATATGAATTGTACTCAGATCATATTATGATTTTGCCAAAGCGTTCATTTTAGGCCCCCAGATTTGTACAATGAGATTTTTTTTTTTTAAACGTTGCCCCACACTAGGAATTACTTCTGTATTGTGGGTGCGTTGACAAACATTTAAACTTACATACACAAATAGCCAGACCCGGAACAACTACTTGCAGGTCATACAAATATTTGTTCCGTGCGGGAATAGAACCCGCGACAACCAGCGCAGCAGTCAATCGCTTAACCACTGCGCCAACCGTGCCGCCGAGATCATATTGTATACCCAAAATTCTACTGACAATAATAAACGATCTATAATTTCATTAAAGCCCTAAATACCGTCCATTCTCGGAAAGCCCAATGACATCACTCCCTAATCTCCGGAAATAACACGCCGTCATTAATTGCTCCCACACTTGACGAGCACAAACAAGCGATAACTCTTTGAGCCCACAATCGTATCGAGTGGTCTTAAGATATCTTAAGCCGTCTTAAGACATCTCGAGACCGTTTTATGAAGATCTTAAGACTATTTTTCGGAAATGAAGCGTGCAGTCCAGTTGGTTGAGGGCTCTTGATGATGCGTTGGTCAAATAGAATGTGGTATGGTCGTGGGTCAATATGGTTTTAAATTCGGCCGTGGATCGTAGAATGGTTGGATGCGGTAGTAAAAAAAACCGATTACAAAATTAAACTATTCTCTGTTTGTTTCTGATGGATAATTGGGATTAAGCCAACCAGAATTAATAGAAAACCACTTTGGTTCAAACATTAGTTTGATTCTTAAGAGTCTACACTACCTCAAATTGCTTAGCATGATCCTCCGTTATGTCGAAAATACTGCAGCATTAATTTTGAAATAAATATATGGTAAAGTTGAGGATTAATGTTAAGTACTATGTTTGACGAAAACACGATTCTATCTAATTTTTTTCATAGAAAAAAAAACCAAAGTTACCTCCAAACCAAAAAATAAACCGCTGGTATTAAAAAAATACTTCAAATTAGATAATTAAACTTTGCATATTAACTGAAATGAATTATATAGCAGGTCTTATGTTATTTTTTTTTTAACTATTATTATTTTCACCGTAAAAAGAAATAAACTAAAATATCGGTGCCTTGGAGTCTTCTCCCGCCACCCTGTCTCGCTTGCTCGCGTAACCGCCAGCTACTTGTGCGAGCAAGGTAAAGAGTGAGGTGGTATAGACCCTTAAGCAGAGTTCCTAAAACTTTGATTCAAACGTTATCTTATTATTTTAACATTAAACAAAAGTATTTATTTATTGAATCAATTTTGTTGTTTATAGTTTGTCTAGTCGAGCATAATATAAGTTTCATTAATGATTACCATGAAGAAAGGCGACTTTAATATCCGCCTTTTCCATAACTGTTAGTAACGAACCTCTAACCTCATGCACGATTTCTCTTCCTGAAAACTTCACCATAAATGAAGGACACAGGTGATCAAATCAAATTAAAAGTATTTTTATTTCGCATAAACCTACATGGGCACTTATGAAATGTCAGAAGCTAGGTCCACGGTTCCAATTGGTCGTTTCCTATGGAGAAGAGCCGGCAAGAAACTCCACGGTCACTCTTATAAAAAAATTGGCTTTTACAATGTTTTCAAATTACAGTGTTAATAGGTATGAGAGGACAGCGTAGGCCCGTCAAAGTACCAGGTACTTAACAAAATAGAAAATGGTCTACAGATCTACAGTCTATTAAGCCTACAACGTCCTCACATTAACACCTGATACAGGGTGTAATCGGGGGTAGGTCTATCACAAATTCTTATTATACCGCATTCCTTTTATATCATTATATCGCATCCAAATATTCGACCATCACCCAAATAAATTCGTCACATGCACGTGGGCACGATGTTATCATAGAAAGCAGATTCAAGTGTACCGTGTAATACCGGAATTCTAACAATAAACATGGAATTACGTTCGCTAAGTCCGTCTGTTTGTCGACCAAGTTTATTTTGTCCAAGATCATTATTTGACAGGTGTATATTTGGCTTGATTTCTAATAGGCTGGGAATTTAACTGAAACCAGATAATATGTGAAGTGCTTCGATTGTTTTTTAGGGATCCGTACCCAAAGGGTAAAACGGGAACCCTATTACTAAGCCTCCGCCTTCTGTCTGTCCGTCTGTCACCAGGCTGTATCTCATGAACCGTGATAGTTAGACAGTTGAAATTTTCACAGATGATGTATTTCTGTTGCCGCTATAACAACAAATACTAAAACACAGAATAAAATAAATAAATTTTTAAGAGGCTCTATATTGATAACGGCAACAGTTAGACGCTTGAAATATTCACAGAATATTTAGTTATATATTCACTTTAAAATAAAGAATTAAATTAAAATAAAACAAATATTTTATCAGGGCTCCCATACAACAAACGTGATTTATTTGCCATTTTTATAGATAATGGTACGGAACCCTTCGCGCGCGAGTCCGACTCACATTTGGCCGGTATTTTTTCTTTCATAAAAATAATAATGGTAAGTCATAAAGCTTGGTATGATACACTCTACACTTGTAGACTGTAGATTTTGTTAACCATTTTCTATTTTGTTTAGTACCTGGTATTTGTTGACAGGTCTACTTTGTCCTCCCATACCTATTAACACAGTAATTTGAAAACATTGTACAAGGCAATTATTTTTAAAAGAGTAACCGTGGAGTTTCTTGCCGGCTCTCTTTTAAAAATAATTAGCTTTTACAATGTTTTCAAATTACAGTGTTAATAGGTATGCGAGGACAGTGCAGGCCCGTCAAAATTACCAGGTACTTAATAAAACGGAAAATGGTCTACAAAATTCTACAGTCTATTATAAGCCTACAGCGTTCTCACATTCACAGAATATAAAAAAGAAATGTCCTCCAATAATGTATGTAGCAACTTACTGATTGTTTTCTTAAAGTAGATAAAATCATGCCATCTATGGCATAACTACTCTTGATTTATAAGATAAAGTTCCAATTTTAGCGTTGAAAGTCCAGCAATGACCCTATTATTCATTTATTTATTTACTTACTTTAGACACAGTGATCCATATTTTTGTAAGTATACTTAAGAACTATGTTGCTGTGTTACGTTTATGGTGTACATAACAAAGAGTATTCTATTCTATGTTAGGAACCAATGATTTAAATACACACCACAATCATACTATTATAATAATTAAAATTAAATAGCAGAAGAATAATACCGAACCTGGTGATGGTGATGTTCTTCAGAAAGATCAGGTGCGTAGTACTCGCAACCGGCATGTGTGTATGACTAGATGTATGAACGTAGGCGAAGCAAAAGGAGTATGTGAGGAGCGTAGCAAGTGGCGTTCTATAGTTTCTGCCTACCCTGGCTTATGTGAAATAAGATATTTTGATTTTGATTGACTGTTTTAGCCGGTGGTCGTATCAAGAATTTTAGATAGTATAATGGTTTTGATTATGGTATGATACTACTGCTTAAGAAAACAGGCAGTCTTTGTATAACTTTATTATTTGTAAGTTTTCTATTTAATCACCATACCAAGAAAATATTCTCATTATTCCAACCGCTAGTTATAATTCACAATGAATGTTCAATGAATTATTTTATCATCATAATAACTTTTCAATAGCATGGAATTTGTAAGTACTAAATAATTATATTGTAAGTATAGGGGGTCAATTTGGACCAGGTGGGCGGCCACTAATTAATATTAATTAATAAATTTTCTTAGAATTTTTTTACCTACAAATCGTAGTCTTCACGATCTCCAAGTGGTATTCCCCACATGACGTATAGTGGATAGGTTATGTTATGCCCCATATATCCTCTACGACCTTGTTATTTCCTTGCATTGAGTACAACAAATACGTCAGAAGCACTGAACGATTAATACCATGTCTTTTTAACACGCTTTTTTGTAGCTTCATACGTTAGTTAGTTCATATAACGGAAACTTTAAACTTGATTCTCGACCACTTCAAAACGTCGGATTAATTTGAAATTTTGCACACTTATCAAGGACCAATGACAATACAATAATTAATAAGTTTGACCCATTATCCTTACCAGCATCTTCAAGATTATGAATTTTTTGTTTTGTGTCCGACTCCATCCCCGAATCAAATCCCGGAACAAAAGACATCAACGCATGCACAAGAATTGAGGATGTTTAAGTAATTTGTTTTTTATTTCCTCCTGATACATATTTATAAATATTGTTTCAATCATACATGAGACAGTCCCCCAAAAAAGCCCCCTTAGCTGGGAAGGAGAAGTGGCGCAACAAACTCCCCAGCAAGCTTTTATATGTGAGCAAGAAATATAAACATTTTCGACTTACCGACATATTATGTGGTTTATTTTATTGTGATATGCATGTACTCGTAGGTAGCTGCTATTCATTTTGTACGCATTTTTGTTTATAATAGGTTAAGTTGGCAATAAACAGGCATTCTCATCTCAACCATCTTTCAATCCAGACGCTGCTAGGGACTCCTACTTCAACACACACATCTGCCTCCTTTTTCCCAACTACGTTGGGGTCAGCTTCCAGTCTGACCGGATGCAGCAGAATACCAGAATTTTACATGGAGCGACTGCCTATCTGACCTCCACCACCCAGTGACTGGGTAACACGATACCCCTTGGTAAGACTGGTTGTCAGACTTTCGGGCTTCTGACGACCCATAACAACTGTCAAAGTTCTACACGTGACTGCCGGGACCAACGGCTTAACGTGCTGGAACACATACGTACACTGAAAAAAATGCAGACTAACTAAGATACATTTTCTCTTAGTTGGCATTGAAATGTTTGGAATCATGATTTATCTATTTACTATAGACAAGATAGCATATTTGCCAGAACAATTTAATTTTATTTATATCGACAATGTGACGTGTACAGAATAGTCACCGGTCTTTGTTACATCATACATGCTTTATTTGATTTTAATTCTTTTTTTTATCAAATAATAATTTAAGTTTATGGTAACAAGCAACTTGTTCATCATTCATCGTCATTTCAGCCGAACGACGTCCACTGCTGGACATAGGCCTCCCCAAAAAGGGGGGGAGGGGTTGCCATAATCGCCACGCTTGGCAGGCGGGTTGGTGATCGCAGTATGGTTTTAAAAATGCATAGAGAACGCTGCTGCCCATTCTCCAGTAAATCCCTTAGTCGCCTTTTACGACAACATCGGGAAGAAATGGGATGGTGCTAATCTTTACGTCCGGCACCCCACGGAACTTGTTAGCATTCTATTATTCTTAAACTGGCCAACATTTGAGCTAAATTAAATAACTACCCGTAATTAAACAAATTCATTACTTAGTAGACGGAACTATGATAATTTAACAAAGTTCTCTGAACTTTGTTAAATTATCAGTCAAGATCTTGTTAGGCTCGTATGGAGTCAAGAAGCGTGATCACAATAAACAAGATTTTTTAAAGGAAACACTTCTTTTTTTTTTAGTTTACGTACTGTCATATTATTTGGAAGCTTGGTGGTTTTGGAGTGTCAATTTCCAGATAAAAAATATCTGTTAAGAATGATGATACTTGATGACGGATCCATAATCTTACCAAAACACGAGCTAATCTTGTGTAGACTCAAATCAATCAATCAAAAATATTTTTATTTCACATAAGCCTACATGGGCACTTATGAAACGTCAGAAGCTAGGTGCAC
Source organism: Tiliacea aurago (assembly GCA_948098905.1). Lineage (NCBI taxonomy): Eukaryota > Metazoa > Arthropoda > Insecta > Lepidoptera > Noctuidae > Tiliacea > Tiliacea aurago. The sequence goes on along the minus strand of OX402590.1, from coordinate 25,470,495 downwards.
GGTTTCAATTGGTCGTTTCCTATGGAGAAGAGCCGGCAAGAAACTCCACGGTCACGATTAAAAAAAAATAAAATTAGCTTTTAAATTTTTTCAAATTACAGTGTTAATAGGTATGAGAGGACAGCGTAGGCCCGTTAAAAGTACCAGGTACTTTACAAAATGGAAAATGGTTTTTAGATATACTCAATACTTTATTGCATTCCACAATGTGTACGTAAAACAGTTGGTACGTTAAAACATAGAATCAATTATAGATCCTGTCGGGCACAGCAAAGTTAATTTTTAATAGGGGAGAGGATGAAGGCGCCTGCAGGAGGGGTCTACAGTCTATTAAGCCTACAATGTCCTCACATCCTCACATTGACAAAAAAAAAACAATATAAAATATGATTACTGACTACGACCAGACAACGAGCAGCTCACCCCAGAATGTTCCCACCCCACTTCTCGACAAACGACAGCTATGAAAACATAATTTTCTCCACACTCCTAGTTCCTAACCACTTAACAATCTCACACAAATACGCTTATAATATTCACATACATCAATATCCCACAATAATAAGTTTGCACCATAAATCGCACCGTAGGTCGAGGTCACAAGGCACAATTAATAAATTAAGGTGCGCGGTTTAGTCCGCTAACAGAGGAATATTCATAGCTGGCATAATGTATGATAAATGTAGCGAGAAATATGCATAGTCACAGACTTGAATAGTGGCCACAATGGCAGAGTGGTGCCTTAAGCGCGGGTAGACCACCATCCAGCGGTATGGGATACTTGTGTCGTTGCGTTTATATGGGAGGCATTTTATGATGTTCTAATTACAGGATTTTTCAGTAACTTTGGACTCAGGGTCTTGGTGCGACTTTGTGCGATATTTATTATGCATTACACCCTCCGTGCAATCCTACTGAACAAAACCTATGACGAGGCTGAAAACTACTTAGAGACACTTAAATGAAAGTAGTAGTTCATTTTATTAAATTGCACACACACACGCTTACACCCAGACATTCATACACAAACACATGCAAGCACTCGACTCACCACACCAGCACTCATTCAATTTTAAGTTTTTTTTTTTGTTTTTTTTTTTTAATTTTGTTTTATTTAGTTTTAATATTAAGATGTTTTGTTTTATATTATACATGATTATTGTGATACTCAAATAGGGAGTTAAAACTGTCTCTCCTAGTTACAGATTACTCAGTAATCTAGCTAAAGGAAAGCAGTGATTCACCCAACGATTCGATGTACCTACACAGGTCATACAAATACTTGTTCCGTGCGGGAATCGAACCCGCAACACGCAGCGCAGCAGTCAATCGCTTAACCACTGCGCCAACCGTGACGTCAAAAGTGTGTCTTGTTTTTATAAATTTTCATTATATGCAACTCCGTAAATTAACCGATTATTCTATCTTTTCAAAAATGGTGAGCTGCGTACCATGGAAATTAATCCCTTCCTACATACAAGTTCAATTACATCAGTAAATCATCTCCCAGCTGCTCAACTACACCCAAGCTCGCGATGCGCCCAACGGCGGTCACTACACACTCATCGGGCCCATTGTCTAAGATTTTTATAAGCGGCCGAACAATGAGAGATCATTCGACGAAGGCTTAGATACGCAGATACCTGGCTACAGCATCCCGTGGCCAGTTCGATGTCCGAGTAGAGTATTTAGCTTTCTAGCTTCCGGAATGGGATCAGTGGGGTTGGAATGCTTATTGGTGAATTAATGCGGGAGGGTGTGTCATTGGTGGCATTCGTCTTTTGTTGTTAGGTATCTGTGTTTGGGTGTAACGGTGTTGGAATGCCGGAGATGTGTTGCTTGGGAGCTTGTTCTCACATAACCTTAGTTAGGTATAGGTACACATACATAGCATAACATCACGTCAGTATTCCCAGTACTGTGATAAGATAAAAATTCAGTATCTGTATGAATACCTACACACTGAAAAAAAAGTGTTTCCTTTAACAAAAATCTTGTTTAATGTGATCACGCATCTTGACTTCATACGAGCCTAACAAGATCTTGACTTCTGCCGCTAGAGCTTTGTTAAATTATCATAGTTCCGTCTACTAAGTAATGAATTAGTATAGTTCCGAGTAGTTATTTAATTTAGTTCAAATGTTAATTAAGAATGATATAATGCTAAAAAGTTGCTTGTTACCATGAACTTAAATTATTATTTGATAAATAAAAGTGAAGAAGTAAAATCAAACAAAGCATGTATGATGTAACAAAGACCGGTGATTATTCTGTACTTGTCACATTGTCGATATAAATAAATTGAATTTGTTCTGGCAAATATGCTATCTTGTATATAGTAAATAGATAATAATGATTCCAAACATTTTAATGCCAATTAAGAGAAAATGTGTCTTAGTTAGTCTGCATTTTAGTCGTCCGTGTGGTGCCGGACGTAAAGAATAGCACTAAGCCATTTCTTCCCGTGGGTGTCGTAAAAGGCGACTAAGGGAAAATTTATTAGAGAATGGGCAGCAGCATGCTATGCATTTTAAAACCATACTGCGATCGCAAACCTGCCTGCCAAGCGTGGCGAGTATGGCAAACCCCCCCCATTTGGGGGAGGCCTATGTCCAGCAGTGCACGTCTTTCGGCTGAAATGATGATGATGAATGATATATGATGTAACAAAGACCGGTGATTATTCTGTAGACATGTCAAATTGTCGACATAAATAAAATTGATTTGTTCTGGAAGATATGCTATCTTGTTTATAGTAAATAGATAAATAATGATTCTAAACATTTTAATGCCAACTAAGAGATGATGTATCTTAGTTAGTTTGCATTTTTTCAGCGCAATATAACAGAGTTGGTGCCAATATAACAGAGTAGGTGACAGTATAACAGAGTAGGAGCCAATATAACAGAGTAGGTGCCTGTACGACTATTTTATTACTGTCTGACTGTATCAATCAACCTGCCCAGCCTTTTCCTAACTGTGTTGGGGTCGGCTTCTAGCCTAACCATATGCAGCTGGATATCAGTATTTTATAGGAGCGACTGCTTGTCTGACCTCCATAACCCAGTATTGGGTAATACGATGGACGAATTACCCCTTGGTAAGACTGGTTGTCAGACTTTTGGGCTTCTGACGACCCGTAACGACTGTGAAATATCCACAAATGATAGCCCATCACCCATCCACGGACCCACCCCGGCAAGCGTAGCTTAACCTGAGGGATCGACCCACATGGCTGTTATTAATTAGTCACAAGCTCGTCTACTGCCTGGCTGTATAACATCTACTAATTTCCATACTTCAAGCAAATTTCTATTTTGGAAGGTGTTTTAGAGGTATGAGGAACAGGGTGTAAAGTTCACTCATTCTCTATGGAAAAGGGAGTATCCTCCGACCAGGTGTTGTGTCGGGTGGGCAACTGCCCGACGGTTGATGTCGAGATGTTGTATATATGCTAGTCGCGCGGTAAACTCTGCTTGCGCGATGCAGGATTTTTCGTGACGTCAGTGTGACGCGTAGTTCGCATGTGGCGATGTTGATGCCGGCCGCAACACTGTCATGGGTGTCTCTTTTTTGGTGTTCGTCAACTTAAATTTAATTTTCATTTAATGTGTTTTTACTGTTACTTTGATGCTTATGATAAACTAAAGTCAAACCAAATTATGCGGCATAGGTATTCTACGAGTACTTTCATAAAATTTCGAAGCTAGAAAATAACTTTCTTTTATCGCTTTCCTTGCAAGACTCCAAACGACTAAGTTTTGTGGTGAAGTAACACGTGTATTCCCGTTGTCCCTGTACGCCGTGTCCCCGTCCTACGGGGACAGCGGTACTTCAATTAAATATTTAAAAATACTTCCCGTTGTCCCCGTGGTTTGGTTTTACATTCAAAAATATGTTTCTGGCACTCCCCGGCCGCTGCCGCGGCACCGCTCGCTTCACTCGCTCGGCTTGTGCGTTGTGTGGTCACAGTTCTAACCTAACCTAGCTGTTTCGATTTAAAAAACGTATTCTTCGTACGTTATGGGGACAACGGGAAATCAATTTAATCACATCCCGCTGTCCCCGTGACGGGGATATGGCATACGGGGACAACGGGAATACACTAAGTAACACATCAAAATGGTGAACGAAATCATCGTGAGGAAACCGGCATATCCTAGAAACAAAAATTCGAAGACATGTGACATCCACCAACCCGCACTGGATTATGCGTTGTGGATTACAGCCCACTCCTTTTCACAGAAAGGAGGCCTGTGTCCCAGCAGTGGGAACATTAGAGACTAATTATGTTTACATCAAATGTTAAAACGATGCTGACATGAATTTACAGTAACAATTCTGGTTTTACCCTTCATCCCATAAATACACAAATTAAATTAAAATCAAAAATATTTTTATTTCTCATAAGCCTACATGGGCACTTACGAAACGTCAGAAGCTAGGTACACGGTTCCAATTGGTCGTTTTTTATGGAGAAGAGCCGGCAAGAAACTCCACGGTCACTCTTAAAAAAAATGGCTTTTACAATGTTTTCAAATTACAGTGTTAATAGGTATGAGAGGACAGCGTAGGCCCGTCAAAGTACCAGGTACTTAACAAAATAGAAAATGGTCTACAGATCTACAGTCTATTAAGCCTACAACGTTCTCACATAAACAAAACATAACACCACAAACGATATAAAATATTATTAGAATAATAAAATTTAGAATTATGTCAAAGAAGTATGTACAAAAAAAATAAAAAACATAAACATCGCAACTTGGGAGCAGTTAATAGACATTTACATATTTTTGCCGTTAATGAGGTACCAGGGAAGCCACATCACCCAGCCGTCAAAGTGAAAATATAGGAAAAAAAAAAAAAATATATTTCATACGACCTGAAACTCGTGTTATAACTATGTAGAGTAGTTTGGGATTTGATGCAGAATAGAACATTTTGAATACAACCAATTGACACTCTTTCATACTACCTGTAAAAAATACTCTAAAAGTCAACAGTAAAGTGCATTTCAGCAGTAAAGTGCATACGGAAACAAATCCTTTCTCATCCCATGCTAACCTAAGGCATGTATAACGTAAACGGTGGTATTTCGAGCTCAGCGGAATATATTCAATGCTAACCATATTGTCGGTCGTTGCGTACTACATAAAACTGTTATGAGCGTTCGTTTAACTTTTACAGGCTCTGTTTTAGTGTTCGCGGGTTGAGGGAAAGTTAGGGTTGACGGGACGAGTGCGTGACGATTTGTGTTGGATAGGAGTGGTATATTAGAGGAAAATGTCGTGAGGAAAATGAATGTGGATGGCTATAAGAGGAGAGGAAGACCAAAGAAACGATGGATGGACTGTGTGAAAGATGCTATGACTAGAAAGGCAGTGACTACCGAGATGATAATTAATAGAGAAATAGATGATATTATTAATACAAAATTAATCAATTTATCAAATGCTCAAAATGAGTCTCTTCCTGTTGAATACAAAGTCTCACTCTTTTGATTACTTCGCTCCCTGTCGATTTTTTGATCTTGTTGTGGTGGATATTTAGAATAATACATCTAAGTCCTGCTTGTAGCTCGTGGACACTTTCAATAGGTACTTATGATAATGTCAGTTGTATGTCCTTGCGGCAATGTCAGCTTTTCATTTTTCTGAACAAAATTTCTCATCTAATGTTAAAATTCATGGTCTTCCTTTTATTTGTGACACTATGTTATCTAGCAAAAAATAATCCTTATGATGAAGCCTTTTGATCGGTATGATAAAGCTACAGGTGATTATTTTTCTCGTGTAACGGGTTCGATTTCCGGTTCAACCATGTAATTATTTAAATATCTATGAATGCAATTTAAATTGTTTTTTAAATTCAAACAATGTCTTCTTTCAGTAAAATGTTCCATCTACAATATTCAAGGTACTTTCCCTCCATGTGGCATATCCGTGGGACGCTCTGTATATACTCGTACATATATTAAAATAATGTAGGTAGGTATATATTATAGTAAATAAGAATGTATAAGTATTATAAGTTTATACCCTATTTATGTACTTGTGTAAGGTATTTTATTTATTATTCATTAAGTTACCTTTTAAATATTTTTTATTATTATTGTCTTCTCTCAATCAGAGAACCTGCCATCTTATCTCTTCACCACCCTTGGTTGACTTAGAGAATGCCTAGTCCGCCTTAGTAATGGAAAACATAAATAATTATGATGAGATATGTTTGAGTGATATATTTTTTGATCGAGTAGTAGATGCATAGTTTAAATTATTAGCTTATTTTGGCCGGCTTTTGCTTACTCAGCCAACATGCCAGGGCGCTCCCTGGCGTGTGAAATTCCTCAAACATCTTTGAGGAATTTAGTACTGTCTGGAATAATTAACAAAAGTTTTTCGATGCCGTTGACAGTTTTCAAAGACGATGAAAGCTTTTATCTATGGCCAGTAGTTTAACGGCACGGTTGTCGCAGTGGTTAAGCGATTGACTGCTGCGCTGCGTGTCGCGAATTCGACTTCTGCATGGAACAAATATTTGTATGACCTACAAGTAGTTGTTCCGGGTCTGGCTGTTTGTGTATGTGAGTTTTAAATGTTTGTAAACGCACCCACAAGACAGGAGAAATTCCTAGTGTGCGGCAACGTTTAAAAAAAAAAGTAGGAGCACTGATTTGTATGACTGTTGCGTCGTGTCAATATTTTTTTAACTTTTATTCTAAAGCAATCTTCTGATGCCTATATTTAGAATGAATGACATGTGCTTGAATAAAAACCACTTTAGTATTGAATAGGCTTAAATTGACAATTAGCATTTTCGCTTATCCTATCTATCTATATAAAAAAAGACGTCACTATGCCTCTCAAGTATAGACAAATTTTATTTTCGTTACTTTCACCACAAGCTGTTTTTTGTGTAACTAGAATTAAACTGTTTATTATCGAATTGACAGTTACTGAACAGTTCAATTTAACCTAATGTAAGTGGTTATTGAAGTGCGAACAATAATAATAAGAAAATGATTATTTCGAGTGTCAAGCATTCACAGTTTGATTGACATTCGGTTAATGTTCAGGGTTAAAGTGGCTACATACATGTTAATGTGTTACTAATTCTGAAAGCTTTAAAAAAATATTTAATAATGGGATAGGACATTAAATCTGCATGATAATTTGAACTCAATAAACTGGATAACGCCCAGGAGTGAGACACAATATAGGATAAAAAAAAATACTGGTTAACTTCTTTTTTTATTTTTTTTATTTAGGATAGGTTTGCTCTTGACCTTAGTCTAGGGCAGAGGTGACAGAGACAAAGTGGACGATGGAGTGAGCTTACCCAGAAGAAGCCTGTTCAGTTTAACTTTGAAGAGATTAGGGTTGTATGAGTTCGGAAACACAGATGCAGGTAGAGAGCTCCACTCTTTTGCTGTGCGCATTATAAAAGACATTTGGAAACGCTTAGTGCGAATTGGTGGAATAGCAACCAGGAAGGAATGGTAATCTGCAGTGCGTCTAGATGTCCGATAATAGAAGGGGGCCGGTGGAATGAGGTCGTGGAGTTCTTGGGCACACTCACGAACTTCTTTAAATATTTCAATTCTTCTTTTAGTATTTCAATTCCAGGACAAATAACGATTCACCATTTTCCCTATCTCGATTTATTTTTGGTTGACATAGCATGTCTTCTAAGGCCGTCATCTCAGTAGTCAGACTGGATGCGGAAGGATGAGGACAGGGTGTTGTGGCGCAGCCTGGGAGATGTCTATGTCCAGCGGTGGACTGCTATAGGCTGAGTTGATTGATCTCAGGGTCAGTGGGTCGTCTTAGGGGCGGGTAACTATTTACTTTATAATTCTGTTAATAGGATTCATTAAAATAAATGCTAGTTATTGTCTAATCTTTTTACTACAACATCGACTCAAGAAAATATTTTTTTAAGTGAATGCTTCAAGCGCGTCGAGTGATTTTTGGTAGGGGAAAATTGTATGGGTTTGCGGCACCGACGACAAGCTGTAATAGTAGTATAATTATCTATTCAACTATATGGGTGACGTGTTGTGCAACATTATTTCATAGTTTTCGCTTTTGTCGGCAGTCCCCATGACTGCTTATGTTTTTAGAGTTCGGTAGTTAATAAGGAATCCACATAGTTTCGCCATGTCCGTCTGACTGTCTATCTGTCTGTCTGTCCCCGGCTTAGCTCAGAGACTCTTAGTACTAGAATGCTGTAATTTGGCATGGGTATACATATTAATATCGCCGGCAAGTGGTAAAATAAAATCTTAAAAAAAAAAAAACTCGTCTATCCCATGATGTGGGATGTCGTTAAATAGGCCGTTCAAAAATATTGCGGGTCTTTAAACCATTTTTTGATTCAGGGATCCATTTGCGTAATATTAAGCTTTAAATTTCTAACTTTTGTTAGAGTCAAGTGTCCCTGCCAGCGAAATGGTTGTTTTTGGATATGTGAAATAAAATCATGGCAGTAGTAAATATAACGAAAAAGGCAAACTATCACAGCTAAGTAGGCTTTACAAGTTAACGAGTAATAGTCGACCAACTTACATTTGCAGTTGGAGCATTGACCGTGAAGTATATCGATGTGTGGGTGAACATATTTTTTTAATAAAATGTTAAGTCTGTTTTTGGGATGAAATCATCCAAACTACGGAACCTATCATTGTGCGTCACGACACGCAGTTGGTTTTTTATTTTTGATCAAATTATGTTCTTACGTCAGAAAACTTATAGCATAGTGTTTATGTTTCTGGCATCTTCAATCGTGAAGTGTAAAACTCCTCCAAACGTCGGTCCGGTTTACATAATACAGGATTATAAAATAGACAGAGGAGCCATTTCGCTAAGTTAATGCCATGAACGACTGCTTTTTAAGCTTTTAATATTTAAGTCGTAATTAGCAGGGTTATGACCAGACTCGGTATCTGGAAGATAGCTTCTTCTTATAGCTAAGTATGGGGAGTATATTTTCATAATAAGTACTTATGCTAGTACTTATGGTGGCTGCATATGAGCAGTTTAGATTTGAGTTATTTAGTTTAGAGGTAACGGAAGTCAGATGGTAAGAGACATAGGGTAGTTTAGTAAACATTAGCTGGCTATTGAATTACAAAATTATGTAGTAATTTTTCAAATAAGATTTATATTGGTGTCAATTTTTGAAGAATGTTTAAATTAGGTAATTTTTTTTTTACAAGACGTCGTTTTCGCGTCTCGTTTTTCACTAATTAATTCTTGCATAGTATAATAATTTATAACTTCACCAGAACTGCATGTTCCGTGTGGTGCCGGACGTAAAGAATATCACCATCCTATTTCTTCCCGTGCGTGTCGTAAAAGACGACTAAGGGATTGACTAGAGAATGGGCAGCAGCGTTCTCTATGCATTTTAATACCATACTGCGACCGCCAACCCGCCTGCCAAGCGTGGCGATTATGGAAACCCCCTCCAAATGTCGGGAGAGACCTATGTCCAGCAATGGACGTCTTCCGGCTACAATGACAGAACTGCATACATCTGCAAAACAATATTCAGTCATAATTATTTGGATAACAGTACTTTTAAAGTCAATCACAATGAAATATGAACTTTAAAATTATACAATAACGAAGCCTCACTATTACCCTAGCCGCAGTACAGTTATAGTGAGTGTCCACTCATTGGCTCGCTGTTCGCGCAATATATCGCGCGTCGCGGGTCACATGCGCGACCTGCGCGCGCGCATCCCAACTCATTAGTATTGCCGGTGTCAGTTCGGAGCAGTAAAATGGTGTGTAGTGACGATGGGTTGATATAGCTTTTATTATACCCAACCTTTTATTTATTTTATGATCTAGTTAACCTTCCAACTGAAGTATTTTTTTTGCAGTATCTGGTAAAGAATTAAATTAAAACCGGCTAAGTGCGAGTCGGACTCGCGCACGAAGGGTTCCGTACCATTATCTATAAAAATGGCAAAAAAATCACGTTTGTTGATTTAATGATTTATTTTTAAAGTGAATATATAACTAAATATTCTGTGAATATTTCAAGCGTCTGTGTTGCCGTTATCAATATAGAGCAAAAACGAGTTTTGTTGTATGGGAGCCCCCTTTAATATTTATGTTATTCTGTTTTTTAGAATTTGTTGTTATAGCGGCAACAGAAATACATCATCTGTGAAAATTTCAACTGTCTAACTATTACGGTTCATGAGATACAGCCTGGTGACAGACGGACAGACAGACAGACAGACGGTGGAGCCTTAGTAATAGGGTTCTGGTTTTACCCTTTGGGTACGGAACCTTAAAAAACCAACTATAATAAAGTTACACATTAACTTAATTTAAAAATTGTTTTGTACTATTATCCAGGCTAATGACGTTATTGCAATAGATTATCAATCATCATTTTATCGGATAAAGTCTGCTTATTATTGTTTTTATTTGAATACCGTTATTAACGGCATTGAACCTTGGTGTACCTCAGCATTAGTTGGCCCAAACAAAATCGACAACCTAATGTATTTTTCGTGTTAGTTACATCGTACAACGTAATGCGAAAAATCGATGTATTTCATCTCTTTTCATCAGGCAAGATCATGGTCAAGAGCAGGCCCACACGGTAATTTAATGATACGTATTTTCCAACGTTTTGTGTGTTGTCCATTTAGCTGCTTGCTAAATTCATGATTTGCATATAATCATGACCAGTCTACAAAAAGTTTAAGATAATTCGAGAGCTTCTATAAACACCAATTCTGCGTCCAGCGGCATTTTAACTCCAGTAATTGCTACGTAAGCTTTTACTTTAAAACCAGCAGTAAATAAGCTCGCCATTGTATTTATGTGTTATGTAATTTGAACCCGACGAGAGGATGTGTAATACATGAAGCGGGCAAAGTGCTCTATGAAGTGTACACACTGCCCGGGCAATGTTCGAAATGATCGCTTGCCTTATGGTGGTCCGAGCTTTGCAGTTTTGTTTTATGAATGTTAATTAGATATAAATTGTGAAACTTGTATTTTTATTATGGTTGTTTAGAATGGGTTGGTGGTGGGGGGGGGGGGGGAGCTGTGATCTTTATTGACAGCGTCTGTTGATCTCTTGCTATGAGAATAATGTTGTGTAGAGAGATATATGTCAAAGGACTTTGACATAGTAATGAGCAACAAGTGCAGTACGCATATTGTCTCAATATCAAAATATTTTATTTCACATAAGCCTACATGGGCACTTATGAAACGTCAGAAGCTAGGTGCACGGTTCCAATTGGTCGTTTCCTATGGAGAAGAGCCGGCAAGAAACTCCACGGTTACTCTTTTAAAAATAATTAGCTTTTACAATGTTTTCAAATTACAGTGTTAATAGGTATGCGAGGACAGTGCAGGCCCGTCAAAATTACCAGGTACTTAATAAAACGGAAAATGGTCTACAAAATTCTACAGTCTATTATAAGCCTACAGCGTTCTCACATTCACAGAATATAAAAAAGCAATGTCCTCCAATAATGTATGTAGCAACTTACTGAGTGTTTTCTTAAAGTAGATAAAATCATGCCATCTATGGCATAACTACTCTTGATTTATAAGATAAAGTTCCAATTTTAGCGTTGAAAGTCCAGCAATGACCCTATTATTCATTTATTTATTTACTTACTTTAGACACAGTGATCCATATTTTTGTAAGTATACTTAAGAACTATGTTGCTGTGTTACGTTTATGGTGTACATAACAAAGAGTATTCTATTCTATGTTAGGAACCAATGATTTAAATACACACCACAATCATACTATTATAATAATTAAAATTAAATAGCAGAAGAATAATACCGAAACTGGTGATGGTGATGTTCTTCAGAAAGATCAGGTGCGTAGTACTCGCAACCGGCGTGTGTGTATGACTAGATGTATGAACGTAGGCGAAGCAAAAGGAGTATGTATGGAGCGTAGCAAGTGGCGTTCTATAGTTTCTGCCTACCCCCATGGGAAGAAGGCGTGTGTTTATGTATGTATGTATGTAACACCGAAACTAATTCAACGAACTTAGTAAATACGTACAAGACGAGAGAACACTGAACTCTAAACAAGGTGACGAAATCAAGAAGATACTTTAAAATATCTTTGCATCGATGTCAAAGGGGTTATAAATATTATGCAGAAACTAGTTTCTGCAGTATTTGTCAACTATATTTTTCCCTATTAGGGTGTGTCGATGGTGAAGCAACTTGATTGTTGATTCCGATATCAATATTGCCATGTTCACACCTTTTCACGACTATGTCCATTAACATTGGCTAGAGAAATCTTGTAGATAAAGGCTAGTGTTATGAATAGAAAGACACAGGTATTGGAAAGACACATATTTTATTTCTTAGTTTTATATTTAGCCTGTTCCTGTTCTCTCTATTAGAGAGGCTCTCTATTAGAGAGGCAGCAGCGTTCTCTATGGGTTTTGATGGGGCTGTTCCGCTTCTGTAGCGCATCGGGGATGTTTGCTGAAGCTGGTGTCGATTACTTCTACGCCACGATGTGAAAAAGATGCGCCTCCCTGGTGCGCCGCGTGCGGGCCAGCCCCAACATTATACTGCAGTGTGTCGCGAGCAGAGTGGACTGCTCGAGTGTGAATCGCTGCTGCAAGCTTTCCACATCGGTGTTGACCTTGTAGCAGGGATTCTCATAACTATGGGGCAGTGTTTGGTAAATTGTGTAAGTTTAGTTTACTAAAATAGTTATTAAGAAATATTGTTACTAACACATTTGAGTCTTGTAACTTGTTTGTTAACAATAAATAAATATGCATTTTAACACCATACTGCGATTGCCAACCCGCCTGCCAAGCGTAATGGCGATTATGGAACCACCCCCCCAAAATATGGGGGGATGCCTATGTCGAGCAGTGGACATCTTTCGGCTGAAATGAAGATGATGTTGACTCTTAGGCACAACCCTCCTTTCATTCCTTCCACAACTTGGGATGCTTTATTACGCTTCTTCCAGCTATTTATTGAGAAGATGGCATCCAAGGCGTTCCGCAATCTTCTCCTCGTCTCTTCACGTGGACGATGCACCTTCTTGATATCTAGTCAGGGAAATTTATTGTTAAACAAATTGACAGTGACGCACTACTAATTGGCCGGGTTATAACTATTTCATTTATTAGTCAAAGAATGACAGTTGTGATATGAATATACGAAAAATTTAAGTTGGTACTCAATTTGCGTTATAATTAATTTCCCTGAATTTACATAAGTATCTATGTTAGGTTTGGGTTCCGCACTTAGTCCTTCAGGCGGACCATTGTGCGTGGCTCATCGCGGCCGTCGGTGATTTTTCCAACCAGTCTACCTCCCTCCAGAAGTTGATCAGGTCTCCTGGTCTGTTTAGAAAGCCTGTGAAGGATCTGGGTGCCCCGAGGGTTTCTGTTATAATCTGGGTGACGCCTGTGCATTCAAAGCAGGGACCATACAACCCCGGTAAAAAGACAAAACTTTCGAAAGGCTAACCCATTTAATGGGTTACCTTTATCATGATGTAACCTATTGAAAGGGTTTTATACTAGAAACCCATTGAAAGGGTTACATGATAACCCATTGAATGGGTTTTATACTTGAAACCCAGTGAAAGGGTTACATGATAACCAATTCAATGGGTTCTATACCTACTTGAAACCCAGTAACATGAATAAATCATAATATTATGTTATTTCGATATCCGCCCAGCACGCGTAGTATGACCAATTCTATCTCTATTCTACCCAGGGACCATTTTGATTACCATTTAAAAAAAACCCTATGGAAAACCACACAACACGACAATGGAAAGGGTTTTCGATAGGGTTTTTCTAAGCAGTTAATCAAATACCCATACGGTGTGGGTAATTTTGAATGGCTTAAATTTAAGCCGTTCAAAAGGGTTACCCACACCGTATGGGTTTTTTATCGAAAACCCTTTTAATGGGTTACCAAAATTTAATTTAAGCCGTTCATAAGGGTTACCCATATCGTATGGGTTTTTGTTTAACCGCTTAGGAAAACCCTATCGAAAACCCTTTCAATGGGTAACCAAAAAGGTCCCTGATTCAAAGAGCACATGCTCAATGGTTTCCTCCGCTTCCATGCACGCCCTGCACAGAGGGCTGTCCCGTGATGGTCCCCGTCACCAGGCGCAGGTCGCTCCTGTCCAGGCATTATATACGCCTGGTGAGCTTTCTATCTTTTTACACAAGTATATGTTCCATATACGTTCAGGTATATCACCTGATAGTATAGTTACTATTCGAATATCGTAGCATAAGGCCCATAATTCGTGCCGAACATGACAGGAGGCCAGCCCTACGCAGTACACAGTTAGCCGCCATTTTACAGCATAACTCAATTACTGACAAATTGTAACCATTGTTAGTGATATTTATTAATCTGCACTTTAACTCCTGATATTTAAACGTAAATGGTGTGTTTACTGTTGATTGCATTTAATAATAATACAATTATTTTGATTTGATTTTGTTTTGATTGTAATTTAATTGAATTCTAATGTAGTTTTGACTTTAATTTTGATTTGGTTTTTGATTTTAATTTGATTTTTGGTTTTGATTCAAACTCAAACTCAAAGCATTTATTTCAAATAGACCTATTACAGGCACTTTTGAATTGTCAAGCATTTGAATAATAATTGTTTTTGATTTCAATGCTACTAAAATCTATATATATAAAAGAGAAGTCCACTCACTGACCACTCATCACGAAATCTCGGAAACTACTGGGCCGTGAGGTCTAAAATTTGGCACAAGCACTCTCTATGGGGTGCAGGCGCGCACTAAGAAAGGATTTTTATAAATTCACACCTTAAGCGGTTGAAAAGGGGTGTCAAAGTTTGTATGAAACTCCTATGTTTTTAAAGTTAGAGACATGAATGTTGGCCTGATTGTTCCTTTCGACTTCTAGGTGCTCACTAAGAAAGGATTTTACGAAATTCGGCGCTTAAGGGTGAAAATAATGGTTTTTAATGTTTGTATGAAAAATGTACCAAATCCAGCTAAGATCCAAATTGAATCTTACGGCAACGAGTTATTGCATACTTTACATTGAAATTAGAATTCGGAGGCCGATAAAGATCTAAATTTAATTTTACGACAACGCGTTAATGCATATTTTACATTAAAATAAGAATTTTTGGAAGTTTCTTGCCCCCTTATTACAAAACAAGGTTTATCTTCAGACCCGGGTTTAAAACATATAGCCATTATTGAATTTCGAACTTTATTCCGACTATGGTAAAGTTCCTAAACACAAAACTGACAACTTAGTACCGAACTAAGTTATCAGTTTTGTAAAAAGAACGGTATTTCAATCACTGTTACGTTCTTATTACAAAAACTGGCTCCATGGTTTAAGCCATGTCAAATATAAATCAAGGCGGTTGAGGTTTATATTTAGTTTTTTTTCTAGGTGACCAGTGTGTTTCAGTGCAGGCGTAATAACGTTCTAAAGTTTTTATGCTAGTTCTAGGTGGCCAATATTTTTCAGTATGCAGGCATCTGCTAAAAGATAATGAAATGAGGTTCTAATTGGTATTCAGGTAATTTGAACGTTGCATTTATAGCATTAAAGTCGAGAATGCCAAGGGGAAAACTTCACAATGTTTAACCTTAATCGCGGCTTGCAAGCCGATCGTATCAAAAAACGAAGTCATGTATCAATCACAGAATACAAACCTAAGCGATACACGTTCAAGCTATAGTTACCGAAATTTCTGTTCTGTGATATTTTGTTATTACTTACTACTAATTTGCTTTGAAATATTTTTCATCGTCGTTGTTTGGTTTTCGTTTTGGTTTGTTTCGCTTCCTAATTTTAAATTGGAGGATAATAATTGTGTTTTTACCTATTGCCGGGTTGGAATTTTGTTATTTCTATTTCTTTGCGAAATACTTATTCTGTAGGTATTTCACACTGTGGTTTTACTATAATAGTTTTTAGTATTAGTCGTTCTTACTAGAAAAAGTGTCCTTAAATACCTACGTGCGTATTTTAATTTTATTGCTTAGTATCTTTGGTTTAGGCTGGTGTTGTAAGGATTGGAAAAAGGCGGGAGAACTATTCCCATTTTAAATGGATGTCAGCACCAACTGACGGGGTCCGAAAGGGTCAATGCCTGCCAGGGTTATGAGCCTGTCCGAAAGGGATATCGTGGCCCTGGCACACACAGGCATTTGAAGGAACACGGGTTTGTTTTAGTCAGTAAAAGTCTGACACGCATCAAAATGACCTTCATTGAAATTTCCTGAGAATCAGATTATTTTTACTCCCTGTTGTGCGTCCCCAAAACCAGCAATAAAAATACCATCTTGAAACACCTGGAACTCAAATGGGAATAGTTCTCCCGCTACCATGAGTTCACAGGTGGTTCCGTAGGTGCCATTACAAGTCATTTCAGCGACGTATTCACGCTTTGAACCATAAACAGCTCCTCCTGACCGATCCTGGGTGAAAGGTTGGAATATTTCCCAGTTTTTAGACACGTGGCGCACAATGCTGTCTAGAATTTGAGAAGACAATGACATGGCCACGTTACTGTTCACCAAATAGGAGAGAGATGAAAATAAGCATGCTCCATCGCTAGGGATATTTACTATTTGGCAAAGAATTTGCATGCCACAATTATGGCGATAAGTCCCCTCTATGAGGAGTGGCTAGAGAGGCACCACGGCTTCCTCACCTTCCGCCTGACGCACGTCCTCACCGGACACGGTTGTTTCGGGAGGTTCCTATTCAGAATAAAGCGGGAGGAAACGCCCGGGTGTCACCACTGTGTGGATCGCCCGGAGGACACGGTGGAGCATACGGTTGAGGTCTGCCCTGCTTGGGCGGAGCACCGCCATGTCCTCACGGAGGCGATCGGCGGCGGCGATCTCTCGCATCTGGCCCTGGTTCAGGCCATGGTTTGGAGCGAGAGTGCACGGGAGGCCGTCACCACCTTCTGCAAAGCAGTAATGCATGCGAAGGAGGAGGGGGTTTAGTCAGTAACAGTCTGACACGCCCTCCCCGCTCCGGCCAGAGCGGGAGAAGTCATTTGATAATTTTCCAACCAAAAAAAAAAAATGGCAGTGGCAGAACTATTCTCATTTGAGTTCCAGGTGTTTCAGGATGGTATTTTCATTGCTGGTTTTGGGGAAGCACGGCAGGGAGTCGAAATAATCCGATTCTCAGGAAACTTTAATGAAGGTCATTTTGATGTTTTAATTCCGTTGGCTAATTTAAATAATAAAAAAACCGGCCAAGTGCGAGTCGGACTCGCCCACGAAGGGTTCCGTACCATTATAAAAATACAAAAAAATCACGTATGTTGTATGGGAGCGCCACTTAAATATTTGGTTTATTTTAATTTCATTATTTATTTTTAAAGTGAATATATAACTTAATATTCTGTGAATATTTCAAGCGTCTACCTGTTGCCGTTATCAATAACTAGCAAAAACGAGCAAAAAAATCACGTTTGTTGTATGGGAGCCCCCTTAAATATTTACTTTATTCTGTTTTTTTGTATTAGTTGTTATACCGGCAACAGAAATACATCATCTGTGAAAATTTCAACTGTCTATCACGGTTCATGAGATACAGCCTGGTGATAGACGGACAAACGGCGGAGCCTTAGTAATAGGGTTCCCGTTTTACCCTTTGGGTACGGAACTCTAAAAATATATTTTGACCCCTCACGCCGGCAAAATTGAAGAATCACCGACCGTCACCGACTCAGCGGTAAATGTGCAGTTGAATTCACAATCCCAGTCCCAATTCACTGCTATTGATTTTGTCGAGAAGTCGCTTGCCTATAGTGAGCAAACGGTAATGCGAGTAATTTTTTTTAAGGATATTGCTAAACCGTTGCTTCATCTACTTATATTAATATTTTATAGTTTGTGAGGTTGTAGGGGTAATCTCTGGATCTACTGAACCGATTTTGAAAAATCTTTTACCCATTGAAAGCCACGTTATTATTTTGTGAGTGTCATAACATAAGGCCATAATTTAATCCGAAAAATGAAAAGACTTTAAAATGTTTACCGCCCAACGAAGTTGGCACGGGTCAGCTAGTATTTTTATATGTTCTAATACTAAAACAATATGGATGTTTTCCGAAATAAATAATTGAATTGAATTGAATTAAACCTACGATTTTAAACCTGTGTTGTAATTAACTTTACAGAGGAGCTCGTGGCTATAATAATAACAGCCGCGCAGATTGACCGAAGGTGTGGCTACGCTTGCTTCGGTCTGTTCGTCGATGGGTGACCACTCATAACACATCGAGACTCCTCCGTGTCTCGGAAAACACGTTAAGCCGTCGGTCCCAGCTGTTATATGTACATCTTTGACAGTCGTTACGGGTAATCAGGAACCCGAAAACCTGACAACCAGTAACTGGGTTGTGGAGGCCAGATAAGCCGTCACTCCATGTAAAATACTGGTACTCAGCTGCATCCGGTTAGACTGTAAGCTGACTTTAGGGCCTTATCATACTAGCTATTTGGAAGCGGCTGCGGGGCGGAGCGGACGCGCAGCGCATGCGTCGCGAACACGCCGCGGCTGCGCAGCGAGGACGTCGCGGATGTGAGGAAGAAGAATTTGAGGCGGGGCGGCCGGGCTGGCGTTTGTACGAGACAGTATTCACGGCGATCTTGTTGCGCGCCCGTAACCTATCCGATGCGCGCCCGCTCCGCTTTGAGGACGCTCGCAATCCGCTAGTATGATAACGCCCTTACAGTAGAATTCATTTATTTATTTTATTAAATTATTACACTCACTAAGATACAGAGAGGTTGAATTCATTATCATTATTGACTTGTCTAATCAAAATATTAATTAGGTGTAGGCATTATTAATCGTTTTATCTTATTTATATTTTATGATTTTAATATAATTTTATAATTCTAATTTTGATTTTATTAATATTGTTTAATTAATTATTTGTGTATATTAGTGTGATAAAATTTGAATTATGTACAATGTAGTTTTTATGATCCTAAATAGATTGAAATAAATGATTTTGAAAATTAATACCTGAAGCGAAAACTTTGTACGTTTACGAAAATTACGTGGACGGAGGAGTATGGAATTTGGCACAGTTAAAGTTTATAATGAAGGAGTAGTGCAGAAAGCTAAAATATGTTCACATAATATACAGAAATACAGAAATAAATTAAATTAATAAAAAAAACATTACACACACTACCATGCGTCAGACACACACACGCATAGTACTCATGACTTAAAGATTGATAGGTGACAGAAGTGACAGCTTGAGCGTGGCATAAGTAAGTACTTTTTAATAGCATGGAATTAGTAAGTACTAGTATTGTAAGTAGAGGGGGTCTAATTTTGAATAATGGGCGACCACTAGTCATAATAAAATTGACCTACGACCATTTTGTCTGCTTTGAGTGTCGCTGATAGGGAAAAGTGAACTGGAAGAAAATCACAAAGAAAAAGTTTTTTGTTGTCTTGTGAATAAAGTTTAAATTAAAAAAATAACTAAAAAAACAACATTAAAATTCACCTGTAATTTTCCAGAACAACCACCTATTCTTCACACTATAGGTGCAATCGATTACAACACTAGTGATGTCGCAACTCAATCGAAAACTATCGATACGCAGGTTTTACTAATTTACATCACAATACGATCAATAGCCGTGTGTCGAGAGCTGAACAAATGTTGTGTGTCCAGCATTGTGGCATGTTTACTTTATTAGCGTAATGTGAGGTTTGATATTTGAAGTTAAGGTTAAGTAGGCGGGTAAGTTTGTTTAGTTATGGATGATGTTCTTAAGAGCGGTTGAGTATTAATTCGGAAAATTCTGAGAATATAGGTATGAGATTTTGCCGGAGACGTTAGCTGGTTTAGCCACAATATAAAAATAATTATAAACAACGTGTAGGACATATAAACAACGTGCCGCTACAATGGCGACATTAATTTAACACACGGGTAGGGCAAGTGACCAGTAATCATAAAAAATATAATAAGATAAAATAATTCGTACATACATTGAAAAATTCAAATTTTCAAACAAATTAAATAATAAAGCTCTCTCTTTCCTTCAATTTGCCTACTATAAGCACGTTATTCGTTTTCCTTTCTGTGAAATTTCATTGATGCGATGTTATGATCCGTGACCCCCGCAAATGACCTCCGCGCTACAGTTCTTTACATGCAGGTTGCTCCAAAATACTATATTAGAAAATTGATAATAAATCAAACCACTAGGAAGTGGTGAAGGGTGGGCGTTTTTGGGGGACTGTCTCATGTAATTTTTGACGTCTGAAAAGTGCTAATTCTCAGCCTAGTTTGAACAAATGTCTTTTGATTTTGAATAAATAATAATGTTTAATTAGGTATATTAAAAGGGGCTTGTAATTAACAACTTTTATAAATATTATTGTTATTTTATTGTTATTAGTACATACTAATAACAATAAAATAACAATAATATTTAGCCTTCCAAAAATAAAGAAAATAAAATAAAATATGTTGTTCATAAAACGCAAACGAAACGAACGAACGCGAAAGTATGACCCTAGGCAAAGCAAAAGGAGTATGTCAGTAGCTTAACAGGTGGCGGTCCATAGTTTCTGCCTACCCCCATGGGAAGAGTGAGTTTATATATGTATGTATTTTCATAAAAAGAAAACTCAAAACTGTATAGGTATGTAAAATTAATGTCGCCATTAAAGCGGCGCGCTGTATGCATATTTTATGTATTTATAGTTATATATATTTAGCATAATCAGCCTAGCAACCAGTTCCCACTGCTGGGACCCACGCCTCCTCTCTGTGAGAGAGTGGGCCGTAATCCACCACGCGGGCCCAGTGCGGGTTGGTGGATGTCACATGTCTTCAAATTGTTGGTTCTAGGACATGCCTTACGATGTTTTCTTTCACCGTTTTGAGAGCAGTGATTATGGTAAAGACTGTGGTTCTGTCTATGTATATAGTAGTTTATCCTTTATATAAATTATTGATCGGATACTACATATCTAATATTGAATAAATATAAATCTGTATAACTTTATATTTAAACAAATATTTATTTCTCAATCTCTGGGAACACCCTAGAAGCCTAGAAGGACATATAGTGACCTAATTGGTGATGTTCTTCAGAAAAGTCAGGTGCGTAGTACTGGCAACCGGTGTGCGTGTGTGACCAGTACCCCGAGTGTAAGTTTGCAAGAGAGTAAACTTAAATATTTCGTTTGCTTTAAAATTTGACCGATAGATCATAATGCTAAGAATATAAGGGTGAGAATAAAAATCTTAACGCAAACGCACTAGTTTCGTTAACTCTCTTGCAAACTTACACTTGGGGTACAGATGTATGAACAAATTAAGCAAAAGGAGTATGTAAGCAGCGTAGCAGGTGGCGTTCGTTTGTTTCTGCCTACCCCATGGGACGAAGGCGTGAGTTTATGTATGTATGTTATTCCTCAATTGTCGCTATTGCACCTATCACTGTTTGTCTCTACATCAATCAAAGTTTGACTGGTAGGAAATGTCTATGGCATTAAGTCTACCTCTGTACATTTGTGTGCTTAATAAAAACCGCTTATTTTACATTGCACTTGAAGTGCGGTGTCTACCCGCACTTCAAGTGCAATGTAAAATAAGCGGACAGATCCGAAGTTCGATGCTTTTACCCCTTTCATTACACGGTTTTCTATATAACATCAAGGGACGCGGGGACGTAAAACTGAATAAGTACTTGAACAATTAATTCATATTCAATGTTTTTACTTCTAAGTACATAGTTCAGTAAAAACGCGGAGAAATGCAAAGAAACAAAAGTAATTAAAATAATCGCGATGACAAGTAGCCGAAACTATGAATAATTTCTTTCACTCACGCGTAACATTTTTTTGACAAAAACATACAAAAGAACAATTAAACATGACAATAAGTGATAAAGAAATTAACTTAAACGCACAAAGCACGCATTTTAATTATTTTAATTACGCGCAGAACAATTGAATTGTCACTAGATAAAAATTAACAGAAAACCCACCTTTACACTGGCAAGAAAGGTAAATAAAAACTGCCAAGTGCGAGTCGGACTCGCGCACGAAGGGTTCCGTACCATTATTTATAAAAACGGCTAAAAAATCACGTTTCTTGTATAGGAGCCCCCCTTAAGTATTTGTTTATTTTAATTTAATTATTTATTTCTAAAGTGAATATATAACAAAAGATTCAGTGAATATTTCAAGCGTCTACCTGTTGCCGTTATCAATATCGAGCAAAAACGAGCAAAAAAATCACGTTTGTTGTATGGAAGCCCCTTAAATATTTATTCTATTCTGTTTTTTAGTATTTTTTGTTATAGCGGCAAGAGAAATAAATCATCAGTGAAAATTTCAACTGCCTAACTATCACGGTTCATGAGATACAGCCTGGTGACAGACAGACAGCGAAGCCTTAGTAATAGCGTTCCCGTTTTACCCTTTGGGTACGGAACCCTAAAAAAGGACTTGTAAAAAAACCCTCTTCCAACTAAAATAACACCCGATATTATGATCGAAATCATTGCATTTCCAACAAGCTTATCTAGATATTTAAACAGTACTATGCTCCAATTCGTATAGTGTCTTTGTTGTATTATGTATTTCAATGTGCAATCATTCTTTAACATTCTGCTCTATCCCTGAGATTTTAAGCTGTATTTTGAGTAAGTACTTACCTACCAATGTTGTCTTTATTATGTCATACTCACTCAAATGTCTCGCTGATGATGGCGCCTGTGTTGGATTATTCGGTTCCCTACAAAATGGTTGAGCCAGATGGTTATGATCCATGCGTCATGTTCATGAACGGGCACCGCCAGTTGAGACTGGTAATTTCTTAACTGCCAGGGATCTTTAATCTTATATTTTTAAAATGTATTTTTACATTGCTCTCATAAAAAGATGCAACAATAATAATGTGCCCAGGATTTTGTAATATCTTGATTTAAAAGAGTGTCGGCGTTCCTTGCTCGTTCTTCTCCAAAGAAATCTACGAGACTTTAATTGTATAATGTATTATTTTTATGACATTTATTTTAAATTCAGCGATTACCTCAACTCACACTGATATTATTATTTAAAAGGTAGTTTCGTAAGGAGAAGAATGGGCAAGAAACTCCACCGTTACTCTTTTAAAATGTTGTACAATATTTTTTATAGGTTGACATTTATTTGATTATGACATTTATTTTAAATTCTGTGATTACCCCAACTCACACTGATATTATTATTTTTTAGGAAAACGTTTTTTTTATGTTTGTAATTATGTGAGCGCCATGTATCTTTCACATAATTATTTTCTCTGTCATTGCTTCATTCTTAACCCTTTTTACCTATTGTGGTATAGTAATTTTATTCTAGGTGCATCGTCTTCACATATAATTGTATAATTAATGTACCTATAAAAAATATTGTACAACATTTTAAAAGAGTAACGGTGGAGTTTCTTGCCCATTCTTCTCCATACGAAACTACCTTTTGGAAAGGGCGACTAGTTGTGTCCGACAGGGTCCATGTGAACATTACGACTATTTTTAAGAACTTGTACACACATGTGTTATGCAATAAAGATTTGAATTGAATTGAATCAATTCTATTTTTTTGTCAATATTGACGTTGAAAAGTGCCTCATATGTGCCTATTTGAAATAAACAATTTGGCTTTGACTTTGACTACGTTTTGGAATATATACGAGTATCTGCCTAGCTCAAGTTTGGCTTCCAGTCTAACCGGATGCAGCTGGATATCAGTATTTTACATGGAGCTACTACCTATCTGACCTCCACGACCCAGTTACTAGGTAACACGATACCCGTTGGCAAGACTGCTGATCAGAGTTTCGGGCTTCTGACCACCCGTAACGACTGTCATCGATCTACGAATGACAGCTGGGACCAACGGCTTAACGTGCTTTCCGAGGCACGGAGGGGTCTCGGTATGTTATGCGTAGTCACCCATCCACTGACCGACCTCAGCAAGCGTTGCTTAACCCTGAACATCGAACCGTGCGGCTGTTTTTATTTACCCACGAGCCGCTCTCAATCTACGTTTTGGAATGGGCAAATAAAATAATAAACTAAATAGCTTCAATTTAGTCACTGACCGACTGAAAATTCAAAAGTGCCTGTAAAATATTTAATTGAAATAAATTTAGTTGAGTTCTTTTTCAGTTTTTCAAATTGTCAAGTCTACCTTCTGTGTATATTTACTTAGTGTGACAATCAACACTGTTCATACTTATTAAGTTATGTCTAAAAGATTTTTATTACCAATTTTTATTGTCGGCGATGTTTGTCAGAGAAAGTATCATGGATCAAACAATACAACTTGTTAATTTCTTATGTAGTCAGGGTTGGCAATTTTGCATAATATTCTGAAGATTTTTTAATATTTTTTAAAGATTCTTTTATATTTTGAAAATCTGAGAAGGTTGTAGGCTTAATAGACTGTAGATTTTTAAACCATTCTTTAATCTATTTATCTATTAAGTACCTGTTATTTTTTGACAGGCTTACACTGTCGTCCCATACATATTAACACTGTAATTTGAAAACATCGTATAAGCCAATTATTTTTAAAAAGTAACCGTGGAGTTTCATTCCGGCTCTTCTCCATTGGAAACCTAACTGCTGACATTTCATAAGTGCCCATTTAAATATTTTGATTTGATTTGATTGATTTTGAATATTATCAGTAAAATTAAGTTCAACGAATACATAAGCCTTTTTATCATTTCGTTCTAATGTCAAACAAATTGTTTAAGCTTGATTTCGATACTGGGGAACAAATATATTGCAGATAAACCCAATTCAAAAAAACATTTCACGGCTAACTGTGTTTATCATAAATAAGATTATTATTTTCTAATATGTTTCTCTAAATGAAAGAAATCGTCAACACTTCAACAGCGTTCATACAAATCCTTGTATTTATTACAAACTAACCATAAACATCTTATTAAGGACATTTCAATACTATTTATATCTTCAAGAAAATCCTCATTTAAATATTTCGAAATACAATAAAGGCGTGACATCCCTAGCAACAGGTGTAGCATATCGACATCGACACGACACATCGCCGGTGATTTATCGACATTCGCTGACGTCATCAGAGATTAACTGCACTTGTGACTTCGCATGTTTCAATAATACCGCTTACGGTATTTTTATACAAGAAAGGTTCAAATCAAACGTGCCTATTGTTAGAAATTAACAAAAAAAATACAACGATATTTTACATATCAATTAAACTTTTGGCATACTTTATATTTGAAAACTAGTAACCCGCCCCTGTTTCGCACGGCTTACGACTTGACAAAAGATGATTTGTTTCTTGTTTTAGCTTATTTAATAACGTGTCTAAGTTATTAATGTATTATATTCGACGACACGTTTGGCGCAGTGGTTAAGCAATTGACTGCTGCGCTGCGTGTTGCGGGTTCGATTCCCGCACGGAACAAATATTTGTATGACCTACAAGTAGTTGTTCCGGGTCTGGCTGTTTGTGTATGTGAGTTTAAATGTTTGTAAACGCACCCACGATACAGGAGAAATTCCAACGTTCTTAAAAAAAAAAACATACACCTTCCGCAGGGGTTTGTGGATTAGTACCTAATAACAGCCAAATGGGTCGATCCATCAGGTTAAGATGCACGGTCAGTCCATGGATGGGTGACTATCCTTACATACCAAGATCCCTCCGTGCCTCGGAAAGCAGGTTAAGCCGGGTCGTCAGAAGCCCGAAAGTCTGACAACCTGCACTGAAAAAAATGCGAGCTAACTAAGATACATTTTCTCTTAGTTGGCATTAAAATGTTTGGAATCATTATTTATTTATTTACTATAAACAAGATAGCATATTTGCCACCACAAATTAATTTTATCTATATCGACAATGTGACATGTACAGAATAATCACCGGTCTTTGTTACATCATACATGCTTTGTTTGATTTTACTTCTTCACTTTTTTAAATCAATTAATAATTTTAGTTGATGGTAACAAGCAACTTGTTAGCATTACATCAATCTTAAACTGACCACCATTTGAGTTAATTTAAATAACTACCCGTAGTTAAACTAACTAATTACTTAGTTGACGGAACTATGATAATTTAACAAAGTACTCGTAGCTTCAGAAGTCAAGATCTTGTTAGGCTCGTATGGAGTCAAGATGCGTGATCAAATTAAACAAGATGTTTGTTAAAGCAAACACTCTTCTTTTTCAGTGTGTCTTACCAAAGGGTATCGTATTACCCAGTAACTGGATTGTGGAGGTCAGATAGGCAGGCGCTCCATGTAAATTACAGGTATTCAGCTGAATCTGGTGAGACTGGAATCCAACCACAACATAGTTGGGAAAAGGTTGGGCAGATGATGATGGCAATACGAAATAAATTATCTAAATGATGTTCAAAATCCATTGCGTTGTTTAGAAAAAAAACACGAACACACAGACAAACACGTAAACCGCCTTCAAATTATAATATATATAGATAATACGTAGACTTTATTTATGATATATCGTATTTATTATTTCTTAAACAGATGTTAAATGAGACGATCGACAGGTTTTATTTGAAAATTCTCTCATAAAGAGTCCTTGGTTTGAGAAATTCATTGCGTCAATGTAATGACCTCTTACGGTTTTTAATACGGAAATAATGTTACCTATTTTATATATTGAAGGTCTAGTGGCATTTTTTACTGGTTTACTTTGCTCTCTGTTTACATAATTCTTACTTTACATAAAATACATATCATGAGAAATATGCAATTTAGCAGAATACAAAATTATGCTATGTATCATAATTTTTTGTGTGTTTGAATCAGTTTATCATACTTTTTATAAGCGTTAAGAAATCAGGATAGATCGTTTTCGTTGATGACGAAAATGACGACTACTGTATTTTCATCAGGGACCGTACAACCCCGGTTCAGGGTTAAGCCTTTCGAAGGGGTAACCCATTCAATTGGTTACCTTTATCATGATGTAACCCATTGAAAGGGTTTTATACTAAAAACCCATTGAAAGGGTTACATGATAACCCATTTAATGGATTTTATACTTGAAAACTAGTGAAAGGGTTACATGATAACCCATTTCAATGGGTTCTATACCTAATTGAAACCCAGTGACATGAAAAAATCTTAATATTATGTTATTTCGATATCCGCCCAGCACGCGTAGCATGACCAACTCTATCTCTATTCTACCCAGGGACCATTTTGGTTACCATTTTAGAAAAACCCTATCGAAAACCCTTTCAATGGGCAACCAAAATGGTCCCTGATTTTCATAAAATACAGTGGAGTAGTGCAATTTTTCAGTATTTTTAAATAAAAAAAAAGTCATTTATACAAACTAGGCTGAGAATCAGCAAAATAAGACAAGACAAAACAAGTACAAATAAAGTTGAAACGCACCTAAAATGTCCGAACAAGCGTAGTGTTGTGACTGATATCCTTTTTCTCTTATCGATGTAATCACCTGTCAGGCAAACTGCGTATGTCATCTATACCAATCTATCCTAATATTTTATAGAGGTAGTATTTTGTAAGATTGTATATAGGTGGTAATCTTCGGAACTACTGATCCGATTCCGAAAATTATTTTAGTAATGGTAAGCTAATGTATTACCGAGTGTCATAGGATATTTTATGTTTAAGCAAGAAATTTCAAGCGGGCGAAGACGCGGGCAGAAGCTAGTTGTTTATAATACTCTTAAGGAGATCCATGTTTACTTGAATGACCGTTCTAGACTTTAGCTAAGAATACTTTTTTATTGTTTCGAAAGAAAATTATAGGCATTTTTACATTAAAATATTTCAAACTTGCACGTTTTATAATTGCTCTTATCTATTTATCATCATCTGTCATGTTCATTATTTCAAAACATGTTTTAGTTAAGTTGAATGAATTTTCAATGCTATAAAAACATCTAAGACTTATCAGCTGCTAACTTGTTATGCATATTAGGTGTTTATTCAATAAAATACGTAAATGTCTCATATAAAGATGAGGCTTGTCACCTGTATTCATTTAAAAACTGTTAGTAACAGTTGAAGATAACCTACTGTCAATGTGTTATATTATATGATGTGGAAGTTACCTATCGATGTTTTAATGCCACTGCACTTTTATGATTATTATTCAACTTAATTGTTCCTGTGTTGTAAGTTAGGGATGACTAAAAATACCCTTTTGTCATAGTTGTTTTTACAAAGCCTGGAGAATATTTAATTACACTAGCAAACATTGCTTTTCAGTTTGAAATACTGCAAAATATAAGGCAGCTTTTCAAGCATTTTGTTTACCTTTAATTTACGTTTATGTTGCCAGATAAGAAATTGTGTGGACTACTGTTTTAATCAACAGTAGATTAAAAACAAACTCAATTATTAAACACTATAAAACTGAAAATAGAACATCATAATGAATATCCAATCGCCATTTAAATCCGATTAGATGCATCCATATATAAACATGAAAAAAAACATTAACTCCAAGAATTATAGAACTATAATCCGTTATTATATCACACAAAACTCTTAATATTTTGACCAAAACATATTCAAAATCGCCAAACAGTATCATTATTAATATAATTATAGTATGCAGCCTAATTTATCAACACAGTTATTTGAATATTTTATAACTTAGTATTGACATTAAAAAAAAAAAATACTAAGAGCTATCAAAAATAGAGATGAGTCAGTGTAACTGACATCATAAAAATATCGATAAGTATCGTAACCTGACCTTTATAGTATGATAAATGCGGTCGAGTACAGAGGTCGGGGCGGGCCATTAGGTTTTAGATTCGATATTTAAATGTCCTTTTGTGGAATTTGTGAGTGCTTCCGTGTTAAAATGTTGAGAGGCTTGTAAAGCAAGAGTGTGAACTTATGCTACTGACGCAAATGTCGTAATTATTCGTTTTTATTATTTACATTTATTGAACTTGGAGCTTGTCGTGGATCACATACTACAATGCAACGCCGTACTAAGTTGCTATAATCATCAAGCTAAGCAAGCAGGCATTCCGTGTGGTGCCGGACGTAAAGAATAGTACCATCCTATTTCTTCCCGTGGATGTCGTAAAAGGCGACTAAGGGACTTACTAGAGAATGGGCAGCAGTGTTCTCTATGCATTTTAACACCATACTGCGATCTCCAACCCGTCTGCCAAGCGTGGCGATTATGGCAAATCCCCCCTATTGGGGGGGGGGGGGGGCTGTGTCCAGCAGTGGACGTCTTCCGGCTGAAATAATGATGATGAAGCAAGCAGGTAGGCAACACAGTTGCTTGTTTTACTAAAAGGCGGATGAAACATGCACGATTTAGGTGCTCCGTATACAAACAACTTATATATCTGGCTTCTAAGCCAAAGTACCCTTTTTAAGCTACAACTAGATCAACCTTCCCACAATCACCGCTTCTTTCAAAGCCATACATTTAATCTTAAATCTATAAAACAATATCGATATCGGAGGGCGGTGCGCCCCGCCCTACACGAATAAATATTTAATTAAACTTATGAGAGCGCACGGATTTGTTTGCCTGGTCGCTTGTTACATTTTTTTTTGTTATAGATTTTTTTTATTGTGTATGAAGCGGATGTTATGAATGAATGGTTCACTTGTTGAGTCATGCAAATTGTATGAGTCGTCATCGTCACGAGGTGTAGTAATACTAGTATTACAAGCATAACGTGGTTTGCTGTTTGACCTGATGAACTAAAGAGCTAGTTTATAATAATATACCTAGGCATATTTCATTGGTTCTGGAGTTAATTTTTTTTGGTTCTTATCGGATTACAGTTTTATACTCTAAGCACTCTCTGAGGATGGCTTTTGTGCTAAGATTTTTGAACACGGGAAGAGCAAGTCGATAATTACATAATATTATTATTGCTACAACCATATTGTGTCAATTATTCGAGTATGTCCCTGAAGTATTGACTTTTTGAGCTTTTAGGCCATATTATTACACTTATTGAGTGTCTTAGTATTGAGTGTCGTTTTATTTGTATAAACACTCGTAATGCTAATTTATAAAAAACTTTTTACAAAAAGAGAACAACCGACTACCAAAAATAACACTACAAAGTGAAAAATAACTTTAATTTCGGAAGTCGTCTTTGGATCTGTATTTGAGTTTTTTGCCTCCGACATCCGAAATTAAAATTATTTTTCACTTTGTAGTGTTATTTTTGGTAGTCGGTTGTTATTTTTTTGTAAAAAGTTTTTCATTTTTTACTTTTTAATGGGTCAGTTGTGAATTTATCTAAGTTACAATAGCCTAATGTTAACTATTCATCACCTTTTACAAAATATTGCTTTTCCCGATGCTGGGACGTTGATTGTTGAGTTCTCCTGGTAAGAACCAGGAGAACTGCCACTCACCATATGCATAGTGACGAGCATATATTGCTTAATCGCAACCCGTTAAATAGGTATTCATTATTATATTGTTCCGGTGGCCATCTGTGGTCTCCATCATCAGTTCCACTTCACCAAATGGTGCTTTCCGAGAGCAAATGCACGAGTTACTATAAAAATACCCAAATCGCTATAAGTGTGCCTATAAAATTTAAGAGTTTTTCCCTCGATTTCCATGGGATCCCCTCATCAGATTCTGATTTGGTGGAAATGGGACCACCTCGGGAGTATACCCTTTCAAACAAAAAAATAATTTTCAAAATCGGTCCATAATTGACGGAGTAATCGCGTAACAAAAATACAAAAAAAAAAGAAAAGCATACCGCCGAATTGAAAACCTCCTCCTTTTTGGAAGTCGGTTAAAAATTGTTTATTTTACCAAGTCTTAAAAAATAAATCGAGACAAGGCTTTTAACAGCTCTTTTTGTGATTGTGTTCTAAGAGCCTCAGCTGTGATGATGTCTTATTGAAAATGATTTACTATTACGAATCTTGATTTTATACAACCTTTTATCACTAGTACTGCTTACCCCAAAACACCGCAAAGTTACACCCTACCACCTTAATTATCACCTTAATATAACTTAATTACAGCCAAAGAATTTTGCGGATAATCCTCCATACGATCCGGTCCAGGCTTCGATTCCCATGGCCCTATGGGGAGGTACCTCCGTAATTAATATCCGCCCACCATGGCCCATAGATATGTACCGAGTTGTAAGCTCTTTTTGTAGAGAAAGGTGATTTATTTTATATTTACTATGGATTTTGGTGAGAGTGTGGGTGGGTCGATGAACGAGTGCTTTGATATGTAGAGCAATATTAGAATCCTATTACAGGCACTTTTGAATTGTCAAAGAGTCGGTCAGTTGGTCAGAAAGTTGAAGCTATTTGTCCATTCCAAAACGTAGATCTCTATGGAGAAGGACAGGCAAGAAACTCCAAGGAAATTCTTTTATATCAAGATATTACAAAATCCTGGGTACATTATTCCTTTTGCTAAACAATACAAAATATAAGATTAAAAGATTACAAATAAGCCCTGGCAGTTAAGAGAAGACCAGTCTCAACTGACGGCGCCCGTTCACGAACATGGTGCGTGGATCAGCACCATCCAACTCAACCATTTTCTAGGGAACCGAATGATCCAACACACGCACCACCACCAGCGAGACATTTAAGTGAGCATGACATACTCTCAACTGCCACGCTTTTTTAAGTCAACATACATCTTATCATAACAATCGGCTCCATGGTACTCACATTTACAAAATTGAAAAAATGCTTCTAAATTATATAAAACTACAGCTTGCAATGTACCTATTTCAAAAATTAATAAAATTTTACTAGCAAAAGGAAAATCATTATTACCTATATTTTATATAAATGTTCAAAGCACCTTACATTTTTCCCCACTGTCCTTTAATAATATTAATGGCCAACGCTTCTGGTGACCTTGGCTTATCCCATGGCCAAAGAACTTATATAAAGGCTAATCAACTAAATACATAGACAGGATTTAACCCACAGTCTTTGTCATAATCGCTGCTCTCAAAACGGTGAAGGAACACATCGTGGAGGAAACCAGCATGAATTAGAACCAAAAATTCGAAGGCACGTAGTGGATTACAGACCACTCCCTCTCACAGAGAGGAGGCCTGTGTCCCAGCAGTGGGAACATTATAGGCTGATTATGATTTGTCAAAGTTGAAGACTGAGAGTAACTGGACATACTCGTAGACAACCTATGTTCACTGTTCTCGGGGACGTTCCCAATAAATCAATGAATTAGATTTCGACACTTCCTAATATTTTCTTGATTTCAGTTCTTGATGAACATTATCATCATTATTTCAGCCGAAAGACGTCCACTGCTGGATATAGGCCTCTCGCAATATTTGAGGGGGAGGGTTGCCATAATCGCCACGCTTGGCGGGCGGGTTGGCGATCGCAGTATGGTGTTAAAATGCATAGAGAACGCTGCTGCCCATTCTCTAGTAAGTCCCTTAGTCGCCTTTAACGACACCCACGGGAATAAATAGAATGGTGGTATTCTTTGCGTCCGGCACCTCACGGAACATAAGCTTTTCCAATGACCTTTGTAATGTTTGAAGTTCCGCACTTGGCCGGTCTTCATTCCTTGCCTTTGGAACATACCTACGAATGAACGAACCTACTGACGGTTTAGTGCCTACACACTTCTATTATTGTTTAGTTCAATTCAACACCTACGCAAGTGTAAAATTCCCGTTAAATCCAATTAATTGTTAAATCCTTTATGAATAATAAATCAAAACTTTATTATTTTCAAGTATTGCACATTTACTGCTAATATCATTTTAACGAAACCTAAATTATTAATTGCTGGCGATGTAATTGCAGTATTACTCGGGAATCCATTAGTGAAGTATAGGTTTTCAATTATCAGCCGAGTGGTAGAACTCCTCCCGTGCGCCTACGTGTGTGTGGAGTATTGTGGAGTACAGGAAATAATTACAAGGGTTTTTATTTCTATACAGGGTCAGATTGAATTCGCTAGAGAAACTCCGCAAATGTGATGGATATCGATATCTTAACACAAAAAAATAAAAATGAAAAATGTTTGATATTTTGATTATTTTTAGGGTTAACGACCGCTGTTAGTGTTGTTACTGGAAGTAGGAGATAAGTAATCTGTTTTTTTTTTCTTTCTCGTAGTTATTTATCAATAACAAACTAGCTTACAAAAAAAAAACGGTTTTTAACTGATATTTCAAGTGACTACAATACTAATAGAGATGATGACCACAAAAAAAGAACTCGGCAAAATAATTTATTTTTATTTTAGAAGTACATAAATAATAACTTATAAGTAATTCATTTATAAAAAGAACAAAATTATATCCTAACTAAACTGAAACTTCCATCCCATTTCTTCCCATGGGTGGTCCCAATGGTGAATGGGCAGCAGCGTTCTAGCATTTTTAAAACCATACTGCGATCGCCAACCCGCCTGCCAAGCGTGGTGATTATGGCAAATTCCCCCTTTTTTGGAGGAGGCCTAAGTTCAGCAGTGGACGTCTTTCGGCTGAAATGATGATGATGATGATGAAACCGAAACTAAAACTATTAACAAACTCTAAAATATGGCGTCAAAAAATTCCTCCGCATTGTTATCGACTGGTAATGTACCCAACAGACTGGCGGCATTGCCACGTTACGCATTGCCATAGAGTGTGGATACACTCTATGAAAATGTAGCCATTGATAGTACCTACTACTGTAACCGCTGTAACAACAAATAAAATAAAGTAAAAAATCACCACACAGTAACATGTTTTATTTTTCACTAAAGTATTTTTTTTTAAATATTATTGTAAGTGTTAATATTGTTCGGTGGTACGGAACCCTCGATAACTGACTACAATATTAATTTATTTTAGTTGTAGCTTACCGGTAGTTTTTATTGCATGCTATTTTAATGGCAAAGATTTTATTGGACATATTAAGTTATTTAAGTCATAGTTTTATTTTATAAGTGGTTTGAGAATGACAGAAATGAAGGAATGCCATAAATAAGTAGAAAGCGCAACCTTCTTGATAATATTGACTCGCAAATATTTTTGCTAAAATAGTTACTGGAGGTACAAGGGTAAACAGACCACTTCCGTCATGTTTGTGAACGGACGCCATCAGTAGGGACTGGTTTAAACATGGACACTGATTTAAACAAGAGATGAGAAAAAATTGTTTTCTATAGACATTTTAAATTCCTCATATCTCGTCTTTATATCATTGTCCTTTCAAAATATATATTTGGAAACATAGATATTCTGTAGTCCAATCGAATTAACTACACACTGCCTTAAGAATATGTTTGATTTACAAATTATTTTGGTATTACGTTTGTATGAACTACGCATGCTACGCCGGCCCCTTAATTAATTGTTTTGCCTTTCAGTTTTAACTCTGTCTTAGTACCTACCAGCAGGTTTAGCACGAGAACCGTAGAAAAGCGTTTCTTCGACGGAAGAGTAGACAAAAATCGACAAACGCTTCTCTACGGTTCTCATGCTAAGCCTTCAGCAAAGTACAACAACAAAGCGACTATTCCATCTGACCTTTACAGTTAAATGATGAGTAAAAACCCCTAAGATTGGACCTGCACCGAAAAAGATAATGACAGTAATTTAAAACTACCGAAGTAATCACAAGTTTTTCAGCCCTTTTTTCTCATCCACATGTGATCCATATACTTCCTAATTGAGGACTAAAAAAAGCGAATCTGAGTTCAGAGCTAGCTTAAGGGGGATCCTTCAATGACGCCCGCAAAATTTAAAATTTCTTACGCCCTGTTTTATGATATTTGTTGATCAAAATTCATTACGCGGTAATTATGATAAAATAATAACGAAACTAATAACAACTAAATACATTTAAAACATATCAAATACGACTATTTCGTGAAACTATAACGATTTACCACCAGTCCAGTTTTGACCAGTGTAAGACTGGACAAGGGGTATCGTATTACCCAGTTACTGGGGGCAATATGCCAGGAGCTTGCCCTCAGCTTTTTCGGACATATTATGCGTTCACCTAAGCATGGTCTGGAAAGGCTTAGGCAGGTTGAGCTGCAAGATTACTGGCAAATGCTTGCACTGATTGGACAGGTCCACTCAAATTTGTGTGGTTCTTTCCTCAAAAGACCATCTCAGACACGGATCTACATGGTCCTCACATGATCTGACTAAGATTATGTCTGGACTTTAAAAGAGACTTTGACCCCTGAGTTTGTTTCGCCATTTCTTCTCAGGGGTAGTCAGATAGGAAATGTCGGCTACATCTAGTTTTTTTTTTAAATTTTGTTTATATGACGTGTAAAAGTGATTCTAATATCCTATTTACAGAATAAACGATTTCATTTCATTTCATGATACTGGGTCGGGTGGTAGGAAGACGCTCTCAAGGCAAAGCACCGGCCAGATGGTCCGACTCGATCAAGAAGGCTGTTGGAGGTAGCATTTACCGAGCAGTCCACACTGCAGAAGACCGCATAGCTTGGAGACGCGTCGTATGTGGTTGCGATCCTCAGCATTGAGAGAACGACGAAGAAGAGAAGTTACTGGGTTGCGGAGGTCAGATAGGCAATCACTCCATGTAAAATACTGGTATTTAGCTGCATCCTGCAATGTTAGACTAGAAGCTGAACTTTATTTCTTAGTGACTTGTGGACAGAATATTCATTCAAATTTGTTACAGTTGTAATGGTAATTTTGTTATTTGGTTTAAATTGGCTTTTATTTTTATTATTTTAGTAATATTTTATAAACATACCGCAGTGTCTCAAGACGAAAGTCTTTGACCAGTGCGTGTTGCCAGTGATGACCTATGGTACAGAAACCTGGTCGCTCACAATGGGCCTTATCAGAAGGCTAAAAGTCACCCAAAGGGCAATGCAGAGGGCTATGCTTGGAGTTCCCCTACGTGACCGAATCAGAAATGAAGAG
The DNA here is from genome assembly GCA_948098905.1 of Tiliacea aurago. Classification (NCBI taxonomy): domain Eukaryota; kingdom Metazoa; phylum Arthropoda; class Insecta; order Lepidoptera; family Noctuidae; genus Tiliacea; species Tiliacea aurago. Next base: position 25,434,502 of record OX402590.1, on the reverse strand, counting down.
ATCCGCAGGCGAACTAAGGTAACCGAAATAGGCCGAAGAATTGCCAAGCTTAAGTGGCAGTGGGCAGGGCACATTGCTCGCAGAACCAGAACCGGCCGATGGGGCCGAAAGGTTCTGGAGTGGCGACCGCGTATCGGAAGACGTAGCGTTGGAAGGCCTCCCACAAGGTGGACCGATGACCTTGTGAAGGCTGCAGGTATCCGCTGGATGCGGGAACCACAGAACCGGTTGAAGTGGAGGTGCTTGGGGGAGGCCTATGTCCAGCAGTGGACGTCTTTCGGCTGAAATGATGATGATGAATATTTTATATAGATTCTTATTTAATTTGTGAATGTGCGGACGTTGTAGGCTTAATAGACTGTAGCTTTGTAAAACATTTTCAATTTTTGCTAAGTACTTGTTTACTTACTGTCCCCCCATACCTATTAACACTGTAACTTGAAAACATTGTAAAAGCCTATTATTTTTAAAAGCGTAACCGTGGAGTTTCTTGCCGGTTCTTCTCCATAGGAAACGACCAATTGGAACCGTGCACCTAGCTTCTGACGTTTTATAAGTGCCCATGTTGGGCTTTGAAATAAAATATTTTGATTTTGATTTTTGATTTTGACCCCAACAATAAAGGCAGGCAGATTGTTTTGATTGATGACGATTTGCAGCAAATATAATTTTAAGACTGGCTTGTTGGTCTAGTGGTTGCAAGCGGTATTGCTGAGCATGAGGTTCTCGGTTTGATTCCCAGGTCGGGCAAACTTGTTATAGGGTTTTTCCATCTTAGAATTTCTCAGCATCCCGGAGTCTGGATCTGTGCCTAATTGAAAGCAATAGGCTCGCCATCTATTTACATTGGATCACCTATAACAAGTGAAATGTGGGTATACTATAGGTATATCTCTGCCTAACCCTTAGGGCAATACAGGCGTGATATTATGTTACATATCCGAGATTTCATTTGAAAAAAAAAAACAAGAATCGTGGACTACATTGAAGGAATCACCTTAAATAAAAACCTGTACATACAAAGGTCGGGGCATGTTCGCTACTGTGCGCCGGCGCACAATCTAACCTCGACCGCAACACTGATTTGCGAAAATAAAACGAGTTAGGATTACAGACGGCGCCGGGTAATGGAGTAGTGATGGGCTGTGAGGATAATAATGTCGATAATTGATTTCGATAAAATAATTGTTGTAATTATGTGAGATATTTTTTTATCCGATATAGTCATTATTAACAGCTTCTGCTCGCGACTTTGTTCGCGTGGAATTTCAATAATTCACTAAAAACGAAAAACTTCGCAGGCAACGGGGAATTGCTACTGAAGACTGCGGAGTCGACCTTAGGATTAATTGCTGCGTGACCAGTCCTTTTTTTTTTCTTTCGTAGTTTAAAGGGTTTTTTTTATAAAAATAACATAACATTACGCCTGTATTCCCCGAAGGGTTAGGCAGAGGTTTACGTATTATAGTACATCCACATTTCGCCAGTTATGTTTAGGTCCCATGTAACAGGGGGCGAGCCGATTGCCACTAACCGGGCACAAAGACTTCAGACTGTTACTATACAATTTCAGATGGAAAAACCAATAACACTGCCTGACCCGGGAATCGAACTCAGGACCTCATGCTCAACAATAGCATTGCCAACCAACGAGGCCGTTTTATATGAATATGTGGCTGTTCATGATCATCATTTCAGCTAAAAGACGTCCACTGCTGGACATAGGCCTAGAAATAGGGGAATGCTATTCGTTACGTCCGGCACCACACGGAACCGTGGTTATGTGGCTGTTATTTTAGTATATTGTGGTATGTTACGACTTGCACGCGAACGAAGTCGCGGGCAGAAGCTAGTAGGTATTAAAATAACAGCCACATTTTTATAAAACTTCCTTGTATACTACGTTTGTAGTTTTGGTCTCAGCAGCCAATATATACAAAGGGTCAGGACTGGTGACCCGGGAGCAAGCGACGCAGGCACAGTTGTTCGTGTGAGAAGCAGCTCATACTGAGCGGTCTTTAGTAGCAATTTCCCATTGCTTGCGAAATTTTAGTGAATTAATGAATGCTTGCGTTCTTGCGTTATTACCAGCATTCTCTCGCTCTTATCCCGATTTATTTGCTGGGGTCGGCGCAACATCTCTTTGCTTCCATACTTCTTTATTCAAACTCAAACTCAAAGCATTTATTTCAATTAAACCAATTACAGGCACTTTTGAATTGTCAAAGAGTCGGTCAGTTAGTCAGAAAGTTGAAGCTATTTGCCCATTCCAAAACGTAGATCTCTATGGAGAAGAATAGGCAAGAAACTCAAAGGACACTCTTTTAAATCAAGATATTACAAAATCCTGGGTACATTATTCTTGTCGCTTCTATATGTGAGAACAATGTAAAAATATAAATTATTTAAAAAACAATATAAAATATTACAAATAAGCCCTGCCAGATAAGAGAAGACCAGTCACAACTGATGGCGCCCGTTCACGAGCATGACGCGTGGATCAGCACCATCCAGCTCAACCATTTTGTAGAGAACCGAATGATCCAACACACGCGCCACCATCAGCGAGACATTTAAGTGAGCATGACATACTCTTAACTGCCAAACTTTTTTAAGTCAACATACATCATAACATAATAAACGGCTCCATGGTACTCACATTTCAAAAATTGAAAAAATGCTTTTAAATTATACAAAACTATAGCTTGCAATGCATTTCAAAGATAAATAAAATTTCACTAGCAAAAAGATAAACATAATTACCTATTGAAGTATTCAACAACTAAAACTTGATTAAGTACATGTTATATAATAAATATGATTTTAATGTCAGAACATAAAAAAGGGGGGAAGCATATCTTCCAAATATTATAATTTTAACAAGTGAGCCCAAGTGGTTGTGGAGCAGGACCAGCATTAAGCCAAGCATTTTTATCTACGATATAATCATCCAACCTATAATATGCTTGTCTACATAGTGTGCGTTTAATGCATGTTTTAAATTTCTTCTCATTTAGTTGAAGAATATCGAGTGGTATTTTATTATAACATTTTACACAATACCCCATAAAAGAAGTGTGTACTTTTGAAAATCTGAAACGTGGTTGATCTAATTTGTTCCTATTTCTAGTATTAAAATTATGCCTGTCACTTATCTTACTGAAAAGATGTAGGGTTTTTCTAACATACATAATATTTTCATAAATATATTGGCAAGGTACCGTCATGATGTTAATTTCTTTAAACAGTTCCCTTAGAGAGTCGCGTCTGCGGAGGTTGTAGATGGCTCTGATAGCCCTATTTTGCAGAACAAAGATAGAAACAATATCTGCAGCCCGTCCCCACAGCAAAATACCGTAAAACATGATGCTATGAAAGTAACTAAAATAGACCAGTCTCGCTGTATCCACGTCTGTTAATTGGCGAATTTTCCAAACAGCGTAGGCGGCTGAACTTAGCCGCCCTGCAAGTGATGTTAAGTGAGGACTCCACTGCAGCTTAGAGTCAAGCGTGATTCCCAGGAAAACAGTTTTTTCGACGAATTCTAGTATCTCTTTGTTCAATACAACGTGACATTCACTACTTCTAACATTCGGTAACGCGAATCTTATGCATTTAGTTTTCTTCTCATTTAATACCAAATTATTTACAGTAAACCAATTATGGACCATAATCATAGCGTTATTTACGTCGTCAAGCTCCTGTGCATGTCTGCTTACTTTAAAAATCAGTGATGTAAAACCATTGAAAACCATTGAAATAACACCATTTGTGGTCGGTTTTTCAGTAAATGAGGTAAATCATTTATATATACTAAAAAGAAAAACGGACCCAATATTGAGCCCTGTGGTACCCCCATTTTGACTATTAAACCCAATGAATTCACACCATTTATTTGAACTTCTGAAATCTATCATTCAAATATGATTTTACTAAGTTAAGCGCAAGTTTACCCAGTCCGTAATGCTCAAGTTTCAAGAGCAGTGTTTCGTGATTCACGCAATCAAATACCTTGGAAAGGTCACAAAAGATGCCTATTGCGTCTTGTGCCTCTTTCCATGCGTTAAAAATGTGTTTCAATAATGTGACACCGGCGTCAGTTGTACAACGTCCTTTGGTGAAACCATACTGTTGATCGTGTAAGATGTCATTACGATTGAAGTGATTGAGCATTTGATTTAACATTACTTTTTCAAACACCTTGCTGAAAACAGGCAAAACCGATACAGGTCTATAATTATTAGTGTCTTTGCTGTCACCGGATTTAAAAAGTGGAATAACTTTACTATACTTCATTAAATCTGGGAATATCCCTTGATCTACACACAAATTAAATATTAAAGCTAGATATGGTGCAATTGTCTCAATAATGGATTGACAAACTTTAGTAGACATGCCCCACAGATCTTCGGTAATTTTAATCTTAAGTTGCTTAAAAGTCTTTACAACGACCACAGGGTTTATATGTTTGAATTTAAATTCCACAGGGCAAGCTGAAACATTCGCTTTTAATAGATCAATAGCAAGTGAGGGAGAGGAATTTAAAGTTTCTGTAGTTTTAATTGGAATATTTGTAAAGAAAGTTGCAAATTCCTCAGCAACATTAATGTTATCGCTAACGAGACCGCGGGAAGTTTCCAGTGTGTAATCAGTATTATGTCTTTTGTTCCTGTTCGTTTCATTGTTAATTATTTTCCAAACTGTCTTTATTTTATTGTCTGCTGATTTAACCTTATTGCTAATGTGTGAAGCTTTAGCCGCTTTGCAGACATTTTTAAAAGTTTTAGAATAAGTACCAACATACTTATTAAAAGTTTCCGAGTTTATATACGGCTTAAGGCCATACAGTTCAAATAATCTTTCCCTACTCTTCCTGATATCTTTAGTTGCCCAGTCACTGAATAAAAACTTGGGGCAAATAGTTTTAGTTTTTTTCTTAAAATAATTATTGAACTCTGTTTGCACTAATGAAAAGAATTCTTCATACAAAATATTCCTAATTAAAGTGCTATTAAATTTATTTAAATTACCCGATGTTATTGGTCTAGTTTGTATCTGCACTTTCTGTAATGGTGTGTTGGACTCAAAAGTAATGGTTTGACCGCTGTGATCCGAAGGGAGATAATTTACAATGGCTTTATCTAAATAGTCACAGCAACAAAAAACATTATCAATACATGTTGCAGTAGTTGTAGTTATTCGCGTAGGTTCAAAAAACACATTTGACAGATGATTTGAAGAGGCTTAATAATCTGCTGCTATTTGAATTATTTTCCAAAATATTAATATTGAAGTCACCACAAATAATTACTGATTTCTTACCAGTTGCAAGTTTTGCTAAAACCTCTTCCATTACTGACTCAAATATAGAGTAATTTAGATAATTTGGGGGTCTGTAAACGCACACTATAAAATGCTTATCTAGATGACAATTCAATGCTATGTTCAACCGATAGTTCCACTATGTCTTTACGAGTCTTAGATTTTATACAATTTTTAATTAAGATTAATGAACCTCCACGCAGCATGGATTTTCGATTAAAACAACTGCCCACATTATAGTTCTTGCATATATTACTCAATGGCACCACACTGATAGACTAACTGATGCATTCGTACAGATTATTCCTGACGAAAGGCTTAAATAATATAATTGTAGATTGTAAACACACGGAATTTCTCATTGTCAGTCACCTAACCTATATGATATCATTCCATTTGGTGCCGGACGTAAAGAATAGCATCATCCCATTTCTTCCCGTGAGTGTCGTAAAAGGCGACTAAGGGACTTACTAGAGAATGGGCAGCAGCGTTCTCGATGCATTTTAACACCATACTCCCATCGCCAACTTGCCTGCCAAGCATGGTGGGTGATTATCGCAAACCTTAGGGGAGGCCTATGTCCAGCAGTTGACGTCTTTCGGCTGAAATGAATGGAATGAATGAACCTATAATATGATATAGCGTTAGCGGTAGCGTGGGAAGGCCTCCTACAATGTGGTCCAATAAACTTGTGGAGGCCGCAGTAATCCGCTGGATGCGAGAAGGACAGAACCAGTCGAAGTGGAGGTGCTTCAGGGAGGTCTATGTCCAGCAGTGGACGTCTTCCGGCTGAAATGATGATGATGAACCAAAGATATATATTTTATTATAACCATAGATGACAGATGAAGCCCAAATATGTCTTTCTGTGTACGTTCTACGAAGTGTCATAACATACTATAACAATATGGAAAAAAAGGAATCACAAAAATATGAATAGGTGGGAATCGAACTTACTGTCATAACAAGTCGGTCGAGCAGTCTTTGATCCGCTGATTGCTTTGCTCAAAGTTGCCTAAAATAGGCGTCTATGTTTGACCGATTGACTGTTTAGCTTCAGAAAGGTATAGCGTGATCATAATCATTTAAAGGTTAAATCAGTAGCTCCTGCAATATTGTAACCGTTTGGCTCTTCTTTTTACAATTTGCGGTAAACCATAGAGGATTACGAACATAATGTAATCCCATCCCACATAGCAAATAACGTGATAATTTACAAACTACAGACTGACCAGACTTATGTAGGGAATATCTACGCAAAGTTTGAACAAAATCAATCTGGTAGTATTTGCGTGCTGCTGAAACATATGCTGGACAAACAGACAAAAATTCTAAAAACTATACGTTCCCAGACCCCGTAGCAAATACTTGTTTTTTTCAAAAATACTCAATGTACAGTTTTCACTCCACTACGATTTGTAAAAAGACAAACTGTTTAATTAAATTCGAATATCTGTAAATATGATTGTGACGACCAATTTGATAAGATTAAAAAGTTAGTTCAACATTAATTTCAAACTTTGGTAGAAAAGTAACTTGGATCGGTACTCGGAATAGGATATAGCTATAGTTTACTTTCCAAAAAAAAATTAAAACTTACCGAATATAACAGATATTTACGGAAAATAAATACGAAGTTTACCATCCCACACAAGTTTTACAATTCGATTATGTTTTGACAACCTCCTAATATTTAGCCCCATGGCCAAATACCATTTCAATATTTGGCATAATATTTCAACTCCTTACATTTCAAGTCCATACCTTTAGGCAGTATAGTTATTAATCTGCTTAATCCGCTAAAGTTCATAGGTGTGATATTATTTATACAAAAGTAGAACTAAACTAAAAAAAAACAAGATTGTAAAATTGGCTGTAGTGACATAAACGAATTACATACATAATATTCTTATTAGGCGAACACATTATATTTTCATGATCATAAAAATGTCATATCTATAAATAAAACCCGCTTGCGCTTAAAGAATTAAGTAGCACTTAAACTTTGAACTATACAGAGCTGGTAATGGTTGGACCATATTAGAGGATCGTGTTTAAAATAAGGTTGAATACAGCATCTTCAATACATTTTTTTTGAAAAGTGCTTCCTACAATATTTTCATTTTATCAGAAATGGCTAAGCATTGCCATACAACGTGGCAATGCCACCAGTCTCTTGTGTACCAGTCGGTTGCGCTGCGGATTACTTTTTCGACGCCATGTTTTGGCTTATAGGATATTAGGATGTTAGGATATTATATTTTTATGAATTAATTAGGTATAATTTGTTATTTATGCATAAATTTTATTTTAATTATGAATAAACTTACTATGTGACAAAAAAAAAACACAAATTGTCTGATATTTCAATTACGTCAGATGGGCGTTTTCGTTAGCATTAAAAAATATTGTGAGCAGAAACCTAAAGGTTTCTAAGTTTTCTGAAAGAAGTCGTTTGTAAGTAATTACATCACATTGGATTTCACGTTCTGTTAAAAACATTTATATGGAAACTGTAATTATAAATAATTTTACATTGACTCTATTTTATTCTGATTCAAAAAAGGTTATCAAAAGTATTTTACGATGATATTTTAAACTTTTTGTCACATAATGTGGACTTACCATTATAAAGATCATGTTCACAGGTTCAAATCAGAAGCCGTAATATTTTTATGAGCATCATACTGTTTCGTAATATATTGGAAAGTAGTAAAAATCTGTTTATTCAGATTTTATGTTAGTTAAACCGTTTAGGGGAGCAAACTGCTGATTACTATGACTTCTGGTGTTAATGGAATTTGTGTTAGTATCTAGTTTGAGATTATAGATTAGGCTGTTATGGTCGCCTTGATGTAATAGGGATATAAAGTATTATTTTATGGTGAGTTTATATGTTTTCATGCAATGTGATTCTATTTAAGTTTATACGTTGAGGCGAGAACTAAAGAATAACAAGCCAAAGTGTCGTAAACTCGTACCTAATTAATAAAGGTAATTTTACGAGAAACTAAGGTCATATCTATAAACTTTACTACGCTTCTGTTTTGACTTAGACATGTCACATGACATTTGTGTGTCTAACTTGCACTTGTACTTTGAAAACTGTGCGTCAGTGACAGGAATAACGGTTACCTAAAGTACGTGCTAAGTACCTAACGTTCAAACATGTCAACCTTTTTTTTTTTGGGTGGGAAATTATCAAATAACTTCTCCCGCTCTGGGCGCAGTGGGAGGGCGTGTCAGACTTTTACTAACTAAAACCCACCCGTGTTCCTTCCGTTTCCTGTGTGTCAGGGCCATAATATCCCTTTCGGACAAACTCGCAACTCTGGTAGGAACCTTAGATTGGTATTTATACGAGCGTGCAAGCTATAAGTAACTACTTAAAACGCTTTTTTTTTTCAAAATGTTTTAAAATATCGATAATTCTTATTACATCGATAATCGAATCACACATGTCGCATCACTACACTTCGGTATATTCCGCACAAAGTAATCATTTGTCTACTTGACTAAACTGAATTATATTATTATTCTTTTATTATTTAATAATGATGGCGGCTATAATTGAAGGTTGCCGGCATGAGCGGCTTCTGTTCTAGCTCCACTCATTCCACTGGGCTTATTCGAATCATCTTTGTTAAAGGGAAGTCTGTGTGTGTTTTATTTATTTTGGACATTTTATTTGACACAGTAGAAAAACGCAAAAATTGTTAATTTTGTGAATTAAATTGATGAATTTAATACACAAAATGAGACTACTCGGCTACTTAATAATACTCATCACACGTTAAGAGATAATTATGTTCTTTAAAAAGCGATTTGTTAACAAACAATTTATATCTGTCTTCTGTAATACGGGCCTTAGACTATGAGGGAGTACTCATTTTGTTTTTATCTGTGGGGGCTTTAATTAGCAACTTTGATGAATATTGTTACTATTATACTGTTATTAGTCTGTAAGCCTTCCAAAAATAAAGGAAATAAAATAAATAAATGAAATAAAATAAAATTATTCGACGATCCTATTTAAACATAGATACTGCTCAATTTGCTACTCAGCAGGTTAAATTACAGGCATTTATTGATGCCTACTTACACTGGTCAGCCCAAATGTTTCATAAAAAACATGTTAGCATATTTCATATATTTAAAAAAACCAGCATAAATAAATAAAAGTGGAAAGTGGGTGGTGATTAAATTAAGCTATTAAGACAAATAGATTCTTATTACTCAACATGCAGCAACAAATCCTCCTTCATTTAATCTACAGCACGCTTCGCCTTAACTAATCGTTATTAGATTACAGACAGGATCGCACAGTGTTCAAGATGATACGGCCAGTTCGCACGATACTCATTAACACTGCCCATCATTGCTATGATTCAATTCAGCTCTCATTCAATTAGTTCGTAATTGAAAACAGAGGCTTTGTTATAACAAATATTGGATTGGAGAGTTTGATTTATAGATTGATAGAAGTAAGAATTATTAGAAAAAGAAGGCATATCAATCTGTCATAGAAAACGGAGGCCTGGTTTTAATTAAATTAATCATAAAAGATTTTTGAGTAAAACTCGATCTTTCGAATCAGGGCCTCAAATCTGCTATTACAATAGTGTCAGAATGGTCGATCATTGATTTCATAATTGTTAATTTTGACAAGTTTGGTAATCTACTAATAGAATGGCGTCATTATGACTTTCTAATGGTCGGCCACTGACACTACATTGAAAGAAATTGCATTTATTGGTAATCTCGTACATAATGACAAATTAATGACATTTCTACTAATGGGTTTTATAATAATGGCAATACGACAATGCCATTATAATAACACAATTCTATTACGAGAACATTGACCGACCAATGATCGACCATTATGAATTTAGCAGATTACGAACTTTTAGCAAAATGACAATGGCATGACAATGGGATCATGTTGGAATGACTCAATTTATAAAAATAGCAGACTTCGGCCCCTGAGCTACGGTAGAAATACTTTTATTTTCAGGATGCTTATCTTACTTGTAATCAATAGTCAATGACGAAAGAAGTTAAGTCACAAAAATGTACTTGAACAATCAAGTAATTAAACGCCATATGTAAAAAAATTAATTCAAGTAATTAAGGATGAAAAACTAGAACATAGAACATGTAGGTAGTCACTTTTACCCAGGCTTAGATTCCATCAATATTTTATCAAAAACATTAACCTAATCTCATAGTCCACACATCACAAAGTACCCTTTATAACAACTTAAGTCTGCATACAAAATCCTATGCTATCACATACTATTACGGGCACTTAGTCGGCCCGGCCCGAAAAGGCCCATTAAAAACAATAAGGGCCCCAGCCTAGCCTTTCATAATAACTGTTTTCAAATTGATTTAAGATTTCACAGGCTATTACTTTAGGCTGTGTGTAGGCTGGAGCGGGACGTGCGTTTTGCACTGAAGATTACCATGTAGAGGAGGTAGGTTGAATAGTAGATAGGTATGATAAACAGTTCCTTGCTCTTGTTTTATGCTTATTATTGTATAAGTACGAGTATATACAACATGTCTCGGAATTAACGCACAACGTTTCAAGACGCAGATATATGCCAGTGACCTTGAGTGGTTAGCTTGCGTGTTCTGTACTGAGCTCACGCAACGCGTCGTACGTGCAGCCAGTAATAGGACTCGCCCATCAAGGAGCGCTGTCCCCAATTTGATGCATTATTAATTTATTCAGTTAGTTGTCATCCCCTTAAAGGGTCACTATACTCATCATTATGATCAACTTTTACAATGGGAACAAAGGTATGTATGTGGATATGTATTTATTGTATATGTAAATGGTACACCACTGACTACCTGCAGTATTGTCTCTCCTTCTTCCTTTAATCCATCCAAAGATTGTCTGTAAAAAATCGCTTTTAGCGATAAGACCGCCCATTGTGTCATCATATGCAAAATTTCAACATTTATATCTATAATTTTTATGGTGCACATAATAAAGAGTATTCTATTCTATGTTTGACGCTATTATTGTCGATTTATGTCGTGATTTCCGGAATGCTTACGGATCCACCTACAACAGATTAATAAAATACGACTGTAATACTATAATCAGAGATCACGAATTTCATTATTTATTTATTTTTTTATTTATAATAGCATTACCACTCACATTTGTTTTTACAGATACCCAATGCAACAATGTAGTCATAATTTTCACACTCAGAGCCGTCACCCAAAAACCAATCAGACACCACCACCAACAAAAATGAACTATTATTAAACTGTCCTATTATTCCGACTGACAAGGGGTTCAAAATTATACCTGCCGATTATCGTGGATGGCTAACTAAGTCCCAAGTAGCGACTCTGAGTACGGCACAAGTCACCCAGAAGACAATATGTTAAGTGTCACCCTCTGGAATTCCGCCAAAGAACAAGTAAATATATCCAATCGCAGAGAGACGCTGTTGAGTATCTTTATTGATGAAACTTGAACTTCTAAATTGCCAAAAAGTAAGCTTGATTACCAATGCTTGTCAGTTTTCTGCATAGGAAGTTTAGTGGTTCTTGGGAGGGACGATTCTGCTGACCGTTCCCATAATATATTATTATAGGTCATCATCATCATCATTCCAGCCGAAAGACGCCCAATGCTGGACATAGGCCTCCCCCAAACGGGGAGGGGTTGCCATAATCGCCACGCTTGGCAGGCGAGTTGGCAATCGCAGTATGGTGTTAAAATGCATAGAGAATGCTGCTGCCCATTCTCTAGTAAGTCCCTTAGTTGCCTTTTACGACACCCACGGGAAGAAATGGGGTGGTGCTATTCTTTACGTCCGGCACCACACGGAGCTTAATAGCTAATAGGTATATTATTGACCACTTGATGAGTGATAAGCTCCATGATTTATATAACAAAATGCTGCAGAATGTTTTGTGGTTCTTTAAAACGCACGTACCGTTCACACAAACGTACCGTTGTTTAACGTTGTACTTTACAGTTGACTTCGAGGTTATTACAAAATATAATGTATTTTTTCATAGAGTAATTATTGAACTTGATACTCATAATGAATCTTTTTCACGCTACAGACCACTGTGAACGACTCCCAACCATAGGTCCAACTGACCTCCAGTCGGCTGACCTCCGTCGCTTCCGATGTGCGTATAAATATTACAATTATATAAAATTAGCACTATTTGTTACCACCGCTATAATCAACCATTATGGCCGTCGAACATAATGCGTGTCATTTTTCTGCGCAGGAGTTTACAGATGTTTAAACATGAGCTGTAATGAGAGGTGACTTCGACAGATATTTGAGGAAAATTCGTTTGTTTGGAGATGTTTATGGAGAATGTAGGTATTGTTGCTAAAATTTTATCGGACCATACAGAAAATGGGTAATTGATTTGTGAGGAAAACTCATAATCTGAGCTGCAACCTTATTCGTATTAATGGAACTCAAATAAACAGGTTATTTTAGACATTAAGAGAAGTGCCTATGCAAATACTCGGCGTTTAAAAAAATTGGTTGAAAATGGTTCTCTTTGGATATTTACTATATAAATATCCAAAGAGAACCATTTTCAACCAATTTAGGTTTCATCATTCAGCCTAAAGACGTCCACTGCTGGACATAGGCCTCCCACAAGCACCTCCACTTCAACCGGTTCTGTGCTTCCTGCATCCAGCGGATACCTGCGGCCTTCACAAGGTCATCGGTCCACCTTATAGGAGGCCTTCCAAGGCTACGTCTTCCGGTACGCGGTCGTCACTCCAGAACCTTTTGGCCCCATCAGCCATCAGTTCTGCGAGCAATGTGCCCTGCCCACTGCCACTTAAGCTTGGCAATTCTTCGGGCTATGTCGGTTACCTTGGTTCGCCTGCGGATCTCTTCATTTCTGATTCGATCACTTAGGGAAACACCAAGCACTTCGGCTTAGTGTAGACTATAGGTATACGTATTTTCAATAATAGCTGTTTGTAATCATAGCATAATCTTAAAGAAATTTAGGTAAAATGCCCAAAATGAAGACCACCAACTCTCTCGTGTAAAAATGCACCAAAATTGCTTTAATATTTTGCCTCTTTTCGGACAATAATAATTAACTTCAAGAGGGCAATAATATACGTAACAATTTATCACAAGCCGCGTGATCTATCGGCAAATAAATAAACTAATGTCGAACTCGACTAATATCGTACGAGGCGTTCCCGACGGGTGGTCTTATTAATATTGAGAAAAATATATCGTCTACTTGCTGGGTAAGAGCACCTGTTGTCGCCCGTTGGAAATGTACAGCAAAAAGTAAAATTATTCGATTGGAGCAGTGATTAAGGTTTTGGTTTCTACTGGGGAGGTTCCAGGGTCGAATTTCTTGTAGAAATAATGGCCTACAAGAGAGGATTGATGAAGTAAATGTACAGTTGTACCATTTGTATAAATCATGAAACGATTATTTAATCTTAGAACACTATAACAAAACCACACTAGACAAAACAAAGGTTCTTAAGGAACCCAATATTTCACAAATAATTGCAATATAACAATAGACATAAACTTTTCAATGCCTTAGTTAATTATATCGGAGAATATGTTAGACACAAGCTGTTCAACGTTATCTTTGGCCATAGATTCAGCACTCGGCCCGGCTGACGCGCGGCCCAGTTAAAAATATCGATTTGGTTGCATCTTACACGCATAGGACACAAAGATTTTGTATAATAGCGTGTGTGAAGAAAAAGTATTAAGCTGTACCTATCATTTTGTAAATAAATCAGATTTGAATTTTATGTTCTTGTCTCATTACCCCTCAGTGTGGCCAAGATACCTTTAGCCATCTCTGATCAGTCTCGTGAGTCTGCGCGACTGCCAGTGAGTATTCCCTTCCCAAAGCTGGAAATCCTGTCTACTATCCGTCTGTAACCTTCGGTCGCATGGTGCAGACATCCTGAACTTATTTATATATTTATTTATCACATACTAGGTATATGATAGGTTAGGGCTGTAGGGCTTTAGTCGTAGGGACTGTTAGGCTTGTAGGTCTTTGTAGGTTCCTTTAACTTATCATACTTTAAATTTTCATGTACTGCCACACCATTACCAGTATTGCGGCCTTACGTGACGTTTGTTAAGGGTGGATTTACATTTTGGTCCTTCGAGCCGGAATATTATGTTATTATGTTACATGTCTATAAAACGGATTTATGATACGTACTTACTAATCTTAAATATCAATACTGCTACAAACATCAAAACTATCTCATATTCCAAAGTCAACAACTAGCGCCTCTACCCGATCGGTATTGCATCAATCCCAACAATTAAAACGCGAATAAGCTCAGACAATAAATAATTGCTCGTTATAAATCAAGCGAAGTAATTGGTTGTTTATATTGCCCGGTCACAGATGCCACAGTGCTCTGGTTTGGGCAATCCGAGCAATTTGTCAAATGTCGAACATTAGAAATGGTTGCTCGAGATCGTGTGTGCTCTAGATAAATAAATATTGAATGTTAATTGATGTTGTTCTGTTTTTTATTGTAGTCACAGTTAGATAAACCACAGGAGTAAACAGAACCAGTTCTTAAAAATGTGTATGATTACTTGGTGCCAAATCTCTACCAAAAGGTGAACATAATTAAAATAGATGTTCGTAATCGTAAATTAATCCGTGTGGTGCCGGACGTAAAGAATAGCACCTACCTATTTCTTCCCGTGGGTGTCGTAAAAGGCGAATAAGAGACTTACTAGAGAATGCAAGCTTACAAGCGTGGCGATTGTGAAACCCCCCCCCCCGCACCTCCCTTTGGGGGAGGCCTATGTCCAGCAGTGGACGTCTTTAGACGTAAATAAAATGTGACTTCCAATGATGATATGATTGGATAAGAAAGGGGCGGCATACCTTATCAGTGCAGTGTTTACCACTAGTCTCAAAGTCAAATGATTTATTTCAAATAGCACATATGAGGCACTTTTGAACGTGAAAATTTTCAAAAAAATACAATTGATTCTTGTTCCAAAAGGTAGTTTCGTATGGAGAAGAATGGGCAAGAAACTCCACCGTTACTGTTTTAAAAATGATTTACAATATTTTGTTTAAGTAAATTAATTATATAATTATATGTGAAGATGGTGCACCTAGAATAAAATTACTATACCGCAATAGGTAAAACTAATTAAAAATAAAGCAATGACAGATAATTTAATTAGGAGATAGATACATACTGCACATATTCACAAACATCGTAAAGGTATATGTTTTCCTAAACATTTTAAATTAATAAGTCCGTGTGTGAGTTAAGGTAATCACAGAATGTAAAATCAATGTCATAAAAATAACAAATTATACAATTAAAATCCCCATCCCATTTCTTCCCTTGGGTGTCGTAAAAGACGACTAAGGGACATACTAGAGAATGGGCAGCAGCGTTCTCTATGCATTTTTACATCATACTGTGATCGCCAACTCGTCTGCCAAATGGGGCGGCTTATGTCCAGCAGTGGACGTCATTCGGCTGAAATGATGATGTTGATGACAATTAAAATAGCAACCAGTTTAATTTTGTCTAGGTATAGGGTCGCCTCGGTACTTCTTGAATCTAATTGTCCAAACACTCCACGTTCTCTTTATTGGGTATACTCTGCCTTGAGCGAACTCTACCTCTATCATTTCTTTAATGTTTGAAGAGTATAAATAAAGAAATACTAACACACTAGAAAAACTCTGCAAAACAGAAACCCACACGAACTCAAACCCAAGCCCAAACAAAAAGCAACAACTCTAGAAACATACATTCCATACTTTTTCAAACAAACACACAAGTTTTTGCTCAATAAACTGACAATAAGTGAACATGGAATCGAACGTTGTACCGAGAAAAACCAACTGAGCGTTTTGATTTCGCTTTGCCGCAGCTTATGCGCGAATATACCAATACTGTTCGGGCTTACAAAAACAACGCACAATGAGCCATGAAACAAGACCTTGGCCGCGGGAATTTTTTAAAGGCAGAGTGTTAGTATGTAAGACTTTGTGTAGAATAGAAATCGCAATTTTTCTGCTATATGTTTTTAGGAGGAACGAAATATGAATACCAGCTCCCATCAAGAGCACAATATTTCAAGCATTAGATAGTCAATTCAAACCTATTCTATTAGGTACATAAATTTAAAATGTAAACACTTTTAAGTTTATATGCGTAAACCAAAGGAAACCATCGCAAAGAACACTGGACTCTTTTTATTTATTTACTTTAATTAATTAAAACGATTAAAAATCTATTAAAATGATTAAAGACAGTTTAAGGCGACGATAACCGACTTTTAATGATTTTATACTGAAGTTCGCGTCTAAACGAGTAGTGTTAATAATTTGAAAAAAATATATGTTAAATTAGAGCTTTTTCTCAATAACTTATTATGTGAATATTTTAGATTATGTTTATATTACGTAGTGAAATTAATTTGTAAAGTTATGTCTAACGCGGATAAAAACTGAGAATGGCGCAAAATTTACCAAGCATATTTTTCTGAAACCTTCACAAATTTAAAGATAATTTAATTATTGATGTTTTAGTATGACGCGTTTTATTGAAGTACCTTTTGGTTTGTGTATAATAAATTAATAATGCGTCAAATTGGGGACAGCGCTCCTTGATGGGCGAGTCCTATTACTGGCTGAACGTACGACGCGTTGCGTGAGCTCAGTACAGAACACGCAAGCTAACCACTCAAGGTCACTGGCATATATCTCCGTCTTAAATACCTGACGGCGCAGCAAATGGTGCCGCGCCGTCTAGTTTTGGTACGAAGTTACTGGAATCACTGAAAAAGTCAGATAAGAGAAGAATGACACCGGCTGCTGACCGTCACTTTAGCAGAGCGTCGCATCGATGGGTACGTGGCGGCTGTCTTCTGATGACAGAAAATGTTGTCAGGGGAGCCGCTGTTAGTATATAGTTATCTGTGCGCTGTTGTACCACGTCCACGTTCAACTGCTATATTCCTGCACAATCCTGATGATATAGAAACTGCTGAACCACAAATACGATGATCACTTCTGGTGAAGGCTATCCTGCGCCGTCATACATATGCACAAAAAAGAGACAGACACATCTACGGTCAGACATTTATGTGTTTAATGGAAACAAGCAGTGAGCTAGCGTGATATTGACTCGTCGTTCCTTCACCGTTAAACCACTGTGTACAACCGCACCTTAGAGCTTAAGGAGCATCATCGTGAACCATTGCACTATATTTTGATGCCTCATATGAAAACGAAAGATTAAAAAGTAAAAACCCTCGTTGGTCTAGTGGTCGCAAGCGATTGTGCATGAATTCCTGGTTTCGATTCCCAGATCGGGCTAAGTGTTATTAGGATTTTCCATCAAATTTTTTTTTGAGTAGCAGCCTGGTTTGTGCCCGGTTGATGGCAATAAGCTCGGCTTCTATTACATGGGACGTAAATGGAGAAACTTGGGTGTAGGTGATATTGGTACACCTCTGCCTAACCCTTCGGGGAATAAAGGCGTGATTTTATGTTTTTAGTCTTCTATTCTTATTTTTAGTCTTTTTATTTTTATTCGTTTTAGATTTTTTATTCTTATTTTGTTGTTTTATGATTTTAGTATATTTCTTAAATTGTATTAATCATATTGATAATGGTCATTTATTTACATTACATTTTAAAATTTAAATTTTTATGAATTTCAGGATTTTGTTTATGTGAGTTGGTACATCTGTTATTTAATTTTAGTTATATTAGTATTATTGTGGTGTATGTTTAAAGCTTGGTTACTAACATATTTCTTAACTATACTAACAAAAATATGGATCACTTTGTGTCTGACTTAAATAAATAAATAAAATTAAATATGTTATGTGACTAACATTTAGACAGGAAGAAATATACATAGATATACTCAAGAACCTTCCAACCTTCGCAGCTCTTCAAGCCCCGACCTGCTCAACCGCAGAGCTCAAATAGCTCACATTAGTAACGACAGCGAAGCACCGACCTGACGACCGCACCGTAATGTGCGGTAATCGCCACTTATTGCGCACTACTAGCATTCTTTACACTACGTGGTGGGCAGGACTTCTAGTATACAACATTAGTTTTTGTTTATACTAAACCTCTTAAGGGGTCATTGTACTCATCATTATGAACAACTTTTACTATGGGACCAACCTTGAAATCGCGAAAAAAAAATCAGCTGTTCCCTACATTTAAGTTCGCTGAACTCTTCAAAATGTAGGGAACAGCTGATATTTTTTTCGCGATTTTAACTTTGGTCCCATAGTAAAAGTTGTTCATAATGATGAATACAATGACCCCTTAAGAGGTTTAGTATAAACAAAATCTAATGTTGTATAAACAAAGAATTGACACTAAATGTAAAGTAAATTTTCTGGTAAAACCGAGTGGGTCAACAAATGATGTGTCTTCAATGAACATACATAAATAGAGAGGCAAAATATTTACTTGATCAAAAACCGCTGCTGAAATTGAAGGCTTAATAAACTGTAGATTTGTAGACCATTTTCTATTTTGTTAAGTACCAGGTACTTGAAATGAAATGAAATCGTTTATTCTGTAAATAGGATATTAAAATCACTTTAATATCCTATTTACAGAATAAATACTTGTTGACGGGCCTACACTGTCCTCCCATACCTATTATCACTGTAATAATTTGAAAACATTGTAAAAGCCAATTTTTTTTTAAAGAGTAACCGTGGAGTTTCTTTCCGGCTCTTCTCCATAGGAAACTACCAATTGGAACCGTGCACCTAGCTTCTGACGTTTCATAAGTACCCATGTAGGTTTATGTGAAATAAAATATTTTTACTTTGATATAGAAACAGCTATCTAAGCAATCAATCTCATCTTTCATGGTGTCTCGAAAAGTGTGGCCCACAGACAAACCTTGTGAGGTTTCCATGCACGACTAACCGCCCATTCCTTGTAATAGCTTAAAAAATTAATAAGATCATAAGATCATCATTCAAATATTTTATTATTAAATTCGTGAACCGGAAACTATAATTATCTGCTTCGATTGATACTATGACCAATGAGGTCTTATTAATAGGTGAAACCATAGAGCAAAGATCACGACTGCAGACTTTCACTAAGTTGGTTTAAGATGGTAATATTGGGTGTTGAAATTAGTGATCCAGATACTGGAAACGTTAGAAATATCGTTCCCTCTCGTTCCTTCATCAGAAAATATGAAACTCCTATAAAAAAATATAAACGTAAACTGTGTTATACAGGTTGTGTGAAAAAGCCTCTAAATACATTAAGCATAACTTACTGGTCTCAAGGGATTATGGGATGCTAAGGTATTAAAATACTAAGTTTTGATATTGGTAAAGACACCGGAGGATCAAAAATATGGATGATCGGTAAGATAATTTATACTAAAATACACAATGTTATGGCTACATATTGGTGTACATTAAGTACAACAGTGTTGAAGTGTAAACCGGGCTTGATAATTGAAAAATCGTTTCACTTAAGTCACGGAAGACTTTGAGTTAACAAGAACTCATCATAAGTACTCCGAACTCGAAAAGACCGAACTTGAAAACCGTTCACATGTCAAAAACGTAAGAAATAACCGTCGTTTTTAAACAATTAAGCAATCAACGAAATTTCGTCAAAAATCCAATTGATGTTACAGTTATATGCTTGCAAAAAGTGGCGCTTGTAATTACAAGGTTATTTTTACCAATTCAATTATGTAAGTTGAAACTTATTGCTAAAACGATAAGCTCTAACATAACTGCTTTGCATCCTTGGTCATGAATAAAAGTTAAAATAAGCTTTACTGCCATAAAATTAGGGTTTAACATCGTTTACTAATTTGAATGTTGTTCTGCATACGCGGAAAGATAATGATTCGTATTTCGAACACGCTCAAATATTTAAATAATACAAACTTTCCTTACGGGTGCGTTCAGATGACTCTGTTATTTGTATATTTTTTTTAAGAAACGTTTTTTATTTGTTCTTTGAGGTCAAGCTAAAAAAAACATCAGTATTTTTTACTTTTTCAAAACTCCATTTTCGTAAACAGATTTCCTTGAGGTGACATTTGTGACATTCGTCTTTTAGTAATAAATAATAAACCATAAGCGTAATGCATTAATTTTCAAGGCAATATTTTATTATGAACTAGTTAAAGAAGCTGAAAATTAACTGATTTTCTTTTGTGAATAAACAATTGTTCAAGAAACTGTAATTTCCTCTTGATCGATTTTCATGAGCGTGTGTGGGCACCAACGTTGCCTCCAACATCTGGAACCAACATAACAATTTAAATTATTTATCAACCAATTGACAAGTCACGATCAAGAAAACGACACCATGTATGTTAAGGTTTTTAGGAAACCTTCGAAATTTAAAATTCAAACCAATTTGTTCGCTGGCGGTTCTTTCCGGATTTATTTAGACAGTGTTGCTTTATTAATTATAGTGTTAACAGTTCGGAATATTCATAAATAAAGATTTAGGTTTTTTTTGCTGTTTTAATTAATTTTTAAATAGTGGTTATCGTGTTAGCACGTGGGCGTAGCGGTGATTTCAAGAGAAGGATGATGTAAAAGATTTAACAGGTGTTTGGTCATTTAATAACAAAAAGCATTTGTTTACATAATACTGATAAATGATAGCGATTGATAAGTCGATTACTCCATTATGAAATGTGTATTTTTAGTCTACATTAAATAAAAAACAGAAAAAGCAAGGCAGCTTCATCTACTGATAATAAAAGTGCGAAAAATTGTAGCTATTATACGTAATAGAGTATCACATTAATATAAACCAAAAGATAAGGTAAAATAGATTTCCATACATTGTAACTTAACACAACCTTTAACCTAAAACCAGCCCTACCTTCACCACATAGGTTTCATAATCTATTACAAAACCCTGTCATCAAACCTTATTACGAAGCAAATCGGACTTTATTGATTAAGAAATAGAGTTAAAATTCGTATAGAGTATGTCCACATAACCGGAGCTGCGAGTACCATACCAGTGCTTATATTTTTTAATT
Source organism: Tiliacea aurago (assembly GCA_948098905.1). Lineage (NCBI taxonomy): Eukaryota > Metazoa > Arthropoda > Insecta > Lepidoptera > Noctuidae > Tiliacea > Tiliacea aurago. Next base: position 25,413,099 of record OX402590.1, on the reverse strand, counting down.
GCCAACATTGCTGCAGTTGTGTTTGCATTCTCAATAGTGCATATTGCCCGGTGCGTATTGTCTACCTAAGCGTGGTGTTTATACTACCCACACAGGACGGCAGAGGAACACTATAGAGTTGACTTTGTTAGTGAATTTATTTGGGATGGTGGTCTCATCATCATTCATCATTCCAGCCGAAAGACGTCCACTGCTGGACACAGGCCTTCCCAAAAAGGGGGGGATTTGCCATAATCGCCACGCTTGGCAGGCGGGTTGGCGATCGCAGTATGGTTCCAAAAATGCATAGATAACGCTGCTGCCCATTCTCTAGCAAATCCCTTAGTCGCCTTTTACGACACCCACGGGCAGAAATGGGATGGTGCTATTCTTTACGTCCGGCACCAAACGGAACGATGGTGGTCTAGGTAGATGTTTTTATTGAGCTGTAATAATCATAATGATAGAGGTGACAATCTTAAGGAAACAAAAAAGACAGCAGTATTCGCAAAATCAAACTTGCATTTATTTCCAACACTTAGATCAAAACGACAAAATAGAGAGATATAAGCTATTCCACACAAGACTGCGCACTCAAAAAGCTTTTAAGGGATGGCACCCAAGTTATATAATAAGTTACCCATTTGTATAAAAGATCTTGACAGCATACACCATTTCAAAAAGGCTCTTCTTAATTTACTAGGCGAAAAAGCTTACTACGAGTACACAGTCAATGAGTACTTAGAAGACAAATTGTGATTTTATGACATTTTATTTATTTTTCATTAAATGTTTTATTTTTCAGTTTTTTGTGAATAATTTAATTGTTTTATATAATTTAATTTTAATGTTTTGTTATCTGACGTTTGTTGTCTAAAGTTATTGTTATTTTAATTAATTAATTGAACAGTTTTTTTATTTAATATTTTTTTTTTTTTTGAATTGTTATACTTAATTGAGTTTAATTATTAATTTGATTGTTTTTATTATTTTTATTTTTATTTAATCATAAGAAATTATAATTAGAATAATTGTACGCCGCGCGCCATGGCACTCATTTTATTAACACTGACATCTGTACTTTGTTTTACCTATGTTCTACAAATAAAAATATTTGAATTTGAAAAAGAAATACAGTTTTCACATAGGTGCACCTGTATAGACTCATGCCTTTTTGAAGAGGAAGACCTTAATCCGATCCAGCCTGTCCCTTGCTGTCCTCCCCCAGCGACGCCCTAACTCGAGGTCCGTACCCCACAGCGTGTAGTTGTGTGTTTTAAAGTTTATGCTCTGGCTGGAGGCCTTAATTTTTTGAGGCGCCCGCAGGAAAGTCCGGTCAATCAAACGACAATCTCTTAGGATGACCTGAGAGATAAAATACCTATATAAAAGCGAAGAAAAGCGCAAAAGCGGAGAAAGGGAGGATGAGTGAAACTTCAGACCGCCTTGTGCTATACGTTTCTTATATAGAAAGAAAGAAAAAAAAAAAGGAAAAATAATTTTATTCGTCACAGAAACACGTGCTTAGGAAAACATAGACACGAGCAAGAAAACATTAAAAAAAAAAAACCTATCTACCTATCTATATAGATACCTTCTTCAGTTTTCAGCTTTAGTTTTCACAAATGTCCGTACTAGGTCTATTAAAAACTAATGAAAAATCGTTAATTTCAAGTTTTTCATGAATTGATGACGTCTGAAATCTGTTATAAAGAAAAGCTTTAGGCGATCATAGTAAAGAGATAGTGCAAAAGAAGAATACGCTGTGTTCCTTAGTACCGTTAACTGTTATATGTAAATGCTTCCTTATTATCTTTTTGGTTTTAACGTTTTAAAAGTCTATACAGAAACCTAAAATCGGAAGAATAAACGACTTAATACAGCATAAAATATAAATAATTTACTATAAAATTGGCACATCTGAATCGGCTTATGCAGCGAAATCACCTGATTAAATTAATAATACTATCGATTTTGCTAAATGAATATTAAATAACTATAGTAGAATAAGCCGATACAATATAATTTCCAATAAATCATAAAACAAGATTGGTAAAAAAATAATATATAAGACTAGTTTACGATGCTATAAAAATGGTCACATTTTTTTTATTGATTTAATAATAAGCGTTTACCTGTCTGATGTCATTTCTAAATACCTATGATTCTACATCATTAGAGCAATCCGTGAACCGTGTTTTATTCCGAATTTGTCAATCAGTAGCTACGAACGCAAAAAAAAATGGTTAAAAAAGTAATTTGATTTATAACTGCGTTACGCGTGCGTATCTTGATTAATTAATAATATGAAAATTTGCATAAAAATTACATTAGTTTTCGATCCGTCAGTAAACATATCAATCATATTTTAACATAAAAATTTGTCATTTTTTGACATATATGAATGATAATTGTCACAGTTCGAGTCCACTCTATGTCATCCTTGGTCTTCTTTGAGTATCTTCATACTTCTGGACGTAAACTAAAAATTGACTTTATTAAGTTATAATAAGGTTTAATTTTGACTGTTTCAAGCATCGTGGGTTTAAAAAACTTGAACATCAAAGGTAGCCTGAGAAGTTTCGCGTGCGGCCATTGGACAAATCGCTAATTTACATATAACAAATACTGTAGTCACGTTTTCAGTAAAAATGTTCGTGTTTGGGGTACTGCAAAGGTGTAGGCCCAAGTACCCTCTTCTAGAGAATGGGAGATTTTGATCTTGGTTTTATGGCCCGATAGATTTGTTTTGCGGATGTCTAGATTCGCGACACAATACTATACTTAGGTCCCCTTAAGGAATAAAAGAGACACTCAATGTATATTTCACGGTGATCCCATCCACGACATGGTATCGTCAGGTCATAGACAATGGGTAAGTACCTAAAGTAGAATCAGATTCACGAAACTGCGCGCTGATTTTTTTTTTTTTTATAAATAATTTCTTCCAAAACAGTCATGGTACCTTCGTATCTTAAATGCTAGCTTTAACAACAATGTCTAGTAAAGCATGTCTGGTTCCGTTTGGTGCCGGACGTAAAGAATAGCTCCATACCATTTCTTCCCGTGGGTGTCGTAAAAGGCGACTAAGGGACTTACTAGAGAATGGGCAGCACCGTTCTCTATGCATTTTAAAACCATACCTACTGCGATCGCCAACCCGCCTGCCAAGCGTGGCGAATATGGCAAACCTCCCCTATTTGGGGGAAGCCTATGTCCAGCAGTGGACATCTTTCGGCTGAAAAGATGATGAATGTTGAGTAAAGCATTAAAACAAAACCCACAAAAGAATGAGTAACACGCTCCTCTACTGACACCTAACAAAATTGCGATCAATCCGTTTGCCACTGTTTACAATGAAATGAAATCGTTTATTCTGTAAATAGGATATTAAAATCACTTTTACACGTCATATAAAAAAAAAAAAAAATCTAGATGTAGCCTAGGAATTTCACCTGGATACCGTTCACTGTAGTGGCCAACCCTTAAACTGCACAGGACATTCACAAGCTTACATAATGACATGACAAATGAAGACGATAACAAACTTTACCCCAGAAGAAATACACATTCCATTCCAACGTACCTAGGAAAATACCAAACTTCCAAAACAATACACATTTAAAATATATTACAAAATACAGTTACCTTAGAACAAAAGTATTTGAGAGAACGCACGGACCAGCTGAATCTTATGGTGGTATAAATCTAGCTATGTTATTACTGAAGATGGTCAGTACGTATATATTACAAAATATCGCGAACTATACTGCCGCACAATGCTCGGGCTTGGCTATTAGAGCGGTCAGGGTAAAGGTGTTGGCAGACGAGACAAGAGTAAAGTGCGTCGATGCGGTTGATTCCGGTTTCAAAATGTTTAACATGGAAAATAGGGGAGTGGTGGGATAGTTTGTTTTATTTCAATTATTAAATAATAATTTAACGTTTTGTGTTGCGTAATGCAAATTATTTTATATTGTATTGTATAGCTTCAAGTTTTATATGCGAACAGACAGCTGTGCTGCTGGAGAGTTTGTTGCGCCATTTCTTCTTCCCAGCTAAAGCACAAGGAAGTGGTGAAGGGTGGGCGTTTTTGGGGGACTGTCTCATGTAATTTTTGACGTTCGAAATGTGCTGATTCTCAGCCTAGTTTGAATAAATGACTTTTGATTTTGATTTTTTCAGTTTGACAGTCAGGAAGGTTAGATGCAATCTCAAAATGCAGGATAGAGCAGTAACGCCAGTTGCATTTACCAAATGTTACAAATAAAAACGTTCTAATGGAAGTAAAAAATATTAGTTACAAATAAATTAATAAAAAAACTTATTATTTCTAGAATTCCAGCGGTCTCTCAGCCTATTGAATGAATATTTTGCATTCTTTTTAGTGATTAAGGTTTAGTTATATGTACTTTTTCGTAATTTCTCTAGACCCTGTGCTTTAAGAAGAAGTAGACCTGCCATCTTATCTCTTCACCACCCTTGGTTGACTGGTAGAGAATGCCTAGTGCCTAAAAAGAGAATTAAGTCCGCCTTTGTACCTTATTGTGTGCGAGAAGTTTAAACAATTAAAAATACAAAAACAAAATAATCAAATAAAAAACAAACAAACTGGATAGTGATAAAATGAAAAATACGCATCATGTGTATGTAATTGAGTATTGCACACAATACCTACTATTTAAAGTATGTTCTGTTTTTAGGGTTCCGTACCTCAAGAGGAAAAAACGGAACCCTTGTAGGATCACTTCGTTGTCCATCTGTCTGTCTGTCAGTCTGTCAAGACCCTTTTTCTCAGGAACGCGTGTAGGTATCAAGTTTAAATTAATATCAAATACGTGGGTTTACGTTCCTTTGGAGCTCTAAAAAAATCAAGCTTCTAAGTTAACGCAATAAAAAAATACGGCGATTTATGCGACATTATTGCAACATATTTCGATACTCGCAAATAAATCAAAACCTATAGGGTACTTTCCGTTGACCTAGAATCATGAAATTTGGCAAGAAGCAAGGTCTCACAGCAAATTTCATGATTCTAGGTCAACGGAAAGTACCCTATTACTTTCCGTTCACCTAGAATCATGAAATTTGGCAAGAAGCAAGGTCTCACAGCACAAGTATAGGAAAAAGTCCTAAAATGTAGGTTTATCACATAAAACAATTGTTTTTTGCGAATACAAACTTATATTTGCAGTTGGAGAATTGACTGTGACGTACCTATATCGATTTATGGGAAAACATGTTTTTCAACTACAATGTTAAGTTTGTTTTTAGGATAAATTCATCATAGCTACGGAACCCTTCATTGTGCGTGGTTCGACACGCGCTTGGCCGGTTATTTTTTGTTTTTGTGTGAATATTGTGTGCCTTAACCTGGGTCAAATAAATTTATTTTCTTTCTATTGAAAACTCGCAACAAAAATCTTGTCGCACGGATAAATATTTCATACACGCGCTATGCCGTCTCGTGTACACCCCACCTTTATAGCGACCCTAGTAATAACAGGTCCCGTCTGCGCAGCCGCAGCAATTAACGCGCGAACCTATCGCGATGAGCTATGGCATTATTTAGATGCCACGATATTTACATGTATATTAAAAGGTAACATTATTTTAAATGCAGGACTTAAATTTCCTCTTGATTATTTTTGGTATTTATTACGTGCTGGTCAATGTGAGGGTTTAGTTCCTTGTTTCTGGAATTGCGGAAATTAGTTTTATGAATTACTTCTTCACGTTATTATCTTATTTCTTTATTAGAGCAAGTACAAAGCCAGGGGGAACGTTAATCCAAACTATCGGCCGAATGTTCAGCCGTTTTATATCTTCCATAATTTCCTTTTTTGACTGCTTCACCTTCACATTTTTATAAAGTCACATATTTGACTTTGGCTTTTGACTGTCGTTTTTTTTTTCGCCGTAGTCAGCCATAATACTTCAGATTTATGTTCGGAGTAGACACCCAGGTGCGAACTAAACATCTTACATTAAATTTAGTATCATCATTAGCAACCCGTTGATCCTACTTCAGAATGTACGCATTTTTATCCAATCAAAGATTCAAAGAGAAATTAGTGAATAAGTTAGGTAGAGACTGATTGGTAGTGAATTACAATTAGTTGATATTAGCAACCAAGAGAACACCGTGGTACCCATCCTTTGACGCAATTCCTTAGTCGTCGTAATCACTGATTTGGGATGTAACGATTTATTATCAAGAGTTATCATTTCGTGGACAATAGTGTGGGTTATACGTTTATTCGACTGTACTAAAACGACTTTTTGTAAATGCTGTAATGTATAACTGTTTTTTGTCCCAGATAAATAAAATAAAATAAAGAGTTCAGTTTTCACACCGTTTTTTTTGTTCAATGAGAATTTCAAATTACAGAAGACAATAAAGTAAAACATACTTTATCTTATTACCCGGATTCGTAAGGTTTGTACACCTTGACAAAGCATGGATATTTCTTTATTATATGTAGGTAAGTTAAATCATCATCATCGTCATTTCAGCCCAAAGACGTCCACTGCTGGACATAGGCCTCCCCCAAGAGGGGTGGGTTGCCATAATCGCCACGTTTGGCAGGCGGGTTGGCGATTGCAGTAAGGTATTAAAATGCATAGAGAACGCTGCTGCCCATTAAAGATAAAGATAAAGATAATTTATTTGTCCAAACATGAGTATACACACGAGAAAAAAAAATAATCAGCATGCAAGTTGTTAAAAAGTATTTTATACAGGTCGTCATGCTTGCCATATACAATGGCATACAAATATTTAAGTAGTTAAGAAGGTTGATCTATGCAAACATTTTCCATTCTCTAGTAAGTCCCTTAGTCGCCTTACAGTTAAATGTTAAAGTATTATACAGTGTGTTCCGGAATACAACGTGGAATGGATTAAAACGTATACCGATCAGCTGACTTGGTCTAGTGATGTGTAGAATTCAATTGGAAACATTTGATTTTTATTAGTTAAATGTTTCTTAACTTTATAATTATCACCAAAAGAATCCGTGGCTTTGATATGTATGTACCCTTTCCATAACACGCTCTATACATAAATATTCCGGAATAAATTCTATAAAATGATGGTAAAAACCGCATAAAATTTTCTGAAGAAGAACGCAGTCACACAGACATACATAAAAAGTGACTTTGATTTATAATAAGATTTATCTTTAAACCTGTCAATCCAAACCTTTAAACATAAACACCGGAACACACGACTCCAGCTTCATCGGTCAGACGTCTAGCCTACTCTCAGCCTAACCTGTAGCTCAGTATAATAAACATCACATTACGCCCATCACGAGATTCGAATCTGTGACCTCGCGACCCGCAGCCGACCCACTAAACCCTTATGTGATGTTGCGTTGTTTTAATAACTGTGCTTGCGATATTTTATGGGCTTTTGTGCAGGTATCTACTTGTTGAAAGGATATGCTTATTTAACTCTGTCATATTATCGTTTCGTAGAATTTCTGCTAAAATTGGCATGCCATTTTTTAATGTACGGTTAGCAAAGACTACAAGACATCAGCTTGAAGAATAATGTGGTTACCACATCTTTGGACACTTCAAAGAACTGTCTGAATTGTCTGTAACTGACTTGTGGACGTCTTGCTTATCTTAGTGAATATCATGGAAAAACTGGAAAAAGGCTAGTCAGATGATGATTATGATAAAACTGCGTTTATGTTAAAATGATTTTCCATCCAAAAAAATGTTTTTCCACATATATATTTAATGAAGTAAAATGTGTCGTACTGAATGAATATGTTTGGAGGAATGAACATAAGATAAGATTTCTTTTTGTGTTTAAACATTGTATACTTTTAAGAGCATGCACGATATTACAGTCATTGTTTGAGTTCAATCATGTTTAGCCACAAGTGTCGGCGTACAAATATTTCCATAACATTGAAAATAGTTAACAATAACAAAAATCGATAAATTACCTAGAATAGGCACTTGCAAAGTTTATAATTTAGAAACTTTATAAATTACAAATTATTTTTGTTATGTCAAAATTCCATAATTATTCATATACATTTAATATTAATAGTGTCATATTTAGTAAGTAGTATTATTAGTGTGAAGAAAGAGATCAAATTATTCATTGAAAAATACTTTTTCGGCCAAAAATTCGGAGTATACAGAACAGTATGACACATTCCTGATTTTTGTAGTTTCTGAGTAGGTTGCTCCACGTGGGCTGAACTATTCAGTGACTTTCAGCAAAAGCACTTGATAGTACAAAATGTTCTTACTCCTAAAGTCCTATCATCATCTGCCTGCCTTTTCCCAACAATGTTGGGGTCAGCTTCCAGTCTAACCGGACGCAGCTGAATACCAGTATTTTACATGAAGCGACTGCCTATCTGACCTCCACAACCCAGTAACTGGGTAACACGATACCCCTTGGTAAGACTGGTTGCGTTGTAAATTAAATAATTAAATATAAATAAGAGTCAAAGTAGAAAGTCATGATTTTGCTATATTTCTATGACGCAGGAACGTTTATGCTTAGAACATCAAAACAGAAAATATTAGATTATGAAAGTACAAAATACAAATAAGTATTTGATACATACTTTGAGCATTTACTACAGGTTGTCAGACCTTCGGATTTCTGACGACCCGTAACAACTGTCAAAGATCTACAAATGACAGTCGGAACCAACAGCTTAACGTGCTTTCCGAGGCACGGAGGGGTTTTGGTATGTAAAAATGGCCACAATTAATAATAATAATTAATACTTAGCCACAAACCCCTCATGTTCATACTCCACATCTTTTAAATTATGCAACAACCTCACATCAGGGCTTTTTTGTATTGAAACTTCAACTTGCCTAACACTACCCACTCTTCCGCTATCAAAACTCCAATTCAGCATCTGTACCAATTAAACGATTACTAAAGAGACGACCTTCGTTCGCTTAACTCGAGATTAATTATTTCTATTGTACCTAGTACACGTTGAAACCAACTCTGAAAGACAGTCTCGAAAATGCAATACAGTCCTTATGGCGTAGTGGTAAAGATGGTGATGATGGATGATGGTGTAAACTTAATGTGGTAATAGTTTAATCCAATAACAAAATGCTCGTCGGACGCGCTTGTCAGTGCGCAAGAGCATGATTTTTGTGTTGTTAGCGGGTTCGTTGTCGACAATCGCTAGCGAAAAGCTGTTTCGAACATCTACTACGTTCGAAACAGCTTTATGCTAGCGAGTTCCCATAAAAAGGATACTCTTTTGAGAAGCTTGTTTCTAATCGAACGATGACTTATTTGAATTAGATTTTCACTTACATGCTCTTTATTCCTTAAGGTTTAGATTGTAGCTTTTAAAAAGCGCTTTCTTGTTGCAATATTAAATCCAAAAATTTATATTCCCGCCAGATTTTTCCTAACATTTTCCCCCATATTTCTCATAATTTAGAGTATGACAAGGGTGGAGAAAACTATTTCAGTAATTACTTTTAAGGGTGCTATCACAAAAAAAACGTTTTTCGTCAATTTCTTATCTAATTGTTAGAAAGTGTTAAATAATCGAAACATTAAGTCTGTGTTACTATAAAAGTACAGTTTTCGTGGTGATAAACCATACGTGTCAGTCTCAGCACCCGTTAATAGTTTCATCACTTTTGCGCTCTCGAAAATATAGCTTATTTCGCCGTTGATTTACTTTTAAATAGCCTACTTTTTTTTTCGAGCAAGGTAATATACCTTAGTTATTAAACAGTTTTTGTTTGAATTTGGATTATATACGTAGATAAAAATAAAAATTTGGATTAAAAATGATCAGTAACTCTCTGTTTTACAGTATTATTTCTGGTGTAATACACCTACTACTGTATGAAAAATAATAAATTGAGTAAAGCGCTCCCAAGTTTATGATACAGTAGTACCATTTATAGATTAGACTTTTTTATAAATTTTTGAATTATGTTATCTTCGGTGGAACAAAGCATCAAAAGATACTCAAAAGTAAAATTTTGTGAAACATCCTTTGAAGAGACAAGGTTTTTACTGATTTTTGTAAACAAATTGAAATATTCATTTAAAGCACTCCCAAGAATAATAATCAAACTTGCTCTGGCATATTTTTTTTTTTAAGTTTATGGCTATATCTAAACCATAATCACACATCAAAACTCGAGTAAAACGCTCAAATTCAAGAAAAATTGTGAAAGCTATCTTAAGAGGTTTCAATTATTATACCATTTCATTTCATTTCGACGGCACTTTTATTTAACTTGGTGCTTTAAGAAGAGGTAAAAATGTTTGTTCCTTTCGCTTCTTTTTCGATAATCGACTATCGACACTCGCACCTCACTACATTCGAACCCCACATCATAAAGAGCACTCCAAAGGTACTTACACATCTTCAAGTTAAGCTTTTGATTTCACGTGGGTGTGAAACTCGTCAAGTGTGGGTCTTGCAGGCAGTAATTACTTTCCAATCTGCCGTACAAAAGGTACGGATATGGGAAGTACAAGGCTGTACTATTTAGTGCTAATGAGAGATGGTGGGTGGAAAACTTTTGATTTGTGCATTGTTTTTGCGAGGACGGCCTTGCGTTGATTTTTTCTTTATTGTTTTGTAGGTGTATGTAATTAGGTGTGTTGTGTAATTTTCTTTTAGTCAAGTGTTTACATCAATGAAAAGATCTACTTGTATTAGTCATGTTCGTGAACGGGTGCCGTCAGTTGAGACTGGTCTTCTCTTAACTGCCAGGGCTTATTTGTAATCTTTTAATCTTATATTTAATATTGTTTTTTTTTAAATAAGCAATTTAATTTTTTACATTGTTCTCACATATAGAAGCAACAATAATAATGTACCCAGGATTTTGTAATATCTTGATTTAAAAGAGTGTCCTTGGAGTTTCTTGCCTATTCTTCTCCATAGAGATCTACGTTTTGGAATGGGCAATTAACTTTAACTTTCTGACTAACTGACCGATTCTCTGACAATTCAAAAGTGCCTGTAATAGGTTTAATTGAAATAAATGTTTTGAGTTTGAGTTTTGAGTTTGAGTCGATGATATTTTTTTTTTATTTGCAGATATAGGCAACTATGTGTCTCATTGAATTGTCGCCGTTTGTGACCCCAAGACAGTCGTTCTTGTCAATCAAAACTCTGACCAGTACATTATAATTTGTCTTATAGAAATATATTATACCTACTTAGATCAGATGACTGGCGCTCTGTGTGAGCTATGGATACATCAGATCTATTAGTAATTTGGAAGCCAACACTATTTATAAAAATATAGGTTAGAAACTATACAACTGAGAAAACGCTAGATAGATGGAATACTTTATTTAGGTATCCTCTTCATGTTAATATAATTTAATCTTAACTTAATATTATTAAAGGGCTGAACGGATTTGGATGAAATTTAGCACATGGATAGATCATGACCTGGGTATGAATGAATGAATGAATGAAATGCACCGACCCCAGCGTGGTTTGACCAGACTCGAGTGCTCGAATGAACCCAAAGATTCGCACTAGCCCCTGGTGCCTCATGTTTCATGGGACTACAGAGACGATTGCGTATCAAAGAGTAGACCGGGGGGCGCGATAATGGTAGGGAAGACGTGCCTTTGGGATAGGCTGGATTATTAGAACCGTGCCGACTGTACAGCCTCGGATAGACCATGACCTGGGTAGAACATATAATACTTTTTATCCCGATATTCTCACAGGATTGAGACTCATGTGGGTGAAACCGCGGGGCGCAGCTAGTCTTACATTATTATAGATAATTACTAGATATCAAATTAACTAATTCTTCCATTATTTCAAGTTCAAATCATCCTAAGCCAAATAATCGTGACGTTACAACTAAATGATCACGCCAACCTTAAAGAAGGACTAACCAACACAAAATCAATCATATTTGATAAGCAACATTACTATTATTATGTCATGTCGACGTGAATACCGTGAGATCGAGTGCGCGCGCGCATGACTCATACTAACGCATAGATCACGAATTAATTCTACGACTGTTTCATGTACTGCTTACTGGGTGTAAAAATCTGGATTTATAGGTAGGTTGGAGGTAGAGTACATAAGGTTTGTGTTTGTGACTAACGATTATAGTAGGTACCTACGTCCTTCCCTTGTTCCGACGCGCAATAAGAAGAAAAACCAGCCAAGTTCGAGTCGGACTCGCGCACGAAGGGTTCCGTACCATTATCTATAAAAATGGCAAAAAAAAAATATTTTTTTTTTTTTAATTTAATTATTTATATTTAAAGTGATTATATAACTAAATATTCTGTAATTATTTCAAGCGACTACCTGTTGCCGTTATTGATAACGGCAACAGGTAGTTTACGTGATTTTTTTGCTCGTTTTTGCTCTATATTGTTATAGAGCAAAAACGAGCAAAAAAATCACGTTTGTTGTATGGGAGCCCCCTTAAATATTTATTTTATTCTGTTTTTTAGTATTTTTTGTTATAGCGGCAACAGAAATACATTATCTGTGAACATTTCAACTGTCTAACTATCACGGTTCATGAGATACACTAAAATATTATTGTTTTTGTTATTAAATTAATTAAAACATTACTTCTTGATACTAGGAACTCGATAAAGTACCAAAAACAATTATTAACATTAGAACAAAAACCTTGTTTGCTTAGTACAAATCGATCAAAAAATCGGCTGGTCTAATAGCGCAATGGATAAGTGTTTTACTGGTACTCTCACTCACGCCTGGTAACAGACGGACAGACAGACAGACGGTGGAGCTTTAGTAATAGTGTTCCCTTTGGATACGGAACCCTAAAAATTACTCACTTACCTACCCTCGTCATTTACTTTAGAAGTTACTGCTGAAAAACCTGTTTGTTGGTCACAATTTGGCTTACCAATTTTTGATACGGTGGCAGTCAAAAGCTGTCTTTTAATCATAATCCTGGCACACTGGGTACAGTTTTACTTGTCATGTTATTTGTGTTTCGGTGAACGGAAAGGTCTTTTTCTTGTAAAATCGATGCTTTGATATGCTTAAGATAAGTTTGAACTTATACCGATAAGAATGTTTCAGAAAACAGCTATCGAAAATCCACAAGCTCAGACAAATGAGTCACAACTAGTAACAATATTAACCCTGAACCACATAACATTCGGTTGACACCCACGTACAGACATGACCCGATATTATATTATTAGCTACTATTTGTTTCTCCAAATTGAGGTGTGGGAATATCACTGTAACTGCAATTTTGTTAATAATTAGGAACATTACGAGTAATAGCTTCTGATCCGATTCGAGTTGTGATGATGCAGAGTTAAAGTTTTGTTGGTTTGACTAAAAACGGTAAATACAATGAAATTATCTAACATGCTTCTTGTTTGGTAAAACTTATAGGTATTTTGTAAAAAGCTTTTCATAATACCTCCATAGTTTAACAAAGTCACAAGGTCACAAAGGTCATATTTGCCTACGCAGGTCACTAGTTTTAGGGGCTTATAACACCACTTGGTTTATCTTCCCGTCTTATTACTCAGAAGATTACTACGAGTACATTCGTTTAAACATGTGTATTGAAAGATTGTTCCCATCTTCATCAAATATATAAAAGACTAGGCTGCGCCCCGCGGTTTCACCCGCATACGTTTCGATCCCGTGGGAATATCGGGATAAAAACTATCCTATTTGTTAATCCTGGTTATAAACTATATCTGTGTTCCAAATTTCATCTAAATTTGTTCAGTAGTAGTTTTTCCGTGAAAGCGTAACAAACATCCATCCATCCTCATAATCTTTCGCATTTATAATATTGTTATTTTTAAACTATTAAGATATTCATTGAAATCATAATGATGTCAAGGGCAATTTTGTTCAAAATTAAATACTTGTGATGAATAACGTATTTATTTAGTTAAGGATTAATATCATGTTTAATATAAAAACACCTTCGCAAATAATTCATTATTTTAGAACAAATTTGATTACCATAAAAATATTTATTTTTTAAAGGGGAATAAATCCGTCATACATGATTGTTCCCTAACGTATGCAAAGGGAGCTCTCAAAAGGATTTTTTTCCGTTTTCGCAACATTTTTAATTGATTCTCCGCTTTTCTTAGTCGTAGCGTGATGTTGCCTATAGCCTTCCTCAATAAATGGACTATCTAACACAAAATATTTTTTCTATTCGAACCAGTAGTTCCTGAGATTAGCGCGTTCAACTAAACAAACTCTTCAGCTTTATAATATAGTAGGACGACGGGATATTTTAATAATTTAAAAAAACTTCTAATTGCATCACGCCAAATTGGCTTTTTCATTTACAGTCTTACAATCTAACTTTAGCTTATTGCCCTTTGGAACACAAACGCGATGACACACTTAACAATTCCCAAAGTGTAACCGAATATTATGGTAACAATGAATCTTGTGGCGTGGGCGTGGGCCTGGGCCTGACGCGAACTGTGCGCCGTGCCTTATCTAGACTAGGTGTTATTCTGACGCTAACTAGTTATTTGAATCGCGTAGAATGATCTGGTACACAGCAGCAGCTGATAGACCAGTGGTGGCCTAGTGGTAACGACTTACGAGTTGTAAGTGTGTGTGTTGTGTGTGTGTTATTGTGTGTGTTGTTGGTTCAAACCAAGACAGGCGCTTTACTTTGTGTAAATTATTTCATCACCACTGCTCCCAAACGGTGAAGGAAAACATCGTAAGTAAACCGGCATGTCCTAGAATCAAAAAATTCCAAGACATGTGACATCTTTTTTTTTTTTTTTGACGTTGGGAAAAATGCATTACGCATACCCACCCAGCGGGGGATGGGAGGGGTATGTGGGACTCCCCAGTAGAACCGGTATACCCACTAAACGACCCAGCAGTGATCCTACCTCGTCTGTGTGGAGGAGGACTGGGAATCCGGCAAAGCCATACCATCCAGTCCCCCGCTGACGACCGCCCGCCTTCGCAGCGGGCCCGGCACGCCCCCCCCGTGGGAGGGGCCCAGGAATGACTGCGAGCGTTCTGCCATTCCCGTCTGACGTGGGTGGTGAACAGTGCAATGCAGGAGAAAGCGCCCCCGCGCTGTCTCCCGCTGTTCACCACTAGGGGGCAGGAGACGACGATCGTACAATCGCCTTCTCATGCCCCGTCTCCGCCTGCGGAGCGGCGCCGCGAGAGGGTCGTCCTCCAGCGCGCGCTCTGCGTCCTCCTTCTGTAACATTACTTCCTCACAGAAGGAGGCGACCGTTGCCCAGGCCTCCTCGTTTTCCAGCATCGAGTTGACGACGCCGGGAAGCGAGAGGTCCGGCCCGAAGACATGTGACATCTACCAACCCGCACAGGGCCCGCGTGGTGGATTACGGCCCGCTCTCCTCACTCACTCGCCGAGAAGCCTGTGTCCAGTGGTAACATTATAGGTTGATTATGCTTATAATCAGATACACCCTTTTTAAAGGGTTTGGAAGAGGTTTATGTTGAATCATTTTCAATGTACGACGACCAAACAAAAATGATCTGTAAGTTCGTAAGCAAAGGGTCATTGTCTTACAGATTTGGAACCAAGCTTTGGTGTAGACTGCGTGTTCATCATCAGCATTTCAGCCGAAAGACGTCCACTGCTGGACATAGGCCTCCCCCAAGCTCCGTATTTGGGTGGGGGGGGGTGCCATAATCGCCACGCTTGGCAGGCGGGTTGGCTATCGTAGTATGGAGTTAAAAAGCATAGAGAACGCTGCTGCCCATTTTCTAGTAAGTCCCTTAGTCACCTACACCCACGGGACGAAACGGGATGGTGCTATTCTTTACGTCCGGCACCACACCACACGGAACGACGAGACTGCGTATTTGTGAATGAAAAATATGTTTAGGTTGCTGCCCCCACGAGGTTATCCGTACGAAATTTATAGGTGTCCAAGTTTAGGAAAAATTTAAACAACATCGCAAAAGTAGTAGTGTTCGCTTCCTAAAACTTTCAAGATACGTACTAATTCTATTAAAAAAACAGTGTACGTTCAGCAAATCAAAAATCAACCCAAATTGTTAAAATCAATCAGAATACGTCTTCTAGCAAGAGTTTGATTACGTTAAACTTGGCCGCAATCAGATCGTGCGCAGTATTACGAGGTATTCCACCAATGCGCATCCACTGTGGGAGACATTTTGTGTGATAAATATCATGAGGTTACGTCATTCTTAAGGATGTTGCTAGTATCTAGGATTGTTTTGATGAGCAAGTATATCAAGATTCTAGAATTGCTCCGTGTCTCTATATTTTTGAAGTGAAAAGTTCATTCGGCGCGTTGAGCACTTTTTGAGTGAACAAAAACCATGGAACTCGCGTCATTCTCACCGAACGCTTTCCATAAGCTATATGTACACTGTTTTCACTTCTATCGGCAGTCCCCAAAGACTGCCTAGCATTTTTAGGGTCAGGGTAAAACGGGAACCCTATTACTAAGGCTCCGCCGTCTGTCTGTCTGTCCGTCTGTCACCAGGCTGCATCTCATGAACCGTGATAGTTATACAGTTGAAATTTTCACAAATGATGTATTTCTGTTGCCGCTATAACAACAAATACTAAAAAACTGAATAAAATAAATATTTAAGGGGGCTTACATACAACAAACGTGATTTTTGTGCTCGTTTTTGCTCGATATTGATAACGGCAACAGGTAGACGCTTGAAATATTCACAGAATCTTTAGTTATATATTCAATTTAAAAATAAATAATTAAATAAAACAAACATTTAAGGGGGGCTCTTGTCCCATACAACAAACGTGATTTTTTATAGATAAAAATGGTGCGGAACCTATCGTGCGCGAGTCTGACTCGCATTTGGCCGGTTTTTTTTTACTGACGCCACTGTGCCAATCCGCTAACGAATCTGATGTTACTTGGTGTATATATAAGTTCTTCATCGGAGGTTTTGTTTAGGTAAGTAAGGTAATTTAGGTACGAGTTTGGGAGGATTGTTATAGGGTAGTACTAGCTTCTTTATTTATTTATATGTATAACACTAGCTGTGCTCCATGGTTTCACCCGATAAGTCTTGATCCCGTAGGAATATCGGGATAAAAAGTATTTTATGTCCTAATCCAGGTCATGGTCTGCCCTTTAGTGTCAAATAATGATGAGATTATGTCAAGGTATGTAAAAAAAAAAAAAACGTAATTTGGGAGCAGTAAATAGACATTTACATAGTTATGCCGTTAATGAGGTACCAGGGAAGCCACATGACTGTGCAGAAGGAATTATTGCCAAACTTCCTTATCTTCAACGTAGTCCTTGATCTTATAATATGCTTTTTTATCCAAATCCGTTTAGCCGTTTTAGCGTGAAAACCTAACTAATAAACAAACAAACTTCCTTTCGCAGTTATCATGTTGGGTAGGATTTGCTTGCAGGTTTTCTTTATGTCTATTAACGATTGCAAACTGCGATCACACACTAATGTGAATGATAATTACATTGCCATAATGCTAGGCAGTAGACTTCCCAGCAAGATCTTTTTGCACCGTCCATTTTAGTCTCTGTTGTTTAGCTGTGAACATCGACGGGCTGCTAATATTCTCCTGCCTGTATCCCAATTGATTTGGGGTCGGAGCATCATGGCTTTTTATTCCATAGGTAGGTAATACGGGCTGGTGTCCATAACTACACGTCAATTCCCTTATTTTGCGTACGGTCTTTATTCCATACCTCTCTATTATTAGTCTACTATATAGCCACCATTTCTAGCCATATCATTTATCACACAGTCCATCCATCGTTTCTTTGGTCTTCCCCTACTCTTATACACTGAAAAAAATGCGAGCTAACTAAGATACATTTTCTCTTAGTTGGCATTAAAATGTTTGGAATCATTATTTATTTATTTACTATAAACAAGATAGCATACTTGCCAGAACAAATTCATTTTATTTATATCGACAATGTGACATGTACAGATTAATCAAGGGTCTTTGTTACATCATACATGCTTTGTTTGATTTTACTTCTTCACTTTTTTAAATCAAATAATAATTTGAGTTGATGGTAACAAGCAACTTGTTAGCAATATATCATTCTTAAACTGACCAACATTTGAGTTAAACTAAATAATTACCCATAATTAAACTAATTAATTACTTAGTAGACGGAACTACGACAATTTAACAAAGTTCTCCTAGCGTCAGAAGTCAAGATCTTGTTAGGCTCGTATGGAGTCAAGATGCGTGATCACATTAAACAAGATTTTTGTTAAAGCAAACACTTTTTTTTTCAGTGTAGCCAGCCACACTCATACTCATAACTTTCCTGACTATATTTCCCTCTTTCCTGACGATATTTCCCTCATTCCTCTGCATCACAAACCCATACCATGACAACCAACTTCCACATAACTTTTCAGTCACTGGTGTCACTTTCGAACTTCTTCTATATATTTATTTCATATGATGAAATTGTTAACAACAATAAGAAATTAACAATTTACTGGCCTTTAGAAAGCTTTGCTCCAAAAGCTATAAAACCTCATGTGTAGAAGAAACACTCATAATATTTCCCAAACTTATCTGCCCCAAAAAATAAACATAAACCACAAAGTTCACACGAACTGATAGACCACGATCCATTAAACTCTATCTCTTATCACACTTAATAGCAAGCAATTTGAAACTATGATTTCGGATATCAAAAATATACACGGACAAAAATCCCTTGACCTCCCATACATTACCAAAATCTGGTCCTTCGGTATATTTTGGTGGGAAGGCAGAGGTCATATTACACTAGGTTTAGGCCTATCTTTGGTTTAGAAAAATAAGTTGAATGTCAAGAATAATAGATGTGTCAATGTGTTGAGAGATTGTCATAAAGTAAGCATTTGTTTTTTTGGTATTTGATTGTGGTTACAGATGGTATATTTTAGTGAGACATAGAATAATAGTGAGGTTTGTAAGTTATGTTGGTTTTGTTTTGATTCTGGTAATATTAGATTATTTAACTTAACATAATATTACGGCTGTAATCCTTGATAGGCTAGGCTTTAGTACACCCACATTTCACCAGTTATGTTTAAGTCCCATGTAATAAGGGCGAGCCTATCGCACAATTACCCTACACCACACTCACGCACTCCACATCACACACACACCACACACATACATTTACATCATCCCTATGTATCCAATTGTCATGTATAAAATTAATATTCTTTCTCTATTTTTATTTTTGTTAATCAATTTTTATTTGAATAATATTATTATATGCGAATCAGGGGGGCTAAAATTGACGCTTTGGCAGAATCATAATATGATCTGCGTACAATTCATACATCCCGCAATTCATCTGTTTGACAGCTGCTGTTGGA
This sequence comes from Tiliacea aurago, assembly GCA_948098905.1. Lineage (NCBI taxonomy): Eukaryota > Metazoa > Arthropoda > Insecta > Lepidoptera > Noctuidae > Tiliacea > Tiliacea aurago. The sequence goes on along the minus strand of OX402590.1, from coordinate 25,393,762 downwards.
TATTAGACTTCATTATCAATTCATAATTTGTGAGTCATTTTACGAAAATCCATACAAAACTGTCAACGATGAATTGCGGGATATGAATTGTCGTAGATCATATTATGATTCTGCCAAAGCGTCCATTTTAGGCCCCCAGATCGTCTCCAGTACAACAATAAAAATGTAAGGTAAGGTTAGGATAGAACTGTGACCAACCACGCGCGGGCTGAGCGAGCGGAGCCGCGGCAGCCGCCGGCGAGCGCTTCTTCCAAGTTGGTCACAGTTACTTGGCTATTTAGTATTAGCGCAAGGTGCGTTCATCGCATGTTACTTAGATACCAGTTCACAATTTGTCGGTTTGCCATGGATAGATTATAAACTTTCGAAAAATTATGCGTTAAGTTGTAAATAGTTTGTTGCAGTTCACAATTTTTCGATAGTTCATAATCTTGCTAGATAGATTGTTAACGATGTAATGTATACGTTATTCTTAAAACCATGACTATATTAACCTTGTGCAGCAAATGGTCCATTCATGATTGTGCACCAACATATTTATAAATACACTAGCGTACATAAATAGTTAAGTAGTCTCTCACATAATAGCTAATGTGAATTGTAATAAAATGTTCGCGGGACGAGCATGAGCAAACGGGCTCAGATAGATCTCTATCTGAACTCACGGAATACGCGACGCGTTGGCGTAGTGTGGATGTTCCTTTAAAATATTAGATTAAAAAGTTAATCTGATAAATTTTTATTCGTAAAGAAAAAGTTTTGTCACTTAAAACCAAATAAATGTAACTAAGTGATAATTCAGTCGGAAATTGACCGTGCTTCTGGTCATAACTTCATCATTTTAAATCAACAAACTCACGATTTTAAACTGCGAGGATACTAGTCTTGCAGCTTTGGATAATTATTTATAAACTAAGATATCTACGTTTTTTCGTTGAAAGCAGAAGCAATAATATTGCAAATTTCTGCACAAGTTGTTTTCTCCAGTTTGAATAAGATATTATGTTTTGACCATTGTTTTCAAGCGCACTTGATTGGTCTGTATAAATTACAGAAATACTCTACTTACGCTAATTAAGTTTAGCAGAGAATCAGTGCTGACTGATATTGCTTATTACAAAGACTTATTATTTCCAGCTCAGGTCCTTACAAATCCAACTCCCTACATTGCGTGGGCTGTGATACGCCACGTCAGCACATCTGGCACGACTCGAGCTCCCAATGCTGCTCTGATACTATTGTCATGGGAACTCTGCGCCGCATCCGGTGATTCGCTAGAAGATTTATTCTTCATTCATGGGGACTTGTCTGGTTAGGTTTGTGCCAAGTTATTAGCAGATGTTCGTGTCAGTCTTCTTGTTCTTCTTCTGTTGGCACGAACTGTAATAGCTATGCTGTGGTAAGGTAGCGAGGTGTTGGAGGCTGACTGTCCGGGGTATGCCGGACACACATTTGGGTATTGCTGCGCGTAGTTTATTTTAATTAGCCCTATTGAAATACCTGAGGTGTAAGTGGAACATTTAAAACATCTATTCATACAATTTTCTATTACAGGTTTTCAAGGTTGTCGTCACCCTCATGGAGAGCATTATAGTATGTGGCAAAATGTAATGTATCATTTGCTTTATAATTTCGACAGCACTCTTCAAACCGAAACACAATAAATCAGAATATATCGGTAGTACATACCGAGATAACATTTTTCAACAGATAAATGATAAACAATGATAAATGATTTATTTTCTGTTAGTATGTTTGTACAAACACTTTTACACGTCAATTCAATTTTAAAAACTAGATGAGTTCCGTGTTTCCTATCCGACTACTCTGAGAAGAAAGGCCGAAACAAACTCAGAGGTCACAGTCTCTTGGTCAGATCATTTGAAGATCATGTAGATTGGTGAAATAGCCTTTTGAGGAAAGAACCACACAGATTGAGTGGACCTGCCCTACATTACATTACTGACAAATGCGTGCAAAGGCACGCAGTTGTCAGTAATCGTGCAGCTCAACTCAGAACTTAAGGAGCTCAACGTTGTTTAGATCTACTACTTATATCGAATGTTATGCAAAGGTATGGCTCATTTTGTTAATGTGCATTTTGCCATCAATTCTGACGTCATCATGCCCAATAGCTACGTGCTAATGTATCGTATTATATTTTCCAAACTAGAATATTATAACGTTTCAATTGTTTACTGTAACCGAATCATGGTAGTTTTCGTGTGATCTTTCCCGTGACGATACTAATGATTTTGACAACTTTTTTATTTGGTTTTGTCAAGGGTGAGCGTGTCAACAGTAATAAAGATAATGCTTGTTTGCCTTTAAATATGCAGGCTTTTTTACAATATATAAATTATTTTCTCGTGCGCAGCTGTTGAAATAACTGGTACCTCCACAACAACTGCAGAAAGTGGCAACCTCAATGATACTTCGGATATTAATATTCAGGCTGGAAGGGACATCGACACGCAACCTAGCTGTTGCCATGAATTCAGTTTATGATTCTGGACCCCTGAGCTGAAATGTTTCGTCAGTTATTCCGCATAGATAGGTATTTCACTTTTGCAGGAACTAAAACAACTGACGAAAATTTTCAAAGACCCTGTTGAAATTTTTCAACTCAGGGGTGGTCTTGTATAATGAGATCACTATGGACCCTGTCGGGTAACAGAAAAATAGTACAAAAGAGGAAGCTTTAAGGCTTCTACATACTGGCGCGACACGCAACGTGACACAAAGGCACCGCTCGTCGCGCGACACGCGGGGCCTTTGTGTCGCGCCAGTATGTAGAAGCCTTAAACTTATCTGGTTTCACTTAATTGTTAGCTACCCTAGTTACCTTATTTTAAACTTAAATAGTAGGTTTCATAATCATAGTCGCCGTGTGGCGCCAGACGTAAAGAATAGCACCATCCTATTTCTTCCCGTGGGTGTCGTAAAAGGCGACTAAGGGACTTACTAGAGAATGGGCAGCAACGTTCTCTATACATTTTAACACCATACTGCGATCACCAACCTATCTGCCAAGCGTGGCGATTATGGCAACTCCCCTTCTTTTTGGGGAAAGCCTATGTCCAGCAGTGAACGTCTTACGGCTGAAATGTTGATGATGATGATGATTATCATAGTCTTATTAACACCAATCCAATAAATATCTATAGATGATATCTATATCAATAGATAATTATCTAGCAGCTCTAAATAAAACCTAATAACAAGGTATGTGTTAGTTAACTTAATAGCAAGTTATGTTACTTCCATAAGATAATGATATTCTGTATTGACATTTTTTGTTTAATTTTATTATTGTAGGTTATTATTGTAAGTATACCAAATTGTGACTATACTACTTATTTGTTTTTGTACATTTATTATAAATTTTGACTATTACCCCCATATTACAAAACAAGGTCTATCTTCAGACCCAGGTTTAAAACATGGAGCCATTATTGAATTTCGAACTTTAGTCCGACTAAGGTAAAGTTCCTAAACACAAAACTGACACCTTAGTACCGAACTAAGTTTTCAGTTTTGTATAAAGAACGGTATTTCAATCACTGTTACGTTCTTATTACAAAAACTGGCTCCATGGTTTAAGCCATGTCAAAATATAAATCTTGTTTTGTAATAAGGCGGTTTGTGTTGGGCATGAAATTGTGACAGGTAGAGTACTTACTTTGACTTTATTTTGTTTTACATTTTCGTTTTGTTAAAATGTGACATTTGATTACGCAAACAATTTTTTATGCCTTCTGGCGGGACGTAGTATGGATCAACATTTAATTTAAAACATCTATAATTTTTTTACCCCTATGTTCACAAAATGAATGAATGAAGGTACCTAGTTATTAAATGTTAATTGAAACATTTCATTCCCAGATATGTCAGTCAGACCATTTTAAAAAGGCCAAAGAAGGGATTCTGAAGTAATGGTGATTTTAGCTATTTGCCCGCGGACCTCTAATCGAGCAGGTGCCATTGTAGGAAGTGTAACCCGTTAGTGACCTCTTTCCGGCACTTTTTGCTTTTCACACCATCAACTAATACATGATGGGGTTTTAATAAGTGTCATCGAAATTGTTCAGTTGACTACTGCAATTATTTGCTTATTACAGATACGGAGTGGCGATGACCTGGGAACGTTTTTATTTGTGGTCTTTTTTTCCGAATCGCGGAACTAAGGTATCTTTATTTTGTCAAATAGAACAAGGGCCTATCCACGCCGTAGTAATATCAATGTTTTTTTATTTGATTTTATAAGACAGTTTACAGGTTAAAAGGGTTAGGTATTGAAATTTTTGTCTTAAAAACCAGCCAAGTGCGTGTCGTACCACGCACAATGAAGGGTTTCGTAGTTGGGATGAATGTATCCCAAAAACGAAAAAAAATTAAGTTGGTCGACTATTACTCGTTATCTTGTAAAGCCTACTTAGCTGTGATAGTTTTCCTTTTAATTTCGTTATATGTACTACTGCCATGAATTTTTTCGCATATCATAAAAAACTGGAGGGGGGAGGACACTTGACTCTATATAAATAGCACTTTAAAGCTTAATCTTACGCAAACGGATCCCTGAATCGAAAAATGGTTTTCACAGACTGCACCGCAATATTTTTGAACGGCCTATCCAACGATACCCTACACCATGAGATAGACGAGAAAAAAAATATCATCGCTACTTTACGTGCAAGGCAGGTACCCTAAAAAATACTTTACCACTTTTTCGGCATGAATAATGTGTATGTCCATGCCAAATTACAGCTTTTTGGTACTAAGATTCTCTGAGCTAAGCCGGAGTCAGACAGACAGACAGACGAACATGGCGAAGCTATAAGGGTTCTTTGTTGACTGAAGTAAACTGTGAAAATTTGGCAGTATGACAAAATAACTCTTGTCCTTAGGGCTTTATTTACGAAGTAACATCATGCTTGTATTGGCCGAAGGGTTGAGCAGGCAGAGGCTTTACTTACTCTGTAATAGAAGATTTTTTATAAATAAATAAATAAAATTCATTTAATTCAGGCAAAACCTACCATATTACATAAACTAGAATAGAATCAAATGTCAATACAATTAAAATAAACGAATTATTAGTTACAAAATAAAAAGGTCACAGAATAAAATGTCAAACGCAACTAAAACAAACGCATGAGTAGATAGAAAAACATAATGTCATAGAATTGAAATTAAAATAAAACAAAATATCATGTTTGGGCAACAACAAAAAAACATAAACAAACATTCAGATTAAGTGGCTATACATGTCTGTTATTACCTAAACTTAGATTGTTAAAGCACTGAGATTAAAAGAAGTTCCCTTTGGTAGCCTTTGGATTTATTTTCAATATTGTTACTTTACTAATTTTATCCATTTTATATTTCACATTACCGACCACCAACTATTAATAAAAATACATTAACTATTTAGTTTAAATAAATATATTTAAATTCAAACTAGAATAGCGACTGGTGTGATATCTAGAAAAATATGTCTATAAATAAAATAAAATAACGAAGAAATTAATATTATCGTGTACGAAAATTGTCTCGCTAATTAACTATAATGATAGCTATTTAAATACCAATATGCGATAGCAAACGCCATTGCGTAATTACTATGTATGAAAAATACGAGTGCCATATTAAATACAAGGTTTTTATTACAACTCCAAAACTGAAATTTATTCAAAAATGGTCCTTAAGGGTTTAGGTTTAGATTCAAGGAGTTTCTGATAAGGTTTCTGGCATATATAGAAAATGGTACCAGTGTTAACTCAGTAGATAATCAACCACCTGTATATGTGACATACAGTCGTAAAAGCTTGCCAACAAATTTTCAAAGTTTTTGAATTGATTGGCCACCAAATGGTGGCCAATCAATCAATCAACTCAGCCTATAGCAGTCCACTGCTGGACATAGGCCTCTCCCAGGCTGCGACACAACGCCCTGTCCTCCGCCTTCCGCATCCAGTCTGTCCCAGCCACCTTTTTAAGGTCATCGGTCCATCTAGCTGGGGGGCGTCCCACACTACGCTTGCCGATACGCGGTCTCCCCTCCAGGACTCGTCCTCGTTTGGTAGCCAATAAAAAGATTTTATTTCTTCTTTTTACAGGTTTTATCAAAATTTGATTGATAGTCGAGACTACTTTAATGATTAGTTCCTTACTGGTTTAATAAGCTTTGGCATGAGCAATATGAGTATTTATCGAGTTTTTCAACTCGAGACGTAACTTTAAGTAAATTCGTCTCCAAGTTAAATACAAAACCCGGTATGTCGACTCTTAAGTGAAAAGTGGGAAATTAAAGGAATATGTTTTTGGCTATAGATTATTAACTTGAGGTTTTTTATTAAACGATCACTCGTGTAGGAGATTGTGTTTATTAGAATATAAATAATATATCAATAATGGATTAAGGTAAGAAATCTCACTCGAAATCACTTTGTACTTGCCGACTTCACTACTGATAACTTATGGAAATTTCAGCCATCTTCGACCTCATAACTTACGCTGATTGGTCGTCACGGACGTGCTTGACTTTGATAAACAGATGGCAATGGACATACGGGATATGAAAGAAATTATCGATTTTAACCGTTATTTTAGAAGTGTTTTTACTAACTTATCTTGATTTGGAAAATACAGAAATATGCATTTTCAAATTAAAATTTTAACCCCATTCACAATTCAATTTCGAGCAGGCTTGTGACTTACCGGTTTTAATATTTAACGTGTATACGCTACATAACCCAACAAGTTTGTCATCCAACTGACCCATAAACCTCAAGACCCACAGCAAAAAATAATAAGTTAAAGTGCAATACTAATGCGTTAGCAGATATTCCTATCTACTCGATTTGTGCGCCACTACCCGCATAAAATCATTTTTATTAACACACGCTTATCGATTTAACGAGAGCATCTCGGCCAAGTTGACATTTCGATTCGTTATGGCGCTACTAGTTTTTAATTTTCCTACTTAATGTATGGTAATGGGCGGTTTATCTGTTTGATGTGAATCAAGGGTGTGTTGAATGTATGTGGATGATGGGATGTTGGAATTATTTTATGTATTACTTGCTTCCTTTGATGTGCTAAGTGATTTCGATTAATTAAGGCTGGTATTGGAGTAATTAAAATACTAATTAGAATTTATAGGAGTTAGACGATGGTGGATGAACGTGGTCGCTCATAATGGAGGTAAAGGTCTTCCAAAGGCTAATAGGCTACGTGATCGAAACATAAATGAAGAGATCCACAGGCGAACCAAGGTAACCGACATAGCCCGAAGAATTCCCAAACTTAAGTGGCAGTCACATTGCTCGCAGAACAGATGGCTAATGGAGCCAAAAGGTTCTGGAATGGCGACCGCATAACGGCGTAGCATTGGAAGGCCGTATAGGTGGACCGATGACGATGTGAAGACCGCAGGAATCCGCTGGATGCGGAAAGCACAGAACCGATCGAAGTGGCGGTGCTTGGGGGAGGCCTATGTCCAGCAGTGGACGGGTTTCGGCTGAAATTAAATGACGATAAGACGATGTGTCAGTAAATCAATTTGAGCGTAATGTAACATAACATCAGGGCTGTTATCCCCGAAGAGTTTGGCACAAGTTTAACTATTAGAACAACCATATTTTGCAAGCTTATGTTTAAGTTCCATGTAATGCAAGGACCATGCTCAGCAGTAACGTTTGCGACCACTAGACCTTCTGTGCATTGGGATGTAGGAACGGTTAGAAAAAAATAATCTTTTGATCCATAATCGGAATTATTTAATACCCTTACAGTTATGTTATAATTTACATATCGGCATGAAGAAAAAATATTTCATTCCATAATTTCCGTACTATAGAAACAGCACAAAACTCAAACTCAAACCACCTTATTACAAAACAAGATTTATATTTTGACATGGCTTAAACCATGGAGCTAGTTTTTGTAATAAGAACGTAACTCTGATTGAAATACCGTTCTTTATACAAAACTGAATACTTAGTTCGGTACTAAGTTGTCAGTTTTGTATTAGGAACTTTACCGTACACGGAATAAGGTTCGAAATTCAATAATGGCTCCATGTTTTAAACTTGGGTCTGAAGATAAACCTTGTTTTGTAATAAGGCCCTTTGCCCCTTAGCATTTATTTCAATTAAATCATTTAGGTCAGTTACAAATATGAAGCTATAGTTGCCCATTCCAAAGAGTAGTAGGTTCCTATGGATAAAAAACGGGCAAGAAACTCCACGGACACACTTTTAAATTTAAATATTGATACAAAGTATTGGTTACATCATTCATATAGAAATTACCTATACATGTGAGAACGATGCAAAACGTCAGAGGCGTCCGTGATAAAAAGATAAAAAAAAGAATTCCAGACTAAAATAATTAAAATAAGCCGTTGCAGCTAAGAGATGACCAGTCCTAACAGCACCCGTTCACGAACATGACAATCGCTAAAATCACATGAAAAAAACTTTATGCCAAAAAAAAAGGCGATGATGATGTCTGTATTAGTGAAAATACAACTTCATTGTCACTGTTTACCTTAAAATAGGTACCACGAAACAGCACACCATAAAACCGTTCACACCAAGCACCATTGCCTACCATAAATAATTCAAACAACAAGGAAATCGTGAAATGGAGCCAATCAAGCGGAACAGCCATACTGAAGCCGTTGACGATACTACTAATATTATGAAATTTTTCAATATAATAACAATATAGCTTTAATAAGACGTCGTGAACCATAAGAACGTCCCATCACGACAATGTTAAGGTGTGTGCAGAGAACTACGGAATTTAAATATTATGGTAAATTTTATGGGGTGAAGCGTGTGTTGTAAGTTATATGGGAAAGTGGAAGAAGAACCTGCTATTCGATTTTATATTATGTAAGACCTATAAGTGAACTCAATATAAAATAAATGTTATATATAGTTAATTAATGTTAATACCTATTAATAACTTTAAAATTTATAATTATTTCTTAATTTTATTATTTTTTAGGGTCCGTATTATACATTAACAACCTTGTAACATCTTATTAAAATTATGGAATGCAAATAAACAAATGAATATGATATTCGTAGTTTTTAAGGTAGAAAATGTAAGTGTCAAACATATGATACATAAGTGATTCGCATGCTGACGAAGGAAATTATGATTTATCTAAATACCTCTCTATTGAGATTAATATACAGTGTTATAAATTACATTATTATAAAATATAGCATAATTATTGTAATATGGCCTAAATAATACAGCCATGTAAAACTATATTTCAGATAAAGCATACGTTTTCCATAAACGTAAAAAAAAATGATTTGTAAGTTAAGACTGAGATATATGCCAGTGACCTTGAGTGGTCTGCACTGAGCTCACGCGACGCATCGTACGTTCAGCCAGTAAAAGGACTCGCCCATCAAGGAGCGCTGTCCCAAATTTGACGCATTATTAATTTATTATACACAAAACAAAAGGTATTTTAATAAAACGCGTATATTAAGAAATCAATAATTAAATTATCTTTAAATTGGTGAAGGTTTCAGAAAAATACGCTTGGTTGATTTTGCGTCATTCTCAGTTTTTTATCCGCGTTAGACATAACTTTACAAATTAATTTCACTATGTATTACATAAACATAATCTAAAATATTTACTTATAATAAGTTATTGAAAAAATGCTCTTATTTATCATATATTTTTTTCAAATCATTAACACTACTCGTTTAGACGTGATCTTCAGTATAAAATCATTAATAGTCGGTTATCGTCGCCTTAAAAATGCAAAACATTGATTCTAATGTAAAGGTCAAAGACTCAGAGGACCATTATTTTTTGCCAAAGGACCATTCATCATTTGAGTTAATTTGATTAATCAATCATTGTGAACATTGCCTTGTTGATCGGTTTTCAAACGCCCCCTGCGCTCCTATCGTAATTCCAATTCAATATTTGAACGACGCTCTGTCAACGTTACCTTTAGGATAGTTACAAGCGCAGCGTTTTGAACGCGTTGTTACTGCGATTACGGAAAACGTGTGCGTGAGCGATATTATTATGTTGATGACCTGATATTGCGTAGGTCGAGCATACTTTTCAACATGATCGTTCTGTGAGCAAAACTAAAACTAAACATTTAGTTTCGGACCATTAAGGTACCACTACTCCACTGCTTGGTACCACTATTGGGTCCAGTAGGATTTTCAAGTACTCGTGTCTTCATTCCTTTAGTGAAGAAATACTGGCCATACAAGTACACCGACTTATAACAAGACGTTAAAACTCGTTGTCAAATGCATTGAATGTCACTGTACTACGAGTATCATATCTGGTCATATCAAATTATTGCGAGAACGGAGGAAGATTTATGACCCAACGCTTTCAAGCAATAAAAGCGTTGGGTCCTTCTTTACGATTGAAGCAGTACATAATTATTGTAAGAAAATGATTTCTAGGTGCAGACTTATGGCAAGAGATTTGGTCAGTATTACCTAGTATTATTTCGCAGCTGTCACACAATGTACACACGGCTACACATCAAGCTATAAATTTCCAGTATAAGCTGATCTCGCATTGTATAAGATTTCCGTACAATGAGAGGTCAGCTGATACTGGAAATTTATAGCTTGATGTGTAGCCGTGTGTACTTATTAAAATTATAGTTTTTAGGAATCAATTATGTTGAAAAGAATACATTACTGTCATTAACATCCGCACAACTAGGATCCAGTAGTTTCATTGACACCAACAAAATTGTTTCAAAAAGTGAACTCAGAAAGTTGATGACCTAGAAAAATGCCTTGGCCTTGCTCAAAGCCCTTGACCAAGGCTATTTTAGACGAAATAAAAAGAAAGAAAAAAATGTTTATTCTGTACAAACAAGACGCAGGGGCAAAGGGCTTGATGTGCCTGTTCATCGCACTATTGTCACAGAACCAGCGTTCGAACCGCCGCCCGCCGCCACCCGCCCGTCTAACCCGCCATCTTCCAACCCCCTTACCGCGGTTGTCGTGCGCCGGCGCAACGATAACACGCTCCTCGCCAACAATCGTGCGACATTCCACTACTAAAGCGTTATAACTCATGAATGTTTTAATACTCCAAGTCTGCATCCGATCCCGATAATTTATTATGCTCCTCAGCTATTTTAAATAAACGGGAAGCTTTGTTTCGCTTTTAAATTTCAAGTTTTGCTGTCTCTCACGCTCCGTTTTGGTGAGGTTAAGTCATTCAGTGTTTTGTTGCTGGGGAGCTCGTAGCGCCACTTCATTGCAGCATTGAATACTAACACCTGGTTTCTGAATTGAGAATTTGTAGTTGAGACCTTGTCAAACTCTAGCGTTACTTAAGGTGACTACTTCAATGTAGCGCGCGATATTCCGGACAAACCTTTTGAGGTTTTTGTGATGTTTCTGTTTACGTTTTGTTTTGTTCGTTAGTAAATAAACAATTAAAAAAAAAAAAACAAAAAATATACTTACGGTTTTTGAAAATTGCAGCTTTGTTCTTCGTTGTACATGTTTAACAAAATTCAATACTTACGCGGCAATCATAATAAAATTATTACTAAGTAATAATAATGGAACACATTAATAGCTTTCGAAATTGTATTCGGTGTAATTCTTATTTCCATGAAATATAATTTCGAATTATTATAATTATTGAAATAATCACCATATCGTCGACCTAATTCTAACAAAGCGTAAGTCAAAATTTTGCGTACCAATGGATAGTAAGGCGTTAGTCCGATTTTGATCAATCTAAAGTGTTTTAACTAATAAAACCAAAGCAGATTTGATTAGTCATATTTTCGGTAGAACATAAATTTTATGGTTCATATGAACTTCATATAAACAAAATGTTTTTTTCGCGTCCTGAATAGTTGCCGCCAATTTTGACTTAGGTACGCCATATTAGAATTAGGTCTACGATATGTAATGTTAAAGTAGAGTACGAAAAGTTCAGGACATAAAATTCTCAAACACCAACAATAAGCTGTTAGAGCTTCTCCAGAGCCTGTGTACGACTGAGGCCACTTTCTTTCTTACAATCGCTTAAAAATCATGCCATCATGTTTTGGCGTGAAAAAAACATATAAGAAGCACTACAGTACTTGGGAAGCCCCAGCAACGCTCTGAACGCGATAATGTACTGTATACGAAACGCATTAAAGGCTTTTTGAGTAAAGTTGACCCACAGGTGTAGAAAGTTTTTTTTTTTTTTAAACGTTGCGCCACACTAGTAATTTCTCCTGTATCGTGGATGCGTTTACAAACATTTAAACTCACATAAACAAACAGCCAGACCCGGAACAACTACTTGTAGGTCATACAAATATTGGTTCCGTGCGGGAATCGAACCCGCGACACGTAGCGCAGCAGTCAATCGCTTAACCACTGCGCCAACCGTGCCGTCAACCCCCGTCAACCGTTTGGCAGAAGACCTTAAATACGGTGACTTTAACACCTACTGAGCACTTAGTAAACCTGCGAGCCAACATGTTACCCCTCACAGCTTACGCCCTACGTTCTCTTTCAATGTCCATATCATCCTTCAAATCTTCAGTGACTTTATGTCCCAAGTACTTAAAATGTTTGACCCTTGTTAAGGCCGAACCGCCAAGCTTCACTAGGGAAACAAAGCTATGTTCATCATCATCATTTTATCCGAAAAACGTCCACTGCTGGACATAGGCCTCCCCTAAAGGGGGGGTTTGCCATAATCGCCACGCTTGGCAGGCGGGTTGGCGATCGCAGTATGGTGTTAAAATGCATAGAGAACGCTGCTGTCCATTCTCTAGTCTTCTTAGTCGTCTTTTATGACACCCACGGGAAGAAATGGGAGGATGCTATTCTTTACGTCAGGCACCAAACGGACAAAGCTATCTTATGTTAAAGAAAATAGCAAGTTTCAAAAACTCACGATTTTCACTGCAAACGGCTTATGTATCCAACATAATTACCTTTAAATAGTGAAGGCGAGTGATGGAAAGTGTGTGCTCCATATACGGTATTTATTCACAGAATCAGCACATGATTATGTGAGGTAGAACCGTTTAAGGGTGACGTGGTCCTTTTATTCGGAGTGTGCAATGCATACGGCGCCTAAGCGTTAAAGGCGCCACAAGAACTACCGTTTTATAGAGTGGAAACTAGTTTATGTTATTCAATCGTCGTATTAAACCAGTAGCTGTCAGTATTAGGAAATGTTTGCTATTTATCGCTTGTAAATTATAAACGAGTTTAGGTATCCCGAAGTGAAATTATTTCAATATCTACCAAAATAACAACTCTAATTCTGGCGTTAGTTCTCTTAAAATAATAAACTGAAACAGTCGCATCAAGCCTTTTTCATTGTGCTCCTAATTTTTCAGTCGTTCGTTTGTTTATTTTTTCTTTAAGGCTTCTTCATACCAGCGCGACTTGTCGCGCGACGCGACACGGCACAAAGGCCCCGCGTGTCGCGGGACGAGCGGTGCCTTTGTGTACCGTCGCGTCGCGCGACAAGTCGCCCCGGTATGTAGAAGCTTTTAAACAGTTTTACGTGGAAATCAGCTGTTGTTCTTTTGATCAAAGTATCTAAGTTTTAAAGGATCTGTGCTCTCCATTCTAATTTCAACCGAAAGAGGTCCATTGCTGGACATAGGCCTCCCCAAAAAGGGCGGGGGATTTGCCATAATTGCCACGCTTAGCAGGCGGGTTGGCGATCGCAGTACGGTGTTAAAATGCATAGAGGACGCTGCTGCCCATTCTCTAGTACTTCTTCTAGAACGTGTCCCTTAGTCGCTTTTTACGACACCCACGGGAAGAAATAGGATGGTGTTATTCTTTACGTCCGGCAATATATCCACTCTGCTCTCTATGAGTTAATAGAAAACAGCTGTGGTCATCATTTGTTAAAAAGAGTTTGATATTTTTTTGTATTCCAACTCACCTGACGAGTTATTAATTTCATATCTGACATAAAATATAGTATACACTATTCTTATCAAATCTCGGATAAACAAAAAAAAACATCATCCCCTTTTTTCAAAATTAGACTCATTGGCAGTATTTAATCTCAGCCTCGGCTATCTCGCTGCGACTTATCGGTTGATCGGCAATGTATCGACGCCATTACCCTAGTCTTGTGATGCTACGAGTATTAAACCTATTTATAAGTAAAGTAAGGAACCCTATTACTAAGCCTACGCTGATCGTTCGTCCGTCTATCTGTCTGTTAGCTAAGCTAGAATAAAGTAAGTACAAGAAACCTGTTATTTCGGCGTTTTCTGCTAAATATTTTTACGGTGTTCCTTAGAACTCTTCGCGTGTGAGTCCCACTCACCCTTGGCAGGTTTTTTCAGTCTAGTGACTTTTTTTATTTTTTTTATTTAGGATGGGTTTGCTCTTGACCTATAGTCTAGGGCAGAGGTGACAGAGACAAAGTCGACGATGGAGTGAGCTTACCCAGAAGAAGCCTGTTCACTCTAACTTTGAAGAAATTAGGGTGTATGCGTTCGGAAACAGACACAGGCAGAGAGTGAGGTCAGTTGACTATTTATTTCGCCGGTCTGGTCTTTACGGCGTCTGAGAGCACATCATCGTGTGGAGTTGGAGTTGTGTTATAATAATGTTGTTTTACATTTTACGAAAATCTCAGAAGATATCTTTTATTTTTTAAGTCTTTATATTTTAAGTACCTAATGGGTTGGTAAGTGGAAACCCTGAAATAATGTGACTGTCGCTTTATATATTACCTGAAATTCTTTTATATGAAATAACCATTTACAACGCAAGCGAATATTACGTAAACTTTCATGAATGAAAACTTCAGTGTATTGATTTCACCAGCAGGTAATTCAAGAGGATTTAATGGAAAATACATTGTAGCTGCACAAGGAAGCCAAATTCAATAGTGGGCTTTTTCCTACCAGCTGAACATAAATTAACTTACTTGAAGTAAGCAAAATACTCAATCAACCATCACTCACAGAAAATTCACCTCAAAGTAATCCTAGCTTTAAAATAAAATAAATCTTTAAATAAAACTTAAGAAATTGTGAACAATTCTCGCACATAGCGCGGAGCGTGTCTTCGCTCCCTGTATGGATGGTATCGAGGTTCGATTCCCGGTGAATGGGCAATGTTCCATTCAGTGCACACCCGTCTCTCACTACACGCTATGTCGTTTTGTTTGTCCGTTTGACTGCTGGCTTAAGTTATAAGAAAAGGGGATAAAAAGGTTCAGAAAGTTGTTTTTCTAGTCAGACTGAGAAATGATCCAAACTTCTTTGAAGAAAGGTCGATAACAACATATTCAAGTCGATATTCAAGTGGAGTTTCTTGCCCGTTCTTCTCCATACTTACTACGATTTAGAATGGGGAACTAGCTTCATCTTTCTGACTGACCGACCCCTTGACAATCCAAAAGTGCTTGTAATTGGTTTATTTGAAATAAATGCTTTCCCCCTCATTACAAAACAAGGTTTATCTTCAGACCCAGGTTTAAAACATGGAGCCATTATTGAATTTCGAACTTTATTCCGACTATGGTAAAGTTCCTAAACACAAAACTGACCACTTAGTACCGAAGTAAGTTTTCAGTTTTGTATAAAGAATGGTACGTTACGGTTACGTTCTTATTACAAAAACTGGCTCCATGGTTTAAGCCATGTCAAAATATAAATCTTGTTTTGTAATAAGGCGGTTTGAGTTTCAGTTTGATACATGGTTAGAAGGGAAATCAGTGTGCTTTTATCATCATCACAGTCTTATCAATAATCACCCGTCAATTTTATAAGTGTGATGATTCTGTGTGGTCGTAATGTCTTCTGTTTGACTTTTCAGGGATCATTATACCTTGATTCGTTTTATAAGATGGTCCAGATTTAGCAGTGTAAACTATACTGACAAGCTAATACTTATGAATTTATATAATTATGATGGTCAGGATAGGAACTTGTTGATTCATGAACTCATCACTATTTACTACATCACATTTTATTATTTGTAAGCCATTTCTCCTCCCTTTTTATTTTCTGCTCGGTTTGGTTAGTGGTAGGGCTTGTTCTAAGTCCGCCTGCGGGGCGAACACGGCCTACTGTGACATGACTTGAGTCACACATTTTATCACAGTTTCAGCGATGAAACCGTTTTGTCATAAAATGCTAGTACAAATTGACATGACATAATTTATCATGTCTTGTCACAAACGTCTTGACACGCCCGTGCTCGGCCCGCTGGCTAGCTACCACCATCTTATCTAAGTTTGTCGCCATAACAACAATGTTAACAGCATTGTTGTGTTAGCCAGTTCCTCTGTATTTGAGGATTCTGGTTGAAGCTCGCTTCCACTTTCGACCTGATCATCACTTAATATCCATCAATCAGCATCAAAGTTGTTACGAAAAAAAAACTCCTATTCCACGTTATTTACAACTTCTAAGAGCTGAGCGATAAAATAATCTTAGCAAATCAAACAAACATGTCGTCTCCTAGAAATCAAACCTACCACCCTGAATTCAAAAGCCACAACCTTAAGATAAGGACTCATTTCCCAAAGCATCCCATTACGTTCTGAACTCATTACTGTTGCTCATAAATAACAATTTAGGTCTAGCTCTGAACTCACCCATTTATGTGGCATAAAACCAGGGCTAAGTCTGAGCATGGAGAATTTAACGAGTCTCTATTTTGTTATGAAATTTAGATTTAATGGAGCTGTGCGATTGGGCGATGTGTGGGGTAAAACGGTATTTTGTACCTAAGGGATTAGGGATATTTAGGAGCTTCTTCGGAAACGCTGAAGATAGCCAAGATTCTGGATTCTGAAAATGGTATGACGATTTATCATTTGACCTTTTCATTTACCCTGCCTTAATAATTAATCATTAAAAATAATAGCAATTAAATGTAATTAACAATATTATAGTTAAAAAGTTTTTATACCTACTTTAATTTTAGGTTCTATTAACACTATTTTATTTTTATTTTATTGCTTTATTATTATAAATGATGGAACGCCACGTCTCTCGGAGGTAGGCGCTAATGGCTGCAACAAAGTTTTTTAAACTAATTTAGCAACTTTTGATGCCAAGCACCCAGCTTAGGGGTCGAAAAATAATTCGTTCGTTTGCCCACAACCCGCATCCGAATCGTCGCTACACGAAGCTATAGATGACTTCTGTGTTGTGCTGTACTGACGGGTTGTTATAGATTTATGTATTACATAACATATTATATGGCATGCTAATTTGTATGCATTCTATGTACTTAGCAGTAAAAGTGACACACTACAAAAATTGTAAACCTGTGTCGTTTTTCCAATAAAATATTTGTACCTACAATATTGCATGCAACTTCGATTTGTTATGCGATGTCTATAACGTTAGGCCACAGCTCAAAAAATAAGTAAGGCGTCTTATAAATCGCGTAAGCGTGGTCAGTATAGCAATAACCTCAACGGCAATTATTATTAAAATATATATCTTCGGATTCCATTTTAAAGGCCAATGACTCAACAAGCCGATTCTAACTCATGAAGTAAAATATAACGCTTAACAAATCGGCGGAGGTTATCATACAATTTAGCCCGTATAGTTGCTATCTGTGCTGCTTTGAATTTGTTACAAGTTCACGTATATCTGGAGGTATGGAGCTAAGAGGTTAAAGGGATATGCTATGAGTGGGAATGCAGTTTTCATAAATTGCATTTTAATGTCAAACCAAATAGATCACTATTGAGGCCCCATTTGGAACCTGTCAATTACTGTCAAGTGAGATCCGATGAGAGAGACCTATAATGCCTATTATCGGGGGCAACAGAGTCAACACTGAAGTACAGTTTAAAGGTCTGCCGGTGTAGGATTTTTTCAGCTTCATGTTTATTTTTTATTTAGGATGGGTTTGCTGTTGACCTTAGTCTAGGGCAGAGGTGACAGAGACAAAGTCGACGATGGAGTGAGTTTACCCAGAAGAAGCCTGTTCACTCTAACTTTGAAGAGATTAGGGTTGTATGTGTTCAGAAACACAGACGCAGGTAGAGAGTTCCACTCTTTTGCTGTGCGCATTATAAAAGACATTTGGAAACGCTTGGTACGAATTGGTGGAACAGCAACCAGGAAGGGATGGTAACCTGCAGTGCGTCTAGATGTCCGATAATAGAAGGGTGGAACGAGGTCGTGGAGTTCTTGGGCATACTCACCGAAGTACAATCTGTAGAAGACCGACAAGCAGGCAACCTTGTGGCGATGGGCCAAGCTGTGAAGATTGGCATCCACCAGTTTTACGTCGCCAATGAGCCTCTTAGCTCTGAGTTCCACCGAGTCAAGCGCGGCTAGTGATGAGCAATGATTGAGCAATGATGATTATTCTATCCAAGGCAATCCTGGATAGAATCACTACTATGTAGAAAACAAACGTCCCCGAACATATCCTGAACTTGAAGGCTTTACGTTGCCAAGATACAGTGAGCAAGAGTAAAGCCCTGTTACGTGTGTGGTAAGAATTTTTCGCCTGAATTATACAGTAGGACCATAATAATAAAAGAATATCCCCACATTCGCAACTCCTGCGCACGTATTAGCGATGCGCCTCGTCCAGCCCACGCTCGGAAAAGGGCACAGATGATCGTCGAACTCACGCCCCTCCGAACTGTGTCGATAATAACTCCGCGCTGCTTCTAATGTAATGCCCTAGTTTCGTTGCATGTACCGGGATTGTGTGTGTGCGGGAAATGGGAGTAACAGATTATTGGAAGGGTTTTATTTATGTGAAACTATCCGGTCACTATAACGTATGGAGTTGTTATTAATATGGTACTTCGAGTTATCAAACAATAGGTATTTAAAAGCCTAGATAATAATAATTTAGTGCTTTTTACTTCGAAAATTAAGGACTTTCCATACACAAGCTCATCCCCCTTTTTAACCCTTCGGGGGTGGAATTGTCAAAAACGCTGAGACACGTATAAATTAATTTTCAATCGTCAGGCTGTACACTAAATTTGAAGATCAAAATTGACGGACTTTCATATAAACTTCCATCCCCTATTTTACCCCTATAGGGGTTGAATTCTCAAAAGTCCTTTCTTAGTGGATACTTAATCTTCACAAAGAACACACCCTCCAAGTTTCATGTTTCTAAGACAAGCGGTTTAGGCTGTGCGTTGATATATGGGGGGATATACAATGGGGCCCACACGTATAAAAATTGTCAGGAAGGCTTAGTTCGGCCGCCTATGCTGTTAAAAAAATTAGACAGATTACTGATGTAGATACTGCCAGAATTATTTATTTTAGTTATTTTCATAGTCTTATGTCGTATGGGATCCTTCTCTGGGGAACATGTGCGGACATTAATAATATCTTTATTTTACAGAAAAGGGCTGTTCGAGCCATTTACAATCTAGGTCCAAGAGATTCACTTCATGAAATATTCAAAGAAATAGATATTCTGACTGTAGCCTCTCAATATATACTTGAAAATCTATTATATGTACACAAAAATAAATCAAATTTTAAGAAAATGTCCGATATTCATAGTTTAAATACCAGGAATAAACACAATCTTGCTGTACATCGCACTCGCCTCCACAGAGTAGGCAACTCTTTCATGGGTCAATGTATACGCTTTTACAACCAACTTCCTACTGACATTCGGAACTTACCCATTAAACGATTTAAAATCTGTATTAAAACTAAACTTTGTAAAAAAGGGTACTATAAGATTTCTGATTATTTAGAGGACAAAAAAGCTTGGGATTGAGCTGCTCGCTCTGCTAGCCTTGTGATAAAACTTGACATTTTAATTATTATGCATGATTTTATATACATATTGACATTGCAGAATATTGTATACAATTTTACATGAATGTTTACTTTGAAAAGTATTATATTTACTACTTTAATTTATTGTGAATGTGAGCACTATGTGGGTCATTTTTTTTTTTCTTTAAATGTTTTCCTTTCTTTTCTCAGTTAAGTTTTAATGATGGTCTGACATTTTGAGCGCTTTATGCGGCCTACCCAAATGTCCTTTTTTTGGTACTGTTCGTCGAGTCGTTGAGCTCCTTAAGTTTTGAGTTGAGCTGCACGATTACTGACAAATGCTTACACTGATTGGTCAGGTCCGCTCAAATTTGCGTGGTTCTTTCCTCAAAAGACTATTTCAGACATGGATCTACATGGTCCTCACATGATCTGACCAAGATTATGTCTGGACTTTAAAAGAGACTTTGACCCCTGAGTTTGTTTCGCCATTTCTTCTCAGGGGTAGTCAGATAGGAAATGTCGGCTACATCTAGATTTTTTTTTATTTTTTATATGACGTGTAAAAGTGATTTTAATATCCTATTTACAGAATAAACGATTTCATTTCATATCAGTCAGTCAGTCAGTGATTCAGTCAGGGCTTTGAATTTTATATTTATAGATTATGCTACAGTTGTGGCGATAAGTCCCCTCTTTGAGGAGTGGCTAGAGAGGCGCCACGGCGTCCTCACCTTCCGCCTGACGCAGGTCCTCACCGGACATGGTTGTTTCGGGAGGTTCCTGTTCAGAATAAAGCGGGAGGAAACGCCCGGGTGTCACCACTGTGTGGATCGCCCGGAGGACACGGTGGAGCATACGGTGGAGGTCTGCCCAGCTTGGGCGGAGCACCGCCGTGTCCTCACGGAGGCGATCGGCGGCGGCGATCTCTCGCGTCCGGCCCTGGTTCAGGCCATGGTTCGGAGCGAGAGTGCATGGGAGGCCGTCACCTCCTTCTGCGAAGCAGTAATGCTTGCGAAGGAGGAGGCGGAACGCGTGAGGGTGAGGCAAGGTTCGCGCCCTCGCGCCCCTAGTCGCCGCAGGAGACGCCCCGGGCGTCGGGAGTCGCAAGCCGATTTCCGGCCACCGTAGGCGCGGGCCTGCGGACGGTGAGCGATGGGTAGCTCACCGTCTGATAAGGACCAGGCCCGGGTCGACGGCGCGTCGTATTCCACGCGCGCCTCAAAGAGTTGTCAGCACCAACTGACGGGGTCCGCTAGGGCCAATGCCTGCCAGGGTTGCGAGTTTGTCCGAAAGGGATATCGTGGCCCTGGCACACAGGCAAATGAAGGAATACGGGTGGGTTTTAGTCAGTAAAAGTCTGACACGCCCTCCCGCTCAGCCCAGAGCGGGAGAAGTTATTTGATAATTTCCCACCCAAAAAAAAAAAAAATGCTACAGCCTCTTGATAAAATTTGATGTGTTATCTATATTAACACTTGGGCACTATACTAAGCTTTAGTATTGCGACAAAATGATCCAGGATAGTGATACTAACACACATTGCACATCATACACTTATGCTGTCGAAAAATACTGAGGAGCTAGTGAAGGTTGTCGATGTATTGGAGGATTGACCTCAGGATATCCTACAGATATTTAGCTCTAAGCAATGACTCTGTGATAGGAATGATAATACAGTCAAATAATATAAATTTCCTATTTCTTGTGGATATACAGGAATATTTTCAAAACGTCAATAACCTCTTAAGGGGTCATTGTACTCATCATTATGAACAACTTTTACTATTGGACCAAACCTGCGCTGACGTTCATACTCGGGGTCACCAGTTTGGTGGCATGAGGAACAGGGTGTAAAGTTCACTCATTCACCATAGAAAAGGGAGGATCCTCCGACCAGACGGGTGTTGTGTCTGGTGGGCAACTGCCCAACGGTTGATGACGGGACGTTGTATATATGCTAGTTGCGTGGTAAACTCTGCTTGCGCGATGCAGGATTGGCGTGACGTCAGTGTGACGCGTAGTTCGTATGTGGCGATGTTGATGCCACTACAACCCCTTCAAAGGTTATTGACGTTTTAAAAATAACCCTGTATAAATAGTAATACCAGCGCGCAGGAGCGTAGCAGGTGGCGTTCTATAATTTCTGCCTACCCCCATGGGAAGAAGGCGTGAGCTTATGTATGTATGTAAGTAATAACAGTCATACAGGTCGATCGACCAAGTTAAGCTACGTTTGCTGCGGATGGTCCGTGGATGGGTGACCATCTTTACATACCAAGACTCCTCCGTGCCTCGGAAAGCACGTTAAGCCGTTGGTCCCCGCTGTCATTCGTGAATCTTTGACAGTCGTTACGGGTCGTCAGAAGCCCGAAAATCTGGCAACCAGTCTTACCAAGGGGTATCGTACTACCCAGTGACTGGGTTGTGTAGGTCACTCCATGTAAAATACTGGTATTCAACCTACTATTTGGAATGGGCAACTAGCTTCATATTTGTAACTGACCGACTTCTTGACAATTCAAAAGTGCCTGTAAATGGTTTAATTGAAATAAATGCATTCCGTATTATTACAAAACAAGGTTTATCTTCAGACCCAGGTTTAAACCATGGAGCTATTATTGAATTTCGAACTTTATTCCGTTTACGGTAAAGTTCCTAACACAAAACTGACAACTTAGTACCAAACTAAGTTTTCAGTTTTGTTTAAAGAACGATATTTCAATCACAGTTACGTTCTTATTAGAAAAACTTGCTCCATGGTTTAAGCCATGTCAAAAATTTTGACATGGCTTAAACCATGGAGCAAGTTTTTTTTTTAACAAGATTTATATTTAATATAAAACTTGTTTTGTAATAAGACGGTTTGAGTTTGAGTTTGAGTTCATCCGGTTAGCCTGGAAGCCGACCCCAACGTAGTTGGGTAAAGCCTAGGCAGCTGATGATGATGGATGAGGTATGTCAATACCTATGACTCAAATAGGCAAGCCATTGTTTACCTTGGCTTTTAAAAAAAAACTTTTTACAAAAAAAAAATAACCGACTTCCAAAAAAACTACAAAAAGAAAAATAACTTTAATTTCGGAAGCCGATGTCTTTGGATCTTTATTTTAGTTTTATGCCACCGACTTCCGAAATTAAAGTTATTTTTCTTTTTGTAGTGTTTTTTTGGAAGTCAGTTATTTTTTTTTTGTAAAAAGTTTTTTATTTTTCACTTTTTAGTGCCTCGGTTCGTAAATGACGGGAGTTATGCGCGAACAAAAAACGCAATGCAGAGTAAACGAAAAGATCGTTGATGTAGACAATGTAGAATACATTTTGAGATATTTGTTGATTTTTCAAAAACCGCTTCCCCTTTCCAACAAAAAAATAATTATTCAAATCAGTTGGCAAGCGACGGAGTTATGCGCGAACAAATATTAAAAAAAAAAAAACCTCGGAATTGAGAACCTCCTCCTTTTTTATAAGTCGGTTAAAAATATGGCCCAGTGCTTACTGCAGCCAATTTTTGGATTTATTATTTTCAGTTTATGAATTCCATTGTTAACGTTTCTTACCAGAGCATAGCAGAATTTACTTAAGGGTCTACACTACCTCAGCGCCACCTCACTCTTTATCTCGCTTGCACAAGTAGCTGGCGGTCACGCGAGCAAGCGAGACAGTGTAGCAGGGAGAAGACTCCAAGGCACCGATATTTCAGTTTATTTCTTTTTACCGTGAAAATAATGGAAATTAAAAAAAAATAACAAAAGACCTGCTTTATAGTTAGTTCAGTTAATATGCAAAGTTTCATTATCTAATTTGAAGTATTTTTTGAATACCAGCGGTTTATTGTTCGGTTTGGAGGTAACTTTGGATTTTTTTTCTATGAAGAAAATTTGATGGAATCGTATTTTCGTTAAACATAGTACTTAACATAAATCCTCAACTTTACCATATATTTATTTCAAAATTAACGCTGCAGTATCTTCGACATAACGGAGGATCATGCTAAGCCATTTGAGGTAGTATTGGCTCTTAACCGACAGGTACTTATAAAATTACTTCAGACCATGCTACCCACAAAACCAAACAAAGTAATTAACATTTAATTACGTCAAAACAATTCTCGGAGCTCAACTAACACTGGCGATGGTCCGAAGGCCGTACATTGTTGGTTCTACACCAGCCGCCTCTCACGGTCCCCTGACCTCTAGGTTCACGTGGGCAAATGAAATCAGATGCATCAATCATTTTACAATCACGTGCATATATTGTGTGCACCATTATGTTGGTGCTCGGTGGTTTCATTTAGGTACTTATTATGCGATGGTGGAGGTATAGTTGTAATGAAGGGATATTTTGAAGCTTGGTTCGAACCTATTCCTAGTCTAGACATTGTCCGAAAGGTTTTTGCAATCACTAATGCAAATCGGGAACTGTCAACAGATTGAAGGCTCTCGCAGACAGGCCCGACGTGACTAGTAGAACTTAATGACATAATGTTTTTCTTATTTGACATTAAATACCTGCATTACAAACTTCACTGACATAATGTTTTTCTTATTTGACATTAAATACCTGCAATTTTAATTTCATCAAGGTTCTAAATTTTATTATTTTAATCATATTTTATATTGTTTTTTTGTTAATGTGAGGACGTTGTAGGCTTATTAGACTGTAGATCTGTAGACCATTTTCTATTTAGTTAAGTACTTTGACGGGCCTACGCTGTCCACTCATACCTATTAACACTGTAATTTGATATCATTGTAAAAGTCAATTTTTTTTTAAAGAGTAACCGTGGAGTTTCTTGCCGGCTCTTCTCCATAGGAAACAACCAATTGGAACCATGCACCTAGCTTCTGACGTTTCATAAGTGCCCATGCCATGTAGGCTTATGTGAAATAAAAAACTTTTTACAAAAAAATAATAACCGACTACCAAAAATAACACTACAAATTGAAAAATAACTTTAATTTCGGAAGTCGGTGCCTTTGGATCTGTATTTGAGTTTTTGCCACCGACTTCCGAAATTAAAGTTATTTTTCAATTTGTAGTGTTATTTTTGGTAGTCGGTTATTATTTTTTTGTAAAAAGTTTTTTATTTTTCACTTTTTAGTGGGTCAGTTTTGAATTTATCTAAGTTACAATAGCCTAATGTTAACTGCTTATCACCTTTTACAAAATATTGCTTTTCCCGATGCCGGGACGTTGATTGTTGAGGAGTTCTCCTGGTAAGAACCAGGAGAACTGCCACTCACCATAATAATATGCATAGTGACGAGCATAAATTGCTTAATCGCAACCCGTTAAATAGGTACTCATTATTATATTGTTCCGGTGGCCATCTGTAGTCTCCATCATCAGTTCCACTTCACCAAATGGTGCTTTCGGAGAGCAAATGCACGAGTTACTATAAAAAATACCCAAATCGATATAGGTTTGCATATAAAATTTGAGGGTTTCCCTCGATTTCCATGAGATCCCCTCATCAGATTCTGATTTGGTGGCAATGGGACCACCTCGGGAGTATACCCTTTCAAACAAAAAAAGAATTTTCAAAATTGGTTCTTATTTGACGGAGTAATCGCGTAACAAACATACAAAAAAAAAAAAAACATACAGCCGAATTGAGAAAGAACCTCCTCCTTTTTGGAAGTCGGTTAAAAATACTTTTGATTGATTTGATTGAACAATTACAATTTTTCTTCATGGAAATTGTTCTACCAGAATCACGTAGGACCGTCGTCGGGTCGGCTGTTTGCGGGATAATTTGATAATTTGCCTTAATCCTCAATATCAATATATTCCAAATTTAGTTAATTTTTTTACTAATCAAAAAACAGTTTACAAACTTTTACCAACACAGAGTGTGACCACTTAGGCAGACGATTGCCCGAACATTTGAAAAAGTTAAATAGAGAAGCTTTTGTTTCAATTGGAAACTACAGATGCATCGTCGACGTCACCTAGTTATTAAAACACTAGCTTTTACCCGCGGCTTCGCCCTCGTGGTTGTCGGAAAATATCCCACGGGAACGTATGTGTTAATCCAGGTTATATACTATTTTGTGTGCCAAATTTCATCTAAATTCATTCAGCAGTTTTTGCAATCCGGAACATATTATCTTTGGATATAACAAACTTAAAAAAATAAATCTTTTTTGCAAAAGGGACTGAAAGGGGGTCTTAAAAATTTGAAGTAGGGCTACTAGGGAATGTGGGGTACCATATGAAAGAACGCTGTTTGCATATCCTCAAACATTTATTTTTTAAGCAGCATAAGTTTCCCACTTTTGATGAAAAATGTAAAAAAAAATACCGTTCTTACTTATCTCCGAAGTTTGCATAGATAAAAATCTTAAATTATTCTATGTGATAGAAGTTTATGTAAAAATTACAGGAAAAATAAAACGATGTCTCTAAATAGCACAGTTTTTTAGAAATCATCAACATCATAGATACGTACGGGACCCTCGGTGCGCGAGTCCGGCTCGCTCTTGACTGGTTTTTTTTATTATATGTATAGACTATTAACCTGTGAAAGTGTTTGTTTAACCCTATTTACAAAACATGTACATATAATTCGTCATGAAGCCAGTAAGAAACAAAAATATTCTTTGACCAGTATTTCAAAGATTCCATCACACTTCTTCGTTTTTTGCTGCAAATAATTTGAAATAGAAACATCACGTAATATACAAAACAACCGAAAAATTAACCCAACAAAATCATAAAACACTTTGGCAACTGAAAATTGTTCAAATTAGATATCAATTTCAGTGACTAACGACATTCGCACATTAGTGTCGCGTGCGACAAAATTAACGCATTTGCGACACGAGAATGCGATCGCAAGGTCGCACGAACCTTGTGGCGTCGCAAACGGATATTGCGACTAGACAAAAAGTTGTGACTTGCATTATATACGAAATTGGGGTCAGTAGGGTCATGTAATTTGTTGTGGGTCGCTTGCCGCTGGGAAGTTGGATGCTGGTTTATCATTTTCACAATTTCTTAATTTTATAGGTGGTTGTTAGAAAAATAAATATCATCTCGTAACATACTTAAGAAGCAAGCTGAAGTGGCAGTGGGCTGGCCATGTTTGTCGAATGACCGATGGCCGGTGGAGCAGACGAGTCCTGGAGTGGAGACCGCGTATCGGCAAGCGTAGCTAGATGGACCGACGACCTTAAAAAAGTGGCTGAGACAGACTGGATGCGAAAGGCGGAGGACAGGGTGTTGTGGCGCAGCCTGGGTGAGGCCTATGTCCAGCAGTAGACTGCTATAGGCTGAGTTGATTGAACATACCTAATTAACATACATCTGGTACATTTTCCTCATTCATTTTCCTCATACTTACCCCATGAAGAAAATTAATGAGTAAAATGTCGTCAGGAAAGTTTTGAGTATTAATTTGGATGGCTATACCAGTAGGGGAAGCCCAAAGAAACGATGGATGGACTGAGTTAAAGATGATATGGCTAGAAAGGGTGCCAGTCACAAGGTCCTTTAAGAATCTCTAATACCCAACTTTTAGATAATTAAGACGCCCATGTTATGCCACAATCATACAAAAAAAAATCTAAATCGAAATATTTTATTTAACACAAGCTGCGCCCCGCGGTTTCACCCGCGTAAGTCTCGATCCCGTGGGAATATAGGGATAAAAAGTAGCCTATATGTTAATCCAGGGTGTCAGCTACCTCGATACAAAATTTTATCAAAATTGGTCTAGCCGTTTTTACGTGAAAGAGAAACAAACATCCATCCATCCATCCATCCATCCATACTTACAAACTATTGCGTTTATAATATTCTAAGTAGGAAAGTAGGATAAACCTACATGGGCACATAATATATGAAACGTCAGAAGCTAGGTGCACGGTTACAATTGGTCGTTTTATTCGTTTTTCTGTATCGTTTTTTTTACCAACCCGCACTGGGCCCGCGTGGTGGATTACGGCCCACTCGCTCTCACAGAAAGAGGAGGCCTGTGTCCCAGCTGTGGGAACATTATAGGCTGATTATGTTATGTATACGTTTTTCTAAGGGAATTAAGAAATAAACAACACTTATCTTATCACACATCGTCTCATTCCACCGGCCCCCTTCTATTATCGGACATCTAGACGCACTGCAGGTTACCATCCCTTCCTTGTTGCTATTCCACCAATTCGCACTAAGCGTTTCCAAATGACTTTTATAATGCGCACAGCAAAAAAGTGGAACTCTCTACCTGCTCCTGTTTCCGAACGCATACAACCCTAATCTCTTCAAAGTTAGAGTAAACAGGCATCTTCTGGGTAAGCTCACTCCATCGTCGACTTTGTCTCTGTCACCTCTGCCCTAGACTAGGTCAAGAGCAAACCCATCCTAAATAAAAAAAAACGTTTTTCTTATTACTTATATTTATTACTATAGGGTGAGTTTATTAGCCTTTTCGTGGGTTCTGTTTCCCAGAATGTTAATATTTACACAAAAACGAAAAGACAAAACAAACAGTATGAAAACGGAAATGATCGAATGACTTTAATAATTAATTTTTTCAACGTAGTCTGTCCTGAAAGGTCATTTAGATCACATTCAACCTCAGTACCGCACAATTATCCAAACCTCAACATTAGCAGAAACACGCTAAATTCATTACAGAAATAACACAATCTTCATTATCCTGTGTTTTAAATCGCTACATTATTGTTAATAAACATACAAGGCTGGCTTTAAGTATACCATTATGTCACTGAATAGGAAAATACAGAAGCTTTACAGCTTATGCACAAGAAACCACAAAATAGAGAGGGTTTTTAAATCAAACCACCACTTATTTTATTAGCAACACGAGACGTTAGCAGGTAAAAATACTAGCAATGTTAGGAGACCATCCTTTGGGTAGTTCCCGCAGTCACATTTAATAGGAATTCAAAAAGCTGTTTTACACAAATTGTTTTTCTGCTTCATAGAATGGTCCTTCTTTGCTAACCTCTTTCATGATTACAGACCATCATTACAACAGATCATGGCCAAATAACGTACCAAGATCGCAAAATAATAACGCAATGGTGTTAAAATTGTTGATCTAGCCGCAAAAGTGATTGACGCTTGAGATCATGATGGGTAGCCAGTGTCAATCAAACGGTTGCAGGGACCACACGTCTGGTGCTAAGAGGAACGTTCCTAAAACAATTGACATAAAAACAAATGCTCGACTAGTAATTTTGTAATTAATTAATTAGTGTAGTTTTTGTAGTGTCTTATTTGAGATGGGTAATTGATGGTAAATGTCAGCCTGGTTAGATTTTTTGCGTACACATTAATATTAAATATTTTGGAACATTATAAAAATAATAATAACAAGGTTAGGAGCGTCATCTTGTCGACTTGAACCATAATTATCTACATATTAAGTATGACAAAAAAAGCTTTGGTTGTGATCAATTACAAACGCAGAGGCATCGTCGCTAGGTATTACAATGTCCTGCCAGGGTTGCGAGTTTGTCCGAAAGGGATATCGTGGCCCCGGCACACAGGCAACGGAAGGAACACGGGTGGGTTTTAGTCAGTAAAAGTCTGACACACCCTCCACACCCAGGTATGTGATAACTTCCCACCCAGAAAAAAAAAAGTTGTTACAATGTAGTATGAAAACAGTTACTGTATCAAGATTTTCAAGATTCGGGCATTCCTTTCTTTTCCTGTGGCATTTAACTTTTTTAGCCTTTTTATCGTCAACAATTTTTTTAGGAAAGAATAAGAATCTAGTCCAGTCTTGATGTTACGACAAACGATGGTAACCACAGCATACGACACCGCTAATGTCGGAGCATTAAGATTAAGGACGTACCTAGTTGCTTTACCGGAGATCGTGTTTTTTTGTACCACTATTATAATTTCAATGGCCGCCATTGCAGATGGTGCGTGAGATAGATATGGCATTACAACATGAATTTTAGAACAGTACATTTTTAATCAGGCTCTTTGTCAAATTTTCTTATAATGTAAGTCGTTGTTGTCAAAGATTAACTTAGAAAGTACCACAGAAATAAAAAAAAAACAGTTTGCTTCTTGGCCATCACTACGAACACGCTGATAGTTATTTATTTACATACACTTTATTGTACACCACAAGTAAATCAAACACTACAAAATATACAATAGGCGGCCTTGTAGTTATTACCTGAATTCAAAAAATTAAGCTTGTTCTATCATATAAGGCCTGTCCATCTCAGACCTGCACTACGGATGTATCTTTGCATTGTAAATGTTACCCAGAATATTATTAATTCAAATTAAAATTATTTTATATTACACTAGCTGCGCCCCGCGGTTTTAACCGCGTAAGTCTCGATTCTGTAGGAATATCGGGATAAAAAGTAGCCTTAAGACATAGGCTACTTTTTTCCAAGGATCCAAGGTGTCAGCTAACTCTATACAAAACTTTATCAAAATTGGTCCAGCCGTTTGAATTTGAAGAAATAACAAACATACACACTCACAAACTTTCGCCTTTATAATATTAGTGAGATAGTGTGATTAGTGTGATATAGTGTGATAATAATAATAATTTGTGTGATAAGCCCTACATGATTGTGTCAAGGATGATAATTATATCTGGAAACTGTGACTACTGATATGCGAATTAATAGACAAGTATGGAAAATCAAGACATGTTGCGCCGGAGAATGATGGTAAACCCACTTACAAAATGAAGAAGAAGAAGAAAAAAAAAACAAAACAAAATCTTACTATAAAGTACCACATCAAATTCTCGCCATCAAACACTTATCTCATCCCAGTGCACAGTATCATTACGTCGCGAACTCTGCGATCGGTCACCTTGACTTTTCCCGATCGGTATAAAATAATTTGACATAATACAACATCAGTCATTAGGTACGCCGCCATTACTGATGCGCTGTGCTACTAATGTAGACCTTAGTTTGCGTACATTTTTGTTTTAGAATTAATTTTTGTAGGAGGCTATTTCCTTGTCTTGTCGTTTTTAGAGTAGAGTACTTCCTCTTTGAACTATAATAATTATTTTAATTATTTGTTTATTTGTTAATACTTTACAAAATTCGTTTCCAAATTAATTCATCTAGTATTTGGAGGAATAAAATTAAAACTAAATATGACTATATTATCATGGATTTCTGCAAAGTATCGCCTGATTGTATATGATTTTGTCAAGGCACTGTTGTCAAGTAGTTGTACCTAAGATTTACGATAAGATCCAGATATTGCTCCGGCGACTTTTTTTTTTACGTTTATTAAGCAAAATACAGTTTTAACAGGATTTGTTTACACAATTACACATACCACACAAACCATCGTGGGTTTAACAGCGGTATGTCCAGACACGGCAACTCGGTGCCACTACATACCTATTATTAATTATTAATTAATCAACAATGAACAATCCAGAAAAAATTGCATCTATGTACCTACCTAAGGTATCTACACAGATACAATTCCCTCTAGATCACACTACTGCAATCTAGAAAGTATCTTTTTAATACCTTTGCGCAGTTCTTAGGATTATATACATTGAATATTTCCTTAGGTAAATCATTCATATACAATGGTAGCATGCATTCCCACGTCCGCGCACCATAAACACTATTATTTTAGGTTCGATAAATGTGGACTAATATTTCCTGAAGGCTGCCAGAGATTTTCGAGAAACCACTAGAGACTGGTCAGAGGTCCGTCTGTTAGGACAGCAGGGTGATCAAAAAGCCAATTCCCGTAATTAAAAACGTTCAAAATCTCATCGCATTCTCATCTCATCGACAATTAATATCAAATACTTGTCGTGTCAATGGTGTCCCAGTGGTTATGGCCGCGACTTACGAGTTGTACGTCGTAGGTTCGAACCCTGACACGCGCTTTACTTTGTGTAAAAAATTTCATCACCCCTGCTCTGAAAACGGTGAAGGAAACCATCGTGAGGAAACCGGCATGTCCTGCACTAGAACCAAAAAATAGAAGATTTCTGAAATCCATCAACCCGCACTGGGCCTGCGTGGTGGATTACCGACCACTCCCTCTCAATGAGAGGAGGCCTGTGTCCCAGCAGTGGGAACAGTATATGCTGATCATGCTACTTGTCAAATATGTAGAGAAATTATAACAATTTTTGACAAATTGAGACAGATGGGAAACGGGCATAAAAATACGTGAATTGCCCCTCTGTTCTCTTGTTAAAAGCCTAGGCTTAGCAGTGATGTGGTGATTATGAAAACATTCGTGAAATACAAACAGTACATTCGCAATTAAATAGATTGACCAACTACAGACACCCACAAAAGTGTTTTAGCGGTTAAAAAAGTCTAAATAGTTTATTGCCCCGAGCGACAAGTAGCACTAATCATGTCATGAACTACCGTTTAGCGAAGTGACACGCATTTAGCGTGATAACTACAGATGTGATGGCTATTAACAATTATTATTATACCCACACGGCAAGATTACCGTGAAGAAATTTACTTGCTTCTACACACGTTATCCTTTATAGCAAGAAGCGTGACAGATGGTTGTGTACCTATTAATATTTTTGGCAACTGAAAATGTAGTCTTTTGATTGCAACTTGCAAACTTAACCACTATTTTGTAATCTTTATCATGAAAGCCTATATTTACCTAGACTCAAATTTGCAACAGTATACAATAATAAGAAACTTCATTTAGATTTGTTTTGCTTTTTATGAGGACAGCGGATTGTAGATAACCTATAACTTTTTGAACAATTTGTTCTATCAATACTTTCTCGTCACCAGTCCGTGACAATGTATGATTGTCACATAATAAAGGTTGGTTCAAATACTTGGAAACCGTTCACAAAAGGAGTGACTTTTAATAACGTATATAAATTTTTGATTGGCGTTAAAGTTGTAAGTCCATCCATTAATCTCTTCTTACAAGTATCGCATACGGTTTTAAGATACAATAAAAGAAAATCTATGGCCAAGCGAAAAACTCAATACCTACTAGCTATTTTCTCAATAAAATTGCTATTGAAGATAAGTAGTAGGTACTTCTTAAGACTACTAGTTTACATAATAGTTTGGAGAGAGCTCCAGACGTTCCTGGACGCACCCTTTTTCATAAACAAGATAACATTTTATTACCGTTGCTTCTAACAATGATTTTATTAAGACATTAACACCTATGTAAGTGTGAAATTGCGAATATCTTTCTAAAATGACGATAAAATTTTACTATTGTATTGAAAAGAGTTAATGACACCTGTCATTATGGACATACTAGTGTCACATAGGCTGGGCGTGCTGTTGGCAATAAAGGTTTAAAGAATAATTGCTCACACTTTTACGATGATTGTCCATGTCGAATTTGAATCAATTTGTCACCGTAGGGCGATTGTTTTAACTTTGTGAAAGTTTTTTATTGTGAATTATTTATTGTTCAACACTTTTTTGACTAACTGTACTTTACTGTCAATTGTATTTCTTTTATTGGTGATAATTTTCGGGCGAGATCAATTTTCGATTCAGTCTTTAAGAATCATCGTTCAAATTCGATAGTTCACACGGTGTGAATGACCTCTGAACGCTGGAGAGAGCAAAAATCTAAATGTTGTCAGTTATGACTAGTGACTACATTTCTCATATGATATCAATTCTAAAAATGGATAGCTAATTAAATGGATGATTCTTGAATATACTTTCATTACGGGCTAGATGATAGCGCTTTACAAATAATACGTCGGTATCAGGTCGACTTAGGGTTGTCAAATTTGTAGACAACAAAATATTTTAAAATGTAATTAATCTAGTTTACTTCAAAAGTTTACGAAAGAAAACTAGCCCAACCATGTGGTGAGGGCCCATTTTAATTATTTAACTTTTAGTTAGAGTTTAGAGTAATAAAATTGATCAAGCACTATAATAGCCCTCAGGATAATAACGGTTAGGATGAATGTAAGATCTGCCACATAGGCCATTTAAAAAACATAAAATAAGCGGTGTACAATCCAAACTCCTTATTCATCATTCATCATCATTTCAGACGAAAAGACGTCTACTGCTGGGCATAGACCTTCTCTAAAGAGGGGGGGGGGGGGTTGCCATAATCGCCACGCTTGGCAGGCGGGTTGACGATCGCAGTATGGTGTTAAAATGCATAGAGAACGGTGCTGCCCACTCTCTAGTAAGTCCCTTAGTCACCTTTTACGACACCCACGGGAAGAAATGGGGGTGTTATTCTTTACGTCCGGCACCAAACGGAAAAACGGACAAGCGGACAAACTCCTTAATAGATGCAAACAATCAATCTCTTTCAGGTCGTTGAAATAATCTTTACATATATGTATTATAAAACAAAGTCCCCCGCCTCGCGTCTATCTGTCTGTCTGAACGCGATAAACTCAAAAAATACTGAACAGATTTTCAAGCAGATTCCACCAATGGACGGAGTGATTCATGAGGAAGTTTTAAATTTTTATTTCATTAAGAAGGTTTTGTGTAAATTGGCTAAAATATGACGATTATTGTTGAAGATGTCGGAAATAATCATGCCAACTGGGAGCTTTACTGGCGTGAGCCGCGTCAACCGTACGAGATACATAAAATTTATGATTTACAGAATTGCACATATTAAAAATTTAAACAAAAAAGTCCGCAATAGCATATATCTATCTCCTAAGTATGACCCACACAGTAACCGTTATTATGTTTCAGAAAATTATAAAATGTTCATTGTTATTTCCGAAGCTATTTTAAACGGAATTAAATTAATTCTTATCCAATAAAATATGTTATATAAATAAGGCATTTAATTAAAAAATATGCCTTTACGTCATATCATTTAAATGAATACTTTGAAATATATCACATAATATTCAAAGTTA
The DNA here is from genome assembly GCA_948098905.1 of Tiliacea aurago. Taxonomy (NCBI): domain Eukaryota; kingdom Metazoa; phylum Arthropoda; class Insecta; order Lepidoptera; family Noctuidae; genus Tiliacea; species Tiliacea aurago. The sequence goes on along the minus strand of OX402590.1, from coordinate 25,359,149 downwards.
CGCGTAACAAAATGATAAAATTTTCATTGTTAATTTCGAAGCAATTTTAACCGGTATTAAATTAATTCTTATCCAATAAAATATGTTATTTATATAAGGCATTTAATTAAAAAATATGCCTTTACATGAGTCTTATCATTTAAATGAATACTTTAAAATAAGTATATCACATATTCAAAGTTACGCGTAACAAAATAATTATGGTGACGATGACGGGCGCAATGCGTTCGGTTCGTTTCCTTTTAATCCCGGTAGTATGTTCCTGTGGAATATTTTCTAACATCCACGCAGGCGAAGCTGCGGGAAGAAGTTAGTTAATTGTATAACTATGAATTTAGTTAGCATATTAAACTACGAGGAGCAAGCGAGTTGAATTGTGTTTTCTTCCGTATCCATTTACAGGATCTGCACTAAATACTAGTAAAAATATAAATTAAACTCGATGATATTATTTATTAATATAAGTTCTAAAATAAATTCGTCCGTGAAGTGCCAACCCTACATGATAAGAAAAGTAAAAAAATAAGCCATAAAGCACACGTTAACGCCGATCATTCGAATGATTAATATATTTAGAGTTGCTAGTGAAAAGTGCTCATTAAAGCCCGGGCTTCATGCTCGGTGCTAAAGTTCAAATATTCACGCCTTTTACTTTCGGCAGGTGAGCAGGTTACTTAGTATCTACTTTGTAAGGTGATGTCTTTATTTGATGGAATTACTTTGATGATTTGCTTAAATTATATTACGTCCAGCTATGAGTTTTAGGCATTCTAAACAAATGAAATGAGTTAAGGCTTCTACATACCGGGGTGACTTGTCGCGCGACGCGACGCGACACAAAGGCACCGCCCGACCCGCGACACGCAGGGCCTTTGTGCCGTGTCGCGTCGCGCGACAAGTCGCGCTGGTATGTAGAAGCCTTTAAACGAGTAATATTAGGTATAGTGTTCACGTTTATGTATTTAACATTATGTAATATCAGAGGGGACCTAAAATGGACGCTTTAGCAGAATCCATCTGTTTGACAGCTGCTATTTTACATTAGACTTCAGGATAGCAATTTATAGTTTGTGGGCCTGTTTACGAAACTCCATAAAAAACTGTCGAACAGATGAATTGCGGGTTATGAATTGTTTGCAGATCATATTATGATTCTGCCAAAGCGTCCATTTTAGGCCCCCAGGTCTGTATTCATGGATTTTCTTGCCCGTTCTTCTCCATATACAGCACCTACTACGCTTTGGAATGGGCGACTAGCTTCATATTTCTAACTGACCGACTTCTTGACTAAATAAATACTTTGAGTTTGAAGGGTTTGGCAGAAAGTTTACCTACAACAGCATTTCGCCGGCTGTTTTGTCCCATGAGATAGGGAGTGAGATTATATTTTCTTTTCGTTTTTGCAATATCAGAATTTAAATAGTTATCTACCAACATTAAAATTATGCTATATAAATTAAAAAACGAGTGCCACACGCAAAGTTTAAAATAATTATGACAGAACCAATAATATTTAACACTAAAACTAAATACGTATAACTTTGCCTCACAATTTACCAACTATAATAAATTCTCTAATTACGTATCCAATCTATACATAGGTATTATAAATTAATGCCATTTTTCGTGTCTGTTTGTGTGCCCGCGTTGTTCTCATAAACTACGCAACGAATTTTGATGCGGTGTTTACCATAATTTAGAGAATTTAGACCGAAAGGGATACATTCATATTCTAGTATAATTTGTCAAATGCTTGATATTTATATTCTTAATAATATTATGTAGGATTTATGTTCCAATTTTATTATCATTTATTAAATTAATGTAATCAATTATTTTGCATGCTAGTTTTAGCGAATTGTTTTAGAAACTATTAAAAAACCCGACTATCTGTAATGTACTACAATTCTTTCAAATAAATTTCATTTAATTTCAAACTTAATTTCGTTTCAATTTGATTTCATTTCATATAAGTACCTAATAAAGAAATCTTGATGTTTTGCGCGAAGCTGGGGCGGGTGGCTAGTTGATATTATGAGCAATTCCAATGCAAATGATCTCTAAAACTAAAACGGTAATGGTCAATATAACTTGTATATTTTGAACGATGACATTTACTCCGAGGGTCATGCGCACATAAAATGTTCAAAATAGTGCAGTTTAGATAAAGTATGCATTGGAGAGGTGGGTTGCTGGTCGCCCACGTGGTGGCATGGGGTCGGTGAGAGCGGGGAGCGATCAATAAAGCATATTAAGGCACTGACAAGAGGCAAGTGATCTAAGAAGGCTTGTCTTAAACAAAAATTAATAATATATATTTTTTAAATAAATAAGCTTTTTTTCTATAAAAAGTACTTAAATTGCTAAGTGCTATGATAAAACAAAAGTAAGTACACAAAAGTTTTAGCAACTGGAGCCGAACTAGGAGGACCTGTATTTCGGCTAACAGAGCCAATCCCCTCGAGTTACATTATATTAGATTTTACAAAAACATTACATTTTACAAACAACAAAAAAATCTAAGGTTGTTTAAGGCGACGATAACCGACTTTTAATGATTGTATACTGAAGATCGCGTCTAAATGAGTAGTGTTAATGATTTGAAAAAAAAAATATGTGAAATGAAAGAAAAGAAAGAAAGAAAATACGTTTATTTGCGGTAAACATGACGCAAAGAAAGAACATAGATATAAAAAGAACAAGTAGGGGGAAAATATGCGTCACATCCACGCAAAACGGCCACCGCTCAGCATAATGCTGCGACCCTATTTGAGACAGAGCCCCAGCGCTGGTTTTCAGTGATAGCCGCTTATTTAATTAGAGCATTTTCTCAATAACTTAATATGTGAATATTTTAGATTATGTTTATATTACATAGTGAAATTAATTTATAAAGTTATGTATAACGCGGATAAAAAAACTGAGAATGGCGCAAAATCTACCAAGCGTATTTTTCTGAAACCTTAACCAATATAAAGATAATTTAATTATTTATATTTTAGTATACGCTTTTTATTAAAATACCTTTTGTTTTAAGTATAATAAATTAATGATGCGTCAAATTGGGGACAGCGCTCTTTGATGGGCGAGTCCTATTACTGTCTGAACGTACGACGCGTTGTGTGAGCTCAGTATAGAACACGCAAGCTAACCACTCAAGGTCACTGGCATATATCTCCGTCTTAAGTGGTCTGCATCATCATCATTTCAGCCAAAAGACGACCACTGCTGCACATAGGCCTCCCCTAAGCACCCCCACTTAGGTTCTGTGCTTCCCGTATCCAGCGTATTCCTGCGGCCTGGTAGGTATTTAATCGTTTCAAATTGTAAAACTGCCATTACATTTTTTTTTCTCTGAAAAACCCCAGGAAATTATATTTTGCTAAACAAGCGTTTTTAAATCTTGTTGCTATTTTTGGCACCAGGTCCGAAAATTAATAAATCGTCATTAATCTCAAGAAAATCAATTTAAACTAAATCGATCTAGAAAACTGGCTCAATGAACTTTGCAAGTCCATTTAAGAGCTGTTAGCCAAAGAATAAAAATGTGTCATGGAGCCGTTTATGTTTAGTCAACTGGTTTATGGATTAAAATCATAATTATTGTTGTACCTAATATACAATGAACCTAATATAAACTAAAGTAACAGAGTGGCTACTAGAGAGGGATTATGCCTACACGGAGTCTCTACTTACATACCCCGATCTCTATAACAAACACACAATATAACGTGGGCGCACGCACCCTCCTCCCACCATCATAAGGTATCACACATACACACACTCCCACACAATACTCACCTTCCACTACATGCACACACACACTCACACACATATACATACAATCACATAAATTACTGCAGCGGTAGAACGAAACCGTTCGTTAATAATTGTTGTAACAGTAAATAGTGTATAAAAATTTTGTGGCCGTACACTGTAAGTTTCTCAAAATACAGATTATATAACCCAGTTTGAGAGGCAGGGTGTTAAAAAAAAATTTAACTGATTTTATAACCAACATAAATAGGGTTACAAGTTAAAAGTTGGCCTGTTTGTTTTAGGTCTTTTGCAGTTTGACAGCCTAGACATTTATATAATCAAAGCCAAAGTCAATAAATGACCAGCTTTAAAAGCAATATTGTAACTTTGATCATTGAATATTTTGTTATTTTTCTGACATTGATTTTACATTCCATGATTACCTAAACTCACTGACTTATTATTTTAAAAAAATTAGGAAAAAGTTATACATACAGGGTTATTTTTAAAACGTCAATAACATGTACTATGTGACAATGTGAGTGTAATGTCTTTGCGACATAGAGGTTATCATTGTACTCATCATTATGAACAACTTTTACTATGGGACCAAAACTGAAATCGCGAAAAAAAAACCAGCTGTTCCCTACATTTATGTTCGAATAATTCGTTCAAATGTAGGGAACAGTTGGTTTTTTGTTCGCGATTTCAGTTTTGGTCCCATACTAAAAGTTGTTCATAATGATGAGTACAATGCCCCCTTAAGAGGTTTCTGACGTTTTAAAAATAACCCTGTATGTATAACTGTATCTTATTTTTTTTTAAATAATAAGTCAGTGTGTGAGTTTAAGTAATCATGGAATGTAAAATCAATGTCAGAAAAATAACAAAATATACAATGATCCAAATTACAATATTGCTTTTAAAGCTGGTCATTTATTGACTTAGGCTTTGATTATTTAAATGGCTGTCTTATGATTAATCAATAAGGTTTAATTAATAAGGTCTAATGATTATTTAAATGTTGATGATGACTGTCAAACTGCAAAAGAACTAACACAAACAGGCCAACTTTTTGCTATGCTGATGTGCGTGACAGCTACGTGTTACACTGGTGCCACGTCATTGTGTTTTCATTGTGTTATTCTAGTGTGCATGCATTTTGCGGCCAACAGTTGGACGCAATGTTTTTCGACGAGTTCACAGCTTTGACTGTCTATCTAGGCATTTATATATTTAGAATTAGGTTCATCATCATCATTCATTCATAATTTCAGCCGAAAGACGTCCACTGCTGGACTTAGGCCTCCACCAAAAAGGGGGGGATTTGCCATAATCGCCACGCTTGGCAAGCGGGTTGGCGAAAAAATGCATAGAGACCGCTGCTGCCCATTCTCTAGTAAGTCCCTTAGTCGCCTTTTACGACAATCACGGGAAGAAATGGGATGGTGCTATTCTTTACGTCCAGCACCACACGGAACACTTAGGTTAAGAATAATTTATTTAAGAAAACACAAACGAATAATTTTACTTACCTCCTGTCCCTATCCCGATGTATTTGGGATCGGTGTAGACCGTTTTTCCTTTCACACATCTTTAATAGAGATTCATTTCATTTCAGAGTTAAATTCCTTCCTCGAGCCGTTTGTCGTAATTTTTTATCTTTCACATAATTAATTCATCTTTTTAGGGTTCTGTACCTCAAAAGGACAAAACGGAACTCTTATAGGATCACTTGTGTGTCTGTCTGTTTACGATCTGGCTATGACATTTCAAAAATAATTTGGTATTTGTATCTCTTACATACATTTATCTTTTATCTGAAATAAAATCTCCAAAAACAGATCTTAAATATACTTAATATTATAATCATATTATTTTGAGACGAATTCGACCAATTTTTTCTCCTCCATAATTCACCACTTTTTGTCCAACCTCAGTACCTACTTAGTGCTATAAAAAACTAATCAACCTCACAATTGATGTATTAGATGTGTACATAATGATTTTGTAAACTTTATTATTAGTTAAATGATTTTAATCATGAGGAAAATCACGGGTTGATCCGCAAGATTAGTGTTTTTTTGGATGTACTGTGGTGATCTTTTTATTTGAAACGCAATGTGTTATACCCGTATCGACAGTTTTAATTTAATAGGTTCAAAACACAGGCAAATATGCAAAAAGTTACATAATAAAACTTGTGCGTAAAAATAATAACATAAAAACCCATTACGGATGAGGCTTACAAAATATTTGTCGATGACTGTATCTAATCTAATTTTTTTATGGGAATAGATAAACTCACGCCTTCTTCCCATGGGGGTAGGCAGAAACTAAATACCGCCACCTGCTACGCTCCTTACATACTCCTTTTGCTTCGCCTACGTTCATACACGAACGCCGGTTGCGAGTACTACGCATCTGACCTTTCTGAATAACATTACCAATTAGGTCACTATATTATGTCCTCCTAGGGCGTCCCCTCCCGGCGTTTCCACTTACCTCTGCTTTGTAAATACCTTTTGTTAGTCACCTTTCATTCATCCTCTCAACACGATCAAACCATCTAAGCAGACTGTTTTCAATTTAATTATTATGGTTTATGGGTGGTGGTAATGAATCCCATTTACAGTTTAGACACAGCTAATTAAGATATGAAACTGTGAGATACTCGTATTACGAATAATATGTTCAGCATTGATTTACTTCACATTTTTATAACCAAACACTCAGAACTTCAGTCTTTGCGACATAGAGGTTATAAATGCAGCTGCTGTAGCAGCTCAGATTAGTCTATTGACATCAGGGACCGTACAACCCCGGTTAAGATTAAGCCTTTCGAAGGGGTAACCCATTCATTGGGTTAGGTACCTTTATCATGATGTAACCCATAGAAAGGGTTACATGATAACCCTTTGAATGGGTTTTATACTTGAAACCCAGTGAAAGGGTTACATGATAACCCTTTCAATAGGTTCTATACCTACTTGAAACCCAGTAACATGAAAAAATCATAATATTATGTTATTTCGATATCCGCCACGCACGCGTAGCATGACCAATTCTATCTCTATTCTACCCAGGGACCATTTTGGTTACCATTTTAGAAAAACCCTTTCAATGGAAAGGGTTTCCGATTGGGTTTTTCTAAGCAGTTAATCAAAAACCCATACGGTGTGGGTAATTTTGAATGGCTTAAATTAAGCCGTTTAAAAGGGTTACCCACACCGTATGGGTTTTTATCGAAAACCTTTTCCAATGCGTTACCAAAATTTTATTTAAGCCGTTCATAAGGGTTACCCTTATCGTATGGTCCCTGATTGACATACTCTACATTGAACGCTGGAAAAATTCACAAGTTTATGCTCACAACTTAAGCAAGTCAGCACGTTTACGCTAAGTAACCGATCGTGATGGAAACTGTCAATGTCTTCTACTGAATATACATGACCTTCAAAGTAATTTAAATTACTATTCCGGAATTTCACTTCTTGAGAAAAAATACTTGCAAAATTATTCGTCCGATGCCTTGAACTACTTACTTAATGTGTCAATGGGCCTCTTAGTTGCTGTCATTGCCGGCAGCGGCGACAAAGTAGTGTTAATTAATTAGACAATGGAGCAACCTCTTTTAAAATGCCAATACCTCTGATGTTTTAGCAACGGTTAATAACATAGGGTGATGCTTCAACTCTTAATTATTATTTAACGCAATTTTAGTGTCAGTCTATCCGCCTGTCACACCTGAATCTACTGGACCGATTAAGTTGAAAATTGGTACACATATGAACTTCTGTGACCCAAAGACGGACGTGTTTCGTAAATAAATTAATTTTGAATGTGGAGGTCACTTTTGGGGGGCAAAACAAAAAATTTAAAAATTATTAAAGTTTTACTGACTGTACCGTTTTACTGATTTCATATTTTTTTTTTTATAATTTTAAAATACATCAATCATCATACAATTTTGAATGTGGAGGTCACTTTTGGGGGGCAAAACAAAAAATTTAAAAATTATTAAAGTTTTACTGACTGTACCGTTTTACTGATTTCATATTTTTTTTTTTATAATTTTAAAATACATCATATTGAAATTATTTAAGAAAATAGATGAAAAATGACCGATCCCCCCCTTATCTCCGAAACTAGTGAGCATAAAATTTTGATAAAAATACAGAAAATAGTTCTCTACTTATAAATTACAGGAAAATCTTTAAGAAGTCTGTTATCTTAAAATAACATGGTAAATCAATCAATATAGTGCGTACAAACTTACATTTCCAGTTGGAATGTGTGGGGGAAAATGTCAATTCGTTCCAATTATGCAATAGAACCCTTCATTGTGCGTGATCCGACACGCACTTGGCCGGTTTTATACTTTTGATTTACGTCATTCCTATCAACTCGTTTTTTTATTTTTTTTTATTAAAACGTTGCCCCACACTAGGAATTACTCCTGTATTGTGGGTGCGTTTACAAACATTTAAACTCACATACACAAACAGCCAGGCCCGGAACAACTACTTGTAGGTCATACAAATATTTGTTCCGTGCGGGAATTGAATCCGCGACACGCAGCGCAGCAGTCAATCGCTTAACCACTGCGCCAACCGTGCCGTCAGTTTCTCTGCAATTTATTTTGGTTGAAGGTTAGCGCAAATGGTACCAATTCCTAAATATGTACCTCATGTCCTATAAAGACCATTACCAATGTTGAATTTGTAACTCACACTGACAGCCATCTTTATTCAAGAAAAAAGTCTGGCCCAATACTGGTACACAATACCATCTCTGCCTAATCTACTCTATTTAAAGTTTGTCATTCACAATGACCGATGGTACTCATGTAAAGGCCATTCTTTCATCCATTCATCGTCAACCGATCTACTTAGCCGGCACACGTTGGCCTCATGATAAAGCGGTAATGTGGACCACCCAAACGCACTGCGTATATCGGTTGTTCGGACTTTACTGGTAGCTTAGTGTGGATTTTGAAAGCCTTAAGATTTTTGTTAATTTTCATTTATGTCAAGTAACGTTTTTCGTCGTTAGATAAGTCATTTTATAATAGAACAGCATCAAAATAACAGACAACATTTTCTTACTTATTTATACAACGTTATTTTTAGTATATGCGAAACCTGAATATAGTTTGTTCAGAATAAGGAACTGAATCGATTTCAATAATTTTTACACCATGTTACAATATACAACATAATACAATCGCCGTACGGTTAGGTACCTACTGCCAAATTATTATCAATGAGCGCAAGACGACCCTGGAGGCGCGGGGGCGCCATTAGCATGTTTTTGCACGGACAACCCGGTAACATAACAACCTTATAACTTTGTGATTTTTCATGATACAGTTTTGAAATTTTGTACATAGATTCTTTACATAAAAATACTAGACACGTATTTCGGGTTTCGCATATACTAAAAATAATATTGTATATACAGCGCGCCGCTTTAACGGCGACATTAATTTAAGACGGTTTCGCGTTTTCTTTTTATGAAGATATTTTAATTTCATTAAAACGTTATTATTTATAGATTTACTAGCAATTTACTAATATTGCATTTTGGAGCAACCTGTACTTTAAAGAACTGTAGCGCAGTGGTCATTTGCCGGGGTCACGGATTATAATATTGCATCAAAGAAATTAAAACCAATAACGTGCAAAGTGTAGGCGAATTGGAGGAAAGAGAGAGCTCGTTTGCTCAGTGAGGCAAAAATAGAGTATCGATTTGTCACACAATTGTCAGGACTACGCACTCACAGTTTCATATCCACATTCTATTTTTATCCAAATCCAGACGTCAGGTTGAGGAGTGTTTTGTTGTTGGGGGAGTGGCTAGAAAGGCACCACGGCGTCCTCACCTTCCACCTGACGCAGGTCCTCACCGGACACGGTTGTTTCGGGAGGTTCCTGTTCAGGATAAAGCGGGGGGAAACGCCCGGGTGACACCACTGTGTGGATCGCCCGGAGGACACGGTGGAGCATACGGTGGAGGTCTGCCCGGCTTGGGCGGAGCACCGCCGTGTCCTCACGGACACAATCGGCGGCGGCTATCTCTCGCATCCGGCCCTGGTTCAGGCCATGGAGCGAGAGTGCATGGGAAGCTGTCACCTCCTTCTGCGAAGCAGTAATGCTTGCGAAGAAGGAGGCGTAACGCGTGAGGGAGAGGCAAGGTTCGCGCCTTTGCGCCCCTAGTCGCCGCAGGAGACGCCCCGGGCGTCGGGAGTCGCAAGACGATTTCCGGCCACCGTAGGCGCGGGCCTGCGGACGGTGAGCGATGGGTAGCTCGCCGTCCGATAAGGACCAGGCCCGGGTCGACGGCGCGTTGTATTCCACGCGCGCCTCAAAGATTTGTCAGCACCAACTGACGGGGTCCGTTAGGGCCAATGCCTGCCAAGGTTGCGAGTTTGTCCAAAAGAGATATCGTAGCACTCGGCACACAGGCAAATGAAGGAATACGGGTGGGTTTTAGTCAGTAAAAGTCTGACACGCCCTCCCTCTTCGCCCAGAGCGGGAGAAGTTATTTGATAATATCCCACAAAAAAAAAGGTTAAAAAGTAATTTCTACAAAATCAACGAGATAAAAGTACTGTTTTCGTAATATATTAGTTTTAATTTTCTAGGTTTTTCTCTAGTAAAATTCAAACACGTATTTTTTACTAAGTACAATAAAATTTTCAGTTTTACTCCCTTCTTATCCACACTAATCTGTCTTGCTCCCATGTATATCATTGTAATTGGATTAAACGATTCTTTTTCTGTCATTGTTTCCTGTCGGCCATTGTTCTTGTTTGTACGTCTGTCTGCCCATTGCTACGGAACTCGTGTGCTAATAAGCTAATGTGGATCAATTATTCATGGAGATTGTGATGCTGTAAATAAATGTAAGGCGTAATGGACAGATTATGTTTGAACTGTATTTGGGCGAGAGGAAAGAATTGTAGCCGTGTCGTGATGTATGGGAATGGTAATGCTGTCATGAGTTTGTCAGATGTGGATTAATTCTTGGTTGAAACGGTGACAGATAATGCTTATTTTTTTCGTTTTAGGCCTCTTTTGTTTCGATTTAGGTTTGGCTGGACTATAGCAAAGTGAACTGATATATTAAAATGTACTTAAGAAGAAATCTAAAGCCTGTAAATCTAAAGGTGTAATAAAGTTGCTGATTGGCTTTGCTGTATCCAGTGGTTATCTTTGTAACTACAGATTATTCTCCAATAGTTCACAATGGTTAAAAGTGAATTCAAATGTTCGGCAGTCGAAAACAGAAGCCTTCATTGATGATATTATAGTCGCTCTGATGTCAAACAGTTCTCCAAGTTCATGGTCACCAATATCCGAGTTACTTTTTAGCTGTTATCCAAAATATCTTACATTTTAACGTTATTTTATTCTTGTTTCTTAGCATAATTTTGACGGCACCGTTGGCGCAGTGGTTAAGCGATTGACTGCTGCGCTGCGTGTCGCGGGTTCGATTCCCGCACGGAACAAATATTTGTGTGACCTACTAGTAGCTGTTCCGGGTCTGGCTGTTTGTGTATGCGAGTTTAAATGTTTGTAAACGCACCCACGATACAGGAGAAATTCCTAGTGCGGGGCAACGTTTAAAAAAAAAAAAAAACATCGGCCTATAACATAGGCCTCCCCGAAAGTGAGGTTTGCCATAATCGCCACGCTTGGCAGGCGGGTTGGCAATCGCAATATGGTGTTAAACTACATAGAGAACGCTGCTGCCCATTCTCTAGTAATTAGTCCCTTAGTCGCCTTTTACGACACCCACGGGAAGAAATGGCTTAGTGCTATTTTACGTCCGGCACCACACGGAGGTCATGTTTCTTACGACCAGCCATTACCCCGATATCTGAACCTCGTAAATTCATCTACTTACAAGCTAATCATGCAACACTGCCCAATCAGAACTAACTTGCACCTACCATACAATTTTTATCCAATATACAATTTGTGCGCATTATAAAAACAGGGTTGGCCCACTGGGCATAAATTTTGCGAAATTGGAGCCGGGATCACGTCATAAATTTTGAAATTAAAGTTTTTGGGCGTCAATGGTGATTGTATGAATTAAGAGCTTTCTTTATGGTTAAGTTGGCACTTTATTCTCTCATTATTATGGTGATCTGTAATTTTTGTGCCGCTGGGTTTTGGTTCCCTTGCTTGACCTAGTTGAGTTAAGGTCTCTCTTTTTTCCTTTTAATTTGTTTGTTGGTACTTGTGTGGTTTTATAAGCTTTGCTGTCGACGAAATTATTTTTTCTCCGGTTTGTGATTTTTGTTTGCGCTTAAATATTGAGAAAGTTTTAAGGCTTCTACATACCAGCGCGACTTGTCGCGCGACGCGACACGGCACAAAGGCCCCGCGTGTCGCGGGACGGGCGGTGCCTTTGAGTCGCGTCGCGTCGCGTGACAAGTCGCCCCGGTATGTAGAAGCCTTTAAGCACTGTGTGGATTGCTCGTTGTACTAAATTTTGAGGAGAATTCTAAGTTTAAGCAATCAATAGCATACTTTGTCTGTTTCTAACACAGAGGATGTTTTTGATTATGCCCTAAAACATTCACACATGATGTGCACTTGCAATGTTTTGGTGCTTGGCGAGGCTTATGCGATGATGATGTTGATGTTGATATGAACTTACATGATAATCGTGTATTACGACCAGGGACAGGACAACCCCGGTTAAGAGTTAAGCCCTTCGAAGGGGTAACCCATTCAATGGGTTACCCCTTCGAAGGGTTACCCATTCAATGGGTTACCTTTGTCATGATGTAACCCATTGAATGGGTTTTATACTAGAAACCCAGTGAAAGGGTTACATGATAACCCATTGAAGAATGGGTTTTATACTTGAAACCCAGTGAAAGGGTTACATGATAACCCATTCAATGGGTTCTATACTTACTTGAAATCCAGTGACATGAAAAAATCATAATATTATGTTATTTCGATATCCGCCACGCACGCGTAGCATGACCAATTCTATCTCTATTCTACCCAGGGACCATTTTGGTAACCATTTTAGAAAAACCCTATCGAAAACCCTTTCAATGGGTAACCAAAATGGTCCCTGATTACGTATATCATCATATATCTGCTTATCTTTTTATTGTTCACATCCATGACAGCTCAGATTACAACACAAAATTGATCATCAACCTTTAAAATGTCATCTTATGCAAACACCACACATTATAAATATCACTTATCTTCAAGCTATACTCATTATACAAAAGTGTACATAATAATTTATTAAAAAAAATATATATGATCCGTAAAGAATTTTTATGGTTATTATTCGAGTCAAAAAATCGTACTCTCTCTCGATATTGTGATAATCGAATACCATCTTCATCATCGGTTACGCAACCATTCGGTATCATTAATATTTCATTGCGCGTGCAGATACCTCGATTCATATCAATTCGAATATTTGTAATCGATACTTTTTGTTTTATATTTATAAAAGTGAATTGTATGACTTTCTCACAGTAACTGAGAGGCATAATGACTACTTTATATTAATATTTACTGTTGAAATTTTCGCTCTCTTCATGAGGCAGAAATTATAATGAAAATGGAATGTTTTAAGAGTCGCATTTTAACAATGACATGTTTGTGATCTCTTAAGTAGATGCTTTTTTTGTGGATGGGAAATTATCAAACTACTTCTCCCGATTTGGGCGGAGCGGGAGAAGTAAGGGAGTGTCAGACTTTTACTGACTAAAACCCACTCGTATAGTAAACACGTGCAACTCCATAAGTAGATGCTGGTTAGTATTGTTTGTATGATTTCAAATCATACAAAAAAATCTAACCAGCATCTACTGCTTCTTGGTCCCGGGAGACAACTTCAGGACTAGAAAGATAAATTTATGAGATTTTACGGTAACTATAATATTGTAAATGATCCATTCTCTTGATCGAAGATTATGACTCATGCGAAGACGATAAAAATCATAAAATTTAATGTTTTAGAAGTCATTGTGAATAAAAATAATAGTGTTAAACTGTATGACTCATAGTCGACTATGTATTTTTCTAGTCAAATACTAAGATAATTTAAAACCCAATCAAATATCAATTCAAATAATCAAAAATAATTGATGCCATTTTAATTTTATGAATCGATTTCTATATTGATTTTAAATTACTATTTGCTTATTCGATCCGAAATACAAATCTGAATTTAAAATCCATTTTTCGCTTCATACTATCATTTATTATGATTAAAGAGAAACCACGCAATTAGGCTTCAAATATTAATATACTATCGATATCTGAATAAAGGCTTCTACATACCGGCGCGACTAGTCGCACGACGCGACACGACACAAAGGCACCGCTCGTCCTGCGACACGCGGGGCCTTTGTGCCGTGTCGCGTCGCGCGACAAGTCGCGCCGGTATGTAGAAGCCTTTAAACTGTGAAAAATTTCTACAAAAAATCGGCAAAAAAAATACGGTCTCTCTTGGAATAAATTAGCCAGACGAACGATATCATATCCATCACTCGGTCAACTTTAAAATAAATAAATCATCGATGTTGAGCGCAATAAATCAATCGATTCATAGCATCGATCCAATTCGATTCATCTCTCGATTGGAGCGAATCGGCGCGAAACAATCGTAACTCGTAAGTATAGAGCGCTTATGAATAATTCGCGTATGAATATAATTGAATGATTTATGTCGGTACGTTTGTGCCTATATAGTTGTTTAAGTAACTGCTTAGTATATTGAGTATAAGAGTAGGTACATGAATAAGTGAGCCACATAGATTGTTTGTAAAAGTAGGCCAGTAGTACATAATTATAGAGATTGAAAGCCGTCAATCGTGTTATCCTTAAATTGATAAAAGTGAAATTATCTCCACTCGTGTTTACTGCAAATCCATAAAACATCATAGTAATTTCCGTGAACTTGATGTTTCTGTTTGTATCTCAAATGGTTGCACCACTGTATTTCAATAAGAACATACATAGAGTACTCACAGACAGGTTAAGCCCGCAGTAAGTTTGTCCTTCACTGCCATCGTAGCCGCTTTTGCAAATAATAATCTGACATGCCTAAACACCAAATAGTAATAGTTTTCCATGGAAATAGAACCCGCCGCCGTCCGTAATGAAGAAACGAAAATCTACGCATTGAACATAAGCCGAAGGGTTGGGCAGAGGTACCTATATTACACCCACATTTCGCTAGTTACGTTTAAGTACCATGTACCTAATAGGGGGCGAGCCTATTGCCATCAATCGGGCTACTGCTACTAGACAAAATCTAACTGGTTGCTATTTCAATTGTATATTTTGTTATTTTTCTGACATTTATTTTTCATTCTGTGATTACCTAGACTCATACACTGACTTTTATTTTAAAAATTTTAGGAAAACTTATACTTTTACGATGTTTGTAATGTGAGCATCATATATCTCCTAATAAAGTTATTTTTTATTGCTTCATTTTTAATTATTTTTACCTATTGTGGTAAAGTAATTTTATTTTATTCTAGGTGCATCGTCTTCACATATAATCTTATAATTAATGTACTTGCCGAGCACGGGCGTGCCAAGACGTTTGTGACAAGACATGATAAATTAGGTCATGTCAATTTGTACTAGCATTTTATACAAAACAGTTTTATCGCTCAAACTGTGATAAAATGTGTGACTCAAGTCATGTCACAGTAGGCCGTGCTCGCCCCGCTGTAGGGAACTTAGGTATTGTCGAAATTAAGACTTATCGAACCTAAGTATTGTCGAAACTAAGACGTATCGGAGTTCTATAATTATTGTCGTAATTAATACTTGTCGTATTACATACATAAACTCATACATAAGCTCACGCCTTCTTCCCATGGGGGTAGGCAGAAACTATAGAACGCCACTTGCTACGCTCCTTACATACTCCTTTTGCTTCGCCTACGTTCATACATCTAGTCGTAAACGCACGCTGGTTGCGAGTACTACGCACCTGACCTTTCTGAAGAACATCACCAATTTGTTCACTATTATGTCCTTCTCGGGCGTCCCCTCCCGGCGTTTCCACTCACCTCTGCTTTATAAATACCTTTTGTTAGTCGCCTTTCACAGTCATATTTTGTTTGTCGAAATTGAGTTTGGTAGTCAGTACACCCCCATTTCGCCAGTAATGTTTAACTTCCATGTAATAGGGACTGAGTATATACCGAGCGAACGAACGAACGAAGTAATGGTTGTAATATGCACAGACATGATCCATATCCCTCGCCCGCCTCAACACTCCACAACACTCACTGTTACTACACAGATTTATTAATAATAAAAAAGAATCAGTATTGTTAGTGCGTGCGTCCATTGTCTAGTAGCGCCCACGCAGCTCCAGATAAATTATTAATAGTGAATTTGTAATGAATTGTAGATCAAGAGGAAAGAGACGGGACTGCAATGTTGGTGTTTTGATTCTGCGATGAACAGTGAGTGATTGTAGTGGCTGTATGTAGATTTTCTGTGGTTGCGTGCATATGCGTTAAGACAGGGATGCTCCAAAGTCAAGTTATGAAGTTTTGGTAGATAGGTAGTTGATGCTTGGAATAATGTTAAATAATATTCTAGTCCATCGTCACTTTAGAAAATAAGGGTATTGCCAAAAAGTATCTTTACAGTTTAGAACCAGTGTGTCATGGTTTGTACTAAAATATCGCCTTTAGACATCTTTTACGTAATTCACCATAAACCACATTAAGCATTATTGTATCAGATAACGTATGCGGTGATACTATTTACTTTTGTGTCAGATAACGTATGCCCTGATACTATTTATTTTTGTGTCAGATAACGTATGCCGTGATACTATTCATTTTTGTGTCAAATAACGTATGCCGTGATACTATAGGTACAGTATATATATTTTCGATAACAGACTAAAATCAGTTTGCTATCATGTCAGCTTACCGCTACGTTTCTCTGTATCTTATTTTCCGGCCCCAATTTCATCTAGCACCCAGTTTAATCCTACAAACCTTAACATCTGTTACTACAAAGACTAATTCACAACATAACTCACAATTACTACACCGTCTGAACTAATTAGTCTTTGCGTTTGTCTAGCAAGCCCGGTTAGTCACCGTGCGACAATGACGGTGTTCGTAACAATATACCGGCTGAGATATCGGTTCTATAAGGTATTTAGTTCGACACTGGTTAAATATATCCCTTTAGTATACAAACGAGTATGCTTATTTGTTTATTGGTAGGTAAACAATGGTTAATTGTTGGGTTTGTTTGAGGTTTTCGGGAAGTCGATTGAAAATCAATGCCGAAGGATTATATATGGAAGTGAATGTTGGGTGTGGCAAAAAAAGCATGGAAGCCGAATAAATGCTGTGGAAATGCGTTTTTTGCGAAGCATGTCTGGCGTGACTATGAATGATGGGCTGAAAAATTATGTGATAAGGCAACGGTGCGGCTTAAAAGAAGATGTAGTGACAAAAATTTAAAAGAGTATGCTTAGATGGTTTGGTTATGTTGAGAGGATGAGTGAAAGGCGACTAACAAAAGGTATTTACAAAGCAGATGTGAGTGGAATCGCCGGGAGGGGACGCCCTAGGAGGACATATAGTGAGCAAATGTGATATTCTTCAGAAAAGTCAGGTGCGTAGTGCTCGCAGCCGGCGTGCGTGTATGACCAGATTTATGAACGTAGGCGAAGCAAAAGGAGTATGTAAGGAGCGTAGCAGGTGGTGTTCTACAGTTTCTGCTTACCCCCATGGGAAGAAGACGTGACTTTATGTGTGAATGTATGTATGATTGGCAATACAATTTAATTTATTTCGAAAATCGAATTCATCAGTCTGTTAAGGAAATCTGGCCCATTCGAGTTGCTTGTAAACTTTTTACCAATATTGCGTTTGAAATCTTATAAAACAAGGTCGGTATATTTAGGTACAATGACAAGGTCCAGTCTTTATTTAAATATGGCTCAAACATTGATAGATTTACTAACTAAGTTAAGCCATTCGTTTCATAATATCTGAAAATACCCTGAAAATTACCCAAACATGTTAGTCTTCAGGAATTGCTTTATTGTATACTGTACTAAAACATCACCTTACCCTTGATAACTGTTTAAACTTGTGTAAAATGAAGATTCCGTTGATTGTAGTTTTTGCCTTATTATCTTAGTTTAGAAAAAAATTGTCCTGTGACAGAAACTTACTTCCCAAGTCTACTTAAATATGTAGTCGATAAATTCCTCCGCATCACTGTTGACTGGTAATGTACTCAAGAGATTGGCGGGCATTGCCACGTTGTATGGCAATGCTTAGCCTCTGGCCAAGGATAAAGCCAGCCCTTGAGTCACAGGAAGTGTTAACCAGCCGTTTGGAGATTTAGTTAAGCAAATCATGCACTCGGACCCCACGGATGCTCAAGGTTTGCCACTCGACAGCGATGCGGAGGATTTTTTCGACGCTATATTGTAGTTTTTTTAATAGTTTAAGTCAGGTTATGATTTATTATATTTTCATTTTAATAATCTGTTAGAAAATTTGCTGTCAAAGTTTATGATTAAATCAAGTTTCAGTTACATAAAAAAGTCTACTTTAAATCTGAAAAAAACTTAGCTTAATATTCTCAGCTCATTCTCAAAAACACACCTCACCTTAAATTCAGCAACCAGCTTATACCACTTTCAACATTGTTGACATCGTCATCTATAACAAACGACTGAGATTATTATCAATATCCCATAACTGAGCAATAAATAAAGATTTTTTCTATAAACTCTGCTTAGAAATACCATGTATTTATGGGACTGCTGCTAACAAATCATGGTATTGTTGGAACTCTATGGGTATTGAAAGTCGACGATGTGTTTAGATTTATTTCTCTGTTTATGCCAGAGGTGTGTCTATGGTTTAAACATTGGGGTTTTGGTTTTATGGGGAATGGAAGTGATGAAATGGGGAGCGTGGTGTTTGGTGTGTGTGGAGCGTAGTTGCTCTGTTAGCTACATGATTGCATAGGTAACGAATGTCTCAGAGTCGCTCACTCTAGTTTTCTAAGATATTTTATTGGTATGCAATTATAATTTCCCCGAACTGGAGTAAACTCTTATCCCATTTGGAAACATAATTCATATGGAATGACCAAAACGGTATTTTGCGAGCTTTCCGATTTGCGAAACATCATTTTTTTTTCAAGATCATCATTCAAGATCATTTTTAAATAACGATAGTCAAATCACATTCAAACGGCTCTCTTCGAAATCTGTTGATTTGAAGATGAAACTAGACGTCGTCCGCTTATTGTTATACGAGTATGGCAACGACGTTTCCAGTACCGTTTAAATCTCTTTGTCGGCGAACTTCATAAATGTCAAAATATTTCGACCCTAGCTATTGCGGGTTAACTAGGGTGGCAACCGTTTGTAGGGCATTGGGCCTAATTTTATTTATGTACCGTGATCTCTCGATTTTAAACCAAAAGAATACTCCTTATAGACTCTTTTTACAAACTTAATTTCCGTCCCAAAAATATATAACATTCAATTATCCTCCTCAAGTCTTTGTGATACGGTTGATACTGTACTTTGAAAGGTATAGATGTAAATTGGTTTTCGTTTAAGAGTGTCCATAAATTTTGCTTTAAGAACAGAATTGTAACAATCGCTCGATTTAAAAACTACTTATTGTGAGTTAGAGGGCGCGTCAAATGTATTGACAATTTGTTCAGGCCCTTAAATAAAATCTAATATACTTTTACTAGGGCAAAAGTAACGTAGAAAAAATTGTGCGAACTTTCTTTAAAAGCCATTTATATTTTTTGTGTGATATTTCATCAAATTTAAAATGTTTACGCTGATTTAGTTATAAAACAGCTGTTCTTCCAAAGGGAGTAAACATTTGATAATATATGACACCAATCCGAGTTATTTGAAGAAAGAAAAAGATTAATTTAAACAAGTAGGTATAGCTAATCCAATAAACTTAATAATCTTAAAAATATATCAGTCAATTTGAATGCTAATTAATCATCACATCACACTAATATTATAAAGGCAAAACTTTGTGAGTGTGTGTGTGTATGTTTGTTACTTCTTCACGCTCAAACGGCTGGACCAATTTTGATAAAATTTT
Source organism: Tiliacea aurago (assembly GCA_948098905.1). NCBI lineage: Eukaryota > Metazoa > Arthropoda > Insecta > Lepidoptera > Noctuidae > Tiliacea > Tiliacea aurago. The sequence goes on along the minus strand of OX402590.1, from coordinate 25,339,243 downwards.
GTATGGAGGTAGCTGACACCCTGGATTAAGACATAGGCTACTTTTTATCCCGATTTTCCCACGGGATCGAGACTTACGCGGGAAACCGCAGGGCGCAGCTAGTATACAATAAAAGTAACGCACAATCGTAGATACTTTCTTTTTTCATGTAATATTATTATTTAAAAAAATAAAAATCATTTATTAGCAGGCATCACATCACAAGTAACTTAAAAACGATGTAAGTACGTTATTAATCAATGTCAAATCGAGTTCAGATCAGAAACGATTTCGAATCGAAAACAAAATCAAACTTGGATCGTTTTCGGGAGTAAGACTCCTGGTCCTTTTACCTACCAGTTTTCTAAAGATAAAAGTGCTTCCTATATTGAGCCTAGGCTCTTCGCGTGACTTTGCTCTGAAACTGTAATTCAAAGATTCGAATGTACAGTGCTTCAAGGTTCTTTTTGCGCTGTAATGATATTGATAACGGGGCGTTGTTACTAAACATATTATGTGAAATTGTAATGAAAAAACAAGATGGCGGTGTTAGTTCTAATTTCAGCCACGCGCCACAAGTTCCTTGTACAACTGTAGTAGCTTCAGTGACGCATGATATTCGTCACTTTTCCCACAGCTTCTGAAATAAAAAACAAAAACGAATATAACTAAAAGTAAAAATCTCTAGTTTTTTCTATAACGGCGAATCATCAATCAATCAACTCAGACTATCTCAGTCTACTGCTGGACATAGGCCTCTTCCAGGTTGCGGCACAACACCCTGTCCTCCGCCTTCCACATCCAGTCTGTCCCAGCCACGTTTTTAAGGTCGATGGCCCATCTAGCTGGGGGGCAACAGCGGACACACAACCGTTACATGGTGGGGTAACACCGATCGGATACATAACAATTAATTTCCTACCCATCCAATAACTTCAACCAAAAGGCAGCTCACACCACAATTCAGTTCAAATCTTTTATAGCAGACGTTATTGGCATATATATAAAACTAACAGTCAAGCTGGATTTAATCTGGCTTTTACACACGGATGAAAGTGCTTCTTATATTGAGCCTAAGGTCTTTAAGAATACGCTCTGAATGGAGGATTCGAATGTCGATTTCGATGATGATATTCGTCACTGCTCCTGAAAAGCATATAACAAAAAAAATACTGTTAATATAATAACAACGGATACATAACACTTAATTTCATAACCAGCATCTAATAACTTAAACCAAACTTCAACCGAAAAGGCAATTTACACCACAATTCAGTTCAAATCTTAATAGCTGACGCGATTGGCACATATAAAACTAACAGTCAAGCTGACAAGCGAGTGTTTAGCGCATTAGTCACCGGAACAGCGCAGATAATATTATGCTAATGAGGGTAGGCTGGAGTAAATCATGCTGCGGCCAAGGTTGGGCCAGTGATGTTAGAGGATGTAGTGTTAGAGTTTGGGAGTTGATTTGTTTTAGTCTTAGACCCAGAAAGAGTTTTTGACTACGAGATATTTGTTTCATGCTCCACACTGGGGTTTCTCTGAACCTGAAAAAACGATTCCTAGGACGCTGAAATATTAGGATATTCCTTATCACAAAAGCGTATCTGCTTTCCAATCTTTTCAGGGGTCAAAAGAATGGATATCGGTGTTTGTCTACCTACCTGCTGCTACCTTTTCGTGGTCTGACAACCACGTCGGTGTATAAGACCAATTCTCATGTTTAAATAATCTTCAAATTCAAGTTGCAATCTCCAGGTCACTATAGAAAGTTGCAGGTTTCGTGTATTACAAAGAAACTATAAGAAAGTATCAATTGTTGTTACTACCGCCATCTATAGTAAATCCACGGAACCTATCAAAAATAGTTTTATAGTATTCGTTCCTTACCATTGCTTTGTTTGTTAAATCCTCTAACTCAGTACTTTAATATAAGTAGTAGTATCCCTCTAATGTTTCCTACATCACTATGGACTCCGGCGCACCGCCCACGCGTCATTTCGCGCCCGATATGCGCGCGCAGTTACGCAACTGTTGACACCTAGATCAGTACGCGAGCGCCGCACGCCGGGAAGCATACTATTGTCTTAGAACTGTTTGAATGACAACGTGTGAAACAGCAGTATAAAGAAGGATTTTGGGTAGATAACTATATTGTTATCCCGTTGTCTAGCCATATGATATTATAGGGTAGTGATAAATGCACAAATGAGTATCTTTCGTGGGATTTCAGTCGATAAGAGTACGACAAAACCCTTTGTCACCATATTACTGCTTGATCTGGGAAAGTTACTTCAATCCCCAGGGTATACATAAGAATTATTAAAAGCAGGCTTTATGATAACTTAATTTACATTAAGACGGAGATATATGCCAGTGACCTTGAGTAGTTAGCTTGCGTGTTCTGTACTGAGCTCACGCAACGCGTCGTACGTTCAGCCAGTAAAAGAACTCACCCATCAAGGAGCGCTGTCCCCAATTTGACGCATTATTAATTTATTATACACAAAACAAAACGTATTTTAATAAAACACGTATACTAAAAGATCAATAATTAAATTATCTTTAAATTGGTGTAAGTTTCAGAAAAATACGCTTGACGATTATGCGTCATTCTCAGTTTTTTATCCGCGTTAGACATACCTAACTTTACAAATTAATTTGACTATGTAATATAATATAAACATAATCTTAGATATTCACATATTAAATTATTGAAAAAATGCTCTATTTAACATATATTTTTTTCAAATTATTTACACTACTCGTTTAGACGTGATCTTCAGTATAAAATCATTAAAATTCGGTTATCGTCGCCTTAAGAAGGCGAATACTACACACACCAGATTGCATTGACCAAATCTAAAAGACTGCCACTGCACACTGGTAGCGCTATCGTCAAAAGAACAAAACATTACCAAAGCACTGCACACTTTGCCTGAATGTTTTCAGCGAACTTCTATGAAAATTGATGCGTTCAACAGCTGTCAGTGTCAACATTCCCTATGAATTATGACACCAACAGCTCTTGAACGCGGTTTAGATGTGCTGATTGAGTTCAGTTTCATTGGTGAAATCGGCCCTTAATAATTAAACTATAGTTTATTGTGAAAGCGAAACAAGACATTAGGTAGGTACCTAAGTTTAAGAGGAAGAATAATAATTGCTATCAGTTACAGACCGTACTAAGTAAGTACCTAACCTAGCACCCCAGACAAGTCCATTTTATACTTGGAGCCATTACACGAAACAAAAACCCGATAATGAAGTCGCCGCCGTTCCATTTATCCCCTTTCACACAATAGTAGCAAAAACATCAATAACCAATAACCATGCGATCCCATTGATGAATATAAACCGTCTGCTAAAGATAATCTAGCGTTAGTAAAAACTAAGATGTTTCAGCTAACGAGCTGTATTGTGCGATATGGATCCGCGGTAAAATCGAACGTTGGGTGCGTGTGGTGTTAGCGATGAGCGGGTAGCGGGTTAAAGCTGATTACTGCTATTATTTACATTTAATTAATCAGTTTTATTCTCTAAAATATTATTATATTATTATTAATAGTATTATGCTCTAAAAATAGTAGTGTTTAATGAACTCCTCAGACAAATAATGTACCCGAAACAAAAGTTGTTAATCTTTGTGGAGTTTTCATAAATGAATTGGCTAAATATTACAGTGAGGAAGAACAAATTTGTATGATTTCATACCAACTTGTTACCTACTGATAACTCTTCATACTTACTATTTAATAGTTGAAGTTGATTCTAATTTATCTAAGTAAATTAATAACTGCGGCAGTGAATCATTCGGTAAATGTGAATGATATGATGCTCACAAGATCTTTTGCAATATGTTATTTATATAAAATAGAGACTAATGGGAAACAACGGGACACTTAATATAGGTAGTGTCCAGCGTGGGGAGGCCATAACAAGGCTGTCAATGATGATCACCATCATCATCATTTCAGCCGAAAGGCGTCCACTGCTGGACATCGGCCTCCCCTAAAGGGGGGTTTGCCATAATCGCCACACTTGGCAGACGGGTTGGCGATTGCAGTATTATGATAAAAGGTGTCAATTCTCATAATTATTATAAATAGACTAATGAAGGTGAAAAAGTAATTTTAGAAAATGCAAATCTAAAAATTTAATTACTTTACCAAAACAAATATATCTTGGTCTAAGCTATATTTAAATGGCTAATTTAATCAATTAGATAATAAAACGTAACTTCTATAATTTAAATATCTCGGTCAAATAAGAAGAGAAGTATTCATATTGAATACAGATAATTATAGGAATACAAAAAGATCGTTTGGAATGATAATATTTTAAGGATTTCCGACAGAAATCCATAAATAGAAGTTGACGGCTAATATAAAATAATTATATTGCTCTATTATTAGATAGTCTTTAAAATAAATTATTTATTTAGTAAGGTGTTATTCAGGGGCCTGTTCTATGCACTCTTGGCTCGTATTCTTTAAACGAAATAAAATAATTTAAAAAGTAAATGTGGCGCTGTTCCACAAATAATGGGACACTTAATATCGTGTCCACGATGTCCTGTTGCCTGCACGTTATAGGAACTGATAGACGCTCCTGAAGGTTCCAAACTCGTAGCCAAATTCTGGGCTGACTCTATTCAGATTGGCATCGACTCACAAATAAGAAAAAGACTACAGAGATATGATAAAAACTTTAAATAAGTTTTTATTTAACGTTTTTTATCATATCTCTGTAGTCTTTGATTCAAATCGCTCTGCTAATAAACTCGCTGACTCTTCTAACATGGACTGCCTCCATACAAATCCGAGCAAAATCGAAGTGCCACGCAACAATAGCGCGTCCTCAATACAAAATTGACAATGGCTGGAGTGAGCAGCAACAAATTTATCACCTTCTGTTTCTTGCAAAACGCTGTCAAATACACTGTGACTAAATTGTTGAAAAACGATGTTGTGTTCAGTGCCGCAGTTCGGCGTTGTTTGGTTTCATTGAAGAATACAGGAGTTTGTGGAGGTTTTGATTTTAGAAAAGGAGAAATTGTGATCAATTTTCTTTGTAATAAATTAAGTCAGCTTCAATCTCTTTGTGTTTGGTTTAAATTCCTATCCGATGCAAAAAATTGTAGTAGGATATAGACTTAGACACTCAGATTAAGACACTTGATTAACTCTGCCTAAAAATAGTTCATTATTTTACAAAAACCGTTAGAGGCGGGACACAGAAAAAAACGTAAGACGAGGTCGCTTCGCAGACGTATGTGCCCGTGACCGCGTCTCGTCCGCGCCCTGTCTTTTCTGTTTATTTTGTGTCGCGAAGCTTCTATGCATTTTGTATAAAAATTTATTGAAGGGGCGCCGCGTCTGCGACGCGTCCTCGTCTTACGTCTTTTCTGTGTGTCCCGCCCCTTAGAAAGACAAGTCTGTTATTTAAATACAATTAAATTGTTATCAGTTTTGCTACTTGTACATACTGTTATTTTCGGAATAAGTTCCACATTAACGCAACCATTGCGCATTAGCGCAGTTTCGCATTAACTTAATATGAAATAGTTCCCCCCTATTTTATCAAAGCACGATAAATATCTTTACCATATAGACCTTATGATATATTCTGTTGATTGAATTCTGTTGATTAAAATTGCTGTATAAAGTTTTAAAAATATAAAAATATGATGTTACCTATTTATAACTAATTCTAAGAATAACATCATCCAATACAAAATTATTTGCAACCACATAAAAATTCCAACCAAATTATCTCGAAAAAAATATATCAAAAATTCTGTTAACACATTTATGACCACAAAAACTATTGCAAACATACGCACCCATCTTGAAACTAAAAAAACAATATAATATTATCACACATCAGTAAAATCATTGGAAATCACGCGTAAATCAATGAAATGATAAAGATCAACCGTGCGGCTGCACGGTCGGTCGTTAGTACCCGTTTGTAAACAGATGCTCTGGTCACAATAGACGAATATTCGGTAGGCGGTGACGGGTGAACTGCGCCACAAATGTGGTAGCAGAGATGGGTTGGAAATGTGTGGATGGGATGGTTAGGGAATTTATTCTTCCTAATGAATTTTACGAAGCAAAAGGAGTATGCAAGCATCGTAGCAAGTGGCGTTCTGTGGGTTCGTGAGTTTATATATGTTTGTATGTTTGAATGTTAGTTAGATATAGGTACCAATTTTTGTTCAAAAGTATAAATCTAATTTTCACACAAAGCAGTTATATCAATAAATCAGGAACAGTTACTCCAAATCCTCTATATAAAAAACTGGATCTAAAAAGTATGGTTTCACATTTAGCTTTAGGTACATCATTATTCACACTATGTTATGACTATGAGCTTAAGAGTGACAGAGTGAGTGGCTTGACGGTGTAGTTTACTGCATCTATTGGATTTAATAACGAAATTATCAAACCAATTGCGTTGATTGACTTTAAAAATCAGAACACATGTTTAGCGTTGCGGGCACATCAATGATTTCGGTAAGTTTATTTTATCTTCACAGATTAATGAAAAATATATTTATTTATGATTTTGAACATTTTTATTAAAGGCGAAACATTATTTTAAACAGGTTAATACTTTGACTGCACACCACATCCACACTAACTCAGCACACTTAACTAATCGTAACAAATTATACTACATTATATTATGTGAACGGCAATAGTAATTTATCTTCACCGACCACAATGGTAACGACAATATTGTTCAAAATATTGACACGTTTTTGTTCAGAAATATTGTCGAGGGTCGAATCTACCCCCACTTAACATTGTATTGTTTGAGATCAGGTCTGTGGGGTAGTTTTAATGGGTATGAGGATGCTTTCTTGTTGCTAAGTGAAGTCTTGGAGTATGATTGGTAATGCTCTTAAATACAGGGCAAGTAACTTTGATAGTTCTGAAAGTTGGAATGAATGCAGCCGATGATTAGTAAATAACAATCCACCTAAGAAATTAATTATTTCTTGTTTTATTTGTGACAGTTAGGATTAATGACAGTAGGAATACAATTTAATAATGTCATATAATAGTGTAAAAAATCAAGGAAATCTTTAAAGGAATTCTAATAAATATTTATAACTTAACAAAATACTTATCAAGAAATTAGGTATAACCATATTTTTTTATTCAATAATAATGTAACTCAACTTCGTCTATGAAAATGTGCATTCCATTACGTAATATGTAAAAATTGTCACCCGCTACCGCTTATGACTCAAATCGCTTCACATTGCGCATTTAGGTCCACAATATTATGAAAGATCATGTCAAATGATTGTATCTGTCCCTATTGGTTTAACACTATAATATTCTATAAACATTTCTAAATGACATTCACTGAAATAACACCCCTACCGTTTTATCAATAAGGGATAATATAGCTTGATCACTGTCACAGTATTATCGGGTACTTGCATAGAAATTGAACGTAAATTGTATTCGAATTTGGAATCATTCGTCAAGGTACTTGATTTCTTTGTTATTTTTTTCATCTCAGCCAGTTGTGTATTGATTTGGTAGAAGTGTATTAATATCCTGCTGTTTTGAAAAATGCTACTATTTTGTGTTTATTTCTTCACGGTTATGTTTTCTGGGGATAGTTAATGGAATGTCACGGTGGTGAATGGTGTATCACGTGGTTTGGTGGCAGCTGTTTTAAGGGACAGGTGGCGCTACCTATTTAGGTTACAGCAACACGACAATATTTCAAATGACACTAAACTAGTCAGTTTAGTGTCATTTGACTATTGCTTCAGTCAGTCGACTGAAGTAATAGTAGGTATTTGGTAGTCAGGAGATTGATCAAATTAATGAAATGATTAAAACCCTGATGATGCTGGAATAGTAAATTTCTGCAGCGGCCTGCAAAAGGGGCATTGATGGACGAACGTGAAATTCAAACTAAGTAAATTATTTATACAATCCAGATTCAATGACGAACAACGATAATTTTTCACGCGCAAATATGTGCATTTGTTTTTTTTTACTTTAAACAGCTTTTTTCAGTTTCAGTTCGAAATTTAGGCAAAAATCGCTGCTTCAATAAAATATCACCAACACAAAAATGAATGACAGAATAACTCAAAAGTGACACAAAAAAATCGCACCACATTGAAAAAGGATGGTCCAAAAACGATAAAAATCAACCGATGCCCAGTATCGCATTAATCAAAACGTGAATCGCAAAAAAATGTTGTGTCGTGTGGGCGAACTTCGAAGTACCCGAAAAAGGTTAATTGTGAATTTGAAATATGTAGAGGGTTCTGTATTCAAAATCCTGTCAAAAATAGCTCATGCAGTGGTAATAAGATTAGCCAGACTCATTGCTAGCTTGGCTACACCGGAATGACGTAATTTTCCGTCGACTATCTTGGAGGCTGGTTGCGTTATGGTTTAGCTAGGTCAAGACATTTTGCATCCAATGGCAAGCTATGGTGCGATTTTGGTGTACCTACAGAAAAGAGAAGAGCTGGCTATTACCAGCCAGTTGATGAAAACTGCTGCACAATTCTTGCAGACAGTAGGAACCTATATTCCATTAGTCATTTCGTCATAAACAAAGTAACTTGTATCTGAATTTACACACAAAATTACACAATTACAGGATTTATACATTACTAAACAATAAATTTACATTTCTTCAATAGTACCTAAATTAAACAATGGCCAACACCTTAAAATTCAAAATAATAACAATAAAAAAATAAATTAAAGATAAATTGGCAATGATTGCTGATTTAAATAATAATATATTAATTTTATAAAATTTAATAAATTATTAAAATTTTCAATAAAATTACAATTCAATAAAATACAGTTCTTCTACAGCATAAAGACACTTAGTCAATAAGAATTTTTTTAGTTTTATTTTAAAGCGCTACTGTAGATAGCACTTTTGATGATTTTTTACTACAGACTTTTCATTACTACAGACATTAAAAAAACTTTTAAAAGCCTGATATAATAAGGGGTTGGGTTTATCAGATGAGTCAGTCCGTACAAAAACTATAGTCTGAAGGTCAATTTGTTTGAAAACGTCCAAAATCTAGTCGAAATAGCATATCAGCGATAATCAATGTCAAAAACTTGTCAAAAATGTGCGCTTGCGAGCCTGAAACCGAATGGAATTGCCCCTCTGATCTCCGGATTTTTAGTACAGCATTCAAAATAAAATTTTATAAAATCAAATTATAACCCGTACATGTTGAACCCTAAACAATTTTGATTTTAGTTTTTTCATTTGCAACGTCTGTTGCCCGCATTTTTTATCATATTACTTTGAATTGGGACAACAATAAAATATAGAGCAAAATATTAGGTCCATAAATAATGACATGTCTTGCGGAGCCATATTGTCTACAGTTGTTTTTGAGAAATCTTTGCAATAAAATAAAAATATACCAAGAATGTGCAGGTAGGGTCCAAAGTTAGATTATCGTTGCAGCCCATTAATGAAGTCAAAGTCAAATTATTTATTTCAAATAAGCACGTAAAAGGCACTTTTGAACGTCAAAATTTACATAAAATAGAATTGATTCTAGTTGCCCCTTCCTTAAGGTAGTTTCGTCCATACGAAACTACCTTAATTCTTCTCCATAGAAGAATGGGCAAGAAACTCCACCGTTACTCTTTTAAAATGTTTTACAATATTTTGTACACATATTAGGCCTATATTGTTCCCACTGCTGGGACACATACTTCCTCTCTGTAAGAGGGAATGTGCTGTAATCCACCACGCGGGCCCAGTGCGGGTTGGTAGATGTCTCATGTCTTCGAATTGTTGGTTCTAGCACATGCCGGTTTCGTTACGATGTTTTCCTTCACCGTTTTGAAAGCAGTGGTGATGAAATTATTTACACAAAGTAAAGCGCCTGCCTGGGTTCGAACCCACGCCCTACGACTCGTATGTCGGGGTCGTTACCACTGCTCCACATATTTTGTATAGGTACTTAATTATATGTGAAGACGATGCACCTAGAATAAAATTACTATACCACAATAGGTAAAAAAAAACAAACGACTTTAGAACCTCCTCCTTTTTGTGAAGTCGGTTAAAAAGAAATTGAAAGTGAAGCATTGACAGATAAATTAATTATTTGATAGATAAGTAGATGGTGCTCACACAATTATTTACAGACTTTGTAAAAATATACGTTTTCCTAAAAAAGGTTAAAGTAATAGGTCAATGTGTGAGTTAAGGTAACCACAGAATGTAAAATACATGTCATAAAAATAATAAATTATACAATTACAATAACAACCAGTTTGATTTAGTCTAGACTCTAGATTGTCCCATGGAGCTGAACCAGCATGTTTTCAAGCATTCTTATCTTGGATATAATCCTCTAATTTTTAATATCTTGTTTACAAAGTATACTTTTAATATGAGTTTTAAATTTTCTTTCATTTAATTGCAACATATCACAAGTTATTTTGTTGTAACATTTAACAAAGTACCTACCCCATAAAAATGTATGTACTTTATATTATTTAAAAAATGGTTGATCTTTATTATCGTTATGATACATATATTATACCCAGACTCCATACATAGGAGGTATCTGCTTATATTTAATATTATAAATGCGAAGTAACTTTGTCTGTCGGCTACTGTTTAAAAAATTGATTTCTTAATTTTTTATCTCTAAAACTTTATCAGGTTATTCCTTAATCAAACGACCTTATTACAATACAATACAAATAAATAAAATTGAAGTGTCTGTTTGTAATGTGAAAATAACATACGGAACTTAAAATAAAAATATTTGATTTTATTTTTTTGACTAGATGTCTATCTGTTTGTTCCGGCTAATCTCCGAAACGGCTGGACCGATTTTGATGGGACTTGCACTGACAGATAGCTGATGTTATAAGGAGTAAATTAGGCTTATTATTATTTTTTATTTTAGAAAAAGCCACGCGGGCAACCGCGGGTAGCAGCTATTTAAGAATATATCCTGTACGGAATCAAAGCAACTTTCGCTTTGTAGCTCATCTCATAAAAGACCTTCAAGGAAGCCAATCATAAAAGTAATTGCGACAAAACATCCTCGCAGTTTATATAGAGATAATTTTTACTGCACTATTTCTGCCCACGCGCATATAAAACTGCAACTTACTGCTATAAACAAACATTACATTTGTAAGAACGAATATGCATGAGGTTGTTCAAGTCATGGGCTGAAACTAATGCTCGGACAGGTTCGGAAAATCAGCCAGTATTTTGTTCTTCTATTTTCTGAGGAAATCTATTTTTCTGTTTTTCCTAGTTGTGTGATTGGAGGTTTCTTTAAGTTGTGCTCATGTACAGGATCAATCATTAGGATCATCTTTCATTGTCAAGTCAAATTAATGGTAAGCATTAAAGTTCCTACATTTTGTTGACTGGTGCTGAACGCTTATAATACCTATTTGTGTTCGTTTGATTAGAGATGAAGTCAGTACCAAATTACTGGTTCATTTCCTTGTAAACAGATTACTTAGTTTAGCAACACATTGGGGTATGTTTATGGTGCTTAGAATTGACTGAACAACACCTTGTTTATGAAATGTATTCTGGTGAGATTCAGAATTAAATCAATCAATCAATCAATAATCTTTATTCGTAAACATAGGTTACAACAATGTGCAAGATGTTACAAGTCTTAATATAAAGTTTCTCTATGTTTTGCCATTTGGCGTACAAACATAAAATGATTAGGCTTGGGCCATTAAGTAAATTAATTTATAATAATTCAGGAGTGAAATCGATGCCAATTAAAAAAAAATAATAATAATAATAGAAGGCAATAGGTAGTTAATGTTAGGTAATTAATGTCAATATTTGACCAAATCCGATAATGTCAATAGTAGATAATTATAAGTAATGTCAATAAATTAATATTAAAATAATTAAATTGACATTGATATTGTCCAAAGAATTACTATTTAAAGTCGTCATGCATAAATAGTCATGATATGATTTATACAAAATAATATTATTCTGTCAAAGAATTGTCATCAAAATAATGACACAATAGTAACATCTCTGTATTATAATAGTACGCAATTTACGCTTGAAATTGATTAAATTGAGACTTTTTATTGAGCAATTTAACTTATTAATTTACTTTTAAGGTTTTAAATACTAGGCTTTTAGCAATTATTTTTTTTTTCTTATTTTTATTTCTGGTTATTATATAAACATCATCATAGTCTTAAAATATGATTGCAATTTGGCTACTTTGTATTAGAGTGTGTATTTTGTCAATTTTTATTCTATTTTTGTAGTGTGTGTCTTGTTTGTGCAGAATAAACAATTTTCTTTCTTCTTTTTTTTATTAAATATTCTTTGAGCCATACAAAAAAAAAACTTTTCCTCATTAATTAAAGCCGTACCTGCATTTGGTACTTTGAGCTCTAACTTAGTTTTATCGCGTAGTTTCCTATAATGACTTTTAAAGGCTAATTCATAGAGGGTAAAGGAGTAGGTACTAAGACCACACTAAACTTATAGTTAGCAACGACGCTCAGTTACAAATTATTTATTTCAAACAGGCACATAAATGGCACTTTTGAACGTCACAATTTACAGAGAAAATAGAATTGATTCTAGTCGCCCCTTCCAAAAGGTAGCTTCGTATGGAGAAGAATGGGCAAGAAACTCCACTGTTACTCTTTTAAAATGTTTTACAATATTTAGTACAGGTACATGAATTATAATGATATGTGAAGACGATGCACCTAGAATAAAATTACTATACCACAATAGGTAAAAATAACTACTAATGAAGCAATGACAAAATAAATAAATTATGTGATAGATACATGGTGCTCACATATTTACAAACATTGTAAAAAATGATTTAGTAAGACATAGAAACCATCTAATCGCTCATCCCTTAAATCCGTAACCAGAACTCAACAGCGACAAAGTTTGTCATAGTTTTAATGTATCGTGTAAACACGGTAAATGCTCATCATGGTTATATGAGTATGATTACATGTTTATTGTGCTTTTACAACGTCATAAACTTTCTTTGTTTACATTATGTGAGCTTGCGATCTGGATAAGGGCTATAAAGAAGTGAAGTTATTGCAATGGTGTCGCGAAGTATTGTACAAAGTAGTCATTTTTAATGTGTTTGGACTGGAATAATTTTCTTTTTGTAAACATTGACGTTCAAAAGTGCCTTTTATGTGCCTATTTGAAATAAACAATTTGACTTTGACTTTGACTTTGAATAATTACAAATATGACTTGTTTTAAAGTAAAGTTCTTGGTCACAGTAAAATAAAGGTTGAGTGTGGGAAATCTGTCTTTATTGCACTTCAATTATTTCTTGTAGCCAATTATTAGAACATAATTATCATCCTAGTTGTATTAGGAGTTGCCGGCGACGTCTACTTGTATTTTGTATTTCATATTTTTTTTTGTATTAGATGTTGCTGGCGACGTCTGCTTGTATTTTGTATTTCATATTTTTTACATAAACAGCCAGAGTAAACAGTAGCCGACAGACAAAGTTACTTCGCATTTATAATATTAAATATAAGCAGATACCTCCTATGTATGGAGTCTGGGTATAATATATGTATCATAACGATAATAAAGATCAACCATTTTTTAAATAATATAAAGTACATACATTTTTATGGGGTAGGTACTTTGTTAAATGTTACAACAAAATAACTTGTGATATGTTGCAATTAAATGAAAGAAAATTTAAAACTCATATTAAAAGTATACTTTGTAAACAAGATATTAAAAATTAGAGGATTATATCCAAGATAAGAATGCTTGAAAACATGCTGGTTCAGCTCCATGGGACAATCTAGAGTCTAGACTAAATCAAACTGGTTGTTATTGTAATTGTATAATTTATTATTTTTATGACATGTATTTTACATTCTGTGGTTACCTTAACTCACACATTGACCTATTACTTTAACCTTTTTTAGGAAAACGTATATTTTTACAAAGTCTGTAAATAATTGTGTGAGCACCATCTACTTATCTATCAAATAATTAATTTATCTGTCAATGCTTCACTTTCAATTTCTTTTTAACCGACTTCACAAAAAGGAGGAGGTTCTAAAGTCGTTTGTTTTTTTTTACCTATTGTGGTATAGTAATTTTATTCTAGGTGCATCGTCTTCACATATAATTAAGTACCTATACAAAATATGTGGAGCAGTGGTAACGACCCCGACATACGAGTCGTAGGGCGTGGGTTCGAACCCAGGCAGGCGCTTTACTTTGTGTAAATAATTTCATCACCACTGCTTTCAAAACGGTGAAGGAAAACATCGTAACGAAACCGGCATGTGCTAGAACCAACAATTCGAAGACATGAGACATCTACCAACCCGCACTGGGCCCGCGTGGTGGATTACAGCACATTCCCTCTTACAGAGAGGAAGTATGTGTCCCAGCAGTGGGAACAATATAGGCCTAATATGTGTACAAAATATTGTAAAACATTTTAAAAGAGTAACGGTGGAGTTTCTTGCCCATTCTTCTCCATAGAAGAATGGGCAAGAAACTCCACCGTTACTCTTTTAAAATGTTTTACAATATTTTGTACACATATTAGGCCTATATTGTTCCCACTGCTGGGACACATACTTCCTCTCTGTAAGAGGGAATGTGCTGTAATCCACCACGCGGGCCCAGTGCGGGTTGGTAGATGTCTCATGTCTTCGAATTGTTGGTTCTAGCACATGCCGGTTTCGTTACGATGTTTTCCTTCACCGTTTTGAAAGCAGTGGTGATGAAATTATTTACACAAAGTAAAGCGCCTGCCTGGGTTCGAACCCACGCCCTACGACTCGTATGTCGGGGTCGTTACCACTGCTCCACATATTTTGTATAGGTACTTAATTATATGTGAAGACGATGCACCTAGAATAAAATTACTATACCACAATAGGTAAAAAAAAACAAACGACTTTAGAACCTCCTCCTTTTTGTGAAGTCGGTTAAAAAGAAATTGAAAGTGAAGCATTGACAGATAAATTAATTATTTGATAGATAAGTAGATGGTGCTCACACAATTATTTACAGACTTTGTAAAAATATACGTTTTCCTAAAAAAGGTTAAAGTAATAGGTCAATGTGTGAGTTAAGGTAACCACAGAATGTAAAATACATGTCATAAAAATAATAAATTATACAATTACAATAACAACCAGTTTGATTTAGTCTAGACTCTAGATTGTCCCATGGAGCTGAACCAGCATGTTTTCAAGCATTCTTATCTTGGATATAATCCTCTAATTTTTAATATCTTGTTTACAAAGTATACTTTTAATATGAGTTTTAAATTTTCTTTCATTTAATTGCAACATATCACAAGTTATTTTGTTGTAACATTTAACAAAGTACCTACCCCATAAAAATGTATGTACTTTATATTATTTAAAAAATGGTTGATCTTTATTATCGTTATGATACATATATTATACCCAGACTCCATACATAGGAGGTATCTGCTTATATTTAATATTATAAATGCGAAGTAACTTTGTCTGTCGGCTACTGTTTACTCTGGCTGTTTATGTAAAAAATATGAAATACAAAATACAAGCAGACGTCGCCAGCAACATCTAATACAAAAAAAAATATGAAATACAAAATACAAGTAGACGTCGCCGGCAACTCCTAATACAACTAGGATGATAATTATGTTCTAATAATTGGCTACAAGAAATAATTGAAGTGCAATAAAGACAGATTTCCCACACTCAACCTTTATTTTACTGTGACCAAGAACTTTACTTTAAAACAAGTCATATTTGTAATTATTCAAAGTCAAAGTCAAAGTCAAATTGTTTATTTCAAATAGGCACATAAAAGGCACTTTTGAACGTCAATGTTTACAAAAAGAAAATTATTCCAGTCCAAACACATTAAAAATGACTACTTTGTACAATACTTCGCGACACCATTGCAATAACTTCACTTCTTTATAGCCCTTATCCAGATCGCAAGCTCACATAATGTAAACAAAGAAAGTTTATGACGTTGTAAAAGCACAATAAACATGTAATCATACTCATATAACCATGATGAGCATTTACCGTGTTTACACGATACATTAAAACTATGACAAACTTTGTCGCTGTTGAGTTCTGGTTACGGATTTAAGGGATGAGCGATTAGATGGTTTCTATGTCTTACTAAATCATTTTTTACAATGTTTGTAAATATGTGAGCACCATGTATCTATCACATAATTTATTTATTTTGTCATTGCTTCATTAGTAGTTATTTTTACCTATTGTGGTATAGTAATTTTATTCTAGGTGCATCGTCTTCACATATCATTATAATTCATGTACCTGTACTAAATATTGTAAAACATTTTAAAAGAGTAACAGTGGAGTTTCTTGCCCATTCTTCTCCATACGAAGCTACCTTTTGGAAGGGGCGACTAGAATCAATTCTATTTTCTCTGTAAATTGTGACGTTCAAAAGTGCCATTTATGTGCCTGTTTGAAATAAATAATTTGTAACTGAGCGTCGTTGCTAACTATAAGTTTAGTGTGGTCTTAGTACCTACTCCTTTACCCTCTATGAATTAGCCTTTAAAAGTCATTATAGGAAACTACGCGATAAAACTAAGTTAGAGCTCAAAGTACCAAATGCAGGTACGGCTTTAATTAATGAGGAAAAGTTTTTTTTTTGTATGGCTCAAAGAATATTTAATAAAAAAAAGAAGAAAGAAAATTGTTTATTCTGCACAAACAAGACACACACTACAAAAATAGAATAAAAATTGACAAAATACACACTCTAATACAAAGTAGCCAAATTGCAATCATATTTTAAGACTATGATGATGTTTATATAATAACCAGAAATAAAAATAAGAAAAAAAAAATAATTGCTAAAAGCCTAGTATTTAAAACCTTAAAAGTAAATTAATAAGTTAAATTGCTCAATAAAAAGTCTCAATTTAATCAATTTCAAGCGTAAATTGCGTACTATTATAATACAGAGATGTTACTATTGTGTCATTATTTTGATGACAATTCTTTGACAGAATAATATTATTTTGTATAAATCATATCATGACTATTTATGCATGACGACTTTAAATAGTAATTCTTTGGACAATATCAATGTCAATTTAATTATTTTAATATTAATTTATTGACATTACTTATAATTATCTACTATTGACATTATCGGATTTGGTCAAATATTGACATTAATTACCTAACATTAACTACCTATTGCCTTCTATTATTATTATTATTTTTTTTTTAATTGGCATCGATTTCACTCCTGAATTATTATAAATTAATTTACTTAATGGCCCAAGCCTAATCATTTTATGTTTGTACGCCAAATGGCAAAACATAGAGAAACTTTATATTAAGACTTGTAACATCTTGCACATTGTTGTAACCTATGTTTACGAATAAAGATTATTGATTGATTGATTGATTTAATTCTGAATCTCACCAGAATACATTTCATAAACAAGGTGTTGTTCAGTCAATTCTAAGCACCATAAACATACCCCAATGTGTTGCTAAACTAAGTAATCTGTTTACAAGGAAATGAACCAGTAATTTGGTACTGACTTCATCTCTAATCAAACGAACACAAATAGGTATTATAAGCGTTCAGCACCAGTCAACAAAATGTAGGAACTTTAATGCTTACCATTAATTTGACTTGACAATGAAAGATGATCCTAATGATTGATCCTGTACATGAGCACAACTTAAAGAAACCTCCAATCACACAACTAGGAAAAACAGAAAAATAGATTTCCTCAGAAAATAGAAGAACAAAATACTGGCTGATTTTCCGAACCTGTCCGAGCATTAGTTTCAGCCCATGACTTGAACAACCTCATGCATATTCGTTCTTACAAATGTAATGTTTGTTTATAGCAGTAAGTTGCAGTTTTATATGCGCGTGGGCAGAAATAGTGCAGTAAAAATTATCTCTATATAAACTGCGAGGATGTTTTGTCGCAATTACTTTTATGATTGGCTTCCTTGAAGGTCTTTTATGAGATGAGCTACAAAGCGAAAGTTGCTTTGATTCCGTACAGGATATATTCTTAACTAGCTGCTACCCGCGGTTGCCCGCGTGGCTTTTTCTAAAATAAAAAATAATAATAAGCCTAATTTACTCCTTATAACATCAGCTATCTGTCAGTGCAAGTCCCATCAAAATCGGTCCAGCCGTTTCGGAGATTAGCCGGAACAAACAGATAGACATCTAGTCAAAAAAATAAAATCAAATATTTTTATTTTAAGTTCCGTATGTTATTTTCACATTACAAACAGACACTTCAATTTTATTTATTTGTATTGTATTGTAATAAGGTCGTTTGATTAAGGAATAACCTGATAAAGTTTTAGAGATAAAAAATTAAGAAATCAATTTTTAGTTTTGATTTGAGTTTTCATATTTAAGTGAGGGTAACATTCACTTCATAATAAGATGCTTATCATGGCTCTTATGAGCAGTAACGTACTAATATTTTGATCCAATAGATTACACGGTGGTCTATTAAACAGTGCGAATATTGGCACTAAAGTAAATCACTATAATTCAAGCTTCTGGTAAAATATTTTTACAAAATGCTTGAATTATACTCATTTACTCTCTCTCAACCCTTCAATTCCGAGTAAAACCTAAATTATTACACAACCACCAAAAACTAGAGTCACTACAACAAAACGCTACCAGTAACGCCATCTGTCGTCACATGCTTGAACTGCGTCGACAGCACGCTTACTTGAGTGACAAGTTGACGTGAGCGCGCGCATCCCAACGGCGAACCTGTGAGAAATGCGTTGGAAACTTGGAACTATAATTATTTCTAGTTTCAAGTTTGCGATAAGTTTGTTTATATGTTTTAAGTTTAAAGAGATTTAGAAAATAACATTTTTTTTTTTATCTGGTGTTGGTGTTTTGGTAATGATGTTTTGAGTAAAAATTGTATTTTGATTGATGACTTTGTCAAGGGACTCAGGATAATAATACCTTACTGTGATTTTCAAATATCGTTCCATTTTATTCGTATTCAATTTTGGATTAATTACCTTTTTGATATAACAGTGTACTTGTGTAGACAAACAAAGCCAAAGTCAAATTATTTATTTCAAATAGGCACATGGCACTTTTGAACGTCAAAATTTACAAATAAAATAGAATTGATTATAGTCGCCCCTTCCAAAATGTAGCTTCGTATGGAGAAGAATGGGCAAGAAACTCCACCAAATGGAAATTAAATCAAATGGTAATGATAACTGCTTACATTTTTTCTCCTTTACAAATGTTGTTCACTCTTTTGTAAGATTCAACTTTTGTTTCCTTCTTTAATTGGTCTCTGTAATTTATTTTGAACCAATTTGGAGTCGGCATTAAACAAAAAGAGATGCAGCTTGCTACTACACCTATAGCACCTAAATTATGTTGGATGGGATTAAGATTTTTATTATAACAGGATTAATATTATTTAATATCAATATTGGAGCAAAAGACGCAGATACAACAGTGAATTCGAGGTAATTTATTGTGATATTTATACTTTTTAATAGATTAATCTTGAACCTATAAATTATAGGCGCGTGATTATACAAAATTGTATTTTATAAATTGAGTTAAGCTTATAGAGATTTGAATTGGAAATCTTAATTATTCTAATTGGAATGTTAAGTTAAAGTAACCGTTAACTTACGTAATACTTACTATAATATATTTACTAACATATGAATTAAAAAAGCATGTGAACCAAATAACTATAAATGTAGACTGAGGCATTACTTGTATTTGATTGGAATAACATGAATAGATTGCATGAAAAGTTAATAACGGAAAGTAAATACATTTTCGTTTTGATAGGTGCTTTCGTAATCAAATAGAGTGCTTTTAGTTATGATTTCTAATAAGAGTTTTATAGAATTAAAATTTTACTGGCGATTAAAATCCTGTGGTCACATTTCTTCTATGCATTGAGGATGTGATGTTAAACTAATAGGATATTATTGGTCAGCTAGGAGTGGGCCCATATAAAAGAATTCGCTTTTGTAGATTTTCATGATCTGGTATGAAATCAGGCCAGAAAAAAAATATTGGGACCAAAATACAAAAAGATTATTTATGTAATATAAACACTTTGTCCGATAATGCTACAGTATATTATTAAAGAAGTGTAAATGTCTCAAAGAAATAACGATTTAAATCCCAACAATTAACAAAAACCTCCTTTTAAAATCCCGCTATTTGAAAACCTCACTTTTAAAACTTCCTGCAGAGCTCACCGCGGCCCAAACTCGGCGTGCGACAAAAAAAACGTCGACTGGTCCGCAATTTGTTGCAGCGGCCGGCCCAACGATAAAGCCTTAAATGTTCCGCGCGACAGATTGCGTACCATGTTTGAAATCCGATTATAAAGTAGCCTCCTTTGTGTATGGTCTTTTCTCTTTGGGAAGTGCCGAGATTGGATAGATGTTGGGTTTAATTTTAAATGATTGGTCATGGGTTTGGTTGATCAAAGGGATACAAAAGTTAACTAAACCTATCTGTTTCTTTCGGTCTGGATGTCTTGTAAGAAAGTTAGCTATAAACTGGCTAAATGTGGGTATACTATATGTACGTCATGTTCGTGAACGGGCGCCGTCAGTTGTGACTGGTCATCCCATATCTCACTTCACTCAGATTACAAATAAACCCTGGCGGTTTATTTGTAATCTTTTATATTTTGTATTGTTTTTAAATAATTTATTTTCTTACATTGTTCTCACATATAGCGACAAGAATAATGTATCCAGGATTTTGTAATATCTTGATTTAAAAGAGTGTCCTTGGAGTTTCTTGCCTATTCTTCTCCATAGAGATCTACGTTTTGGAATGGGCTTCAACTTTCTGACTAACTGACCGACTCTTTGACAATTCAAAAGTGCCTGTAATAAATTGGTTTAATTGCAATAAATGCTTTGAGTTGAGTTTGAGTTTGAGTACACCTCTGCTTAGCCCTTTGGGGAAAACAGGCGTGAAAATATGTTAATGTTAGTTATTTCTTCTTTATCACTTTGTCCTTTTGTTTCAATAATTTAGTTAAGGTCGTTCTTTAGGCATCTCTGGCTGAAAGTTATTTCATTCGTCATGAAGATCTGACGTCGTCTTCGTCTGTATCTTGCTTCTCTGCCATGATACTGTTCTAAATACTGTTAATGCAGGATCAGTTTTCTCGACTTTTGCACTAAGTCGTCATGCAGCTACCATTTCCGCTCCAATAAGAATAACTTCAATTTGCAGTGATTTCAAATAAGCACCATTTTCAAATTCAAATTCTATTAAAGCAGTTTCTTCATAAAATTATATTTGAAACCGATGTATATTGGAATCTTCCTCTGTATATGTGATATGCCCGTTAAGTAGTTTACTGTTTTATGCACCTGCTTATGAAAGGTATCATTTTGTGTCAACTAGAATTATTAGAGATATGATATTTATCGATGAGCTATATCGATATTTTTTGCCTTGTCGTTCTTTTTCAGTTTCTACTGTTTCAATGACTATGTCGATAAAGGTATCTTTGACAAGACAGTGTCCAGTGTTATTGTGTTATCCGTTTTATTTCATAAGTTGCTATGACATTCTTTAAGATTTCTCAATAGTATTACGAGTTTTTGCTGTTATTCAGACGTGCCATATTTACAATATATTCATTTCCTATATTGATTGATTGTATATGTGGTGCCGGACGTAAAGAATAGCACCACCCTATCTATTCCCGTAAGTGTCGTAAAAGGCGACTAAGGGACTTACGAGTACTAGAGAATGGGCAGCAGCGTTCTCTATGCATTTTAACACCATACTGCGATCGCCAACCCAGCTGCCAAGCGTGGCGATTATGGCAAACCCCCTTCTTTAAGGGAGGCCTATGTCCAGCAGTGGACGTCTTTCGGTTGAAATGATGATGATGATGATGATGTCCCATAAAATCTAAATTAATTGTTCTTCCTCAATCTGTCGAAGCACGAACGATAACACCTCTAAATATCAAGTTACATCAATGCATTACCTAACGTAATGTTATGCGAAATGGTCATTGGACATAAAACCTAGACTCGGCGACCTCTGACACACATTGATGCAACGGGGCACTAAAACCCAACGCGAATGGCCCGTTTTAAAACACGTTCTAGAATGTTATTCAGTTTGTGACCTTTTGGTATGTAATGATGCGGGGAATAGCAGTGTTGAAATTGAGTGAAATTTTAAAGGGACATGAGGTTATATATAGTTTGATAGGAAATTAATATATCAATGCGTGAAGAATTAGTCTAGTAGCATTTATTCGAAGGTCTGTGTTTAGTAGTCGATGCTTAGAGCTAATAATTATTACAGCAGCTATTACAGTACATTGGAAGAACTTAACAACTAGGATAAGGCAGCATTAGGCTGGACATCATTTGTTAATAATGGATGTTCTTGAAATGATGATGTGTCCAATGATGTGTACCTATAGATATTCCTTTTTTTCAGGTGTATTTTTCATCTGGTGGGATGGCACGATGTTGTGGTAAACTTACGGCTATGTGGAGATTTACCGATGCGTGATCTTCTGAAGACAACTAACTATCAGTGGTAATCACCATACTCCCATTTTTTTTTTAAAGCAAATTGTAAGGAACACCATTGAAGCCTATTTTCTTAGGACGTGGATTATTTTCTGTTGCTTGATAAAATCGAAGTGTTTCGGTTTTGCAAGACCTTTGACTGCAAACTTAGAATAAAGATTAATACCTACATGAGTACCTGTTTCTTCTTGTCACTGACTAATATCAAGTATCATGGGACGCATTAGAGCCTCTTAAAGCAGTCAAGTATTCAATTTCAAAATACTCGTAGAAGAAATGTTAATCACATGCATCGTATGCTGTGATTTGTCTTGTGCGTTTGATTCTCTTATAACGTTTACGTCGAGTGGTTTATGTATGTTTCTGTAAGTTTCCAAATCAGCCTCGATGCTTTATGATTCTGCTTCTTATTTGGTACTATTGTCCGGACAACCTGCAAAGATGATAAAAATGTTTGTTGAAATAAGTGTCAGTTACGAACGTGAGTGTGTTCTGCCTGTAAATAAAACTACCTATTTATGAAGTGAGTTGTTTGTCTGCTGTGATCTTTTGGAATAATTTCATCTTCGGAGTACCTACTTGTTATGGAGATTCGAATGAAAATAAAACAATACCTAGTTGATTATCAAATTCTTGAATAATAACGTTTTTGGACGTTTAAATTATTTACCCAGGCATGTGTTTAGAGATTATTCAACTTTACTCTAGACCAAAAAGTACGGTCATTTCAATCAATATTTGCCCGAACTAATTAGTATGTACCGCAGACCATGTCGCCCGTAGGCAAAGTAAATAACCAAATTGTATTTGCCATTAACGGTACTTTAACACGTTTTCCTTGTGTTACATTTGCTAAAATTACCTTAAGTTTTCTTCAATTATAACAAAAGTAGGTCAGACAGATCAACGTTATATATGTAAATATATTGACTACACATTATGAAAGGGCCGTGAGCAGTTTTAATTAACCGGCACATGCCATATGTCACAAGTCTCCACCAATTACGCGATGATACACAAATCCCCTCTTTTAGGGGGGCAGTCATTGCCCCCCTATAACGGTACAGGCGGGGCCTGCGCGGGACACGCCAATCGGCGCAAATGCGGCGCGCGCGCACGCCGATGATCTAAGCGAATGATCTAGCGTGCTTGTCATTTCGCGAGCACCGGATTGGTCCGTGATAAAATATTTCGTTATGGGATCACGATTCGGCGCGATCTAGTTTCGGTTGCGCTTTATCTTATTTTTTATTGATCGTAAATGTCTTGTGGCATTTGACATTTTTACGACATAAATAAACTTTGACCTAGTTAATTTCATTCAACAAAATATAATAAAAAAGTAAAGCAAGAGAGACCGTGTCTTAATGTGTGATATAAATCATGATTACAAAAGAGCGGTGCATCAATAAATTGAGGGTGCAGCACCTGTGCAGGCGCACCAAACAAATAAATTACCCGAGCAGCGACGAGACGACAAAATAGCTGCTCACACTGCCATACGGTACGTGTTTTATGGTCCTACAACATAGAGAAAGTAACGGTACAGGGAGCACGGCCTTCCCACCCGATGTCCGACCGCTAACTGACTGATGGGCGAAGCTTAACCTCTGATAATAAGAAAGCGAGACGGCAATACTCGCGGCTCGCGCGCGTGAACGGGACGCAAGATGTATCTTCTTCGGTGATCGTGAAGTGCAAGATGAGTACACAGTCACACAGTCACATACGGACCACATCCGAGTGAGGCCCGGCTTCGGTTTTTAAAAAACGAAGCGCGCGATCCGCGGTGCGCGTACGCACGGACGCGCGGACGAATTTCGGATTCGCGAATTTATGAAAAACTTTTTTTTTATTATGACGTTTTAAACTGTAACTAGTGAATTTTTATGTGATTATTTATGTGCCGTTTTTGAAGTGTAAATATGAGGAACGAGAAGTAGCAGTTAAGTGGAGAACTATTTAATTTTTCGCAAAAATTAAGGAAGTCCAGTTAACAGCTGTCGCAAAAAACAGGTGCCAAGGTAAGTTATACATTTTTAAAGTAGTTTATGACTTGAATCCTCATTATATTTTACGAGTTTACAAGAATATAACGCAAATTAACAATGCATAGTTTATATACAACATTTTAGTATTTATTTACGCGTTACGAATAAAAAAATCGGTTTGACAGATTTTGTATAGGACCGATGTTTTTCTACTCATCAATTTTTTTATGATCGTGTTTTCATTATTTTTAATGGTTTATTTTACGGTTATTAGCTACTAGAGAACATTTGATTTTATATTGCTTTTTCATGGATTCATAAAAATATTAATATTACCTATAGATGTACTTTCAGTCAGTATAAAATTCATGTTTATTAAAATAAAATTAGGTAGGTACTTAGACTAGGTGTTATGAAACTGTGTTAATGATTAATAATGTTGAATGACTATTACGTACACTTTAAAATTTAATAACATTTTTCAAATATAAAGTCGAACATTACAACTAAATTAAATATTTAAAAAAAAATGTTTTTAGGGCCTTTCTTGGACTTCAAGTTAGGATTTTTTTTTGCGATCCTATACAGTTCATAATTTAAGATTTTTTGCAGATTTTTCCTACCTACAACTTAAAATAAAAGCAGGATATTATAAGCAGCTCGCATAAATAAACATCTACTTGTATCAAATACAACAACAAAATATCTACCAACGCAAGATGCGTATTGGTTTTAATTAGCTACTTCATTGCTACAAAAAAAAACACAACAACTAGATGTTTTTCCGTAAATACCGGAAGTTTAAAAATATTAAAATCCTTAAGCTTTTTATGGCTTTACCTAAACCTTCAAGAAGACGATTGAGCTACTGTTTTAAAGGCAATTAAAAAATTTGTAATTTAATAGTTTTATGAATTACGCTCACTTAAACTTTTTCTCTACTCATAGCACAGAGAAACTGCATTTGTGGTAATTTCACTAAAGTTACCCTGAAGTTACTTAGCGTAAGAAATGCTTGTTGTGTTGTGGCTAAAATAACGTTACTTTTTAGAATCAATTAGGTTTGTAGTTACAAGTCGAGTAGCTTACTATAATACATATTAGGTATTACGAACGCAAAAGGACAATACGTTTTTAAGTCGTATTTTTTTTCAACTATCCCTTAGTATGTAATAATAACAGCACTTCTGCAAATCTACCGCAGAAAAAGTGCATAACAGTATCGGAAAAATGCCCAACATAACAATAAAACATCTACACAATCGTCAATTTTTTTTTAAATTTGTATAACTCAAATAAAACCTCCAGGTAGAATAAAACCGATAGTTCCCATGTACAGGAACTATTGGTTGGCGCCAAATATTTCCGTACAGTGATCATTAATCTTACTCAGCTGGTTCAGCCACGCATTCCGATCGAGATAAGATTCGAGATCAAAGTTCACACCTAGTCGATACTTATTGTTTTTACTATAAGTACTTATGAAGTTATGAAGAGGTGGGAAAATGTACTATATAATGACGAATATCGTTTTTTTTTTCTGTAGCGTTGCAAATTTTTAAGTTTTGTTGACATTATTCAATTATCATTTAATGTTAATGTAGCTTTTTTAATACGATCTCTTTGAAATCTTTTTCAAAGACAAAACCGTAAGTCACTATATGACATACCACTGGTTGCACGTAAGTCCATTAAATTTAATTCTCGATTAAAAGTGACTGCATTACTTTTAATAGGGAATTAAATTTAATGAACTAAAGTGCAACTAGCGGATAATCAACACAAACCTAAAGTTAGGTATAGTAAAAAAATGCTGTTCGATACCTGGAAGCATTTCAATATTCGTCATTATTCTCATAATTTTTTGCGTACTTATAGCTAAAATGATGAGCTTATAATAATTATGGTGTAGATAATATCAATGTGAAACATCCCATTTCTTCCCGTGGGTGTCGTAAAAGGCGACTTGGCACTTACTAGAGAGTGGGCAGCAGAGTTCTCTATGCAATTAACACCATACTGCGATCGCCAACCCACCTGCCTAGCGTGGCGATTATGGCAAACCACCCCTTTAGGGGAGGCCTATGTCCAGCAGTGGACGTCTTTTCGGCTGAAATGATTATAATGAATATCAATGTACCTATCTTGTTGCAGGTGTCAGTATAAGAAAATAGTTATAATTATTATTAGTATTCTCTAAGACGATTTGATATTTCATAATTAAAAATGATATTTCATAACTATGAGAGTTATTACAGAACACGAGAGAGAACACGAGTTGCATTTTATGTGTATGATTTTGATTATGTACCTACCTGTTGATTTTATTGTAAACAGTTATGAATGCGAAATTAAGATTCTAGATATTATTATTTATTTATTGAATACCATAAGCACACAAATGTATAGAAGCAGACTTAATGCTATAAGCATATTGGCTTTTATTTTCACGGTGAATCTGTTTTCACTGAACTCCAGAAGGTTGTTTCCTGGTACCGTAAAGGGCAAGCTTTTCGCACGGCCAGAGTCAGGAAAATAACTCCTAAAAACGAAAGTAACTAACTTTGAAAAGCCTGCGAATACACTAATCCTTACACATACATACACTGTTAGCATTAATTGTCGTGTAAAATTACAATCTCATTAATTGCCAGTAATTAACACTTTAAGATTTACTATTCACATTCGTAATTTTACGTCTTATCTTGATTAAAACCGTAATGTACTTTTATTGCAATTTTGTTGGTAATTATTCTGTGTAGTAAATTATTTATCTTTAGATATGGTTGAGCTATAGGTACTCAAGTACAACATAACTTTCTTATTTATTACTTAGTTATGTGCTCGTTCTCACTAATACTAGAATAGAATAGAATATAATAGAATACTTTTTAATATGTACAGACGGCTACACATCAAGCTATACATTTCCAGTATAAGCTGGTCTCGCATTGTATATGATTTCCGTACAGTGCGAGGTCAGCGTAAACTGGATTTGTATAGCTTGATGTGTAGCCGTGTGTCCCTACACCATAAAAATTACAGATATAAATATTGACATTTTGAAATTTTACATAGGGTGACACAATGGGCGGTCTTATCGCTAAAAGCGATATTTTACAGAAAACCTTCGGATGGATTAAAGGGAGAAGGAGAGACAATACTGCAGGTAATAGTCCATACAGGTAGGTACTTATCTATATAAATATATATACATTGGTGATATCGAAATGTAATGCGTAGGTATTAAGGAGTTACTTAGAGCAAATAAACTTTTCACCAGACACTAGGCGATCATTAAAGTTACGATTCGTCGATGTGTAATACTTAGATAAATCTTGCAGTTTGCCTAGCAACAGAGTTCTAACAAAATTGATGGGCACTGAACTTGATTTATAAACTACAGACAAGTGTCAAAAATACACCATACCGACCTTATTGATGATGTTCTTCAGAAAGGTCAAGTTTCCGAGTTGACTACTGAGAAAAAAATGGTTACACAGGAGTGGTTAGGGATCTGCTAACGTTAGACATTATCTAACTTAACGTTAACGCTACGCTAGCCTAACTTAGCGCTATAGAGCGGGCTATGCTCGGAGTTTCTTTGAATGATAAGATCAGAAATGAAGCTATCCGGAAGAGAAGCGGAGTTACCGACATTGCCTCATTGCCTGCAGAGTAAGCAAGCTGAAGTAGCAGTGGGCTGGCCATGTTTGTCGAAGGACCGATGGCCGTTGGAGCAGACGAGTCCTGGAGTGGAGACCGCGTACCGGCAAGCGTAGTGTGGGGCGCCCCCCAGCTAGATGGACCGACGACCTTAAAATGGTGGTTGGGACAGACTGGATGCGGAAGGCGGAGGGCAGGGTGTTGTGGCGCAGCTTGGCTGAGGCCTATGTCCAGCAGTGGACTGCTAAAGGCTGAGTTGATTGATTGAACTTAACGTTATTGAAAACGAGCCATAGTGTTGTAAAAGGTAAATTAAAAGTAATTATTATCAGGAAATCGGTAACAGTAATTGAAAACTGTTTATTGATAATGATGTTAGAGTCCCTTTCATTACAGACGTCGATAAACTTGTTAATGACTGATTGATTAACCGTTAATAAATTCATTTGCTTCAGGGTCATTCGTATATTTATGGCATAAAAGTGAAATAAGTAAAATTAAAATTACTCGTATATTTCATTTCACTTTCCGTCATTTCGGACTTCGTCCGCGTGATATTTCTTGTTTTTAACCGACTTTCAAAAAGGAGGTTCTCAATTCGGCTGTATGTTTTTTATTTTTGTATGTTTGTTACGCAATTACTATAATATATAATTTTATAATTTTTTTTATAAAATTATATATTATAATTATTATATTTTTTATTTTAAAGGGTATACTCCCGAGATATAATATATAATATACTATAATAATGAGTACCTATTTAACGGGTTGCGATTAAGCAATTTATGCTCGTCACTATGCATATGGTGAGTGGCAGTTCTCCTGGTTCTTACCAGGAGAACTCCTCAACAATCAACGTCCCAGCGTCGGGAAAAGCAATATTTTGTAAAAGGTGTTGAGCAGTTAACATTAGGCTAACTTAGATAAATTCAAAACTGACCCACTAAAAAGTGAAAAATATAAAACTTTTTAGAAAAAAATAATAACCGACTACCAAAACTAACACTACAAAGTGAAAAATAACTTTAATTTCGGAAGTCGGTGGCAAAAAACTCAATTACAGATCCAAAGACACCGACTTCCGAAATTAAAGTTATTTTTCACTTTGTAGTGTTATTTTTGGTAAACGGTTAAGTAAGTAAAGTAAAGTTTTTAACATAAAATATATCCTATAACACTCTGCAATACTGTAGCGGAATCGGATCAGTAGTTCTGAAGATTACCCCCCACATACAAACTCACATCATCATCATCATTTCAGCCGAAAGACGTCCACTGCTGGACATAGGCCTCTCCCAAAAGGGGGTTTGCCATAATCGCCACGCTTGGCAGGCGAGTTGGCTATCACAGTATGGTGTTAAAATGCATATAGAACGCTGCTACCCATTCTCTAGTAATTAAGCCCTTAGTCGCCTTTTACGACACCCACGGGAAGAAATGGGTTGGTGCTATTCTATACGTCCGGCACCACACGGACGAAACTCACAATCTCACATACCTCTTTACATATATGTGTGTTACCTTTATTGACAATGATTGCTGTTATCACAAGAATCAGAGGTATCAGAGGATCTCGTGGCTAAGTACCTAATAACAGTCGCTCGGGTTGAACCATCAGGTTAAGCTACTCTTGCCAGGGTTGGTGCATGGATCTTGTCATACCGAGACCCCTCTGTGCCTCGGAAAGCACGTTAAACCGTTGGTCCCGGCTGTCGTTCGTGGATCTTTAACAGTTGTTAGGGGTCGTCAGAAGCTCGAATTGTCTGAAAACCACTCTTAGCAAGGGTATCGTATTACCCAGTTACTGGGTTGTGGAGGTCAGATAGGCAGCCGCTCCATGTAAAATACTGGTATTCAGCTGCATCCGGTTAGTCTGGAAGCTGACCCCGACATGGTTGGGAAAAGGTTAGGCAGATTGATTGTAGTAAAATGTGGTTTACAGCTTGTAATTGGTTGTGGGAGAATGAAACAGCGCGTCAAAACTAAACGCATTCAATTGATTTTTGAACACCTATGGCCGAGATCTACAAACGTTACTTAGCACGTAGTTTGCACAGCCTACTGTCAAACTTGTCCGTTTGGTGCCGGATGTAAAGAATAGCATCATCCCATTTCTTCCCGTGGGTGTCGTAAAAGGCGACTAAGGGACTTACTAGAGAATGGGCAGCAGCGTTCTCTATGCATTTTAAAACCATACTGCGATCGCTAGCCCGCCTGCCAAGCGTGGCGATTATGGCAACCGCCCCCCCCCTATGGGGGGTCTTTCGGCTGCTGGACATAGGCCTCTCCCAGGCTGCGCCATAACACCCTGTCCTCCGTCTTCCGCATCCAGTCTGACCCAGCCACCTTCTTAAGGTCTCTGGATCTAGCTGGTGGGCGTCCCACACTACGCTTGCCGATACGCGGTCTCCACTCCAGTACTCGTCTGCTCCATCGGCCATCGGTCCTTTGACAAACATGGCCAGCCCACTGCCACTTCAGTTTGCTTACTCTGCAAGTTATGTCAGTAACTTCGGTTCTTTTCCGGATAATTTAATTCCTGATTTTATCCTTCAAAGAGACTCCAAGTATAGCCTGTTCCATAGCGCGCTAGGCGACCTTGAATTTGTGAACCAGCCCGACTGTCAGTGTCCACGTTTCGGCACCGTGTGTCATGACGGGCAGGACGTACTGGTTAAAGACCTTAGTCTTCAGACATTGTTTGATTGTTGTTATCACAGTACTTATTTTACATGACGTATACTTGTTTCTTTAGCCCTTCCAATAGGCTGATTCACGAGTGACATATACGACGCAATAATAAAACTCGGTGCCGTAATTTAAAACTATAAATTCTAAGCGAGAATTACGTCAACCTCTATATAATAATTGTAACTACATTTAATAAATCAATGGTCATCATGATTTTACTCAAGTATGTTTGTACAATAATAAAGCACCTCAAGGTCCAAAACATCTTGATTATTAAAATGATCGTGTACATTCACGAGCATCAATATGTATACACTCAACAATTATCTCGTGAAATAACGATTGTAACTCAAACTTCACGCATTTATTTATATTATTGTTGGAGGTTAGATGGGGCTTTCTTCAGCTCACAGTAGCCTGCAAAACTCTTGGCAATAAAGTTTTGAGTATTAAGATGAAGCTAGTTGCCCGTTCCTCAGCGTAAGAACTCAACGGATACTCTTCTAAATAAAAATATTGTTACAACTTTGAGCTGCTCAAAGTTGTAAGTGTAGATAGCTTTCATACCATTGTGCTTTGGCAACTTCTGATTGGATAATGTTACATTTGTTGTGCATTTGTTTTGTTATTACGAGCTTATGGGTTAAAAATACTGTATTTATCACCAAAAAACGTTGAATTCTGTAGAAAAAGAGATCAATTTTGACAAGAAAATTTTTTTTTTTTGTTAAGTGCATACATATTTATGCTCCTGACTATACTAAGGTAACATAAAATATGTTATTGGGTAATGTGTGTGTCAATAAATGTGCGCATGGTCGTGTGTGTGTGTGTGTTAGGTAATCAATCATACACTGTGATATATCTGACACGTGTTAGAGATCACATTCATGTGTTCGTGTTTTTGTTTCTATATTTTTAGGATACTGTAAGGTTGTGTTTTGTTTATTTTAAGATGTGACTTGGTGCGTTTTGATCGTGAAAAAGAATAGTTTACAGGAAAATTGAGTACGTAATTGATTTATTTATACTTTAAAGTTTTAGTTCAGAATTTCAGATACATTTTGGATGCCAAAACGTTTAAGGAGGATGCACTAAGGTAGCCCGTGAAATTTAAATTTTCTTAATTTTTTTGCAGGTTGCAATTCTGTGTCATTAGGTTTTATGTTGATTAAAATATGATTCGCGACCGTAATAAATATGGTTTTTTAGAATTATAATCATTAGAATTAGCAATATAACTAAAACTCTTCGTAGAATTCCTATTGAATGACTATTTCATGAAATAGCCATTTAATAGGATTCTCTGAACTTAAAGAGTTGTATTGCTGATTATAATGATTATAATTCTGTAAAACCATATTTGTTATGGCCACGAATCAAATTTTAACCAACATACAACCTGACACCGACCTGCAAATTACAAAAAAAATAAGTAAATTTGAATTTCGCGGGCTACCTTAGTGCATACTCCTTAAGACTCAGATATATGCCAGTGACCTTGAGTGGTTAGCTTACGTGTTCTGTACTGAGCTCACGCAACGCATCGTACGTTCAGCCAGTAATAGGATTCGCCCATCAAGGAGCGCTGCCCCAATTTGACGCATTATTAATTTATTATACACAAAACAAAAGGTATTTTAATAAAACGCGTATACTAAAACATCAATAATTAAATTATCTTTTAAATTGGTAAAGGTTTCTGAAAAATACGCTTGGTAGATTTTGCGCCATTCTCAGTTTTTTATCCGCGTTAGACATAAATTTACAAATTAATTTCACTATGTAATATAAACATAATCTAAAATATTCACTAATTAAGTTATTGAGAAAATGCTCTTATTTAACATATATTTTATTCAAATCATTACTACTACTCGTTTAGACGTGATCTTCAGTATAAAATCATTAAAAGTCGGTTATCGTCGCCTTAAGTTAAATTGATACGATAACAAAAACAAATAAAGAGAAAGGTGATTAACCCCTCAACTTAAACATATCAACATCCTCATGGAGTAGGCACACTTTCAGTGGTTCAAGCTTACAGTTTATTTTATGACTTGTGCATAAGCGCCATATTTTCTAGTAATTCAAGCGACAAAACTGATATAGTTTACCACAAAGTTCAGTTTTCACTCTTTATCTAAAGCTACAGTTAATAGTATTCCTGGATTCTACTAAACTTTCTGTATATCATCACGCGCTGCTCGTAAAATCGTGGCTAGGATACTTTCGCGTTAGTTCTAGTACTAAATGACTACCTTTCTCTACATTAGCAAATTAAAAGTTAAGAAAAAAGTATGTTTTCCAAATTAGAATAAGTTTTACTATTTCCCTGTGTATCTTTATTGATAGGTATTTTAAAATTTTAAAACTAGCTTGAAAAAGAAAATTTGTTTCCAAAATTATCATATTCTGAAATTAAAATCTAAAAATTACGGTCTAACTTGTAAATATTCTCGACATGTCCCCATACATGTCTGCCTACCCCAAAGTCATACAGTTACACGGACATAACCCTGTGAACAACAAAACTATAATTAGATGTCAACAGTGCACGCTGGTCTTTCAGACCGCACAGAGTTTTATGTCATTGTGGTGGAGCGCAAGTTACAAAAATACAACGATTTCACTTTTCAGTTTTTCCAAGTTAAATAGGGTGCAAATTTATTGGCTTCTTGTGTCGCACTCAAAACTGTTCTGAACTAACTTTAAATAAATTCAGACAACATAACAGTTCATAGAATTTATGAGTCATTGAATTTAGTACCTAGTGTACTCAATACTCAATTTTTATTGCTTTACCATAATGTGTACTTGTAAATAGTTAGTTGCGTCATATAATTTAATAATTATTTTAATGTATTTGAAATAGATCGATATATTATATTTTACAATAGGATTACGTTGAGATAAATATAAGTGATCACTGCTATTTGTATGGTAATAAAACAGCAAAAAAATATATAGAGAAAACTTAATTGAAAAGTGGACTCGAGTTTCGGTCTGAAGTATAACTAAAGAGAGAGCAAGAACAGGGATTACATGCAAAAAAATAAAACAAAATCTATCCCATTGAAAGGCGATAGCAAAACAAAGAGGCACTAAAGAAGAATCGCCTTTCAAGAGTAAAAGTAAACCATTAATGCCCCATTAGCAGACAGCTTAGTTTATGAAAACAAACAAAAACATTTCTTGTCACCATGACAACTCAAGTTTGACAACCATGACAGTTTGCCAATGAGACGAAAAATTCGCTTTGTCATTGCGATTAAAGTCAGTGAGTTTGTGTTCGTAATTCCATTTGGATAATAACGTATTTTCATTAACTAAAGTCATCCAATTTGCACTGTATGTGCTCTCAAACAAAAGAGCGGAGACTGTATAACAACTTATACCTAATTAATAAAAAAAATAACAATATAGTATCGTAACTTAACTAAAACTATTAGTAAACTAAAATATGGCGTCGAAATTAACCGCATCGCTGCCGATTGGTAATGTACCTCAGAGACTGGCAGCATTGCCACATGCTTAGCCTCTGGCCAAGGTAAAAGCCAGCCCTCAAGGGTCACGGGAAGTGTCAACCAGCTGTTTGGAAGTTTCATTGAACAGACCATGAGCACTCGGACCCCACGAGCTCATGGTATAACTAGGTTAGTGCAGTTTTATTTATTTTCTAAGTTTGTGTTTTATTTTTTAATTCACGTGACAGACTGCCTTTTTAGATTAATTGATGCTCGATGCAGCTTTGACGGAATTCTCACCTATCAGCTTTCGGATTCCGTAACCCACTAGGTATCGATTATAACTCAAAGTCAAACCCAAATAATTTATTTAAAATAGGCACTAAAAGGCACTTTTGAATGTAAAAAATTACAAATCATAAGCTCAAACGAATACTGAGGCACTTTAAAATGACTGAATATTTCGTTCCAAATAACGAATTAACCTTGATGTAGATATGAAAAGTATCTAGAGTGTTGCTGTAATTTCTAAGGCCGAGATCTATAAACCTTACTTAGCTCGTACTTCGACCTTTTTCCGTCTCTATTTTGCACTTGTAGTTTGACAGCAGGCTGTGCGACACTGACAGGAAGAACGCTAACCTAAAATACGTGCTAAGTAACGTTATAGATCTCGCCCGCCTTTGGGCTTCAAAAATCCAAAATAAATTGAGCGCGTTTAGTTTTTTCGCGCTGTTTCAATTCTCCCACAACCAATTACAAGCTGTAAACCACATTTTACTACAATCAATCTGCCCGCCTTTTCGCAACCATGTTGGGGTCAGCTTCCAGACTAACCGGATGCAGCTGAATACCAGTATGATACATGGAGCCACTCTCTATCTGACCTCCACAGCCCAGGTAACACTATACCTTGGAAAGATTTGTTGTCAGAGTTTTGGTTTTCTGACTGACCCTTACGACTGTCAAAGATCTGAAAATGACAGCCGGGACCAACGGCTTAACGTGCTTTCCGAGGCACAAAGGGGTCTCGATATAATAATACAACATTATTTTTAGTTTAAGCGAATCCTGAATATAGTTTGTTCAGAATAAGGAACTGAATCAATTTAAATAATGTTTACACCGTTTATATTTTTTTAAGTGTGATGGAAAATGTGGCCCACCAAAAACATTTCATGTAAAATGTTGCCAAGACGACCACATAAGGTTTGCCCTGTGAAAAAGATATCAGATCTCATGTAGAGCCAAGCTTCTGAATCTACACGGCCT
The DNA here is from genome assembly GCA_948098905.1 of Tiliacea aurago. Classification (NCBI taxonomy): domain Eukaryota; kingdom Metazoa; phylum Arthropoda; class Insecta; order Lepidoptera; family Noctuidae; genus Tiliacea; species Tiliacea aurago. Next base: position 25,303,528 of record OX402590.1, on the reverse strand, counting down.
AACTCTACCGACCCTAACTTCACAAATTCTACATATCAGTAAAAATGTATGGCTTGGCTGTTTCCCTTTTAATAAATTATACTTTGTGATTTTTTATGATACAGTTTTGAAATGTTGTACATAGATTCTTTAAATAGAAATACTGGACACGTTTTTCGGGTTTCGCATATACTAAAACTGGGCCCTATCAGAATACCAGCGCTGCAACACTTATTTTTAAGTGCCGCAGCATCATGCTGAGATACGGGCCTTTTGGCCTCGTACAGGACTTTGTTTGTATTTTCTTTTTGTTTGCCTACTTTATTTTATTTTTAGTTTTGTTCTTTTTTTTGTTTCTATGAGTGTGTTTATTTAATTTGTGATCTGTGCGAGTCCCAATAAATGTTTTTCTTTCTTCTAAAACTAATATTTTTATTTTATTTTTATTTATTTATATAAACAGGGAGTAAGATACAGCCCTACGCAGACTGATGGGGTGAATTCAGTATATCGTTCTAAGATGACCGGTACATGAAATTATTTCAGGAACGTTATGGGAATCTAATGAACCTGATTTATCGCGGCCGTCCAGCATCGTTCGTTAGAGATTTTCAACATCCATTGCTGTTTATTTTTATTTTAGCTGTGTTATTTACATTAATGGAGTACTGCGTACAGAGAATGTAATTTTACATTGAAATAAAAGAATAGTAACTGAAATTACGATAATAAAATGTCAATTTTCCTGAGAAAATTTTCAGTGGAATATGATTCAAAATAAGGGGCTGGCTGTCAATTTGCGGAGGGCTGTCCCTTACACCCTGTATATTGTATAATGAATGGTCACCCATCCATGAACCAACCACATTTTACCACACAAGTACAATATTAAACTTAACCACCAGAAAAATAACGCAACCCGCTTTCCACTTGTGGCTTAAATCTCATCTTCGAATAAAGTAGAAAGTTAGGAAACAAGCAAGGTTTTTACAACAGGGTGTGTCTGTGGTCAACTAGACTTTACTAGACAACCGATGGTATTTTCACCTCTTCTGATTTAATGGCGACCTGTCTTGTCTATGTCTTGCAATTGTCTGGTTACTGTCTGCTTGTCTGTGGGTTTGTCAGTTTGCACTTGTGATCTTCTATACATACTTAGTTGAGCTTTCCTTGTGTTTTCACGGTGTGACTGTAATGATATTACATATGATAGCGTTTGTACTGACGACGATTAGAAAAAAAAGGCAGTGAATTAGGTGAAAGGCCTCAAGAATTATCCTTTAGCAACGGTATAATCGAAACTATTGTTAATTGTCAATATATAATAATCTATGTATACAACATTATTTTTAGTATATGTGAAACCTGAATATAGTTTGTTCAGAATAAGGAACTGAATCGATTTCAATAATGTTTACAGCATGTTATATTTTGTCCCAAAAGTATTTAAGTGTGATGGAAAATGTTATCACCATTTAATTACTTACAATACAATCGCCGTACGGTTAGGTACCTACTGCCAAATTATTATCAATGAGCGCAAGACGACCCTGGAGGCGCAGGGGCGCCGCCGTTAGCATGTTTTTGAACCCGGTAACATAACAGCCTTATAACTTTGTGATTTATCATGATACAGTTTTTTAAATTTTGTAAAGTTTAAGTAATTTTGGAAAATACTAGACACGTGTTTCGGGTTTCGCATATACTAAAACTAATATTGTATAAGAGCGGTGGTGGCTAAGTGGTATCGGCCACGACTTAGGAGTTATAGGTCGTGGGTTCGAACCCAAGCAGGCGGTTTACTTTGTGTAATTTATTTCATCACCACTGCTCTCAAAACGGTGAAGGAAAACATTGTTAGGAAACCGGCTTGTCCTAGAATCAAACATTCGAAGACATGTGACATCCACCAACACGCACTGGGCTGCGTGGTGGATTACCCACTCCCTCTCACAGAGAGGAGGCCTGTGTCCCAGCAGTGGGAAGATAATAAGCTGAATATGATGTAAAAAAAACTATATTTAGAAAACCTCATATATTTATGACTTCAAACAAAACGGTTTGTTATTTTGTAGCCCGTAACGAAAAATATGAAACAAAAATGAAGTCAACTGGGGCTAAAAAATTAGGGACGGGATTCATTGTGGATTGCCCATCGTCCTTTTAATACTTTTTCGGAACTGTTCTTTTGGTTTTGGAGCTTCATAGTTATCGGAATCGGTTCTTTTATTCGCTAAAATAAGGTTTTTATTTTCCCCTAAGCATTTTTATAAGCCCTATACATTGTTCATGGACTCTTTTGTTTTAAGCACTGCTGGTCATAGTTTTTAGTGTTCCGTACTCAAAGGGTAAAACGGGAACCCTATTACTAAGGAACCGCCGTCTGTCTGTCTGTCTGTCCATCTGTCACCAGGCTGTATCTCATGAACCGTGATAGTTAGACAGTTGAAATTTTCACAGATGATGTATTTCTGTTGCCGCTATAACAACAAATACTAAAAAACAGAAGAAAATAAATTTTTTTTTTTTGCTCGTTTTCGCTCGATATTGATAACGACAACCGGTAGACACTTGACTTATTCACAGAATATTTAGTTATATATTGAATTTAAAAATAAATAATTAAATTTAAATAAAACAAATATCTAAGGCGGGCTCCCATACAACAAACGTGATTTTTGCCATTTTTATACATAATGGTACGGAACCCTTCGTGCGCGAGTCCGACTCGCACTTGGTCGGTTTTTATTTTCATACAATAATTTAATGGTCCTTCCCAGAAAGTAATTTACACATTACAGATTGAAGTGGATATCCGACTTCTGTCATCTCCGTAACGGTACCGCAGCGTACAGATAAATATATTTCGTAACACCGAAGTATTGGGATTCACCGAACACTTAAGTGTTCGGTGAATCCCAATACTTCGGTACGTGTAGTGCGATGTCAACACGCTCTGTGATTAATAGATTTTGAGGTTAGAATTAAAATGAGATGGGACCGTATCGACTTCTTAGGCACCTTGCATACTGGTGGTAAAATGTGTTTGGATGTTTTGTGTTGAGGTATTTAATATTTGAATAACGTTAGGTTAATGAATGTATGACCAGATGTAAGGGAGTATGTAAAGTTTGTAAGCAGGTGGCGGTCTGTAGTTTCTGCCTACCCTCATGGGAACAAGACGTGAGAGTATGTATGATATGTAATAAATGAATATTTTAATATTTTTGTGGATTATTATCCACATATTACACAAAACTAAATGATTATTTCATATCTCGTAGCAGTTTTTTTGTGCGTGCGAATATTATTCACATTTTATAATTCTGTTGTGTCAAGTTATTTTGAATTAGTAAAAATACGAATGGCTTCCTAAAATTAACGCGAAACGAATTCGTATATATTTCTGCTATTATAAGTAATAAACGATCGTCACACTTAATTTCAAATAGGAACAAGTTTCGGGGCTAATTGGGAACTAAATCACAAGTTTAAAAAACCCTAATGAATTTATTCTGATTCCCCAATTGACATTTGAAGGTGAGAAAATAAAACAAAACGCAACAAGTAGAACAAGATGATAAAATACCAATTAGCAAAAATCGATTTTATTTCTGCACATAATTAACTATAAAGACTATGTTATTCAATCAATGTCATTTATGTGTCAGGTATTCAAAATACAGCTTTTTTATAATAAAATCGTGGTGTGACATTATTTTTTTGTTTCTTTTACGCGATATTTAAATATCTTAGCTTTATTCATATGAGACGCGCATTCTAAAGAGCGTATATTTTTTTCATGTATTTTATTTTCTGTCTGATTTTGTGTTCTTTTTTCCGTTCCATTTATATGCAAATATTTGTATTATTTCTAACTTATCTTTAAAAGGGTGATACCCTTTTAAAGATAAGTTAGAAATAATAACTTATCTTTAAAAGAAAAGAACAATATCAAAGCATTTAATGCTGGCAATATATAGCACAAAATTTTATAAAACGAAATTTAAGAAAATAAATCGTAGAAAAATAAAAAGTCACAAACCATCTAATGTGCATTCTCTCTAACCGACCGGTACAGTACAAGGAATGCGCCATCTGCTTCAACCAGTTAATGAGTGCTCAGTTAAGATTTATTTAACCTTATTCTTTTACTTTTTACTGCTTATCTTTAGTGAAAGCCTTATTTAAAGCATGTTATAGTTAACATTATTACTATGTAGTGCTAACGTTTTGATAGTTCAAGAGTTTATCCTAGTCATAAAAACTATGCAGCAATTTGTAATTGGAAAATATTTGCAGATTTTATTGTGTTATTTTTACCTCGTTAGATTTTCATTCACTCACATTGATTACAAAGTTGTTTAGACACCACGTTCCGTCCGTATAAAAAAAATGTTTAGTTAATTTAGTCTAAGTTTATAATGAGTGGCTTATTAATAAGATGCATCTGATTAATAAGCCACTCATTATACACACATAATCGATTAAACTAAACAGTCGATATGACACTAAAGATCGTGGGAACGCAATCGATACAGGATAGTTCGGTCGACACTTTATGAGACATTTTACTGCCAAACATTCATTTTTATCGATAATCTCTACGATTAAAGTTAGTATTTATATTAAATAAATACTGAATCTAGATTATGTCTAGCATTAAACACCCGTCATTAGAGATTTTACGATAACATATATGAAATAATAAAACTTATATTTCCGTATAAATATAACGTAATGGTATAATTTAATTAAAGTTATATGCAATAAAATGGCTGGAGCCATCATTCAGTGACTGAGGTCTTAAGGTTTACTGCTCAGCTAAAATGTGATAATATTTTTTATAGTGATGTTTACGTGTCTTATCCGAAACACTCAAGAAAGACAGTTTGATTTGACTTGTCATTCTGCCTTTATAATAGGCTGCTAAAGACGGTTTATTTAAAGTGTTAGTAAAAGACAAGAAACTAAAATCATCATCATCATTTCAGCCGAAAGACGTCCACTGCTGGACATAGGCCTCTTCCAAAAGGGGGGGTTTGCCATAATCGCCACGCTTGGCAGGCAGGTTGGCGATCGCAGTATGGTAACTGAAATAAATAGTAAAAATACATTAGAGCCAGACAATCAATTAAAAAAAAAAACCGCTTATTCATGTATCTAAAACAGATGTGTCCCATCACTACGAAAGCTGCGGAGGTACCTTTAAGCGAGTAATTCTGAAAGAATGCGCTATGAAGTTTATAAAATTGTGGTTTTATTTCTAAGTTTAGTACCCAACAATTTCCTACTATGAATGTTCTTTTTTAATACAAGATAATTTTAAAATGACTAGTTTTAAATATAATTTTAACGAGATGTCGAGGTGTGTTTTAAACAGTAAATAGGCTGGTGAAATAAAATACTTTTATACGTTTTCTCGATGTTACTGTTTAGAATTACCTATTTTATAAAGTAATAACTAAACTTTTATTGGTTATTTAATATTATAAATAAATAAAAAATAGTTTATTGTCACCAACATAGGATATTTACTTAATCTAAACGCGTCATTATATCATTTTCAAATGTTAAAAACAGATGTATAAAATTATGAAGGGAAAATAAAACATTTGACTGAAGCTTAACTAAACAGAACAATAAGCAACTGTCTCCTCACGACGTATTAAACGCAGCACAAGCCCTATCACCCACAAATCCCACTAATATTATAAAGGCGAATGTTTGAGAGTGTGTATGTGTGTGTGTGGTTGTGTTTGTTACTTCTTCACGCTCAAACGGCTTGACCAATTTTGATAACATTTTGTATGAAGGTAGCTGACTGATACAGGGTTGTATTAACATATAGGCTACTTTTAATCCCGATATTCTTACGGGATCGTGACTTACGCGGGTGTAACCGCATGGTGCACCTAGTATGTCATAATACAGGGTCAAATTAAATTAGCTAGACACGAAATCTAAACACAAAAAAAAAAAAATATGAAAATGACTTGATAATTATTTTTTTGGGGTCAACGACCGCTGGTAGTGTTGTTAATGTTACCTACTAGAAGTATGAGTTGAGAAAATCTGTTTATTTTTTATTTTATCATGTCTAGTTATTGATACCCATTACGTATGTGAAGTTTACACAAAAAAAAACTGTTTATTAAAACTGATATTTGATGACCCCAAAAAAACTCATCAAATTTATTTCTTTTTTGTTTTATCATGTTTAGATATCGATACCCTTCAGGTGTGTGGAGTTTCCCTAGCTAATTTAAGTTGACCCTGTATAAACTAATAACAGACTTACATCAGAGCCACGTTATAAGCGCAGTCTACATTTCGCACGTTGTTCGAGCGTGCACTATAAAGGCACTGGTTCGCATTGCCTGCGTTCTAGACGCATTCTGAGTCGGCGACGTGTTGAGTACGGGGACAGTACTTGCTCCAGTACTAGCATGAGTATGATGAAATGAGATGTGTAAGTGTATGTACTTACTTATTCGGGGATGCCCATTTAGAATCATTTTTTCATGGTCGTATTTTTAGGTTAATGATAAATTGATACGTGGCTGTTATGTTTGTTGATTACATAAACTTCCTTTACCCGCGCTAAAGTCTGCGACACCGAATCCACTTCAATTCCGACACACACAATCGAAAGTTCGAAACCCAATTTCAGACCAATTTTTGAAAAAAAAAGGTGATAATATGTTATCAGAAACTAGGGTATATCGTGAATAAGATACGCCCATTTCTTGATAATAAACCATTCATTTACTGAGTAACAGTCTCTTTTATTTCAGTCTCTGAAATTGCAAGATTTTCGTGAGAGTTTACATAATATTAGCATAAATATAAGTTTTCTTGTAACAAACAACAGCAAACATACAAATGTAAAAGAGAACCTCATGAGGAACATTACACATTAAAGGTAGAAATGTCATCACCTTTCAGCACAGTACATTCGTATTGAGAAAAAATCAAAAATAAATTCGGGACTCAATACCCGCGTCGGTCCCACATACCAATAATTGTCACCAAATACGGGCACACGTGCTACTCGCACGAAAGCACTTTGAGCTCTGGTATAAACCTTGCAATGATTCAGACATTTAACATGAAATACAAAATGCCAGCATTAATGAAAATAGAAAAAATCACAAAAGAGTATTTTGGTCCGTCTTGAAGACCAATGCGCATATAGGAAGGTTATGTGAACTATTGCACATTGACACCAAGTCGTCAAAGTCAAAGTCAAGCCGTAATGGGAAGTCCCAGTCAATGAAAAAATACTCAAAGTTGTATTATTTCTAAAGTCCTAGCTATGATGTGATAAAAATTAGAACAACTGTAACATTTGATCATTAAAGCTGATTTAATCACACAACCTACACGCAGAAGCTAAGCTACCATATTAAAAAATAATTAACATAAACTATAAAATTAATGAGTTTGCTCTACAAATTCTTCCTGTATGATTACCAAAAGTAGGCATTGTCCTTTGAGAATCATAACATAATATTATTTTTGCATATTTTATGACACAACTGGGCAATAATCATAAAACTATAATTAAGACAACATTTTTTATAATAAACAGTTTTTAATTATCATATATATGTATTTTCCGTGAAGGTTTTAATGTGTTGGTAATAAAATATTAAAATGTGTGCCCTGAAAAGTATTGGGTTTGTCACATAATATAATCATTAACTATCACTAGGCCAAATTTTTTAAAAAAAAGCAACTTTAAAAATTTACGACAAAAAGTAGATGTAAAAAACACCATAGGTACTCATTAAATTAGGATCAACAGCCACGTGTCCGTATGAGCTCATTCAGCAACCACAAACCAACCTGTTAAGATGTTTGATTGGGTTTATTACCCCAAAGGTTCATTCATATAGCCGTATAACGGGGAAGCCCGTGTGCACCAATGAACGTCCTTGACTACGTAAGTACATATTTTATACCCAACTGTTATATTTGTTTCAACCCACATAAATCTATAACTACTGGTCTAAGCAAATAATAACTGCTGCAGTTTGATGGTCGCAAGCTTGAACGCTGAGTGTGGGGTTCGGGGGGCAATCTCTGGTTCAGACAAGGTTTGAGAAATTCTCAGTAGCAGCACGGGATCTGAATGGTAGTCACAAGACGGCAGAAGACACGTCCGCTCTTAGATGGGACTTATAATATTACTTACCGTCTAATTGGAAGTCTATCTACACATCTCTGAATAACCCATCGTTGAATTTAAGCATGATGATGTACCAACTGTAAATATTTGTTTAAGCTCACGTCGATAACTAATAACTTTAGCAAATAATGGTCCAGTAATCACATCAAGTCAGTTCAAACGCAGCACGATGGGCCCAGTTTTGTAATTACGTCCACTGAATAGTGTTAACTAACCTAATGCGTAACTGTCTATTTCTAGGAACACATACTCGTACTGTTTGCAGAGCAAAAGTTACTTGTCTTGATTATCTCAGTTTTCCTTTAAAGAAAGATCGACTCATTTGCCTAGTAATTACTGATTCAGACGTTCCGATTGCATAGGTTCGATATGGACTGACTACTAGTAAACAAGTACTGGTAATGTTTCTATGTTACCGCAATCTTTTTTAAGAGGCCAGCGATGGATGCGTAGTTCATACAAACGAAATACCAAAATAATTTGTAAATCAAACGTAGGTAGTGTGTCTTTATTCCGATTGGAATACAGAATATCTAGGTTCCCAAATATATATTTTGAATGGACACTGATTTAAACAAGAGTTATGAGAAAAATAAGTTTTCTATAGACATTTTTAATTCCTCATATCTCGTCTTTATATCATTTTCCTTTCAAAATATACAACCTGTTTTTTTTATATCCCATAACTCTAGGGTTATATTCTGTAGGTAAAAATAATACTAAAACTCCTAGAATAGGTGGTCCAAAAATGCATCGTTTCGGAGATTTATCATCAATCATAATTAAATTAGGTGAAAAATTGTCACCAGTATGACGAATCTTTACTTTTGCGAGGTTGCCAAACTTCGCAGTAGTGTAGTAAAATAAATAGTAAAATAAAATATGTAGGTATGTTGGTATCGGGGCTTCCCGGCGGCAGCTAGTGAAGGGAAAGCTACCTTGTCGACGTTGTCATATTTCTCGTAAGGGTGTTTTACATTAATAATCGTGACTTTGCCGAATTATTTTGTATGATAAATGAAAAAAAAAAATAACGAAGGATTGGAACATAACTCATATGCCAGTTGATTTTTTGATATGGCCTCAATCATACCCTAGAGTTATGGGATATCAAAAAAAACACGTTGTATATTTGGGAACATAGATATTCTGTAATCCAATCGAAATGAATACACACTACCTTAAGAATATGTTTGATTTACAAATTATTTTAGTATTACGTTTGTATGAACTACGCATGTTACACAGGCCCCTTAAGCCCAGGTTTGCACGGGCGATTATTTACGCGACGATTTTCATCGCTCACTGCATTTTCGACTCTCAGTGTTAAGTTGAACTTTGAGAATGCAACAGAGTGCATTCGAGCGCGTAAAAAAAAGACACTGTTTGATTTTCAACTCTCAGCTCTAAGCAGTGGGTTGAAAATCTAGTGCTCGATTAAACAACACCGCGTTAAAATCGCCCATGGGTACGAGAGCTAAGAGTAGTTAATAGATCTTTACAGACAACATCTGCATTTGAGATAAAAAAGAATGCCATTGAATAAAATCAACATTTTCCTCATCTTGATACTGTTATAATGTGTTCTACCTTTTATGCGATGCTTCCTTAGTTCGTGCTAATTGCTTTAAAGTCTCATGCAGAGCACAAATCACTAAATGCACAGAGACATTCGTCGTTGCAAAAAAATCTCATATTTATGTGTTTAAAGCAACTTTTCGAGAAAAAATTAAAAACAAAACATCCATCCAGCACAAAATTGTAGTGTTCAACGTTGACTGTCGATAAATAGGACATTTTGATTTACCATTTTGATTTACATTGTGTATTTTAAATTGAGTAGGCCGATACTTGAGATTTTTTAAAATGATTTGAGTGAATTAGAATTTAGAATGATTGAGGTTGCTTTATCGAAATAATAAGATTCACATGGAAGGTTTTGCTAAGTATTCAAAATCGTTTTTCAAATAGGTATCTGCAAAACTCATTTTCGATAAAAATGTCATATAATTATGAGTTTTTAAATTTGCAACGACGATTTAGTGATTTTATGATAACGACGACAGTTTAGCGTTAAGCGCTAAACGTGTTTAAAACATCGTTCTGTTTACGTCAATCGTTTGTAGATGATGGAGACAAAATGATGTATTAAATATCTTGCGCTAAACGCATTAGTAATTTCACAAGCCTTTGCCAACATCGGCAACCATTTAAATAAATGATAATGGATCAAAAATTAAATATGACGGTTTTGATAGTAACGAAAAGGTGCCGCGGAATCGATTAACCTAATTATTATAAATAGACTAACGAAGGTAAAAAAAAAAACAAATCTGAGGATTTAATTACCTTACCAAAACAAATATTAATATCTTGCTCTAAGCTATATTTAAATGGCTAATTTAAACAATTAATGAAAAGTAAGTTCTATAACTCAAATATCTCGGTCGAATAAAAAGCGAGGTATTTATATTGATTAGAGATAATTATAGGAACACAAAAGGATCGTAAATATGAGAATACTGATACATTTATAATTATAATATTTTATAGATTTCTTTCGGGTTGACCAAATATTTGGCTAATATAAATTAAATTGCATAAAATATATTGATATAAATTATCTTTAATAAACCTTCATTTTAATAGCATTTTTAATTTATTAAGGCGTTATTCAGAGGTCTGTTCTCTGCAATCTTGGCTCGTATTCTTTAAACTAAATAAAATAAATATAAAAATAATTGTGGTGCTGTTCCATATAAACAATGAGACACAAAATACAACGCTACAGGAGCCGACACTACTGAAGGTACCAAACTCGTAGCCAAGCTGTCTCTATATAATATAGATTGTCATCGACATGCTAAGAAGAAAATAATCTTGATCTAATCATTATATTTTATAAATAAATATTTATAACAATTACGTTAACTAGGTCCTGCATTCATAATTATGTATATAGCCGTTCTTGATTACTTGGTACATGGTCATTGATAAAATATGTTCTGATTTAATTCTCAGATCAGTAGTAGGTATAGAATATGAACTTTATAGCCACGACATTATCGGCATACATACTCTATAAAAACCCATTCTAATCTTACCGTGTGTGTTAGCCAAAATTACAAACATTAAACACGCTACCGGTTTTAAAAATCACGTTCGAATCTTAAAAAGGAATGTAAAACCGTATTACTATCGGTTTTATTATATTAATTCTGGGTCAATTGTGGTGTAAATAATTAAAAATGTTAATGATATTATAATTTTTATGATCACCGAATATGATAGTATTATTTTTAAATAATCGTGTAATTAATATTAGATCCACGCTTTAAATGTTCTGGTATCATGTTGTATACATTTTTATAATACTTCGGATTTACGTTTATAAAGCTATCTTTAAATAGATCTGTCTCATCAGAAACGGGTTTCAGTTAAAAAAGAAAACTTGTTGTTTTCTTAGTTGTGTGATTCATCGGAATCAGTCCAGAAGTTTCGGAGCCACCGAGTAATAAAGTTTATGGTGAAACCCGATTGATATTATCACAATTAAGGGTTTCCGCCTGATTAAGTACTAGTTTTTGTAGATTTTTCGGCCAGCTATTAACAATTGGGTAGAACCCAATTGTTAATAGCTGGCCGAAAAATCTTCGGATCTCGGAAGGCTTCTCCTCCCTAATTGTTACAATAAGCAAGATTATCTATATCTCTGGTTAATAACATCGTTATGATTATAATTATAATCAATCAATCATAAAATATCCGTTTGGTGCCGGACGTAAAGAATAGCACCATCCCATTTCTTCCCGTGGGTGTCGTAAAAGGCAACTAAGGGACTTACTAGAGAATGGGCAGCAGCGTTCTCTATGCATTTTTAAAACCATACTGCGATCGCCAACCCGCCTGCCAAGCGTGGTGATTATGGCAAATCCCCCCCCTATTTGGGGGAGGCCCATGTCCTGCAGTGGACGTCTTTCGGCTGAAATGATGATGATAAAATATACCATGAGATTTCGCAAAAGATCAAACTAAAAACGTATGAAACAGAATTCTCTAATGATACAAAAACTAAAACACCAGCAAAATCATCAAAATCATTACTCAAGTGAACCGATTACAAGTAAGTCAAACAATCGGTCACGCTCACACGCTTGACGTGCCGATGACGTGACGGTGACGTGCTCGTCAAAGATCGGGATGTTTCGTGACGCATCTGACTAGCAGTGCACGAGTTAGGATGGAGGTATAGTGATGAGCGGAGCGAGTTTCTGGTGCGCTGTACAAGTGATGGGCGGTTAGAGGAAAAGGTGTCTACAAGAGAATAAATTACACAAACTCCGTCAGAAAGTACTACAGTCTGACTGAAAACATATCCTAAATCGAGTAGTCCGTGTGGTGCCGGACGTAAAGAATAGCACCACCCTATTTCTTCCCGTGGGTGTCGTTAAAAGCGACTAAAGGACTTACTAGAGAATAGGCAGCAGCGTTCTCTATGCATTTTAACACCATACTACGATCGCCAACCCGCCTGCCAAGCGTGGTGATTATGGCAAACCCCCCCTTCATTGGGGGAGTTATTTCCAGCAGTGGACGTCTTTCGGCTGAAATGATGACTGCCAGGACGGAAAACATCATGAATTGGATACAGAAAGATAAAGTGATCGTTATTATGTAGTCCCAAAAAAGATGGAAAATAAAACAAAAAAATACAAATTGTTTTCATTTAAAACTAGGCAGATATTAATCATAATTAGTTTGTGACCAATACTTGCATCAACGTATTTCGCTTAACGCTCTAAAATCAAGACGAAATAAAAGCAGAAATCATAATAATTCCGGATCTAATTACTGCATGCGATGATACCATGCACTACCATCACTCAACGTCACTCTTATTTCTATAATTTCAAAATAATAAAATATCATTTTAAAAATTAGATTTCTCGCGTCTGCATTTTAACATGACCGCAACCTTTGAACGTAATATTTTTTTAAAGTAATTAAAGCATTATGATTTAAATGGATATTTATAGCAATTATTCGATGACAACATCGCAAAATTATTTATTTATTGGCGTGAGTGACTCATTAGTGTGTGTTCTTAAGATTTATCGAGTATTTGTAAACCGGAACTGTTGAATCGATCGACAATCGTTAAGAATTTAATCGATATAGTTTGTCGATGCAATAAAATTAAATTGATTGTAATACTGTAAATGTATTGTAGTATTATTGGGTGTTTAATTTGATTTGATTTTGATTGTGCAATTTTAGCTTTGATATCTTCCGATTTAATAGACTGCTGTTTTTTTATCAATTGGCGTAGGTATGTAGAGCGTGGGAATTAATAACAAATTTTTGATGTACTTATCAAATGCTAAATTAATTAAGTCTCTCTTACTCATAACCGGCATTGTTGATAATAATTATAACCTAGTTAACAGAAATCCTTCCGTCTGGTGCCGGACGTACAGAATAGCACCATCCTAATTCTTCCCGTGGGTGTCTTAAAAGGCGACTAAGGGACATACTAGAAAATGGGCAGCAGCGTTCTCTATGCATTTTAACACCATACTGCAATCGCCAACCCGCCTGCCAAGCGTGGCGATTATGGCAACCCCCCCCCCCTTTTTGGGGGAGGCCTATGTCCAGCAGTGGACGTCTTTCGGCTGAAATGATGATGAATGATAACAGAAATGTAAATATTTAACTAGTTATTAGGAAATTTGCTATCACTGTAAGGAAGTAGGATGGTTTCGGAAATAGAGCAAAATGTATACCTAAATTATTTAATATTGTGCCCGGTTGATGGCATTGTGCTCGCCCCCTATTACATGAGACTTAAACATTACTGGTGAAAAGTGGATGTACTACAGGTACACCTCTGCCTAACCCTTTGGTGGTAACAGGCGTGATGTTATATTATTTACAATTGCTATGAATTACTAAGAGGCGGCGATGGATGCGTAGTTCATACAAACGTAATACCAAAATAATTTTTAAAACAAACATTTAGTCCGATTGGAATACAGAATATCTAGGTTCCCAATTATATATTTTGAATGGACACGGATTTAAACAAGAGTTATGAGAAAATAAGTTTTCTATAGAAATTTTAAATTCCTCATATCTCGTCTTTATATCATTGTCCTTTCAAAATATATATTTAGGAACATCGAAATAAATACACACTACCTTAAGAATATGTTTGATTTACAAATTATTTTGGGATTACGTTTGTATGAACTACGCATGCTACGCCGGCCCCTTAATTGATTACAAAGGAGGTAATTATGTTAACTAAACAAATCAAAAGTTATTATCTTGATGAGCCATTATCAAATCCCAATTTAATTAAAATGTTCAAAACAAAAATACTTCAAATTACCATATGAATCGTGATCCAATTTAAATTATATTTCATTGTGACGTACGAACCTTAACGAGCGATCGTTTCGGCCGTCAACGTGCGTACGCGCAAGTTGACACCGCACGTCAAAATCAACGAAGTAGTGACAGACGAGTTAATTTGAACCCAACACTTTTACAAGTGATGGGTTAGGGTTTCGTAAATTCGGTTAAATGTTATTAAATAAGTTTTTAAGTTGATAGAAAATAACACAAACAGAATATTTTGTATGCAATATCATTTGGAACAGGTATTCACAGTATTCAATACTATTACATAACATAACATCACGCCTGTAATCCTTGAAGGGTTAGACAGAAGTGTACCTATTGTACACCCACATTTCACCAGTTTTATTTAAGTCCCATGTAATAGGGGGCGAGCCTATTGCCATCACCCGGGCACAAATCCAAACTCCGGGCTGATTAATTCCTAATGGTAAATCCCAATTAACACTTTGCCCGACCTGGTAATCGAACCCGGGAACCCCATGCTCATAGGTAGCGCTTGCGACCACTAAATTATAATCCCTCATAGACCACTACATCGGTTTATTGTTGGAAATAATGGAATGTGTGAAGTGTAAACTTGTGAAATAACAGGTAAGTACCTAATAGAGTATGGTGATTCAAACTTAAATCAAAAATTTAACACAAATGCTTAGGCTATTATCACTGCCTTTTTATTAAGATCATTAAATAATCAAAATTTTAAACAATATTCAGGGATATACCAACGGTGTCAATTATCTTAAACTCTAAAGCTACCGGTCAAATCAAAGTATTGTGTACGGAACCAATTCCACATAAGACTGCTAACCAAATTAAACGAAACCATTGCTGTCCCGACTATGAAAGGTTCTTAAACTTTTTTGGTACCTTTTTGGGCATTGTCAGCCTTAATAATGAGTTCGGAGTCGTGTTTACAAAATAAATTTGGAAGTTCACTTGGAACGCCTGTCTCAGTTGACAGCATCTTGACAAACCATTGTGTATTTGTTGGCTCTCTACCTACATTGAAGATGTAGGAATGTTCTAAGAAAATGTACGAAATAACATGGAATTCTATTACATAAATATGTGATTCCGTTCACTCATGACCACCTAGTACATCGTGACTGACTGAACTTGACCATAGAAGCAAATGGTGTTTGAAGAATGAGGATGATTGGTGATGTCAGTATGATATCATCAGTGGAAGTAGATCCTGATTCTCACACATTTGAAAAATAGAATAAATCCCTTTGCCCTTATTAAAATTACTACAACTGGAAGTCACATATTTTGATTCAATGAGAAAAGAAAGAAATAAGACTTTCATGGGACAGTACAAGACCAATACACTGATAAACATAAAATGAATGGATAAAACAAAAAAAAATACCAACGTTGTTTTTAAAACAAGACAAAGTGTACATCAGTGAAACTGAGCGTTGTGTTGATTATAACCTGATATCCATGGGCAAAGATTCTTGCTGCGTATAATTTCGACAAAAGTTTGTAAGCGTTTGGAGCTTTACATGTATTTAAAACAAGGTTTTACAAAAAAAAAAAAATAACCAACTTCAAAAAAATAAACACTACAAAGTGAAAAAAAACTTTAATTTCGGAAGTCGGTGTCTTTGGATCTGTATTTTAGTTTGGTAAAAAGTTTTTATTTTTCACTTTTTAGTGGGTCAGTTTTAGTTAACTGCTCATAACTTTTATAAAATGTTGCTTTTCCCGATGCTGGGAGGTTCATTGTTGAGGAGTTCTCCTGGTAAGAATCAGGAGAACTGCCACTCACCATATGCATTGTGACGAGCATAAATTGCTTAGGAACCACATTAAAGTACCTAATCGAATCGCAACCCGTTAAATACTTATTGTTATATTGTTCCGGTGGCCATCTGTGGTCTCCATCATCAGTTCCACTTCACCAAATGGTGCTTTCCGAGAGCAAATGCACGAGTTACTTACTATAAAAAATACCCAAATCGTTTGCCTATAAAATTTGAGGGATTCCCTCGATGTCCATGGGATCCCCCTCATTAGATTCTCATTTGGTGGCAATGGGACCACCTCGGGATTAGACCCTTTGGAACAAAAAAATAATTTTCAAATCAGTTCATAATTATTGACGGAGAAATCGGTGAACAAACATACAGCCGAACATATAACCTCCTCCTTTTTGAAAGTCGATTAAAAACTATGTCAAAGTCAAATGATTTATTTCAAATAGGCACATAACTGGCACTTTTGAACGTCAAAATGTACAAATAAAATAGAATTGATTCTAGTCGCCCCTTCCAAAAGGTAGCTTCGTATGGAGAAGAATGGGAAGAAACTCCACCGTTACTCTTTTAAAATGTTTTACAATATTTTGTATAGGTACATCAATTATATAATTATATGTGAAGACGATGCACCTAGAATAAAATTACTATACCACAATAGGTAAAAAGAATGAATAATGAAGCAATGACAGATAAATCAATTATGTGATAGATACATGGTGCTCACATATTTACAAACATTGTAAAATAAAAAAATAAAACGTTTTCCTAAAAAAAAAAATGATAAATTCTGTGATTACCTTAAACTCACACCGCCTTATTACAAAACAAGATTTATATTTTGACATGGCTTAAACCATGGAGCCAGTTTTAGTAATAAGAACGTAACAGTGATTGAAATAACGTTCTTTATACAAAACTGAAAACTTAGTTCGGTACTAAGTTGTCAGTTTTGTGTTTAGGAACTTTACCATAGTCGGAATAAAGTTCGAAATTCAATAATGGCTCCCATGTTTTAAACCTGGGTCTGAAGATAAACCTTGTTTTGTAACATGGGGGACACAGTTTAAGGTAATCACAGAATGCAAAATAAATGTCATAAAAATAATAAATTATATACAGTTAAAATAGCAATCAGTTAGATTTTGTCTATGTCTTCAGCATAGTTGCATTGATAATTACACTTTATACTTATTACAAGCAGTCGTCCAATCTATCAATGGGCGTTTAACTGTCTCCCATATATTTATGGAATGTCATAAAACTGCAGAGAAATTGATTTCTATAGTCTTTATGGACGTCAGACCATTTGTGTGTAATTGTGAAGTCACACTTGCTCGTGAGATTTTGCCTCAAGCTATTGCATCTGAAGGTATCAGGTAAGATGGCCCTTAGTTAGCTATGTGCCAGTGCACCTTATAATCTGTTTTAACTACTATAAGCATCGCATGAGGTAAGTTATCATTAAATATTTGATTGTTAGTTTCGAGTAAGTTCTTCCAATCTTATTATTATCTTATCCGACGAATTCCCCTCCCAACTGTATTTTAATCTGTAAAAACTACACAGCAGCATGAAATTTCTTTATTATCGCCATAACTTTTAGATTTAATTTTGCAAACGTAAAAAATGATGAGTAATGGAAACTTATAGTTCCGTTACTCATCATTTTGACTGAAGTATTTGAACCAGATACGGTACCATGGAATAAGGACCTTCGAATTTTAAAATGAGACTCAAAATACATTACAAGGCCCCATAACATAACCCCCCCTCCTTTATCTCAGCACTGCGCTGGTAACTTGTGACAGAGTACACATTTTTCACCACCGTTGTC
Source organism: Tiliacea aurago (assembly GCA_948098905.1). NCBI lineage: Eukaryota > Metazoa > Arthropoda > Insecta > Lepidoptera > Noctuidae > Tiliacea > Tiliacea aurago. The sequence goes on along the minus strand of OX402590.1, from coordinate 25,285,332 downwards.
AACTTTGGTGACCCACATGTGGGTAGAAGTGATTTCCGTGGAAGGGCCACCCACGAAGTGACCCCTAAACTTCAAACCAGTGCTGATGGGAGTCAGCCAAAAAAGTGGTTACTGCGTGTGGCATTTTAATGTCCATGGTTCGGTTCTCGGCTGTTGCTTTTTCGAGTTAATCTGGTTTTTATTAAATTGATTTTTCGCGGATTACGGTGCTGGAAGGAAATTGTTCGGGGCGTCTACTTTTTTATGTGAATTCAGGGAACTGATGTTAATTTAGGCAAAATTGCTAATGGGTGTCATTTAATTTCTTTTTACCAGTGGTGAAGGTGTCTATCGGCCCGAATTTCGAAACACAGCGACAGAAAAAGTAAGGTTTAATTGCCATTAATTTTAGAATCTTTTCAATTTCTCTCAAGGAAGCCTAAAAAAATTGTCACCATTAAAGGTGAATGACCTGATGTGCACTTCATGGAGAAGAAACTCTTAGCAATCGCCGAGGTCATTGACACTGGACCAAATAAATCCACATTTTTGTGCGAAACTGTATTTATCGATTGAATCATGACTAAATGTCGCGGGTTCGAGGCTGTTGTGGTGAATTCTAGATATTTTACAGTTGTGAAATTATATCACACATAGACGGCAATAATTCAAAGTAAACATATTATGTAGCTATCATTTTTACATTACATTATATGCTTTCATTTTGTTTTAGAAACCCATTCTCTGTGGTTAATGTTTTGGTCAAAAATAGACCTTATGGTTAATTTTACTTCTTTGCTCTATTTATAGTGCATTACATAGTTTCAGTTTTTACCTTAAAGGCGTCAAGAATTCACCCTCTCGTTTTTATGCACACATCTTTGAACCACCGTCCCTTTAGACGCAGATATATGCCAGTGACCTTGAGTGGTTAGCTTGTGTGTCCTGTACTGAGCTCACGCAACGCGTCGTACGTTCAGCCAGTAATAGGACTCGCCCATCAAGGAGCGCTGTCCCCAATTTGACGCATTATTAATTTATTATACACAAAACAAAAGGTATTTTAATAAAACGCTCATACTAAAAGATTAGTAATTAAATTATCTTTAAATTGGTGAAGGTTTCAGAAAAATACGCTTGGTAGATTTTGCGCCATTCTCAATTTTTTATCCGCGTTAGACATAATTTTACAAATTAATTTCACTATGTTATATAAATATAATCTAAAATATTCACATATTAAGTTATTAAGAAAATGCTCTAATTTATCATATATTTTTTTCAAATCATTAACACTACTCGTTTAGACGTGATCTTCAGTATAAAATCATTCAAAGTCGGTTTTCGTCCCCTTAAGGAAGCTTTCACCCTCCATCACTGCTACTATACTACTGTATGAACAATAATAAAATAATCGCCTTTCACATCGCCGTAAACACAAGGTACCCATTACCTGTCACTATCATTTCTTATCAATAAAACAAGATACAAACCCACCATCTTCTTTATATGACTCTAAAACATAACTACAGACAACTGTTTTTAATATTCTTCTGTAGTTCCATATTTCTTACGTTTAAAGAAATAACATAAAAATAGTGTTATATCAGCTGCTTATGATACTCATCTAAGTGTCAATTTAAGTTTAACTAAACTGGTAACTAAGCAGGTGGTGCCGTGTTCTATGTAATATTGCGATCTTTGAGCGTTGGTCAAACAGAAGGCGGGTAGCGACTGAGTGTAACTAGTGTTGGGTAACTCAGCACATGTGCTAGCACAGTTGTAGTATTGGATAAAAAGAGTCACTCACTCTTTTTATTTTGATGTGCTAGCACACACCACAGAGTCCACGGAGCACAGATTAGCTAAACAGAACCTGTCACCATTCTCATTTCTCTTTCCCTCATCATCACTCGTGCGAGCTGTGTAACGCGCTTAACCCACTAGCCACCTTGTGTGCCTACTCGCCTTAGTATGTGTGTTTCCTGCTCCCTTTAATCCATCCAAAGGTTGTCTGTAAAAGATCGCTTTTAGCGATAATATCTGTAACTTGTATGGTGTACATAATAAAGAGTATTTTATTCTATTCTATGATAGTTTGAAATATGCATTCCGCTCCCGCTTCCGCTTTCAGTTAGACCTAGCGCCAAGTGATGTTTTAAAGTGACAATATTTATGCACTTTTACGATATTTAAGTTCTACATTTTATTACTATCATTCGTGTTAGAATTACTTGAAGTTTTCACATCGTAAAAGTAGCCATGATTAGAGAGCTTAGAATTGTATTTATTTATTTTTATGAAGGGCTGTAAAGCTGCTCTTGGACGAATTTACCCGGAAAATTCCAACTGCTGTAAGCACAAGAAGCAGCAATACTTGGAATTTTCATTCAAGAATGAGATCAAAATTCTATGTTAATCTCGGTCTCATTTTAATGGCTTGTAGTAATTATAGCACCTAGGCCTTTGTCAGTGAAATTTAACTTAGGAAACCTGGTTGAATAGCGTCTGTGATTAATGTCATGCAATCAGAAATTCCAGGTCCATTTTTTGGTATTATTATTAACATTCAGAACATGATATAATGTCTACAGGCTCCCGTAGATAGGCGTGACGTCAAAGCCCGACGCGACTCTAGCAAATTGTTTACCAGAACCGCGTCACACTGACAAATGATTTGATTATCTAATTTGTTTGTTGATTTTATTTATATTGTTGCCTTCACATGATCTGACCAAGATTATGTCTGGACTTTAAAAGAGACTGTGGCCTCTGAGTTTGTTTCGGCCTTTCTTCTCAGAGTAGTCAGATAGGAAACGTCGACCTCATCTAGTTTTTAAAATATGATTGACGTGTAAAAGTGTTTGTACAAACCTACTTACAGAAATAAAAATCATTTACTGTCGCGTTGCGCCTGTCTGTGGAAGCCTTAACCCGACTAAAGGCTTCTACATACCGGGGCGACTTGTCGCGCGACGCGACACGGCACAAAGGCCCCGCGTGTCGTGGGACGGGCGGTGGGCCTTAAGTCGTAGTCTTGATCCCTGCTCACATAAATATAACATGAGTACGTACCAGTTTGATTCTATCCCCTGTTTACAACATAAAGAAGCAATAGCCCAGCGACATCTCCGTAGAAACCAGACGTTACCAGTCAAAAGTACTTTTCCTGCATTTTATGTCAATGGAAAGTTGGCGGTTTGTAGCTAGAACTAACCAAAACACCATTGTTACCGAGTTTCCCTAAGACTGATTCTTACATTGTAAGTTTGTGTACGGCTGTACAAGTAAATCACACAAGTAAGGAAAGTTTTGTTTGTCATGTCTTAAATAAATAGGTAAATAATAAAGGTTTGTAAGATGAGTGTTGTTTTGAACTGAATATTTCCGTCTTTCCGTCCTGTATTATAATTAGAGATCGGATATTCGGATGCATATTTACCTAAAGTTTGAGAGTTGACTAGTATGGAGTGCGCTTCGGTACGAGAAGTGTTGGTTTCTAAGACTGACGACTTTTTAAGGGTGCTATCACAAAAAAAAACATTTTTCGTCAACTTCTTATCTAATTGGGAGAAAACGTAAAATAATCGAAACATTAAGTCTGTGTAACTATAAAAGTACAGTTTTCGTTGTGATAAACCATTCGTGTCAGTCTCAGCACCCGTTAATAGTTTCATCACTTTTGCTCTCTCGAAAATATAGCTTATTTCGCCGATTTACGCCATTATTTTACTTTTAAATAGACATTTTTTTTTCAAACATAGTTACTTTAGTTATTAAATAGTTTTTGTTTGAATTTGGATTATATATTCGTAGATAAAAAATTAAATTTCGGACGAAAAATGATCCGTAACTCTCTGTTTTACAGAATTATTTTTAGTGTATTACTGTATGAAATGTAATAAATTGATTAAACCGCTCCCAAGTATAAGATACAGTAGTACCATGGACATTTTTATAAATGTTTAAATTATGCTATCTTCGGTGTAACAAAGCATCAAAAGATACCCAAAAGTAGAATTTTATGAAACATCCTTTGCAGAGACAAGGTTTTTACTGATTTATGTAAACAAATTGAAATATTTATTTAAAGCGCCCCCAAGATAAATTATCACACTTGCTCCAGCATATTTTATTTTTTGGTTATATCTAAACCATAATTACACATCAAAACTCGTGTAAAACGCTCAAATTCAAGAAAAAAATTGATAGCCCTCTTAAGAACTACTCTTTTGTACCGTGTATCCCTGAATAATTATATTTCATTTTAGAATAAAAGGTTTTGAAGAAATATTAATAGTGTTTTTTAAACGTGTTATATTTTCCACAAAATTCTTGCCTAGTTCTAAATACTCGTAGATTAGAAATTTTTGTTATACTTAGGAATACAAAATTGCATACCTACACTCTGTTATTAATGAAACCCCGCGATCCCGGAATAAAGATATATTTTAAGAAGCCGTTTCAATACTTTGTATCCTTTACCGGGAAAAAAACATACTTTAGGTAAATATGCATCCGAATATCCGATCTCTAATTACAATGCAGAACTTGTATGTTGTCTTTACTTGACATTCACGATTTTGTATGTACACACGGCTACACATCAAGCTATACATTTCCAGTTTACGCTGACTTCTCATTGTAAGGAAACTTTATACAATGCGAGATCAGCTTATACTGGAAATGTATAGCTTGATCTGTACCCGAGCGTACATACCTAAGCATAATCAGCCACAATGTTCCCACTGTTGGGACACAGGCCTCCTCTTTGTGAGACAGTGGGCTGTTATCCACCACGCAGGTCCAGTGCGGGTTGGTAGATGTCACAGGTCTTTGAATTTTTGGTTCAATTGACCAAATTGGCTCCGTTTGGTGCCGGACGTAAAGAATAGCATCATCCTATTTCTTCCCGTGGGTGTCGTTAAAGGCGACTAAGGGACTTACTAGAGAATGGGTAGCAGCGTTCTCTAAGCATTTTAACACCATACTGCGATCGCCAACCCGCCTACCAAGCGTGGCGATTATGGCAACTCCCCCTCCCCCATTTGGAGGAGGCCTATGTCCAGCAGTGGACGTCTTTCGGCTGGAATGATGATGATGATGATGACCAAAGATGTGTTGCTTACGTTACATAAAAATGAATGAAATTCAATACTAAGACGTATAAGTTATCTTCTGTAGAATAGTTTAAAATCGATTTAAAACTAATAAAACCGATAAAGGCCCGCCGACTCACCGGTGAGTCAGTTGTCCCCACCGTCAAGCCCCACCGACTCACGTTTGTGAGAATATCTACCAGACAATCGACTAAAATTGCCACAAACAATACTAAACGTTCTAATCAAGTGTAATTTGAGCCTACAGTAGCATGAGTCACTGTTGCCGAATCGGCAACACCGGGGCTTTACGGTTTGGGCACACTGTTGCCGAATCGGCAACGCCGGGCTTAAACGGTTAAACATTATTTTTTTTAACTAACCGACTTAAAACAATAATATAATATGTACTTACAAGTATATAACAAAGGAGGAGAAATAATCATAGGGCATCAAAAAATTCGTCCGCATCGCTGTCAAAAGGAAATGTGCCCAAAAGGCTGGCAGCATTGCCATTGCGTTGTATGGCAATGCTGATTATTTGGCTAAAAAATAGACCAGCCCTCTGTTCACGTGAGGAGTCGATCAACCGCTTGACGATGTCTCGAAAAACTAAATAGGCACTCGGACCCCAGTGGCCGGCCCTAGTGTTTTAAACCCAAATTATTTCAAACCAAGATTGTTTAGGTGAAATCAACCCAGGAAAAATACATTACCTAACTTTTTTCTCACAGTAAAACGATAAATTGTGTAACCATACATTTGCTAGAAAATATGGGATAAATAGTCCACGGTTTGTGTGGCCATAGATAACCAATCTACGATTTGCTCTACCTTAGAAACGGAAATTGAACCTTTTAATTGTCACATGATAAATAATACGGAAAATAAGGTAGCGCAACCAATTATCGGCCATGCTGTAATTATTGACACTTCGGACGTTTCATTAGAATAAAGATTGTGGAGACACGTAATACTAATAATTTGAGTTATTTAATAGTAGTCGTTAGATTTTCTTATTTTATTTATTTGTACTTTATGGGTTGTTATAATAATTTGGCTTGACTGCTTTATTACTAATTGGCTTCCTTGTCTTTTTCAGGTAAGATTGAATTATTTTCTTCTACTTATGAAAAACCGTTAAGATGCTTGAAGCTTGGTATGTAAAATTAATTAATCTACACATTCATATATTAGTAGTGAAGTAATTTTGGTCGTTTGTCTGTTTGTCTGGATGTATGTTCCAGATTGGCGTCAAAACGGCTGAACGGATCTGAATGAAAGTTGGCACACAGGTAGTTTATAACCTGTATTAACACATAGAGTACTTTTAATCCCGGTATTACGTTCCCGTGGGATATTTTCCAATATCAACACGGGCGAATCATTAATATGGGTCATTCCCAAAGTACTCCAAAAATAATTCCCAAATTACTCCATGAAAAATATAATATTTTTAATTTGGTTTCATTCTACTCCATGATAATATTAAAATGTTCTCAAAGTACTCCACTCCATTTTAATCTAAAATCTAAAGAAATTATAACAAAATGCTAAACTTGAATCTTTCTTTTAAGAATTTTTGTGACTGACTATAATGAAATATATACGTACTCGTATTAAATAGGTAATTATGGATGAGCGGTTTGAGAATTGATGACGAATAATCGGTGGAGTACTTTGAAAATAATTCCAGATACATATAGAGCAGAATGGGAACAAAATAATAAGTATTTTCAAATAATAATAATTCTTTGGAGTAAAGGCTTCTACATACCGGGGCGACACAAAGGCACCGCACGTCCCGCGACACGCGGGGCCTTTGTGCCGTGTCGCGTCGCGCGACATGTCGCCCCAGTGTGTAGAAGCCTTAACTCGGGAATTAATGTATGAGATTCTTATCTTTTTAGAACAAAAGAATGGAGTACTTTGGGAATAACCCATTATTAATACAGTTATTTTTTCAATCCACATACGTAAAAAAATTTAACTTGAACTTTGTGCCACTGAATACATTTTAGTTTGGGTAAAGATTATTGAAACAACAATGACATTATACAGAGGCGATGAATAAATCTTTAATATGTGTCTTCCTAATACTTCTTTACACCTAAAGTAATCTCTATGACTTACTTGTTAAGTTTGTCTTCATAAAAAATACATTTCAAGGTTTGAATCAGTTACCTGTTGCTTTGAAAGCAAGTCAAAGTTTTAATGACAACCTGGTGACTTCCTTAATCAGCGTCACGTGGCCACACATTAATTTGTGGGTATATAATTAAGAAGATGCATCAATAATTAATAATTATCATAAAATTATAATGGTTCCAGCATAGTATTCAGTAATAAAATTAAACCAGTAGGGCTTTCATTTGGTGTAACTTTGCGTAATTAATAGCTTTAATTATAGGTTTAATGGTCATTCACAATAAAGCACGGTTGATTTACGACAAAACTGTAAATTTGAGAAAAATAATAGGCCTTTATGTTGGTATAAATCGGGTTAAGTTTCAATATTCATAAAAAAATACTTAATAGTTGTTTTTTTTTTCTCAGCCTAATTTAAATAAAAAAGTAATTTATTCAAATTAGGCTGAGAATCAGCACTTTTTGAAAGTCAAAATTACATAAGACATCCGCCCTTCACTACTTCCTAGTGCTTTAGCTGGGAAGAAGAAGTGGCGCAATAAACTCCCCAGCAAATGCAAACATCTTCAATATTTGCCAGCTACTACTATAACAAGAAATAATTTCAATTTCGCTGAGCATCAGCCGCGCCTTCGCATGTCAATTCAAACAAAATGTCATAAAATACCAACTTTACATATTCAGACTAAATAATAATAGAAACATCAAACGGTGCACAAAGCGATTTAATAATGCACAACACACACTTTCACGTCCTTATTATAAATAGTAATAACGTTTAGAAATTATCGACAGTTTAAGCTCATAACTGTTTGTTTTACCCTATGTTTACATTATTTTAAGGCGCGGACACATTATGTTACTGCAGTTTGGTTGTGAAAGTTCGAAAAACCGCACTTTGTTGTAAACGTTTTGTGTGATGTCCGAATTATGAAGCGATACGTCCATGTGTACACACAGCTACACATCAAGCTATACACATCCAGTTTAGGCTGATCTCACATTGTATAGGATTTTCGTACAATGAGAGGCCAGCTTATTGTGGAAATATATAGCTTGATGTGTAGCCGTCTGTACCTACAATAATTCGAATGTAGTAGGCACGTACTGTATCATTATTTAGATAATTTTTACATTTTTTTTTAGTTCATTATTTAGTTTGTTTTTTTTTTAGTTGATTTTATTTTCTGTTGTTTTTTTTTTTATTTTAGATTTACTAGCTCAAAAGGAAATTACTCGCAATAAGCTTTATTTTCTTACGTTCTAGCGATTATATTTATTTTCATAGACAGTTAGCTACAAAATAGGAAGGGATATATTAAAATAAAATGCCTTCTAATTAGACTTGTTTTACAAAATGTTTGTAGCATGCGTATAATAAAATAAAATATATCATGATACAATTTTTAACATGCAAAATCAAATTTTTGATTGGCTGCAATTTTTTTTTTAATTATTTGTGATTTATTATTTTAATTGTATTATTTATATGTTTTATTAATTTATTTATAATAAATATGAATTAATTAATTAATTACTATTAGTCATCTCCTTGGCATGGCCTAGGAAGAGGCCTACTCACAAAAAATACTAATTGATTAACAACACATTAACTTTGATTTGTTTTCTTCAGCCAATATGGACGCACCTCTATTATAACTTTAAAGGTGCATCGAGTGTCGTGTGAAATTAAACTGCTCTGGCTAAGATAATTGTGTTTCTAGTGATTACATTAATTCAACAAGTAAACATAATTACGCATATATTAAGTGTTTTGCTTTGATAGTGTTAATTAAAATCGAACGAGTTCTCATTTAATGAGTTTGTGCCAATAACAGAAAATAACTTTAATTTCTGAAAATACCAAAAGAATAATCAGATGAATTGGGGTAAAAAATAAAAAAACGGCCAAGTGCGTGTCGGATCACGCACAATGAAGGGTTCCGTAGTAGGGATTAAATTTATCATAAGAACAAAAACATTGTAGTTTAAAAACATACCCTCATACATTCCAACTGCAAATGTAAGTGTGTACGCACAATATTGAGAGATTTACCATAACAGATTTCTTATTTTATTTATCTATGTCTTAAGTATTTTTTTCAAAATTTTAGGTCGAGTAGTTTCGGAGATAAGGCCCCCCTTATTATATTAAAATTTACCATTTCCCAATGGTAAATTTCCATCTATTTTCTTAAATAACTTTAAAATTGTTTATTTTAAAATTATTAAAAAAAATATCTAAAATCCTTACAATAAGCCCTTTTATTTGATATGTCAACAAGAACAGTTACCAAAGCTTTTTTTTAAATATTCTGATTTGCCCTCCAAAGTGAGATTCATGACCAACATATTACGATATTTGGTATGTACAAAGATAGACCATAGTTTTATTATCATTGATTAACACAATGGATACTTTTTTATCTGGGAACCCGAAGTTGTTCGCTTACGGCTGAACCCAATAACCTATTTTCAGTGAAAGACAGATCGCTATTGATGATAGACAGTATAATTATATCTTTCCTCGGATGGAGTCTCACAATCATTGATAAAGGCTATCTATTTAACGAAAACAATTAGTAGGTTTCTCTACTTTGCTCTCCCGTGCGTTTCGTTACAACCAACATCGCTTTAAAAAACAACATGTGTAATTAGTCTTATTATAAAACTTCTTTGTTTCTTACTTCTAAATAAGTTACTGGATTAAGATATAATTCTGTAGAGCCGTCAGTAGATAGCGTGGGCCGGTAAGATTCCATAATGTCTCATAGATTATTGGGACGTTAAAACCATCGATAGATAGATTTTTCTATCTCCAGTATGCCAAAACTGGTGATATATAGGATATTGGGTTCGGCCGTTAGACGTGAGTAAAACTGCGGGCAATAGCTAGTTGATTACTTCAAGTTTTCAAACTGGGTTACCTACCAATGTGATACTATGCAAAATAGCACTCATCTCCTCGTACTTTAACCTCAAATCCGCTGGGCGTGCCTTATACTTCTTCTTATCTTCGAAGATCAGCGTTTAAATAACATCTGGTATTGAAAGTTGAAGGCTCCACAAGAATAATGGCTAATTACTGCACGCGTAGGACCGCAGCTTAATGAAGATCCACCTGACCTCATGTGATCACTTTCTAAGTTAAGGCTAAGTTAGTGCTGAGTTAAGTTGAATAATTTAGCGGTTGCAGTTTCTTTTTATTATGTAACGGAGTTAAGTGATGCACTATTCGATTGCACGATAATTTAGCGTTCCGTGTAAAATAAAATATGTTTCAAACACGAAATAAAAGGTATGGAGGGGCGATTCTTTTACGCGACGATTTTTTTGTCGCACATTGTACTTTCAACTATGGGTGTTAAGCCGAAGATTAAGAATCCAACAAAGTGCACCCCAGAGCGCCAAAAAATCGCCCGTGGTTACGAGGGCTAAAAGTGAATCTTTTTTATTGTAATATTGATACAAATCTTAATTTCGTCTTGTTGTTGAAGTTATAAAATATTAAGTCGTTCTCATTTAACAAACCAGAAAAGGTACTTACTTATCAGATTTTAGAAAAATGTTTTCCATTCCTTTCAATTTTAGGTACGGTTTAAGTAAAATGTTATTTGACATAACCTTAAAATTTTATAGAATCTAAAGTGTTTATTCGAGGTCATTGTCATGGCTTAAAAATTATAAAACACGACTAGTTTACGTAAATATTTTGGTACCAATTCATTGAAGTAACATTTCGTAATACTTAGGAAGTCAAATAAAAATTTATTATCATAGAAATCGTGCATTTGGATCGTGGTATTTGTAATCTTTTGAGATATGCGACCGCTGCGCTGTCGTAAACGACATTATTCGAATTAAGAATGCCTATCACTTTATGTATGACATTTTTGGAGTTCCGTAGTTGTTTTATACAAGCTTGAGCTACACGATTATCGACACAAATGCTTGCACTGACTGCACAAGACACTCAAATCTGTGTGGTTCTTTCCTCAAAAGACAATTTCGGACACAAATCTACATGGTCCTTACCAGATCTGACCAATATTATATCTGGACTTCAAAAGCGACTTTGACCCCTGAGTTTGTGTCAGCATTTCTTCGCAGACAGGAAATTTCGACTCTATCTAGCTTATTTTTCTTTTATTATGAAGTGTAAAATCGATTCCGATATCCTATTTACAGAATGAAATATTTTATTTCAAGAAGCGCTGAGGTTTCGTCCAGTTTGTCAATAAATCAATCTGCTTTTCCCAACTATTCTGGGGTCGGCTTCCAGTCTAATGCAGCGAATATCAGTATTTTACATGGAGCGACTGCCTATCTGACCTCCATAACCCAGTAACAGGGTAATACGATACCACTTGGTAAGACTGGCTGTCAGCCTTTTCGACTTCTGACCACCCGTAACGACTGTCAAAGATCCACGAATGACAGCCGCGACCAATGGTTTAACGTGCTTTCCGAGGCACGAAGGTTTCGTCCAGTCTGTCAAACATCCAAAAGTTGACAAACATTTATATAGTCCACGTACTATAGTTTTCATTACATTCAAAAAATCAAGGCCGGTTTCTTTTATTAATTATTGCAAATAAAGAGAATTACAAAGAAATTGTTTGAATAAAGAATAATGCACGATATTTTTTTTTTCTAAAGAAAATGAAATAACAACGGGACCCCTTACTTGGTGCGACTCGCACTTTGCAGGCTTAATGTTTATTGTAATAAAATAGGTTTAATTGTAATATATAGGTTTATTGCAATAGACCGGTATTTACTCGTAGTAGCCATAACTAAATTGATAAACAATTGAATATTGTTTGACGGAATTTTTATAATTTATCTTATAAAGTTCGGCAGCGGTGCGTTTTTTATAGTTTTTTTTATAGTTTTTTATCGTTTTTTTTTTTGTTGTTTCATAGGCTTTTATGACTTAGGTACTTTTATTTGACTTTAGAGTAGTGCGTGGGTTTCTAAAAGACGGAGAACGGTCGGACAGCACACAACAAACAGATGAAAGTATCATAAAAGTTAGAAGAACTAGGAATAGCAGTGTAATTAGAACTGCATAACAACATGAATTTGTAGTAAATAGTATTAAGAAACGATTGTCAATTTTCTATGTATCACACTATATATGTATAATATAATATATAATGACACTAATATTATACAGGCGAAAGTTTTTGAGTGTCCGTGTGTGTGTCTATGTTTGTTACTTCTTCACGCTCAAACGGCTGGACCAATTTTGATAAAATTTTGCATGGAGGTAGCTGACACCCTGGATTAAGACATACTTTTTATCCCATTATTCCCACGGAATCGAGACTTACGCGGGTGAAACCGCGGGGCGCAGCTAGTTAAGCATACCACAGTCGTAGAGAAGAGATCTAAAGAAAATTAAAATCATGTGCATATCTGTCTTAGATATATGCACATGATGGCCAAGTTTGAATAATATCAAATCAAATCAACACTCATACATAAAATCACGCCTTTTTCCCATGGGGGTAGGAAGAAACTACAGAACGTCACCTGCTACGATCATCACGTACAAACCCACTCCTTTTGCTTTGTTCAAGTAAATCAAATCAATTTATTTTGCGAATACAGGTTATTTACAGATGCTTTATATTTTTTTTATTATTTATTAATGTTAAAAAAAAGTATATCGCAGAGTTTAATAATTTTATGCTAAAAACCACAGAAGCCTTTGATGGCTTAAACATGGCTAGTGAGTTCGGAAATTATATTTATATTTATTATCATAAAAAAATACTAAATCTATGTTCCGCCAGAAGGCACACAAAATAATAAAGACAACTAATTATATCGCAAAAAAATATAGTTACAATTCATGGCAGAAGGGAAGGGTTTAACTGAGGTCTGATTAAAAATGTAAGATATCTCCTTGAACTTTCCATTATTTTAATACACTTAACAGGTCGCGATTTAATTAGGCGTGATATCAAACGTGCGCGTGATATTAGACGTGTTGGCTGTGCACGCCAGCCAACACGTCTAAGCGACGTATTTAGAGCAGTATGACGGTCAATGATCATGATGAGCATCACGATTTTAGATCATTATAATAGGTTCTTAGTATAAAACATAAATTAAATATATAAATAAAATTATAATCAATAATAAAAAAAAACACAATATAAAAATAATAACATAAACAAAAATAAAAAATAAATGTAAAATGGCGCAATACACATACATGTGTGATTTTTTTTACAAAACGTTGCCCCACGCTAGGAATTTCTCCTGTATTGTGGGTGCATTTACAAACATTTAAACTCACTTAAACAAACAGCCAGACCCGGAACAACTACTTGTAGGTTATACAAATATTTGTTCCGTGCGGGAATCGAACCCGCGACACGCAGCGCAGCAGTCAATCACTTAACCACTGCACCAACCGTGTCGTACTGAGCCGAACATTAAAAAAAAAATACAGAAAGTAATTCTTTAATTATATATTACAGGAAAACCTATATGAAGTCAATGGTGTTAAAATAACATGGTAAATCTCTAAATTTTTTTTTTTTTTTTTTAAAGTTTACCCCACACTAGGAATTTGTCCTGTATCGTGGGTGCGTGTACAAACAATGCAAATATGGGGCAATGCATATGCAATGCAATGTATGGGGTGTAATATTGTGCGTACAAACTTACATTTGCAGTTGGAATGTATGGGAGAACATGTTTATCAACCACAATATTAAGTTTGTTATTGAGATAAATTCATCCCAACTTCGGAACCCTTCATTGTGCGTGGTCCGATACGTACTTGGCCGGTTTTTTTAATTCGTTTAGCGCTAAATTTATTTGTAGTGGAAGCGGGCTTCGGTTTTTAGGGTTCCGTAGTAAACAAGGAACCCTTATAGTTTCGCCATGTCCGTCTGTCTGTCTGTCTGTCTGTCTGTCCGTCCGTCCGTCTGTCCCCAGCTTAGCTCAGAGACGCTTAGTCCTAGAAAGCTGTAATTTGGCATGGGTATACATATTAATCATGCCAAAAAAATGGTAAAATAAAATTATGAAAAACATTTTTTTTTAAGGTACCCCCTTACACGTGAAATGGGGATGATATTTTTTTTTCTCGTCTGTTCCATGGTGTGGGGTATCGTTGGATAGGCCGTTCAAAAATATTGTTGGCAAAACCATTTTTCAATTAAGGGATCCGTTTGCGTAATATAAAGGTTTAAAGTGCTATTTTTTGTTAGAGTCAAGTGTCCCCCCTCCCCTGCCAGCTAAATGGCTGGTTTTGGATATGTGAAAAAATTCATGGCAATAGTATATATAACGAAATTAAAAGGAAAACTATCACAGCTAAGTAGGCTTCACAAGTTAACGAGTAATAGTCGACCAACTTAAATTTGCAGTTGGAGAATTGACCGTAACGTATATCGATGTATGGGAGAGCATGTTTTTCAACTACGATGTTAAGTTTGTTTTTGGGATAAATTCATCCCAACTACGGAACCCTTCATTGTACGTGGTCCGACATGCACTTGGCCGGTTTTAAAGACAGATATTCATTTCAGACACCAGCACACTAATTGAGTAACACATTGTCTTTCACAATCCGAAGGATTCTGAAGGAAATCTCTAATCCATTGCTTCAATCTGAACTTCAATAACGCAATGAATGTTATTGAAAATGAAAGGCATTCCAATATTGTTAGTATATTAAGCGATTACCCTACTGTTTTTCAGAACAACGAATTACTTTAAAATAGTAGATTGTTGCACCGTGCGCAAATTGAGTTACTAATGCACGAGTGTTAAGGCTTCTACATACCGGGGCGACACGCGGGGCCTTTGTGCCGTGTCGCGTCGCGCGACAAGTCGCGCTGGTATGTAGAAGCCTTTACGTTCGTGCCCGAGCGCAAGCGAGGGCACTAAAATAGCACGAGTGCATTAATTAATTACTCACTTTAGCAAGGTGCGTAATCTACTTTTCTTTCAACTGCCAATCTATCTACCGTGAATGAAACAAAGTTTTTCACCAAATCGGTTCTATTGAGCCGATTTTTATTTTCAGCCAGTATATTTTTGATCTAATGCATACATTTTATATTAAACTTAATGGGAGACATTAAACCTCTGTGCTAAATTTGTATCTAAATAAAAAAAAAAAAATATGAAATGTTTTATGAAATATCATTATTCCACTGAAAACTGCAAATTTAATGAGATTTCGTACAACATTTCTGCACTGTTTTGGTTCTAAGCAAAAAATACGTGATTTTTTATCGGTTTTGTACTGATTAATGATAACATTACTACGTAGTTGAAAGGAAAATATATTAATGGCTTTGCTACAACATTAAACGTATTTGAAATTTGATATTAGTGTTTACTTTTTAATACGCTAGTGATGTAACAATACCAAACAACATTTTATGGTCCCGTCATAAAATTAATAAAAACGGACGTTTCTGTTCAATTTAGTGCTGCCATATAAAAATACTGTTACTATTCAGAACCATAACGTCTTATTTGAGTGTTTATCTCATATAGAGATCTAGAGGAGGCTACTATAATGCCAATGAAGTAATAATAGCCGATAATACGTATTCATTAATAGTGTTGGCCTATTTCAATAAAAACTGAACCTATAGTAATAAAGATTTTGAGATAATGTCGAAGAATTTTATAGACTTTTTTTAGTTGGCTGTTTCATGTGATGTTTCGAACAAAATATATTTAATGCATTTTTAATTAGGGCAATGCAAATCGAAGTGTAACCTTGAAATGCTTATGGTTCAGTATTCAAATTATTTATTAAGAAAAGGTACAAGAAAAATGAAAAATAGACAGAAGCGTATTCTTATAATTTTGTTGACAGGAAAATCTGATGTTCCTCGCTATTTTAATTAAAGTCATGCTTGAAACTAGTTAAAAAAAAATATCGGGACATGTAGGAAATTAAATTATTTAACAACGATTAAATAACTATCTTTAATGAGGAGTACATGACAGCCACACGGCTCGATCCATCAGGTTAAGCTACGCTTGCCGGGGTTGGTCCATGGATGGGTGATCTTTACATACCGAGACTCCTCCGTGCCTCGGAAAGCACGTTACGCCGTTGGCCCCGGCTAGTCATTCATGGATCTTTGACAGTCGTTAAGAGGAAATGCGGGCGGAGAGACTTTTCCGATCGAATAGACGAGATCCGACTGAATAGCCGAAGTAAAAAGTCATAAATCGAGGTTCGGCTCTCGCCTATTTCCTCCTCCAATATTGGACCAATTTAAAAGATATTTCTTATACTGAATAAGAAGGATAATATATACTGTGTCCCTATGTTTTTCTTTTTTTATTAATAGTTGGCAAATTTGTACAATAGCACTCTGTTGTCAGCGGTCTAAACAGGCAATTTTGAGCATTTACAGAGGGTTCCAGCTCTTATAAAGATAATGTATCATCAAAAAGGAAAACATAGGGACATACAAGTAGTCGATATTTATTTTACTGTAAAATATCATTGCTTTAAGGTCATTAACCAGAAAGAAAACAGGTGAGAGCGTTTCTATGGAGAAAATACTGCCCGCATTTCCTCTTAAGGGTCGTCAGAAGCCCGAAAGTCTGACAACCAGTCTTACCAAGAGGTATCGTATTACCCAGTAACTGGGTTGTGGAGGTCAGATGGGTAGTCGCTCCATGTAAAATACTGGTAGTCAACTGCATCCAGCTAGACTGGAAGCCGACCCCAAACAAAGTTGAGTTTGCCCATAGTTGGGCAAAGGCAGATTGAAAATACCTATCTTAAATTAATAATACAGAAAAAAATCCTAACTAAAATGATGGGTACCTACCAATGATGCGTTAGATGCGTTACCCGCGCTCAATAATGGCAAAGTAAAAGCATGGCAATTGCCCGACTTGGAATTAGTCGCGCGCCATCCAGTGACGCGGGTACATGTCACAATCACTCGCAATTGTCAGCAATTATTTGTGAAGAAAATGCCTTCCCGTGTCTATACACGATTTACAAATTACACTACTACTGTAGGAGTACAAAAAAACGTATCATTTCATGCATATTTTTTTTATTTTTTTTTATTAAATACTTATTATATTTTTTTATTATAACAAAACGTTTTTTGTTTTGTACTTGTACAGCCATTTTCCTGACTGCTGCGACCGACGCGTACGCGCCAATGAACATGCAGCAGCTAGTGACGTAACTAAATATGTATGTTCATCTCTTTCTAACAACAGTTATCGGTATAGGTCTTTCCTTTTCTTCGCGCACTGTATGATTGTACGCAAGTATGTAGCTACATTCATGGCTTACGCTGTTTTTGAGTGCACTAATGTTCATGTATGTCACGTCTAGTTACTTTAGTATTTCAGTACCAATGACGTAATACGTCATTGGTACCGAAATACTAAAGTTACTATGTATAAACGAAAAATCATAATGAGCGACATACTGAACAAATTCATTCACCTGCCTTGTAAAATGGAACCAAGTTATTTGAAATAGTTCATATACTCATATATTACAAATATAATGAGCGCTTGAACGTAGGTGTTTACTCTAAAAACTGAGCATTGATAACGAACTTAGAATATGAAATGGGTAGAGTACCGCTCTTGTTTATTTTATATGAGAGCGCTTAAGTTTCATATTTAATGCAGTTTTAATACGATAAGTTGTCTAAAATGCTCGAATTTTTTGCTGTCTATTAAAATAGCATGAACCATCTTGTTTTTAGTAAAACACTAGGTACTGATAATATTCAAAATTCGCTCATTCAAATAAAAATACGTGATAGCGTAGAGCTACGAGAAACAGGGTGTAAAGTTCACTCATCCTCTATAGAAAAGGGAGGATCCTCCGACCGTGTCTGGTGGGCAACTGCCCGACGGTTGATGTCGGGATGTTGTATATATTCTAGCCGCGCGGTAAACTCTGCTTGCGCGATGCAGGATTTTGCGTGACGTCAGTGTGGCGCGTAGTTCGCATGTGGCGATGTTGATGCCGCTACAATAGCTCCCGGCGTGGATTCATTAAGCTCCGCAAATTATCCAAAAGTTAATAACACGCACATGTCCAAACAAAAAATGACAACCTTCATAATTTAATTAGAATCCAAAGAAAAATTAACAGAACGTCAAGAAGGACTAATCAAAACATATTTAGTATGGAAATTATTGACAGCCATACACATTTACGATCCTGACCATCATAAAAGTACCAACATTCCATTTTACAACAGAAAACTAAAGCTAATATACATACTGACAGAAAAGACGTTTCATAAAAGGCTAAGTCGTAAATAGATATAAAATTAACATGGAATTACAATTTGTAAGTGAGCGCGGGCGACTAACGAACGATCGCAACAGACTGCGACAAAAATGTCGGGAATGTGTGCTATGGTACTCATTTAGTTCAGTGAAATAATGTAATGTTCTCTTCTTGAATAGAAATGGTTGGTTTATGTTGTACCGTTTATCTGTTAATTAGTTTAGTTCCTTATGATTGTGATAAAAGTCTTTTGAAGTTTGAGCCCAATAGATGAAAGGTTCTTTAAGATATTTTGAGAGAACCGACTTGAAGGACCAACATAATTTGGTTGTTGAATGGTCCACAAGTATCTATAATATTATATTGACAGTAACTTAAAAAAATATAATAATGTAGGAAAATAACATCAAAACAAAGCATGCAGAATCTGTAATTGAAAAAGGATCGCTGCACGCTTTCCATTTTGCGACAATCCGCCATCCCGTCGAACGCAAACGCACGAATGACTCACCGCCACAAATCTGTATTCTATTATTCAAATTCGAATTTTCATTCCGATCTACTATAATCGGATTTGTAAAAGTCGTGACAATTTAAATCCAATCTTAATAATTTCGTCAATCGATTCTCTACCCTATTACTATGGTCGTAAAGAATGTTAATTATCTGAACGGCTTTTGATTTAGTTACGTCCAATAATCACGTTTTAAGTTGGCTATTTAGCGTTCATTATGGATTCGTGTTGTTTGAATCATGTTCGGACGACTTATTTGGTACAGGTTAGTACTTTGCTCTTTAGATTAATCAGTGATGAGCTGTATAATGTGAAATGGAATATCGATTGCTCTCTTCTGAGTTTAATGGATACTTTACGTTACGTTATAAATCACTCAAGCTTTACACATTAGTAATTTGTGTTTGAAACTGTAAATAATGATTATGTCATCGATGTGTGTCTAGTGAAATATGGAAAAAAATGAATTTACATTCATATTTTTACCTACACCCATGCTATAAATCCTCTATAAAAGTTTCTGAAACAGTTAGCTTATTGCCAACATAAAACAACCAGTGTCATAGTAACGATAATATCATCCAAACGAGTGTTATAATGTTGAAATAAATTTCATTATGCAACTACAAACAGCCACATTCTCGCTACTCAATTCGTGGTATCTTTATAGAATATAAGTTGTTTTTGTAATACTAACATAATATGGATCCCTGTTATCTGTATAAATTAATTTTAATTTAATTTAATTTATGATATTCAAAAAAAGAATATTTTCATGCACGCGCATTTCATTACCACAGCGCCGTGAAGGCTTGTAAAGACTCGCGCGATATCGCGGGCGTGACAATGGTCGCGCTGCCTGCCTGTCGCGCTCGCGAAAAGGCGCGATTCTGTACGAGCCTTAATTTAAAAATAAAAATAATGAAGTGGTGAATATAAATATATTCCGAGTGAATCTGGATCTGCCAACATTCAACAAGGTGCACACATTAAAGTGCATTTCAATAATTGTACGATCCAAAATGTAAATTATTATTACAATAAATAATTCTACTATCGTTTGTTTGTAATAGATACTCAGCAATTAAAATTTCCACGAATTTACATAGAGTTCTTACAACAACACCCTATTGTTTCAGAACCTTTTAAAGAGGATTCATGTCATGGGTGTAGATAAGGTTTTGTATGCAACTGGACATAATTAGGTATTCAAACACTCACATACTATTTAATATAATATGTGATATGATATAACCCACGTTCGTGTTTTAATACCTCTTAATAAACAACAGTTGCATAAATAACTATTATAGTAGTTTATTTATTAATATATATTTTATTGTTATTAATTTCGATTTCGAATTTGATTCTATCCTTAAGAGGCGGAAAAATAATTTGAAAATCAAACATATTCTTAAGGTAGTGTGTCTTTATTCCGATTGGAATACAGAATATCTAGGTTCCAAAATATATATTTTGAATGGACACGGCCCCTTAAACATAGTATCAGTCTGTTATGGAAATGTACCATCATAGACTCTCTTTCGGTTACTCAGTAGGCACTAAGCGGACATGATGGTATCACCGATTTACAAATATTTATCTTAGACTATCTATCTACCTGCCAGGGTTGCGAGTTTATCCGAAAGGGATATCGTGGCCCTGGCACACAGGCAACTGAAGGAACACGAGTGGGTTTTAGTCAGTAAAAGTCCGACACGCCCTCTTGCTTCGCCCAGAGCGGGAGAAGTTATCTGATAATTTCCCACCTAAAAAAAAACTGGCCAAGTGAGAGTCGGACTCGCGCACGAAGGGTTCCGTACCATTATCTATAAAAATGGCAAAAAAAACACGTTTGTTGTATGGGAGCCCCCCTTAAATATTTGTTTTATTTTAATTTAATTAGTTATTTTTAAAGTCAATATATATCTACATATTCTGTGAATATTTCAAGCGTGTACCTGTTGCCGCTATCAATATAGAGCAAAAACGAGCAAAAAAAATCACGTTTGTTGTATGGGAGCCCCCTTAAATATATTTTTTTTTTTTTTTTGGATTTGTTATTATAGCGGCAACGGAAATACATCATCTGTGAATTTCAACTGTCTAGCTATCACGGTTCATGAGATACAGCCTGGTAACAGACGGACAGACAGACGAACAGACAGACGGCGGAGCCTTAGTAATAGGGTTTCCGTTTTACCATTTGGGTACGGAACCCTAAAAAGAAGGCTATTACCTAATAGTAACCTGTATTATCATATTTTACATCAAACCATCACCAAGATCTAAAGAAATTGATATGAGCCCCAAAATCCACTTTGAATTCACATATATACAACATATTTTACGTTTAATTGACAGAAAATTAAGCAAAACGACGAAAAATTTATTAGACCATTTCCTTTGCTACCTCGCTGGATTTTATTAGACCATTTCCTTTGCCACCTCGCTGGATTTTATTAGACCATTTCCTTTGCCACCTCGCTGGATTTTATTAGACCATTTCCTTTGCCACCTCGCTGGATTTTATTAGACTATTTCCTTTGCCACCTCGCTGGATTTTATTAGACCATTTCCTTTGCCACCTCGCTGGATTTTATTAGACCATTTTCTTTGCCACCTCGCTGGATTTTATTAGACCATTTCCTTTGCCACCTCGCTGGATTTTAACATAAGTTATTAAACTGATAATCTGGTGCTTTTCTAGTTCCGCGAAACTATGTTTTTGGCTTTGTATCTGTGGTTTATATTTATTTTATCCTATGAATTGGATGCTTGACTTATTATTCATTTGTATTTTAGGTTCTTTTTGTTGTAAGATGTCTTTCTATTTATTGAGTCTATATTCATTTCAGTCTTCTGGTAAAAGACTCATATCTGCTTCAGAACAATTTATATTTTTCCGGACATCTATTATATTTTTCCGGACATATTTTTTTGACTTTCACTTCATCTATTCGTCTTTCTATTTATTGAGTCTATATTCATTTCAGTCTTCTGGTAAAAGACTCATATCTGCTTCAGAACAATTTATTGTTTTCCGGACATCTATTATATTTTTCCGGACATAATTTTTTGACGTTCACTTCATCTATTCATGCTTTTGTAAGATCAAACGTTGCTTGGCTTTCAATGTTCTTCGTTGCTTGGCTTTCACTATCATCTACGGTGTACGCTGTCTTAGCTTTAAAAACCTTGAATCTACATATCCTACTACCCTTTTATTCGCGAAGACTTTATTATCACGTTTCTCAGAGTAGATTCAAAACATTGGCGCCATCTAAAGCTAGAAAATGATGTCATTCCGTGTAATTAATTTGTCAATATTAATATATTAGCTCCAAAATCTAACCCGCTTTTTACTCATAATAATTAATTTAAAAGACTTAATAATTCGTATACTTTTAATAATCTATTATTAATGATTCCATTCTAAATGTCAATTGATCTAGTTATCAAGAAGAAGATTTTCTATATTCGGATGTCGAGCCAGTAGCCATTAAGATATTAGGTTACTCACCTATGGAGCTAATATGGTGTTTAATTCTGACATTAATGTGATCGGTGTCTTCTGATACCGTAATATTTGGTGATTTTAATTTCCTAACCGCTATGGGAATATCTTTGATGCAATAATCGGAATTGATTACGCTTTATTAGTGTAGCCAAAAGTAGAATTGGATTTAGGTTGCAAAAAATGATGAGAGGAATTAAATATTGGTCAATGAATTTAAAGTCAGATACACACGCTTCTTATCGCTTGATGATTTATTAACTTAAGGTTTTTGTCTCATTCTTTCATATTTCTTTGGGCCTAGAAGATATTGAAGTTGGTTTATCAAAAATCACCACAATTATGTTATTTTTTTTCCGTAAGGTAAATTTATCTAAACAGTCTTTTGGGTTTACTTAAGAAGCTTTTAATCATTTTTAGCTTGATCTACTATTTGTTAATCCATCTATCCACCTTATTCAATAACGCTAGATAACCATTCTCGTATCACGCATGAAGTATGCACAACTTTATCTAGGTACAACTTGCGTTTCAGCGGTAACAAAATGATATATTTTTAAACCGCTTTGGTTTTTATCGCCCTCATGTACCGACACAATTTTAATACAGTCATCACCCCAAAATGTCTCTGCATAATCTTTTGATCTAAATTCATACAATTAACCATTTATTCAACAATACCGGCTAACATGACCCATTGCGACACTTAACCGGTTTTCATACAAACATCACCAGTACTGTTTTTTTTTTCAAAGAATTAAGTCTATTATTATAATATTACGCCACTTATACAACAATGAGGTACATACCAGAAGTCAATATTCTGTAACTGGTTCAAAAAAGTTGTAATAAATTATTTTTGAGACAATAGTTATGATTTATTACAGCTAGTATTAATGTCATGGATATGGGAAATGTTTTTTTTTATCTTGAACGCCGATGTTATGGTCTGTATTGTATTAAAAAGCTGTTTTAATAAACAAGGGGTATGACCTCTTGAGTGGATGAACTAGTTTTTTGGCATCGCTACTTTATATTCACCAACTTTTTTTTTACGCTATCCTAAATAATATTGGCATAGGGTGCTGAAATATGAACTAAAAATCGATATCGGATCTAATTCATACGGGAAACTTATAATCCTATCATAATTATTATTCTTAATACCCCAATCTGGTATCAAAAACGTTTACATTAATTAACATAGATTCTGATACATCAAGCGCAGACGGTATGGTCGATATTATAAATCTATGAATAATATTTATATAAAATATAATTTGTATAAAAAACACAATATGTATATTACTATATTATGGATTTGTAACTAATTAAAATACTTAAAATAGTGGCTAAGTGCCAATTTGCATTCTTATTAAATGGTAGAACACCCAGATTTTGGTGTCAGACATCTTAGACAATGTAACGAAATCTTCGGAATTACGATCTTATATTTTGTTTAATCGATTTCTAAACACGATTAGAAGAAAGCTTACTACTAAATCGATAGTATTTTGATTCTCCTAATTGCCTCTTAGGTATCGATTTAGTAGTATCGAGTTTCGTTGCGAACGATTTAGTGGCTTTATTATGATGTCACAATTTATCAAACATATTTTTTTCTGTTATTATTATATTTTTGTCTTTTAAAATATAAACTCATAATTATTTGAACTCCGTATGTCACCGACACATTTATTCAGATTTTATAATTTTCTGTTCTACGCTTAGCGAATGCTAATTTTTCAGTTTATTCAAACTCAAGAAAGACCAAAGAAAGTCAAGAGTCAATCATGATGTTATGTTCCATTCATCATTATCATCATTTCAGCCGAAAGACGTCCACTGCTAGACATAGGCCTCCCCCAAAGGGGGGGTTTGCCATAATCGCCACGCTTGGCAGGCAGGTTGGCGATCGCAGTATGGTGTTAAAATGCATAGAGAACGCTGCTGCTCATTCTCTTGTAAGTCCCTTAGTCGCCTTTTACGACACCCACGGGAAGAAATATGGCGGTGCTATTCTTTACGTGCGGCACCACACGAAACATTGTAAGTAATAAGTTCAAAAGTTCCATTACCTGTCCCAAAAATTGCATACCTAGTTACATGACGGCAAATAAAATTTATAACCGAGTGACATTTAAAATCACAAAGATACGATTCTTTGACTTTCAAAAGTGCGTGTCCAAACATAAGTGATCCTTGACATGTTGTGACTTATCCATTGTTGATATTTTTCATCCAGTGTGTTGTTATGTGAACTCGAACTTATAAAGTTTTGATCGGCGTGTGACGTCCATTTGTAACGGTTTGTTTGGCTGATTATTGTAATTGACGGGTAGGTATCATCTGCTTCTTCGTGATCCAAACGTTGTGGGAGTTATGTCATGCTTTCTATATTGCGGTTTAGCAAATCACAAATGTGAAAAAGATCAGTAATACGAATATTCAAGTTCTTGCAAAGATCCATAATTTTTACGTTTGTCAAAATAACTGTTTGTCTTTATGAAGACAACCTACTATCTTCATACAGAACAAACATACATACAGATCAACCACATAACCCTCCTTTTTTGGCTTCGCCGCAGTCGGGTAAAAATAGGTAGGTACTTATACCTACTAAGACGTAAGAGTGGTAGGTATTGGCTTTCCCTAATTTTATATAAATAAAAATGCGGCAATAACTCCGCTGCAATACCGTTTTATGAACCAGAATACTGTCAAATTCTAATAATATTATGGTCGCTATAGTGACATAAATATTTATAATTTTTGAATTCAAATAATCATCTATTTTTATGAAACACAAATTGTTAGTTTTATTACGCAAAGTTATGCAAACTAAGTTACTTAATGAAAATCAATATAGTTTCGTAATACCCAAATTCTTTTGTTATATTTTTATGCTTCTAAACAAGATAAGATCAGTCGTTAGCATCCATTTATTATTTTAAATTAATTTTACTTTTTACGATCGATATATTAAATTATTTAATTAATTCAGCTACCCAAATTAAAGATAATTATTGAATAAAATAAAATAAAAAAACGTAATGGGAATCTGGCTTGGAGATCTAAAATACAAATATCAGTGAAAGTCAGCATAGTGAATGATGAAAAAAAAACAGAGAAGTAATTGTATTGCAGACTTTTTAAAAAACAAGACTCGGCTATAGCCCTAGCTATAGACCCTTCACTCACTCGTTCCCTTTATCGAAAACATTAGCGAATTCAGACCTTGCAAGTATAAACTTTATCATAACTTTTGAATCATAGATAGTTTGTCAAATCTCTATGTTTTGAACCGTCTATTACGAAAACATCTTAATCTATTCTAGAAATAAAAACTGCACTTACCAAATACGTGTCGGAAACAAAAATTCAAGCACGTATTTCAAGAATTCGGCTCCCTTCACAAGTTTGTAAGTGAAATCTTGACCCGTTGTCGTAATGACATTATAATAGAGCAGAGTGATGATGAGGTCTAATGAGGCTCAGTTTTGAACCGATTGCTGTAATGATATGCTTTGGGCGTGATCTGTTATGCTGGTCAATTTTATTACGGTTTTTTTTTTCGGTGAGAATATAAGGTGGATGCTGCGTTTAGTGACTGCGACTCTGATTTCGTTTTGGTAGATGAAATAAAAACTTGGGTTTTTGGATTAATTTCAGGAGTAATAAAAAATAATAAATTGGGGTCAAGAAACTTAGATATGAAATTACATTAAGTTTTAATTTAAGTGCGGAATGGTAGAAGCCCTTGGCCCAGGAGTAAGACAGAACAGACTGACAAACAATTAATAAAATGAGAAAAGATATCAGCGACATGGAATCTGAAATTCACAAATCCTAAACAACTACAAACCACAAATCTAAAACTGGACGAAAAAGCACCCTTACCACATACTCCAGTATCGCTCCGATCAGGATCCAATGATAAAAAAGATGTAACCATCAATCCTTTGGCCGAATTTATTTGAGAAACCCAACATAATGGGGTCGCTTGTTCGTAACAATTTATTATTTTGCCCAACAATGGTTCACAAAGGCATTGTTAAAAGTTTACCAACATGTCGCGTGATTAATTCTAGTGGTACGGGTAAGTGCTCCCTTTAAATGTTAGTCTTGAAATCATGGGGTTTGCCGATTAAACGTTTTGTTGAAACTGAAGTATTTAAATAGTTTAGGGGCTTGGATGATGAAGTTATTAATAAAGAAGGATACAAAACAAATATAATTAAGTACATATTTGAAAGGAAAACAGAAAATTTTGATTAAAATGATAAACGTGGCAAGATTAACAGACATAATGATATGATGTACCTACCAGGTAGTTAATACACCCAAAACTACATTGACCGATGAAAACCAAAAGTTAACAAAAGATAAACAGACCTAACAATGTGATAATAATAATTACGTTAACCAATTTAAAAGAATTAAACGCAGAATTGAGTCATTACACCTCCTTATCTTGTAACCGAATCACCTCAAACAACACATAGACGCACGCACATACATTACACATTACACTGTCCATTGCAACATATCAACCGTTTTTTAGATGCTCCACAAAGAAATAATCATAAATAAACATTACCAACGGTACACTTTAGATTGAGTTATATCTCATTGTAACTATTGAATTGATCGTGACTGATTCAAATCTGATACAATTCATTGATTTTATAAAGAGAGTCGACGAGGAAGATGTGATTGATGCTATACTGTTCAATATGGAAGGTCCGTTCAAGTCTAATGAAACAGTTTTTGTAATAGACTTCTTGAATTAGTTTAGTGGTTTGATTGATTTTATGTCAATGAGCATTAACGAAACTACTGGAAAGTTAAATGGAATAAGTGCTCTTGTGATTTAATATCTATAAATGCAATCTGGAACTCCATATTGACGTTATTTACCGCCTAATCTTATTAATGTTTTTGCATCTTCAACTCCCAAAAAGTACTTTAATCACATTAAATTCAATTTCATCAAACTCATTTTACGAATTTTTCAAAGAGCATTAAACCGAAGTTTGCCTAAACCCCCGTCAAAAATCTGCATCATTAGTCACTCAAAGAATTTAAACGTCAATTGAACAAAAACAGACGAAGCAAACAAATTGAATATTCCCACATACGAAGGTGAAAATCCAAGGGCAAATATGGGATCGAATATTATAATAAATGATCTTTTTAAGTTTAAGCAAACATAGTTCTTATAATTGAACGTATAGAGGCTGAAGTAAATTGAAACGAAGCAACTATCGTTAGCGAAGACGGTGTTAAAGTTTACAATCAGAACAAAGTTTTGTGTGATGCAGTAAAAAGGCTATATCCACATGTGTTCTAAGTGATTAATGATGTAACTACTGAACTATTATCACCGACAGAGGAAGCGGGACAATTGTCAATGTAAGATCAGGACAAAAGAGATTGCCAAGAGCATAATACGGGTGCAATTTAAAAAATTCGATATAGTATCAGCCTTATTGCAGGGTAGCAAAGGTGGTTTTGTTATAGTATTTCTGTAATGTAGTGTAGATTCCGTCAAGAATCAGGTTCTAATAAAAAAGTTGACTAATGATTCTGGTTTGGGATCAAATATTCATGCATTTTTTTCAGCGACTTAACTTGTTTTGTTCCACTTAACGCTTTTTATACTGAGCATCTGTTGATGACATTTTTTATTTACGAGTATTATGTTTGTTTGTGTTTACCGTTGATATCCTTTGTCATGTATCTATATAAATAATTTTCATATAACATTAGGTTATAATCTTTGCTTCTTCACTATTTTATTTTAAATATGTTTCTACTACACATTTTTAACGATTTTTGCAATGCAATTGATAACATTGATTGACTCTTATATAATAGTATTACTTTACTACTGATACCGTTCCAATCTTAACCAACTCTATCAAAGAATAATAACCCAATGTCAAATAAGCATCGTCCACAGCATTACTATGTATTAGCAGCCCAGTTACCACGATCCCAGATTTAGTACCTCCAGTTATAGGTTCACATTTGTATGATATTTATAGTTGCACTCTTGCACCTACGGCTACGGGTACACTAACGAACCAGTTGATATCTTACGTAAATAACGCTAGTTTGTACGTCTTTTCTTGTGGATAATCAGATGGGATGGATGGAACTTGCTTGCCTTGATAACTTATGTAGCACGAAAAGGTCTTTGAAGATTTTGTTTCGTTCATTTAGTTTCCAATTCCTTTCGCACTGTGTTGTGATTATGGAAATGTTGATTGAATTTTTTTGGAGCCTCTTGCAGGTGAAAATTATCATCAGATTCAGTGATCTTCAGAATCTTGATCCTGATATAAGTATTATGATAATTAGTACTAAGTCCAAGTAGGTAATAGTGTTGTGTATGTCACTACTTTAATGCTTGTAATAATGTTAAATAAAATACCTACCACATATCCAGCTGTACAAATAGGGCAGATTACAAATACATGCGTACCTTCAAACATGCAAGAATCAATAACATCAAATCAATTAACATTATTAGTTTCTCACAGAAATCTGACTAAAAGTACCAGGCGATCATAACCATCATGGAGGCGTAAGCGAAAGTGTGATTATGTGAGTTTATTATTAAAGCATATGATATTCTATCGTGCTCTGAATTCGGATTAGGAATTTTATTACGATTGCCACATCCTAACAAATCCAATCTTGCTTCCCACACAGCTGTTTGTAGGTAGGGAACTAGGGATTACGATAATTTTCCTAATTTAGATAAAGGCGTATTTGGTAGGAATAAAAACTAATGAATTTAAAAAAACCTTTTTCTAGAATACGCTTTATTATGTACGAAGTATGACTCTAATTTCGTTTAATTTATTCTGCCTCTGAGTACTTTATTTTCAACTTTCTGATTACACAATTTTTTTTTTAAATTTAATTACCATATATACAAAGAACACAAGATTACATAATAGATAGCAATAAAAAACACTAAGGTTTAAACTTATGCTATCTAAAGATAAAAATATAAGAGACATTATAATAAAATCAGTGCTAAAACATTGTCAGGTTTATAAAATTACATTATATAATTTTCTTCAAGTTTTTGCTTCACCTGATTTTCAATTGACGCTTACTTTTGCAACTTCAAAACCTTTCATGAACATAATACAAGAATCAAATAATCCACAAATATAACGTAGATTTGACCCTTTTGTTGTTCTGGTAATTACCAGAAACACTGAAATCAAAGCAAACACTACCGTTTTTAATCACGACTACTAAGATTTACGAGCAGCCGCTGCATGTAATTGCCCCCTTCTCATTATAGTTACATCTGAATTGATTCACGGCGTTCAACAGCAATAGGTAACGTAAGAAGCAGCAGAAGGCCTATTTTAATATCGTGCGATAAAGAACTCCCACATAAGTTGTCACACGTGGTTAAAAGATTTAGATACCGTAACTGAGGAGTTTTGTCAGAAGCTATGAACCAAACTGGATACAGAGGCAAAAGATTGAATGTTAAAAAGGTAAGCGTTATTATTTACAGCCAGCGTTCAATTGTTTTTAGTAAGTTCATATTACAACTATATCACAGGAAGAATTTAACTTGTAGCAAGGATTGCTATAAAATTCGAGCTCCCCCTGAATTTGCAACCAGTACCATTTTTTAAGTTCCAAGTTACCAGTTTTAGTATATAACATTTCAATATAAAGAGCCACAGAACCACACAAATTACTAAGAAGACATGCACTGCTACGAAAAAGTTTACTATCTGTGTGAAGTGTACCTTCTGCATTACCTTAATAAAGCCAAACACTGTTGAAACTAAATGTTACTTAAGCGTCATTTGAATATCTTAACTAAATAGTTAATAAATAGGCCAAAGGTATATTTTAATAAATTCGAAGAAAGTTTTTGGAGATAAATTTTTGTTTGTATATGAGTGTTACGTTTAACTTGTTGATATAATATTGGTGGAACTTTAGCCTAAAATTGGGAGAAACGTAATGAAGCACCAGTTGAATTTGGTATCAGTTGTATATGATATAGAATACAAATCAAGCATGTAAGCTCTCAAATGCCATTAATCTCTGTATCGAAAACTCATAAATTAATGGAGCTTATGAACGCTGTTGTAAATTACAGATATTTTTGATAGATTAGTAGAATATTCGAAGAAATAAAATAGATCAACAGTCACTTATCAGATGAGAAAGAAATTGAGACTACCGGAAAATCTATAAATACATAATAAAATATCCATAAAATATTTTTATTCCATTTATCCATTTTATTTAAATTATTGTACATTTTCAAATATTTATATAAAACATAATAAAGAAAAGCGGCATACACAAAGACTAATATTACAGAAAACATAAATAATTCAGATAACAATCCACTAATTAATTCTGAACAAAAGATAAAAACGACACCCACTTAAACAAAAGACGTTATTACATTATATAATAAATACAAATACTTTAAATAACTATGAATATGGATTTTATAGCAGTTTTTACGACTTGGTGCACAATCATGTTGGTTAACGGAGTGTTTCCTATGAATAGCGTAGCTTGACTTTATTGCTTTCGAAACAGTTTTAGCTCATATACTGGAATACTGGTCTGGACATTTTCATGGTGGTCGCACACCTACTTAATTTTCAAGCTGTTAACGGAATTCCTAGCTGTATATTTACTTTGTATTGTTTAAATAATAGGACTTGAAGAAAATAATGTTGTGGTGAAAATTCTTTGTAATTCGAGCTAACTTTTACTTCTGGCAATCTTCAATTAAACTATATGTACAGACGCCAGCACATCAAGCTACTACAATCTGTCAAGTTTCTTTAAAAGATTTTCAACTTTATCGTTAAAGGGTTCAAGGTTGATTGGGGAAATTTGACAGTTTCGGGTACCTTGACCTGCTGGCGGCTGTACCTACCAATTTTCTCTTAATTATGTAAAAAGGACACCCAGTTGGAACGAAGTTGCTGTTGCACACTTGGCGACTGAGAGCTAGACCGAAAAAAGTGTAACATTTCGATCGTCACCACACTTTTGTTACATAAAAAAAGTGTCGTGGTGATCGAAATGTTCATTCTCAGTTGCCAAGTATGCAGAGGAGTTACGAGCGATAAGAAACTTCGTTCAAAAAAAAATTGTCCAGTTTACACTTCACCTAAAGTAACTACTCGTACAATGTAGTAAACGCAAGTTCTTACATTTATTAGGCTACATTAGATTACCATAAACGACAAGGTGGTGTAGCCATTGGCATTTCCTTCACCAAACTTACTCGCATGTATCAATTACTATATAGTAAACTAAAATGAAATAAAACCCAACAATTTTATCCGTTTGCATTCACTCTCAATAACAAGTATATGTATATTCCTAGAGTAAAATAATCTGAATCGTATCCGATATTATGATTCAGATAACGATCTAAAGTCAAATTGTGTTTATATTGTCGTAAAATTTGCGCTATACGTTGTGGTCACAGTTTTTAATGCTGGTCCTATGATGGCAAGGACTGGCGAGTAAACGCCTTATTTAGCAAGTACCGAAGAACGTTTAATAGTTTTGAGGTTATAAAACCTACTGCGATGCATGATTTGTTTGTTTTGTAATGTGATACAATTGCACGTTGCACTGCGTACAATGATGGGTATACCTATTTATTTATTTTAGAACAAGGAGGACAGCTAACAAAAACAGACAAAAAAAAATGGTAAGTAGTAGTTTACAGTTTAGTATAGTCAATACTTGAAACAGTATAATTTATGTGTATGTGTGTGTGAAAATTCTGAGAATGAGGTCTGACTTCCATCCATGAAGGACTGATGGACCCTTTTATTCATCAAACTTTTGGTCTTTGGTGTCGAGCATATTTTGATTTCTATTTTGGACCTTATGTAAAAGGTTTTAGGTGAAAAATGTTTGATGCATAAATCAATCAAGGGAATTGGAATTATTGAATGTTTGCTTCTTCTTTCTAACACCTATCTTCGTCCTGACACTTTATTAATAAAAAATAACTAAAGCCGAAACGGAAACATATATTTTTAATCAGCAGAATTCCCAAGCGTTCTGACTGTACCGTGTCAAATCACATCATTTATCAAACGTTAGCTCCCGGCCTAACATTTAACTGCCACACACGCTGAATAAAATTAATGACACCTTGATTTTGAACCATATGTCACCGGGCATAGCGTTGAAAATCCTTTGGTGCTTTGAATTTTTTTTTCAAAACTATCAGGGTTTGCACAAGTATTGTTTATTGTAAAATTGTCACAGAAGGACAGATGCATCGTAAATACTTATTAATGATTTCGTTGAAGCTTAAGTGGATGTGAAAAATCGTTTTGCGGAGCGAGAAGTGCTGTGTCGTTGTGGAGTTTGTGCTTTTTGGGACTAATTGTTACTAAGGAGAGTTTGGTGAAAGAATTTGTGAGAATAGACGAGACCTGGTTCTAAGATTTGAGATAAAATCATCGAAATAACGGTTATTTAAGTCTCGATTGTTAATGAGTAACTCAATGATACAAAAAAGCAAAGCATTGATCTAGGATCGGTCACAAAAAAAAAATCTAAATAAACTAGGTAAGTACGTACATATTAAACTTAATAGTTGCGTTAGGTTTCCAGTAATATTAATAAAATGCAACACAAAATTATTAATATCTAATAAAATTATATTTCGATCACAGAATGCGCTCAAGCCGTTTTTCAAGATCATAGAATATAAAGTATGATTTTAATAAACACTAAAAATAACTTAGATAAATTAATAGCAGCTTTAGAATCAATATCACACTTTTATACCTAAAAGCATGTTTTACGGTTTTGCACTAGATTCTAGTGTTGATAGCCGGTCGGCTAGAAACCTTATTTCATTTGTCGGTTCCGTAGTTTAAATAAATATTTTAAAGGACTTTGTTCAATTCGAAAAAGGTTACACTTACAGCCCGAAATATAGATTCCCTATATATCTACTACTGGAGGAGGCCTGCACCTCAGGGGTTCTCAAATAAAAACAATTTAAAAAAATATAATTATTGATTAAATTTAAGGCTTTTTTATTTTAATTTTATTAATATCTACTTAATAAATTCTGAAATTAATTCACTGACAGATAATGCCAAACCCGCTAGTTCTAGAAGCATTCAATTTCGCTTAAGAGTGCCTTTAACAACGAAAGTGAGCATATTTAGGCTTAATTAGGCTACGCTACGCTAAGGAAGGATTTTTTAAAAGTCATCCCCAAAAGTGGTTAAATTGAAGATCGTCATTTTTTCCGATTGGAAATCCCCTCAGGCATACAGCTTGTTTCAAAATAATTTTCTAGTTTGAACAAACAAAAGCCCTACTTTCGATGTTCTAAATAGATGAAACTTTATAAATACATCTCATTTCCTATCTCCACTATCGAAGTCTGTTAAACCACTTGTTATTCTTAGAAAATATATAATTTAATCGAATCTAATTACACAGAAACAGCTAGACGGAACCCTGAATCCTGGCGACCACCTAAGCCGCGAGCCAATTGGCGCGCTCAGCAGTTGACGACGGATTAGACGCTCGTAAAACGCTCAGAATACGCACTCTAAGCTTTTAATGCGGCCTTTTGTCACACCGTTCTGTATCATACTGTTATTTAAATTCATATAAACTTGTGTAAAATGGGTTTCAAATGGGATATTATTCGTAATTCGAGTTCTATGATCCATAAAGTTGTTGGATTGCTAATCTGAAACCGTGTACTGTATGCTTGAGATGCTGTTAAGTTTATAATATCGGAGCAGATTTAAATTGCACAGAAAATATTTATGTACAGTTGCCAGCATATCAAGCTACTACAATCTGTCAAATTTCTTTAAAAGATTTTCAACTTTATTGTTAAAATATAAGGTTCAAGGTTGATTGGTAAAATTTGACAGTTTCGGGTAGCTTGACCTGCTGGCGTCTGTACAACATTTTGATGAATGAAATATAGCTAATAATTAGAAAGTAGTTGAAGTGATAGCTGACAATGTGTTGCGACAATCTCAAGTCATTTATCATCATTTCAGCCGAAAGACGTCCAGTGCTGGACATAGGCCTACCCCATAGGGCCACACTTGGCAACCGGGTTGGCGATCGCAGTATGGTGTTAAAATGCATAGAGATTGCTGCTGCCCATTCTCTAGTAAGTCCCTTAGTCGCCTTTTATGACACCCACGGGAAGAAATAGGGGAGTGCTATTCCTTACCAAAACAAATGGATGCGCATTGTTTTCGGCGCTCACTGACATATTGTTTATTAGTTTTAATGTATTTTTTTTTTGTATTGTGTAATTGATTTTAATTTAATTTTGTGTTAAATGTAATGTATTGTATGGATTATATTATCTGAAATAAATGAATTAATAATAATTTACGTCCGGCACCACACAGACTCAACCTCAAGTAACATGGGACAATGGCAGGAATTCATATTGAAAATATTTTATTTCACATACTTGAACCTAAATTCCAATTGTTAGCCGGGAAGAAACTCCACGGTTACTCTGTAAAAAATGGAGGCAGATGATGAGTCAAGTTTTGGTCTGAATATCGAAATTAATTATCAATTTAGGGAATTAAATTAACCTATGCAAATGTTTTGGGTGATTACTACAGACACAAATATACATAAACTCACGTGTTTACTAATATTGCAAATTGTTAGTAGTTGAGCTCCTTAAGTTCTGAGTAGAGCTGCACGATTACTGACAAATGCGTGCACTGACTGGTCAGGTCCACTCAATCTGTGTGGTTCATTCCTGAAAAGACCATTTCAGACACCAATCTGCATGGCCTTCACATGATTAGACCAAGATTATGTCTGGACTTTAAAAGAGACTGTGACCTCTGAGTTTGTTACGGCCTTTCTTCTCAGGGTAGTCACTTAAGAAACGCTGACCTCATCTAGTTTTTTTAAATATGTTTGACGTGTAAAAGTGTTTATACAAACTACTTACAGAAATAAAAATCATTTATTTAATAGAAAATCTGCAAAGGTTCTAAACAAATTTAGTCCATTTAATTACACTACAGTGTAAACCAAACCATGACAGGAGATCAACCACAGAAAAAAAAATAATACGGAGTTACCACAGAGCTACAATTTTATTGTAGGACAAATTGACACTATTACAACTGTGGTTAAATTGTAAAATAAATAATTGAAGCCACTAAAATTAGAGTAGGGGCAATTAATTGAATTTGTTTTAATTCAATTATACGGTTTCTTGGTTTTGTAATTTATTAGTGTCTGTGGGAAGCGGATGTAGAAGATTGGTTTTTATTTGTACAGCTTTAAAGTATTGACATTTTAGTGGGCACAAAATTAAAGCTAAGTAGAAGGGTTCATGGATTATAAAAATTATATACTTTTAATTGCTTTTTCTGGATACTTCTAAGATGTTATAAGGTCCTTGAGTTTGGTTGTCAGTTCAAAATGAAGCATAGAATTCTGATAAACATTTATTATTTTTTATTTCCTTTTTCAAGTCGCTATTTTATAAAAGAGAAAAACGCAAGGAGACCTGAAACGAATAGTTTCAAAGACAAAAGAGGTATTAAGAAAGATAGATGAATCGTTTATTTGGTGCACACAAAAGACAGCACAACATTAAATAAAAAAACATGATTAAATAATAACAAATTACATGAATATTAAGAAAATACCTACAAGGTGCCAATATATAAAACAAAGAAGACATATTATTTTGAAGACACTATTGGCTATTACAAATTGGATAAACACACTTTAAATGAAATAACGAACATACAAAGTGCGGTGTGCGTCTCAAGGTTGCACCAAATGGGAGTCCAGCTGAGCATGATGTGTCAGACAAATATACCTGTTATGCTGAATCCTTGCATT
Source organism: Tiliacea aurago (assembly GCA_948098905.1). NCBI lineage: Eukaryota > Metazoa > Arthropoda > Insecta > Lepidoptera > Noctuidae > Tiliacea > Tiliacea aurago. The sequence goes on along the minus strand of OX402590.1, from coordinate 25,248,880 downwards.
GACATGCAGACGTCGAGCAGACGAGATAAAGAGTTACGAGATAAATATGCTCTGGAGTGGAACTATAAGCTGGCTGCTATAATTTTTACCTAAGTACTCAGACTTTTCTTTAATAGCGTTACGACTGACCAATATGTAGATTTTCAATATGTACTCAATTTGGTTATTTAAAGAATATAAAAAGACCGTAACCATACCATACCATATAGTAAAATCAACAAATTTCTACAAAACCGCGTGTTACTTTGTAACGTCTAACACGTAGTACAAATCGTGTGCTAACTAGATCAGTATCAGTCACTCTTAAGTTCTAAGTGATAAGTGATGGTAATTTATTGACTATACCCGAATCGCTTTAGCATGACAATAGCGGTCATTGACATTTTCTAGCATTATTTATTTAAAAAACTGAAATAAAGTCCGTTGACGTCCTGAATCAATATCTATCGTGATCTTCAGCATGTTCTAATAACGAAAAACTTTATATAGTTTATTGTTTGGGTTCCTACGGAGGGATATTAGGGAAAGGGCAATGACCGTTATTGCTACGCTAAAGCGATTCGGGTATATAAGAGGAATGCTGGTCATTTAATGGACTTTTAAGTATTAAATTTTTTTTGTTGCTTTAGATACTGATTATCAAAGTGGATTTATGCAAGAATTTTGTTTAAAACTTTGCTCAATCTAAGAATTTCTCATGTATCATGACTGCGTTTAGTGACACAAATCTTTCAAAGATCCAAATATAAAGTGTTTTAGTAATTTTGATATCCTATTTACAGAATAAACGATTTCATTTCATTTCAAACAAATGTTCCGAGAGGGTTGAGCCCGCGCCCCTTAAGCGCAGAAGTTTATTTACTCAGACCCTGCATTAAATTGTATCTAGCCTTGATACTCGTATGTGGAAAAAACTTGAGTAGATTAGTAGTTAGTAGTATTGGTAAATATGTAATACGTCAATATTAGTGCTTTCATGTCATATGTCAAAAGGTTATGTCAAATGTAAAACGTCATTGTGTTCTCTGACTTTTTCTCAACCATCTTGCGAGTTACGTGTGTTGAGGAAAAGCTACCATATATTTTTTTTCTATCTGCGATTACTGCTTATTATTTACCCATAATCTATCAAGTAGAAGGATCTTTTTATCTTTTTGAATGATGGTATTTAAGTAGGCCGGCCGCCCATGGTAGACGGGTACATATGCGAAAGGCTTTATGAGCTCTCTGAAGTCGCACGCGAATGGCCTAAAAGTATATTTAATAGGTAATTACATAACATAATAAACAACATTAGTTTTTGTTTAACCTAAACCCGAAAAGAGGTCATTGTACTCATCATTTTGAACAACTTTTTCTATGGGACCAACCTTGAAAACGCGAAATAAAAATCAGCTGTTCCATACATTTTGTAGATGTTAGTGAACACAAATGTAGGGAACAGCTGATTTTTTTTCGCGATTTCTAGGTTGGTCCCGTAGAAAAAGTTGTTCAAAATGATGAGTACAATGACCTCTTTTCGGGTTTAGGTTAACCAAAAACTAATGTTGTATGATAATAATAACATAAGCTAATATTAAATAACATTTCTTATAGTACCTACCTACAACATTGATTTGTTTATCACAAAAATTATTAGCTATTAATATACTTATCTTTCAACTACGTAGTAATGTTATCATTATTCACTACAAAACCGATCACAAAGCACGTATTTTTTGCTTAGAACCAAAACAGTGCAGAAATGTTGTGACAATGAGATTTCATACAACATTTCTACACTGTTTTTTTATTTAGATATAAATTTACCACAAAGGTATAGACTCCCTTAAACTTTAATATAAAATGTATGCATTAGATCAAAAACAAACTGGCTGAAAATAAAAATCGGCTGAATAAAACCAACTTGGTTAAAAACGTTGTTTTCGTTAACTTGAGTTTTTATTTTGAATAGGTATATTTTATCACGGTAGGTAGATTTGTAGTTGAAAGAAAAGTAGATTACGTACCTTGCTAATGTAAGTAATTAATGCACTCGTGCTAATTTAGTGCTCTCGCTTGCGCTCGGGCTCACCAATATTACACTCGTGCATTATTAATTCACTTTGCGCTCGGTGCAACAATCTACTATTTAGGCCCCTTGCGTTCAACTTCCGAGAGCTCATATAAAATTTTGCGCGTACTGTACCAACCTTTCTGACGAACTAGTCTTTCAAATTGGCATAGACAATTTCCATTTGGACTTTAGCGCGAAACGTAACAGTATGGAAAAGAACATCAAAATAAGTCCATCGCTAAGCTCCCCAATAAGTTTATAGCTTAGACCTACAATACTGTGGGTGGTAACGAGCTGGTGGATGGAATAGTAATCACTAGATGCATTTGTATGGGAATTAAGACGCACCGAGTGTTGACGTCGTGAAAGACTTTGTAGGTACTACCTATTCTATAGGCGCCTTTTACTATGGAATTGATAGAGTAGCAACAACATACATACATAAACTCACGCCTTCTTCCCATGGAGGTAGGCAGAAATTACAGCACGCCACCTGCTACGATCATTACATACTTCGTTTGCTTCGTTTACGTTCATACATCTGGTCATACACGCACGCCGGTTGCGAGTACTACGCACCTAACCTGGGGCCCAAGTCTGCTATTTTTATAAATTCAGTCATTCCAGCACGATCCCATTATCATGCCATTGTCATTTTGCTAAAAGTTCGTAAACTGCTAAATTCATAATAGTCGATCATTGGTCGGTCAATGTTCTCGTAATAGAATTGTGTTATTATAATGGCATTGTCGTATTGCCATTATTATAAAACCCATTAGTAGAAATGTCATTCATTTGTGATTATGTACGAGATCCCCAAGAAATGCAATTTCTTTCAATGTAGTGTCAGTGGCCGACCATTGGAAAGTCATAATGACGCCATTATAATAGTAGATTACCAAACTTGTCAAAATCAACAAACCTACCTACCTTTGTTAGCTTGGGTATTATATTACCTGTTAAAACAAATGTATGTGATGTTGAATAATAAATAAATATGAAATCAATGATCGACCATTCTGACATTATTGTAATAGCAGACTTGAGGCCTTGGGTAGCAACAAGTTTATTGATATTTGCCGAAATGTAATTCTTGAAGGTTGATTTCAAGTGATTTGCAGGTGCCATTCGCTCAAGTACGGTTCAAATCTGTGCTTTAAGTGGAATGCCTTTTGAAAAATGAATACAGTAACTTTTGTTAAGACTTCTTAGGCCGGGCACTTGCACGTTTAGTCGAGTTAAATAAATAAATGTAAAGTGTGTAAACTCGGAGTTAGTTAAGTAATTAACGTTTTAATTCGTATTACGCGTTGCGCCACTAAAAAAGTAATACTGGGTTAGTTAGCCTGACAGTAATGTTTTTTGAGTTGGGAACATTGCAGTTCAATCGACGAAACATCACACTTCACATTAAATTATAAAGGCGAAAGTTTGTGAGTGGGTTTTATTACTTCTTCACGCTCAAACGGCTGGACTAATTTTGATAACATTTTGTATGGAGGTAGCTGAGACCCGGGATTAATATGTAGGCTACTTTTGCAGCTAGTAAAATATAATTATTGTATTTATATGTAATCCGACCAGAAATATTTGAATGGAACTTGTAATTCCATCTCTTTTACACTACATTACGGTACGTAATACTTTCTTGTCTTTGAATTATATAACATGATATTTAATTTTAATCGTATCGTATACGGTTTCCATGGAGATTTAGTTTATTGATTGACGAAAACGTCAGTTATGGTTATTTTTATATGAGTTCATGAATATATTGCCTGCTGTTATAGTACCGAATTTTCCCTTACTATACGTTGAACAATATAAAATTAGTAAATATTTTATCAACGTGTGTTAGAAATGTCAAAATAAATTGGGTTTAAGGGGTACCCCTTAAACCCAATTTATTTTGACATTTCTAACACTAACCCAGAGTTTAGCGACTTAACTCTCCCACATCGGTGAGTTAAATATTTAAAAATTTAACCCTAGGTTTACCTCTAAATGTTGGTAAATAAAATCAAAATTTGATTGGCCCTGGGATAGCTGTTAACTCCGTGTTATTTAGGATAATCAATGAACACGCATGTGGGCATCACAGAATGTGTTGTTGCGGAAAAGGGTTTTTCAAGCAAAGACATTAAATTATTTACTTAACAATAGACGGGACATAGCGAACAAAATCGTAATCCGATACATTGTCCTAGTGGGCAAAAGTCGCTCTGTCTAGTGTGGTACGGGCGTACGGCTGCATGCCAAGTCGCAATTCACATTCATGTCCACTAAGAGAAAATTATTTTCGAAGTACATGCCTAATATTGTGCAATATGGTTTTGCAAATCTTGTAGTGATAAAACAACTAGATGACTTAACCACGGTTTATTTTCGCTGAGACATGAAACACAATTTTTATATGACATTACTTCTAATAGCCTATCTTAATTTTGCCAGCAAGTATTCACTTTTCATTCACTCTTGGATGGATTACGAAACTTTTTTTTTCATCCATTCTGAAATATACAAACTTAATGTTGTTTCCTAACTTTCATTCATGAATAGAACATGCAACACGAAAAAACGTAAACAAGATTTACGAAATTGAACCAAACCGCCACCAAAAATCGATACCAAACAGAACCGAAAATCGATTCCACACTTTAAACGTTGAATGCATTATTCATAATCATCGATTCTCTTCTCGATTCTTTTCCCGGTGATAAACGACCCGTAATTGTATCTGAGTATCGATGTTTTTAAGAAAAATCGCCGAGTCATTTGACCGCGTGTTTCCCTATCGGAACTGCGATCAGTATTACAAGTATTAATGTGGTGGGATCAGTTTGTAATTAGATACGTTGTAATTGTGTGTGGATATTTGTTTTATTCCTTTTTTGAAATGCTGACGTTTGTTTAAAGACTTTGTACTTATAGTTGGTTACAGGGTATGATATAAGAGTCTAGTCTGTGTAGGGGTCTGAGGTAGCGATGAGCGTAGTGTTGTCATAGTTTTCGTTGAATATTCTGAGAGTAAATTCTATGATCTATGACTTATGATTTGAAAGGAAATATGAAAAGGAGCCAGCATATAGAAAATTTAAGGGATTTTTTTTTTATTTATACATTTAATTTAAACCTCTTGTAAGTAGGTATAGTTCAAATCTAACTAGAATAAATTAATCCCAATTATTTTCTTCATTTTTTCATTTCATTTATTTGCATACCATAATGTGTTTTTAAGATGTTATATAAGGCTTAAAGCTAAAGTACAGTTATGGACCCTGTTAGGGCACAGCAACATAGTAATAACTTACAATTAAAATTAACGAAAAAAAATAATACATTATAACATTTTGAAAATAACAATTATTATAAATGTATGTGAACTTATAAATTATTAATAATAGATATGGTTATTTAGATAATGTCAATGTTAGTGTTAATCATACTATTAAATTTAAATTAACTAAACTTAAATAGAAAAGATTAAAGTTAAAAATTAGAATAGTAAAAGTAAAAATAATGTTAAAAACAAAATCAGTCATGTTACATAGTTATTATTATAGGTAGGGATATTTTTATTTTTAAATCATAGTTTATCATTTATGTATTCATTTATATTATAGTAGTTTTTGCATAATAGAAATTGCTTTAATTTATTGATGAAAGTATTATATTTATTTATGTTCCTAATTTGTTACAGTAGCTTATTATATAATTTTATTGACATTACATAAGTACTTGAGGAATGCATTTTTAGTCGTGATGTTGGAATGTTTAGTCTGTTTTTGTGTCTTAGTATAATTTTTGTTTGTATGTCTTCTCTTTTTGTATAGAATTCCGGGTATTTCCGTACAAATTTACAAGTTTCAAAAATATAAAGGCAGGGTAAGGTTAAAATTTTCAGTTCTTGGAAGTGAGGTTTACAACTATCAGTATCATCTATGTTAACTAAAGTCCTGATAAGTTTTTTCTGAAGGGTAAATAATATGGGCGCGTCTGTACTATTACCCCATAAGATGATACCATATTTGAGCCATGCATAGGCATACGCGTAATACGTGACTAACGCAGTTTTTAGGTCTGTTGTTTTTTTGATTTCACGGAGGGCATACGAAAATGTGGACAGCTTCGTTCTTAATTTTTGAATGTGCGACTTCCAATTTACGTGCGAGTGTATGTCTAGACCTAATAAAGTGAACTTACTAACTACTTCTAGTTTGGAGTCTTGGAAGCTAAAATTTATATCTATTGGTGTTTTTTGGCGGGGATGAATCGTCATTATTTTGGTCTTAGTAAAGTTTATTTCAAGATTATGTTCTGCCATCCAGTTTGTGGTAGCGCTAAGTATGGAATTCAATTTATTATTTACGCTAAGGTGGGAGTCACATGAGGCAACTATTGATATATCGTCCGCAAACAAGACACAAGGCTCATTTATTTGATTTGGGAGGTCGTTTATGTACACAAGGAATAGAAAACAGCTTAATACGCTTCTTTGTGGGATTGAAGCTTTGATTGCTATTTTGTCGGACCTGAAGTGTTCTATTTCTTTCTTATCTTGGTTAAAATATTCTATTTCTACTATTTTTTCCCTGTGTTGTAAATAAGATGCGAACCATTCATGACATTTGCCACGAATTCCTACTTCCATTGTCGAAAGCTCTCCGGAACTACCAAATTCTGCTGCAAAAAATTAAATAAAACCGACTTAACACTGCAAATATATCAAGCACACACGGAAGCTACTTTTCACATCAACATCTTACATTGAACTGAGGTTTAACCTTTGCCCCAGCAATTTAAAAAGTGCAACAGCATTTAGTTCCTGATTGCCGTGATTCCTTTAAAATGGATCAGCGTTTATTAATTACTGATATGGACAAAAGGCGCCAAAAGAATAACGGGCGCGCCAAACCCATTTACCAATGTCTACCGATATTAAAATCGATTTTCCTGAATCGATCCGACGAGTAATTGTCGGTAATAATCCGAAATACCGAGCGGAGGTGTCGATGTAACGAGATATAGGGTCCGTTACTTGCAATATGCAGGTGGTCGGTGCAGCATCGATATTTTTAAATCGATACGCAATGAATCGATGATTCTGCACAATTTGATCGATCGCGATCGCTTTTTCGGTTGTGTCACGCTGTGTTCTTTTTTTGCTTGTGTTTTTTGGTTGTTCCTTTTTTTAATTGAGCGATGATGTTTAATACACAGATTGGTTTTCGAATTTATTCTGCCAATGTGCTTGCTACAGATAAAATGTAAAAAGAAAATGGCGCCAATATTAAAATTGCGCCTTAAAATAATAAATAAGTCTCTCTAATCTTACATTTAGTTACACATTTTCCTGTTTACCTTGTGGAAAGAAAACTCACCTCACTTCAGCAACTCTATTAACAAACACCATAAACATAGGGCTCAACTTACATCAGCCTTCAAACACCTACTTAACTACACCAGCATAACCTGACACTTCTAAAGAACCACAGACCACTCAGCCACATTAACACACGTAGATTTCTCTGGTAACTAATACTTAAAGCTTATGTTTGTAGAGCAAATTGCGTATCGGCAAATTTACCGAGTCTAGGTTGGTTGTGAGGCTCTATGGTTCTATGGCCAAAAGGCCGTTATGTTCTATTGGCTTTTCACACAAGCGGTTCGCGGGTCGAGCTTTGAACTGGGCAGACGGGCGGTTATAAAACGCTAAGAAAGATGACTGAGAAAAATTTGTGGAGGACTTAGAAAAAAACACTTTAAATGACATGATTTTCACTAACATGCACAATGGCTTCCTATATGAAAGCTGGGAAAGCTTTATTTTATAACTTTTTTCTACTTCGATCCTCGTCTTTTATGATGAAAAATATACAAAGATTAATTGATTGATAAATTGATAATGTTTCAATAAAAACATTTACATTTCCTTACCTAAATTAGTAGCTAGGTTTACATTTTTTTTTAAAGATGCAAAAGAAGTTCTTTACTCATGAACTCCAGGCCCGTATTTATAGAACGTTACTCAGTACTCAAGCAGTACTTAAGACTAGATTCAAGCCATTGGATTGGTTGAATGTAATGCTTGAGTACTGAGTAACGTTCTATAAATACGGACCTAACTACGGGCGATAATAAAGTTGAGAACAAGGTATCTAATGCCATACTTTAGCACAAAAAAACTACAATTTAATCATGACAATTTCATTCAAATTTAACAAAACACAAACGTTCTAAAAATAAAATTCAAATAATCGCCAGTCTATCCACGAACAATTTGAATAAAGAACGCGCCTCAACAAACATTGCTTATTGCTGCCTTCGTGTTGACGAACTACAAGCTTCGCGACCAGCATACGTAGACCTGCGATGACCACTTCACACACCCATTTTACTATGAAAACTTTCCAGTGAAAGGGACAAGAGAGGTCTTTCTAAAATGGCCGCCAACTTTACATGTGTTAGCTTTTTAGAAATGGGATCGTAAGGTTGCGTTCATTGTTTGACAAGCTATTACGAACGTTTGAAATTAGAATAATAAATGTTTCTTTGGACTTTCAATATTTTCATGGCGGGCATTCATTTGGTGTGTTTTCGCGCAGAATTTGACTTGTCGTATGAATTAAATTCTGAGTGTTGTTACACAACTCAATATTCACATATTCGGTGTGTAAATGTTGAGTTATAAAGCTAGATTCCGGTTAGATAGAGGTAGATATACCAAACTATGGTTTATCTTAGTAGACTAATTAATTCTTATAGTAACATCTGGGATGTCAAAGTCAAAGTCAAAATCAAATTGTTTATTTCAAATAGGCACATATAGGGCACTTTTGAAAGTCAATATTTACAAAAAAATAGAATTGATTCTAGTCGCCCCTTCCAAAAGGTAGTCTCGTATGGAGAAGAATGGGGAAGAGACGCCACCGGTACTCTTTTAAAATCTTGTTCAATATTTTTTATAGGTACATTAATTATATAATTATAATTATGTGAAGACGATGCATCTAGAATAAAATTACTATACCATTCAATCAGATTGATTTATTCTTTTTATTACCTATTGGGTAATAAAAAAAAATAAATCAATCTGATTAGATTGTTAGACATTAGGCAATTCTGTTTTAAAAGTAGGTATACTTACAAGGGGACTCCTATACAGTATGATGACTTGATTCCCTGAGGCAATAACTTTCTATTATATCAAACATTAAGTTATTTCTGTGAATACCTAATGTTAATTTGGAGCTGTATTTTTTTTTAAGAACAATATTTTCATAACTGTAAGACGCTCATCCTTTAAGTACTTTCTACTACATGACGCAATACGCCCTTAATTAACATCACCCCACAACAAAACATAGCATCATAATAATCAACTTATTGTTAACATAAACCTCTAAAAGCATCGCATGAAACCGCATTTACATAATTCCACTAAAGGTTACTTAAAAATATGAACAAACATCTTCACACAAAAGTTCAAGAGATCAAATGTCATTATTTAACATTATAATTTAATTAAGCCTGTAATTGACAGGTCTAATAATTAATCTATGACCCGCTAAATTGGTGAAGCGAACTTAGCTAACTATTGGTTAACGGCTTATGTAATTAAAATCAAGTGATTCTTTGGCAAAGATTATTGTATTAACATTTTACATGTACACACGGCTACACATCAAGCTATACATTTCCAGTATAAGCTGGCCTCTCAATGTTAGAAAATCTTATACAATGCGAGATCAGCGTAAACTGGTTATGTATAGCTTGATGTGTAGCCGTGTGTAGGTGCAAGCATGAACCATCCACTTCTTTGGTCTTGATAGAAAAACCTAAATTTTTTTATGGATATTTAGGAGCCAAATAGAGGAAAAGCGTCAGACATTGCTAAACCATTACTTCAATAAAATTGTTTTTAATCATGGCTGAGCATGAACGAAATTTTTAACAGAATGTTCTTCAAGCTGAGTCCGAAAAGTTGTTTGAATGAAATCAAATAAGATTATCGATTTGAGTTCTAAATCGAATGTTGTTCGAATGCAATGAACTTCCAATTCTAACATTGGAGATGTCGGGGGTAAATCTGGAGGTCAAACTCCTATTAAACTCCTATTCATGTAGTTCTTAGCTCTCAATCCACATCAATCAGGACAATAAGGCCAGGAAATTCCCATTCGAAATTCCAAATTACACCTGCCCTAACAAATTGTCAGACTATTATCTTCAAGTATTATAATTGACAGGCCCAATAATTATTTCATGACTTAACAAAATTGCTTGACCGAATTATTGCGAATATAATTGCTCTTTCATAATCACGTTATCATTATTCGTTATTGTGTTATGTACTGGTTCTTCATCCTTATAGGTTGGTGTTATTTTTTTGATGTAGTTATTGTGATGTTGTAGCGGCGAACTACGCGTCACACTGACGTCACGCAAATTCCTGCATCGCGCAAGCAGAGTTTACCGCGCAAATAGCATTTAAACAACATCCCGACATCAACGGTCGGGCAGTTGCCCACCAGACACAACACCCGTCTGGTCGGAGGATCCTCCCTTTTCTATAGAGGATGAGTGAACTTTACACCCTGTTCCTCATGCCTCTAAAATGTTACTGACTATTGTGTATTGACTATTGTCATTTGTTTTTCAGCGGGTATGTTCTCTATTTGGCCTTTCATAAACATCATTGATAGTGCGTCCAGTGGCTTATAATTATAGCTTATTCTCTTTCTTGTCTGTCCTAACTCAGACTTTTATTCTTCTTCTTCGTTTCACGCCAATTGACTTTTAAAAAAAACCGACCACTGCCAGTATGTGGTGATATTGGTGGTGGTGATGGTCTGTCATTTACGTCGTTCGAATCCTGAATGGTGCTTATGGTTGTGCCTAATGAGCAAGAATCCACCCTAAATGTGATAGTGCTTGCGGATGAATGTAGAAAAATTATGCGTATTTATAATATAATTATAATGTTTATTTACTCAAAAACAAAGGATTGTTATACACGTTAAAAATACAGGTTTACAAAATAAGTACTATAATATATCTACAAACGTGTGGGTGAGCACTGCTCTCCTAGCTAGGTTATGAAAACCTGTGTTAATATGTCTGGTGTTCTGTGAGACAATGTATGCAAGGGAGTCTACTGTTCCATGTTAGTTTTAATAATGCAAACTTAAATTAAATTAAATTGAATCTGTATATATAACATTTATACAAAATATGTTAATATTAATATTTTTTATGCTTCTATGTTAATTAATGTAATTGGTGTTGTACCGTTTTGATTAACTATGAATAAAATAAATAAATATACTTGATACATCGTTGGTTTGAGTTTACGTAAACTTAACGTCTTTACGTAAAATCTAACTCCAACATAGAGAAGGTTAGGTTGACGAATATCTACTCAATCTGCCCGCCTTTTCCCAACTATGTTGGGGTTGTCAGCACCAACTGACGGGGTCCGTCAGGGCCAATGCCTGCCAGGGTTGCGATTTTGTCCAAAAGGGATATCGTGGCCCTGGCACACAGGCAAATGAAGGAATACGGGTAGGTTTTAGTTAGTAAAAGTCTGACACGCCCTCCCGCTCCACCCAGAGCTGGAGAAGTTATTTGATAATATCCCACCAAAAAAATTTATAATAATATCTGTAAAGAAAACTTTATGAATTTACTATCATTTCAGAACGATACACTATATTACCCACACCTTTTGTATTAACAATGTCGTAAACACTTATATTCAGTTTTATTACGAAATAAATACTAAATATTCAAAGTAATAATGACTACTTAAGTTTCAATATTCATTAAGTTATTTACAATAAGTTATGGCTTTACGTTCACGATATATCTTGTGTTCGTATAACCTTGCGAACACTTGTATGAAAGATAATATTGTCTATTATAATTACTACTATACTGTTCGTTGGTTTTTAAGTTTTCATTTCAGAATCTTAGCGTCTCTATTTTAATCAGTAAGGTGTAAACTTGGTGACAAGATTTGACTGTTGAAAACAGGTTCTTTATCATCATCAAATCTTGTCATCAAGTCTTACTACCTTCAGATATTGTTCTGCATAGCTATTCACAACCGATCAACAGGCTATCGTGTCAAAAAGGACTCATTGCGATTACCTGATTTACCTTGCCCCCGACAGCAAACAGCTGTTGAAAGGATAGCAGTCGACTATTTGATTTAAACTGACAAAATTGTCGGGTTTTCGATTTGTCAACAGTGTTGAGAAGACTCCCATAGATATAATTGATTGATGTTCGATTCGGCACGGAATCGTATCGAATGGTTATGAATAGCTATGCTGGTGGCTTTTCAATATTAATTACGATGGTGTTAAAAAGCTGATCTGATGTTGGAGGCGGCAGGAAGTTCTTCAGTGTTGAGACTTTCTAAACTTTTTAGTTCTACTTCAATAGCCTTGTTATCCTTCATTTCCTTTCCTTCCATTTAGATGTCTTGAATAGCTATTTTAGAAGATATAGTGTCAAAAATAGTTTAACTAACTATGTTTTCCAATTGTTTTCCTTCCATACGAGCTTTTAAAATCAAAGCAGCACGATAATTTTCTTCATCTCTCATACAACAGGTTTCCGATTTTATAACAAAACATCGCAACCGCGCTTAAAACTATACCGCCCATCATGTAACCCTCAGGGTAAACCTACGAATCGAATGGTTTAATATCGATTTATCAAGAATCGAGTATTCAGTTAATTAATAATTATGTCGTTGATTTTATTTTATTTTTTATATTTTTTATATTTTACAGAAAGCTTACAGACTAATAACACGATTAAAAATCATTCGTAGGTAATTAATTTGCTAATTACAAGCTTCCACATGTATACATCCAATTACAAGTACTTGCGTTGACTAATGTACGTTAACAGCGATTTGCAATCCAAGTGAAATTAAAAAAAAAAAAAAACATTTTTATTTTGGTAATAAAAGAGAAACGTAAATGAAGAGAAAACACAAATAAAAAACAAAAAAAAAAGTAAGCAGGGCCTATTAAGAATTAGCCGAGTCGTGCAACATCAAAATAGGTAAAATCATACATATACCCACATAACATTACATAAGATATCACAAACCGAACCATTTGGCAGTTAATCATGAAAATCTCTAAAATATTCCTTGCCTAGGATCTTCCTAATAATGTGTGCGTTGGTGCAAAAAAGATCGATCTCCAGGTGCGATGGTAAACTATTGAAGGCTTTAACACTACGAATGGAAAAGGCGTTGCGCCTGTAGTTAGTCGATGCGCGTGGTGCCTGCAGCAGAGGTCTTCTGCGTAGGTTATTTAGATTAGTGCGAAGAAGGATTTTGCTGAGTAGTTCCGGACAATCAATTGAGCTATTTGCTATGCCTGCCAAAAAACATATGTCACTAATATTACGTCTTATGTCCAGCGGTAAGAAATGGTATCGCTTGCAACGGTGTTCGTAGTCCACCGAGAATTGCTTTGCCTTAAAGTCTAAGTAACGCAAAAATTTCTTCTGAACGGATTCAATACGAGATTTGTAAATCTCGTATTGAGGGTTCCAGACTTGAGAAACGTACTCGAGGTTGCTGCGCACGAGGGAACAGTAGAGGACTTTTACTGGCTTTAGAGACCGAAAGCTAGAGCAAGCTCTAATAATAAAGCCCAGGGCCTTGAAAGCTTTCCTGACAATGGTGTCTATGTGATCGTCAAAAAGTAATTTCCTGTCGTGTACTACACCAAGATCCCTGATACTGCTTGTCTTACTTATATACGTACCATCCAGTGTATATCCTGAACCGATAGTCGTTGTCTGGCGCGTGTATACTACGTGAAAACATTTGGATACGTTAAGTTGTAACTTATTGGTTTTGCAGTATGAAAAGAATCTATCAAGGTCTGACTGAAGTAGCTCGGTATCAGATAATGTACGTATAGACTTAAGAACCTTCATATCATCTGCGTATAGTAAAATATGTGAATTAGTAAAGCAGTTCTTTATGTCCGAGATAAATATTGTAAACAATAACGGTCCTAAGATCGAGCCTTGGGGCACTCCAGATGGGACAGTTTTCCAACCGGACGTGTATCCACGTAAGACCACAGCCTGCGTTCGGTTATCTATGTATGAAGAAAACCAACGAAATAGGTCACCGTGTATTCCTGCAGATAAAAGCTTCTGAAGAAGCACACGGTGATCTATTCGGTCAAAACACTTGCTGTAGTCTGTGTAGATAACATCGACCTGGCACCGTTTATCCATTATTGAATATTTGATATAATGTCTTTTGAATATCCATTAAGACTTCTGTAACAAGCTATATCTTACGTCAATGTCTCCTTTTGCCTGAAGCATTGACCGTTGACAGCAACCATCGACTAGCTAGATTGGGCAAACTGTACTTAGCAATAAAGGATTCTGAACCCAATTACAAGGTGATACAGTTATGATTTGAGTGAGGCGTTTTGACATCTGGATTACCATGACGAATCTCACAATATACCGACGTTACCATCATTATTAATAATTAAAATTAATTTTCAATAACGTCTATAAATTAAAAAGGGCGACTTTCGCTTATTAATCGTTTTCGTTCGTGACCAATCGGGCGGGTTCGTGAAACGTCGGGCGTTTCCGCCGCCCATCGTCTTCCCTCGGGCGCTGCCATGGGTTTTGATTAATGGAGTTCCGTATCCAAAAATTTGGGCTGTTTTTTTTTATCTTTACCCTGAAGGTGATTGAACTCTTTTTAGGGTAGCCGGTGGTAATTAGTGGTTATTGAATATAACGTTTTGACAGGTTTTTGAGGGGTTAATTACATTGTTTCTTTTGATCTCAAGTTAATCTATTTTCTTGTTTAAGTTCCGCGTTTGAGTGTCAAAATGAGGTTTTATGATACGTTGAGGTGCAAGCTGTGGCTTTATTGATACTTTTAGGTTGCTTTTTTCATTTTGGTGTAGGGACCAAAGCGTCTCGATTTTTTTTTAAAAGAGATAAGTACAGTCGAGTTCATTAATATATTAGCCCTTTCAGGCTTCAAAAATATATGACCGTCAAAAAAAATCATAATATTGTGACAACTATAAGCATCATTAAATTGTGGTCAAGATTTCGATTCATTAATATGTGACTGGTTTTTCTCAGTAACATGTATACAGCCAAAAGCACATTATTATATGAACAACATTAAGATCATATTATCTGAACATTGTAGGATTCACAATTATGTATGCACACATGAATACAATAATATCTAAACACAAGTAAATGTAATTCAAATTCAACCTTATTACTTACGTCATAAAGATAATTTTAATAGCAATCTTAAAATTGCATGGTCAAGGAGTTTGCAACATTATTTATCACTGGCTAGATTAACTTCAAATGACGTTATGTTTTTCTAATTACTGGAAGATAGTACTGGAAGCTAGTACTGGGAGCTAGTACTGGAAGATAGCACTGGAAGATAGCACTGGAATATAGTACTGGAAGTTAGAACTGGAAGATAGTGCTGGAAGATAGTATTGGGAGCTAGTACTGGAAGATAGTACTGGAAGATAGCACTGGAATATAGTACTGGAAGTTAGTACTGGAAGATAGTACTGGAAGATAGTATTGGGAGCTAGTACTGGAAGGTAGCACTGGAAGGTAGCACTGGAAGACAGAACTGGAAGATAGTGCTGGAAGATAGAACTGGAAGTTAGTACTGGAAGTTAGTACTGGAAGCTAGTACTGGGAGCAAGTACTGGAAGCTAGTACTGGGAGCTAGTACTGGAAGATAGTACTGGAAGATAGCACTGGAATATAGTACTGGAAGTTATAACTGGAAGATAGTGCTGGAATATAGTACTGGAAGTTAGTACTGGAAGCTAGTACTGGGAGCAAGTACTGGGAGCCAGTACTGGAAGATAGCACTGTACTATATTCCAGTGCTATCTTCCAGTACTATCTTCCAGTGCTATCTTCCAGTACTAGCTCCCAGTACTATCTTCCAGTGCTATCTTCCAGTACTAGCTCCCAGTACTAGCTTCCAGTACTTGCTCCCAGTACTAGCTTCCAGTACTAACTTCCAGTACTAACTTCCAGTACTATATTCCAGTTATAACTTCCAGTACTATATTCCAGTGCTATCTTCCAGTACTATCTTCTAGTACTAGCTCCCAGTACTAGCTTCCAGTACTTGCTCCCAGTACTAGCTTCCAGTACTAACTTCCAGTACTATATTCCAGCACTATCTTCCAGTTATAGCTTCCAGTACTATATTCCAGTGCTATCTTCCAGTACTATCTTCCAGTACTAGCTCCCAGTACTAGCTTCCAGTACTTGCTTCCAGTACTTGCTCCCAGTACTAGCTTCCAGTACTAACTTCCAGTACTAACTTCCAGTTCTATCTTCCAGCACTATCTTCCAGTTCTGTCTTCCAGTGCTACCTTCCAGTGCTACCTTCCAGTACTAGCTCCCAATACTATCTTCCAGTACTATCTTCCAGTTCTAACTTCCAGTACTATATTCCAGTGCTATCTTCCAGTACTATCTTCCAGTACTAGCTCCCAATACTATCTTCCAGCACTATCTTCCAGTTCTAACTTCCAGTACTATATTCCAGTGCTATCTTCCAGTGCTATCTTCCAGTACTAGCTCCCAGTACTAGCTTCCAGTACTATCTTCCAGTAATTAGAAAAACATAACGTCATTTGAAGTTAATCTAGCCAGTGATAAATAATGTTGCAAACTCCTTGACCATGCAATTTTAAGATTGCTATTAAAATTATCTTTATGACGTAAGTAATAAGGTTGAATTTGAATTACATTTACTTGTGTTTAGATATTATTGTATTCATGTGTGCATACATAATTGTGAATCCTACAATGTTCAGATAATATGATCTTAATGTTGTTCATATAATAATGTGCTTTTGGCTGTATACATGTTACTGAGAAAAACCAGTCACATATTAATGAATCGAAATCTTGACCACAATTTAATGATGCTTATAGTTGTCACAATATTATGATTTTTTTTGACGGTCATATATTTTTGAAGCCTGAAAGGGCTAATATATTAATGAACTCGACTGTACCTATGATTAGGTGAAAAGTTTGTCACTATTAAGTCAGCATTTTCAGCTTTTCATTAGGTACTGTTACTGATCTCAATTTTGGGCTTGCCCGATTTTTTTTTATGAAATCATAGTTCTGTTCCTATGGTTCAAGTTCATCTTCTGTCTCCTAAAGATCAAACTGCGTAAAAACGGTAACTTTAGTACCAAGAGACACCACTTACAAGATAGAGGTATTTTGTAAGTGGTGTTTCTTGGCACACAAGTTACCATTTAGATTAAATAATTGTTTATTCATAGCAATTAATTAACAAAATCAATCAAACGGACAGATACAAATCTTAATATCCATATTAAAGAATAAATCGGGGTGTGGCTGTGTCGTGGACACGGCCGTGTGTTCTACGTGAATATGTGTACTTAACGGGTACTTAATATTGTTTTTGTAACGATTTCATTGATCTATTAACGATCGAATGCTGTACATACATTTTGGATGTAGCCAAACTGTATTCCCCCGATTTTGTAATCATCAGTTTTCTGAATTGCCTCCAACTATGGAAGCAAATTTAAAGACAAATCCACGTCAAAATTAAAATCGAATAAGAAAAAAAACAAGTGCTAGATTTAAAAATTGTAACAATATTTCATTAAAAACAAAACAAAACGTTCAGTTTACATCAGTCAAAACTGCCATTATTTGAACCTTCAAAATTCGAATCACCATCGGGAGCAAAATTCTAAAATTAACCATTACCATGCAAATATTTCAGACAGCACAAACCAACACAATACACACCCTATATGACCTTTATTGTGTGAAGAACAAAGTTCAAAATAGCCTTCTCGAACACCAAAACAGTTTGTAAGGACAAGACAATATTTCACAAAACTGGTGCATAAAATTCGTCTTCGCTTATTGGGCGTTGACCTCATATTTTAACGGTCCCAATATTATTTGAGAAAAGAATTCCTAATCAGCCAGTGTTTTTGTCAATTTTAGCGTAAATTTTTGTCTTTCAAAACAATACGTTACGCTATGTGTAAAGTGGCTTCGCGTTAGAATTCAGAGCGTGTAAATTGATCTTTAATTCTTTTCGTTTCTGTTTGACCGTGGAAAAGTGTAACATGTGGATGTTTTTCTAATATTTTGACGTTTCATCTCCTTTGACAAGCGAGGTCAGTGACTTTGCTGTTGTGAAAATATGCTGCTATTTTCTTACTTATAGGGAAACTAGGATAGCTTAACTTAAGGGAATATGCCATTTCAGAAAAGTATATGGATTGACTTGGGGCGAAAATGGGTCAACCAGGAGTGTTTGTCAGTTTCCTTTTATTAATTCTTGCATTGTGCTTAGCTTACTAGAAAAGGCACTTGAAAAAAATCCCTAGTAATTTTCTAAAAAAAAAATTACATTGATGTCCGGGTCTGACTTTAATGTATTTTTTTTAAATGAATTTCCAAACCAATGCTGGCAATTTTGTTCGCAAGTGTGAAAAACAGGTGCGAAGGACCATCAAATTGCAATTAAAAATATTACTACTGTAAACCATAAACTATATCAACCAATTTCCGAACATTACAATCTCGGCCGAAAATATCAGCATACATTTTGCGCATCAACGTATGCAATTAAAACTGTCTCTCGCCCTTCAGCCGTACACTGCGAGCCCAACAAACTGACGTACAAAATTAATTTAAATATTAAACAAACACAGTTAGTTCTTTTACGGGTAACAAGGTTGTAATACACCTCATTGATTACTTTAAGAAAAAATCTTTTTATTCACTTGTAATAAGGTATGTAATTACGTTTTGATAGGTCTCAGGTCTCGAGGCTTGGTAATATTTAGCTGTCAGCACTTTCCCCTGTGACTTCGTATATATTCGGGTTGCCTCGTGAGGTATTCGTTAATTTGGATAAACCTTTTTATTTGCGATTGTTTTTACTGTTGCCAAGCGGGCGTTTTCAGAACAATTATTTGTAATTACATTTTAAAGTGTTGTGTTGTAATTTGTTTTCTGTTTACAATATGGAGCTGTTGTTGATTTATTTCAATGTTTATTTTAATTGGAATGGTGGAAAAGAAAGTTTTATTTTCTGAATTACTGCGAGTTTCGCACTGTTTACGTTGTTTATCGTTCACTTACGTTATTAGAGGTCTGATTATTCAGCTTTGTTGGCGGTGAGGAGCAATATGCTCGCCCGCAGGTTTGCTTGCTGCACGGCAGACGTCAAGGTGACCTTATTTAAAGCGTTCTGTCAGTCCTTTTATTCGAGCGGCCTGTGGGTGTCATATACAAACCGAGCCTACAACGTCCTTCGCGTTCAATATAATAACGCCTTCAGGATGCTGTTGCGGCTGCCGCGGCATTGTAGTGCTTCGGGCATGTTTGCCGAAGCTCACACAGACGGATTGCACGCTATCATGTGTAAAAAAGCGGCTTCCTTGCTACAGCGCTTGCGTAACACTCGGAACGGCATCCTGAAAGTGATTGTTAACAGGCCAGACTGTCCTATGCAACGGCACTGAGTGGAAGTAGCTATAGGTACTAGTAGATAGTTATTTCATCACATAACGTCGCCTGTGATTCCCGCTGTACCTGTGGTGCTACCACACTGAGCCTCGAAATAAATAAGATTAGATAATTTATACGATTTTGAGTTTTTATGTGAGGAGTTTTATAAAGTCCTATTAATAATATATATGTAAATTAAATAGAAATTACTAAACTAGTTATTTAACATCATAAATACTAAAAAGTAAAAAATAAAGGCATAAACGCCCCTTCTTACACTTAAAGATAAAGCTTCAAGCTTTTAAGAAAATGTTGTAGTTCTTGTTTACCAAAGTTTTATTTAGTATCATATAATTTTAAATAATGTAACACTAATTTATATATTAACAACCAAACATATTTGCTTTGTTGACATTTTTATTGTTTGTGCTTTGTTTTTATTGTGGTTTTTTGTGTTGTTTTTGTTGTATCGAGGGAAAAGGAACTGAAAACCGAAACACAGGCATTGCCTAGTTCGGTTGCAGTGACTACATCCATTTTATTAGAAACGAACTGCCAAACAATTTTCTGTAAACTATTACCAAGTTATTTAAGAAAAAAAAAATGTTATTTAAATTATTATTATTAGTACTTTTTATTAAAACGATGTTTTAAAAAAAATTGGTTAAGTAATTAATAAGTGCGTTAATATTTATGAGGCCTCTCAAAATAGATATCGTAGCAGGTGGCATTCTGTAGTTTCTGCCTACCCCCATGGTTAGAAGGCGTGAGTTTGTGTTTATGTGTTCTAAATAGGTAGATACATTTAAATCAAAAACTTCCATCAAACATGGTTATTTTGCAAATTATTTATGTTTATATTGGAGTAATACCGTTGAGGGGCTCGTGGCTAAATAGTAACAGCCGTACGGGTCGATCCATCGGGTTAAGCTACACTTGCCGGGGTTGGTGCATGGATGGGTGACCATCTTTACATACCGAGACTCCTCTATGCCTCAGAAAGCACGTCAAGCCGTTGGTCCCGGATATCATTCGAGGATCTTTGAGAGTCGTTAGATGTCGTCAGTGAAAGTCTGACAACCAGTCTTAACAAGAGGTATAGTATTCAGGAGGTCAGATAGGCAGTCACTCCATGTAAAATACTGGTATTCAGCTGTATCTGGTAGGATTGGAAGCATATTGATTTTTGGTGCAATACCGTTACTTTATTATTTATTATTTTAACATCTAGAACATGTAAAAATAATCTCCATATTCATGAAGTATATTTAATGTATCCCAAAGAAATGTATTAATTATTTTATGACAGCTGACATTTTTTTAAAATCAAGCTTACCCACTTAATTTGTGGGCTTCCAAAATTAAAATATTGATGTGACCTGAATAGGTAAGTATTAAATATATATTGAAGAGATAAATTTATTGTTTCTGTCATATATTTTAGTGATCGAAATAATTGTGAGACATTTCTGATTTTTATTTATGGTTAGATCGGTTATATTATTTTTGTCTAAATGTCAAAACTCATTAATTATGCTTAATGGATTAGTCGGAAGCACGTATTTGAATGATTTATTGAACTTGTGAATATTTAAAGTTAGCGTAATTTAGTTAAGTATCTTGAATAAATTGTCTTTGATCTAGTTTTGATGTTAAGATTTGAAAACAACAATATGTTATTGAAAAATATTTAATAACGACTGTTTTGAAACAAGCAGATGCGTAAATTTTTCATAATTGGTAAATGACTGATGAGCAGAACATTAAAAAAGAATTATGTTTTCGCACTCAGCCATTTAATATGTCCCCAACTGTTTACAACCACTCAATTACAGATAACAATCGTTATTACACGATTTAATTTATTTCACTCGAAAATTGAGGTAACAAGTTTATAAAAACATCCTTTTATGACGACAAGCAACAAGAAATTTATTATAACTTGATGAAAATTGGTTTAATTGGTACCAAGTTATTTATTTTACGTAAAACTGCTTGATTGAGTTGTTGCCGCCCTGCCTTTTTTTTACAAAAATATCAAGTCAGCACATAAATTGCACTATTAATTGTTACGTAGATCAGGGCGTGGTGTAAAGTTAATTTTGAATGATTAACTGGATATTCCCATTAAAGGAAACGGAACATAAATTATGAAGCTTGAAAAGGTGAAAGAAGTGGGTTATATTTTTTGCACGAACTTGTAAATGGCAGACGATCACTCATGTGAAATCATAGTACATTTTGATACAAGTGGAGAATGTTTTTTATTGCATTCGAGGCGGAATTAACACCCGAGCCATAGGCGAGGTTGTTTTTGAGCCGAGAACTGCAATAACAAATGTCCACGTGTATCAAACGACGTTTTTCAATACACTTTTGAAGAAATAAAATAAAATAACAAAACATATTTTTGTCATGAATTATTAAGAAACTGTGATTTAATTTTCTTTTTTTTCCGCCCTTTGCTTTCACCAAGTTGAAGGAGAAGCAAAGGTATAAAGCCGATAAACAACCTAATATGAAAAATACAAAATTCAAATATTTTTGAGTTTAGAACACAAATAGTTAATTTGTTCATACACGTTTTTTATTGTATTAATCATGGTATTATATTTATAATCATTATTTAAATATTCAAAAATATTAACGCCATAAAGACGCATCTTTGCCGAGATTTAAAAAAAAAAATCACCTCCGAATAGAGAGGACCGAGACGGTGTGAATAGAGGCATTGAACCAATTTGGACTAAGTATAGGTATAAGTTATCTGTGGCAATTTTTATTCCCGCACACGTGTTGGAAAATAAAAACCGCACGCGTGTGACATACATTGCATTGTGAATCTAATCGTAGTGCGATATGAACCAGTTTTCGAGGAAGTGTATTGAAAAATATATTGCGATGACAGCAACAAAAAATACCAAAATCTGCTATCGCTAACTAAGTAAACACGGACACCAAAAAAGGTCGGCTTCCAGTCTAACCAGATGCAGCTGGATACCAATATTTTACATGGCGCGACTACCTATCTGCCCTCCACAACTCAGTAACTGGGTAATACGACACCCTTTGGTAAGACTGGTTGTCAGACTTTCGGGCTTCTGACGACCTGAACCCCGAACCAGAACTAACAGCTTGACGTATTTTTCGAGGCACAGAGGAGTCTCGGTATGTAAAGATGGTCACCCATCCACGGACCAACCCCGGCAAGCGTAGCTTAACCTGATGGATCGACTCGTGTGGCTGTTATTACTTAGCCACGAGCTCCTCTAAGCTCGAGTAGACACGGATATCATACAAGGAAAATACGATACTTACCGCCTTATTACAAAACAAGATTTATATTTTGACATGGCTTAAACCATGGAGCCAGTTTTTGTAATAAGAACGTAACTGTGATTGAAATACCGTAGTTTGGTACTAAGTTGTCAGTTTTGTGTTTAGGAACTTTACCATAGTCCGAATAAAGTTTGAAATTCAATAATGGCTCCATGTTTTAAACCTGGGTCTGAAGCTAAACCTTTTTTTTGTAATAAGGGGCTTAGAGTCTGATTCCAGCTGTGCTACAAGGAAATGTAACGAAACAAGAAAATCTGTATCACCATCAACTCATTCACTAAGGAAAGCAATTTGTTACAAAACCTCCTTTCAAGTTCCCCGCACTATCTCATAAAATTAACGTTCAAACAAAAAAAAACTTCACTTAACTTTTCCTAGTACAACTCCAATTAGTATTTCCTAAGGCATTTTACCTTTTTAGGGTTCCTTCGAGCGTAATTTATGCTTCACGTCGACTTGTAGACATATTGTCACAGGACGGCTGGATTGATTGATGGGTATTATTGGTTCAGTAGGTTTTTTCTATGCCTATGTCGGAAAAACTTGATCAGTATTGATATTATTGTATGTTGTACGGTTGTGCGCGCATTATACGATTGGCGATACGGTTTTTTTGTGTCATATTTGGCGGGTTGGCTTTTTTGATTGACTGGCCTTAAAGCAGGAACTTTTTTGTCCCATTTGTTAACATGGTTAGAAATTATTCCTAGCCATGTTAAAAGACAGTGCATATGAGGAAATAAATAGACTCAATAGCTAAGCATTTCTTGAATACTTGGTCTATCTATTAAAAAAACTCAATACACTACAAAATTATTTGAAAAAAATAATATTCTTTGTAATTTCCAACTGCCAATGATTATTCCATAGTCTCCGCATTTTTCAACTAGGCATGTGAACGATTAATAAAGCAATACATCTTCAAAGCAAACTGTGATTAAAACTATGGTAATAACGACATTACCACATTTTCTGATGTAGCAATACTATTACTTAGTAATACAGCAGCAACATTACACAAACTGTCAACTTTTTTATTAACAGAAAACATTGCAGTTAACATAACACTGATTATTAATTCCCTCTATAATCTTTTACACTACCATAAAACATCTCATCAATTATGAAATCAGAAGTAATCAAGTCTTTGGTCTAACGCAAGTGCGCGCCTACCCTTACAAGTGTAATATAATCGCTTTTTAATCGTTGCATTAGATGTGCTGTAAGGAACTCTAGGATGCCTTTTTTGGAGGGATAAATCAACAAAAACATAAGAATCAGTAGGCCCACTTCTAAGTGGCTCGTGGCTAATGTGCCTGCAGAAAATCGATCAATCTGTGCGATTAAAAAACACTATTGCGGTCAAGACAGAATGGATGGCCAGTCTTTACTTGCTTGTGAGTTGAAACTGACTTTAGCAAACTTTGGTTAGACGACGCTGTCTATTATTTTGACTCCTTCCATGTCCGTGTCCTATGTACCTACCCCTATCCTTTTTGGGTCTAGTTTCAGGAAACTTGTTGGAAAATGAGTGAAAATTAATGAACTGAGGGACCCAGTTAAACCGCCATAAATCTGTAACGTCATATTCTAGCGAATTGGAAATTTCTTAAAAATTTAATAAAATCTTAACTAATATCTAAAATAAAAATTATTAACATAGTTATAGTACTTTTTGAGATTTATGTTATGTCACTTCATGCATTAATTGACGTTTAAGAAATGTATGACCATATGCTTCAAGATTTTACTATTTTTAACTAATTTCCATATATGTCTCAATTTGTTTTGCAAGGATTAAAAAAATGGTCCCACACTCCAAATGCACATATCAATACGAAATTTTTGATAAGTATGGGTCTTAAGGAAATAAGTCATCTTCTATGAACTCTGTTTACCAAACCCAAACTCATGAATGAACCATTGTATGAACACGAAATGGAATGAAAGGCATTGAATGGAAAAAATGTCAAATTAAGTAAAAAAAAAACTGTTTATTTCATTAAACTTTTCATACTTTTTTACATTAAATATAGCGCCAGGCGTTATCGTATAGGCCGGGGTGACCGAGCTATGGTCAGGCCATCTACAAATAGCTCTGACCAGCCTTCCCCATTGAAACTTCGCAGTCCGCTAGGCCAGCTCAAGGTCAAAGTATTACCACCGACATGCGGTTGATTGTACTTAATCTTTTATTTTAAACCTTCTGCTAATATTTTCTTAATGACAACGTGCACTTCCTATTTGGGAGTGATACAGATACAGATCGATTTTATTTCATCTCATTTGTTTCAGTATTTTAAGCAAATGCGCATAATAATACAGACTTTAATATCGCGACTCTATAATGTATCATGCTTCAGAAATGGGTGAGCAGAACGCTAGGTGACCGACAATAGGTGCTTCGACATTTTAAAGACTATAACGGCGCTGGATAGCCTTCACAAGCAGTGGTCACCGTAGTAGTGGGTCAGCAGCTTCAATATCATCAGGATTGTGTCGGAATATAGCAGTTTGACGTGGACGTGGTACGACAGCGGCTCACCCAATGATGTTATTAACTTTAGATGCGTTACCCGCGCTCAATATTGGCAAAGTAAATACCAGGCAGTTGCCTGACATGAAATTAGTCGCGCACCATCCAGTGACGCGCCTACACGTCGCAATCACTCGCAATTCTCAGCAATTATTTGTGAAGAAAATGCCTTCCCGTGTCTATAAACGATGTACAAATTACACTATTACTGTGAGAGTACGGAAAAACGTCTCATTTCATGCATATGTACTTATTGTAATTTTTTATTGAAAGAAAACGTTGTTTTATACTGGTACAGCCAGTCGGCCATTTTTCCTGACTGCTGCGACCGACGCGTACGCGCCAATGAACATGCAGCAGCTAGTAACGAAACTAGATAATGTAGGTATGTTCATCTCTTTCTAACAACAGTTATTGGTATAGGTCTTTCCTTTTCTTCGCGCACTGTATGATTGTACGCAAGTATGTAACTTCATTCATGGCTTAAGCTATTTTTGAGTGCACTAATGTTCGTGTATTACGCGTATATTTATGATACGTCATTGGGATCACCCATCTTCTTCTGTCATCAGAAGACAGCCGCCAACCATTGATGCTAGAGTGACTGTTAGCAGTCAGTGTCACTCTTATCCGACCTTTTCGGTGATTCCAGTAACTTCGTAACAAAAATAGACGGCGCCACTTCCTGCGCCGTCAACTATATACTATACTAGTTGAAAGTATAATTTTGTGTAAATAAATGATTTATCATTTATACTTAATAATATAATGAAGCTAATGAGTTTGTTTTTTCGTTCGTTTGAACACGGTAATCTCTGAAACGTTCCGTTTGGTGCCGGACGTAAAGAATAGCACCATCCCATTTCTTCCCATGGGTGTCGTAAAAGGCGACTAAAGGACTTACTAGAGAGTGGGCAGCAGCGTTCTCTATGCATTTTTAAACCATACTGCGATCGCCAACCCGCCAGCCAAGCGTGGCGATTATGGCAAATTCCCCCTTTTTGGGAGACGCCTATGTCCAGCAGTGGAAGTCTTTCGGCTGAAATGATGATGATGAATGTCTGAAACTACCAGTCGGATTTGAAAAATTCTTGTTGTATTTGATAGACCAATTCTTGAGGAAGGCTATAAGCTAAGAGCTAGTTTAACATCACGCTAGGACTAGGCGATGCGATGCGACGGGGTGGGTCGGGGGAACAAGAGATTTCACGTAGGCGAAGTCGCTAGTAGAAGCTAGTCATTTATAATGTTACTACCGGCAATTGATAAAGCTCGTACTTGAACAGTAAAAAAAAATTGACAGAGTAATTAATAAAATTACTGAGGTAGATAAACTCAAACACACCGTGAAGGAAATAAGATCGATGTTTTTTTACGTAAAGAGAATACCATGAAGTATTCAATAATTGTCATCATGGGGAGCCAAGACATAAAACTAACAATCCCTTTAGAAATAGGTATGTAGGTCAAAATAACCTGCATGCTGACAATACCCTCATATTTGCTCTCTTCTTGGAATGGCCCAAAAACTCACAAATAGCCTGAGAATTTCCCAGAATTCACACTACTCACCATTGCTAAAACCTCATGCAATAATTCAACAAAAATTCGTTTAACACTATCGAGACATCGTGTTGGATTCTTAATTATTATGCTCGAAGTTCACCAAATACGCGAATACGCGAAGTAGCTGCGTATCCGATCGACACGCCTTGCGCTGGCGCATGATTTATTGTGGCAATCGGACTTAAATTTAGGTCTGATATCGACAGGTGGTAAAATATTTGTCAGTATTTACTGTGGTTTACTTTGATTTGTATAAATAAGTGGTTCTGGTTTGGATTGGGAGCTATTTGTGTATCATTTTGTAATGGCAAGATTTTATTGAGGTTCAAATAGGTGTACAACCTGCCTAACCCTTCAGGGCATTCAAACGTGCTGTTATGTTATATTATGTAATTTTATCTTTAATATACTGATTATCTGTTTGATAATTTAGATACTTTAGCTTTTCATTCGCTTGCCTCATCAATTTAATCGTAAATGCCTACACATAATAATTATTAGTCATAATTAAATGATTTTTTTAAATCTACAACGAGGAAGCTCTTGGTCTTCATCTCACCTGATTATAAGTGATGATAAGGCTGAAGGTCGAAGCGATCTTCTACCGGAATCCTCAACCACAGAGGAACTGGTCTTCATAAATATATAGTTTTTTATTAGGCTTCCGTACACAAAGGGTAAAACGGGAACCCTATTACTAAGGCTCCGCCGTCTGTCTGTCCGTTTGTCATCAGGCTGTATCTCATGAACCGTGATAGTTAGACAGTTGAAATTTTCACAGATGATGTATTTCTGTTGCCGCTATAACAAAAAATACTAAAAAAACAAAATAAAATTAATATTTAAGGGGGCTCCCATAAAGAAAACGTGATTTTTTTGCTCGTTTTTGCTCTATATTGATAACGGAAACAGGTAGATGCTTGAAATATTCACGGAATATTTAGTTATATATTCACTTTAAAAATAAATAATTAAATTGAAATAAAACAAATATTTAAGGGGGGCTCCCATACAACAAACGTGATTTTTTTGTCATTTTTATAGATAATGGTATGGAACCCTTCGTGCGCGAGTCCGACTCACACTTGGCCGGTTTTTTTAAGAGTCACTTTATCAGGTTCGATTACATTTAACACTAAAATAATTTCAAGCGACAGAGCAATATGTGACTAGAATTTTAAATAGACCAACCGCAGCCTTCCAAATCAAGTCCGAAAACTAGTCACAGCACTTCAAGTAAACAAACAAAAAACTAGTCACACAGTTAGGTAAAGTCTAGCGCACACGACACCAATAAATCTCAATTCAGCACCTTACTAAGTAAAGAAAAATCGCCATCCATCGCTGGAGAAAACACCCCATTGCATAGAAAGTTCGTCCGTATCACACGTTGTACGTGCGACAATTTCCTTTCCCGTTTTTGATGGTCACCAATTGTAAATCCAGATGGTGCATGCAAAGTAGATGGGCTGAGCACCAAGTATAGGCACAGAGCCTTAAATGGGGGTGAACACCTTTCCTGCAATGATGTGCTTTGGTTTAAGAGGCCAATACGTAGCTGTTTTTGTCGTTCGTGTGAATGTTTGGAAGGAGTTGTAAGTGGAGAGAGTTGCACAGTTTGCTGTTGAAATTGTATCTGTTCAGGGGATATCTGAAGCATCTGCTATGGTTTATTCATAGGTGAAATAAGATATCACTTCATTCTTGATTCGTGTGATAGCTATCTTTGAAAATCTTTATCCTGGCTTCCAATTTCAACCAACTTTGTGAACTGCGCTACTTAAAGCTCTATTGATCATACTGATTTAAGATTTTTATTGAGCTGCATTTAACACTGTACAAATTGTATCATTCTAAACTAACGCTTTAGCCAAATTATTTATTTATTTAACAGTTTATGTACACACATATATACAAACAAGAAGAAAGGAACAGAAAAATACGTACAAAGGAGGTGCTTATTTCTAATGAAATCTCTTCCAGCATACCTGTGACAGGAAAGTAGACGAACAGATGTAGATAACGTGTGTAAGAGTAGAAGAGAAAACATAATACATAAAATAAAATAAAATAAAAAACAGAAGGCACCATATTTTATTTCATACCCTTCTTCCTCCGTAGGAAATCGCACCCGAAAGCGATTACAATAACATTTATATCGCTTTCGTCCATCACTTGCACCACTCATCGACATGCTTTACAGCCGAACGTCGGCGCTACATCTTCGCCCGTTGTAAATTGTATACAGTTTTCGTCAATCAGTGTTGCGATTAGCCCCAAGCGACTGTTTAACGACTTCTGGTGTTCGGACCATCCTTAATACGTGGTCGTATTGTTTTGTAGAACATGGACCTTGATTTGATGAAGGAATGTTTAGATTGTTTGTATGGTCAAGGATGGGTGGGTTTGATTTTCGTTTTGAGAATGTTGAAGGGGTACATTTTGATGATGAGATTATTGATCTGGATGACAATGTGAGGGTAGATGATTTCAGTAGTAGACGGAACAGTTGATGATAATCATGTCAAAGATTTCTGGGCAGTCTCACCTATCTCTCTATATGTAGGATGACTCATTAAAACTGTACCATAAATTGTGGTTGACTAAAATAGACGTGTAAACGAACTTTAAGCATGAAACGATATTTTACAAAATAAAGATAGAAATAAAAAATAATCTCAATCATCATAATTGCATATTTCATACTCAAGCATATAGTTTAAAATCGACAAGTCATGTTTTACATTCAGCAATCGGTTACATCCATATTAAAAAAACATTTTGACATCGAAGATATTTCTCAAGACAAAGATTACGGTATTACACGCGCATGATAAATCGCAACAATTTGTATTTATACCCGAAATGGACGATAAGCAAGGAAAGGAAACGATAAAAATCAACAATGTTCAAACTTTGCAAGAATTACTTAATTAAACCGTAATTTTAAAGGATCTGATAAAATTGTTGGGATTGCAACCCAAATATCGGACTTTAATATATCAGTCATTTGCCGATTCCGGTGATTCCAAATGATAAAATCTGTGTGATTTATAAAATATGGTCCGACGTGTAAAATCGATCCGAGTACAAATTAAGCCAAGAGATATGGTATGAAATTAATATTGTTTCTTTATATAGTCAAAAGAGAAACTGATTATGAACAATACCTGTAAAATACGTCAAACAGAACGTTCGTTCTCGGGTTTTATATCAAGTCGAATTAATAGGTTTCATATTTTGGACTGAAATAACCTTTACCATACCTGTGTCAGGTATATTCAATTCCACTTTGTGTAAATGTACTGAATTAATTTTTAATAACGCAAAATGAAACACTTGTCCAGGGTTGCCCAAAACTCGTACGTTGATTACGTTGATTAAGCATGAACTTACTCTGAAAATATTACGCTCAACCTTCCATTTATCAGCCTTTATTACCGGCAATACTTATAAAAATATCGAAATCAGACCAAGCAATTCATTCGCGTCAGCCCCTGATGGAGTATCTTCACCCGAAAACATCAAAGATTATTCATAAGAGTTGAATCCATTACTTCGGACCCCTTGTCTTACAGACGTGCTCAATCCTTCATCGCTTGTTCGCGATGCCCAAAAAAGGCACAAAAAAATAACATTTCGGATACGTTAACAGTGCCCAGTCACGCCAACTTGTTAGCACAGGCCCAAAACATGTTATTATTCAACATTTATTTAATTTTTTTAAACCTGCGTCCGTTTGTTACGAGAACGCGGGAATCGGTTTAACAAAATACACAATTGCGCACGCGATGCCACGAAAGTGATTTTTTCGGGAATTTTCGCTGTCGTGTTCTGTCGATGTCGGACGAAAAGTGGCGTGTCACTTTTGTATGTTTATGTGGCATTTCTGAATATGATTTTCAGAAATCGACGTAAAATTGCAAGAATTTAAAGGAGAATTTCGGTATTGGGACCAATTTCCAAGTCCTGTCCATGCAATTAATATGGACCATCTTATCTATGGTGTTATTGTTCAGTTCTATCATTACAGATCTCCAATCTTCAAGAAGAATATAATATGTACCCGCTAGAATGCTTTCAATTCGACTAAACAAATTAGATATTCAAATAAGTTCATCTTTCACCTTTAAGTCACTTTTCTTGTTATCCATGGCTTAGCAAACATTTTTGTTACCGAATTCTTAGAATTATTTCAAACATTCTTTATCTTGTCACTAACAAAAATAAAATCATCATCTACATCTTCACAATATTGAACCATTGGTTCTGACTCAATACCAACCACACTCCGCCCATACCGGACTACTCATACAAGATGGTCTGACCTCCTCAATGGCTCTTCACACCGCGACCACAATGTTTGTTCAGTAGGAGTCGGACACCCAATTTTTTGGCTCATCAAGCCACTTGACCGTCATAACACTTGAATGGCTTTCGATAAATTTTAAAGTTTTACTTCTGATGTTTTTAAGGTTGTCATTTGGAATTCTGAATTTATTTCCTGTTGTTAGATGGTGTTTTGAAAAGTTCTCTCGCTGTGAATGTGGGTTATTAATTCGAATTTGCATGAATCAGTTCGGAGAAAGTTTATGACAGACAACCTTTTTTTTTCTATCTGACTATTCCTAACTCTCGATTTTTCGTTCAGTCTCAGTAGGATCTTTGGTCAATCATGAGTTTCCATTTGACGGTATTTTTCTAGAAATCTCATCAAAGTTTATTGATAACAAATAGGTTTGTTGGTAACCATCTTCCCTCGGAAGTTGAATAATGCAAATAATGTTTATTTACTCTTCAACACAAGTAGGTACTCATGTAGATTTTTCTCTGAACTTATTTGGACTGACAACATCCATATTTTCGTAAGACCTTTTTTACAATAATGTTAAAGTAGACTTACCAAATAAATCATTACATCATAATCAGTTGACAACCATTGTGGTACAAGTAGTGGCTATAGTGGCGCGTTAAAATAACAATGAGTAACGGATATGGTCGAGCATTTATTGGTAAGTATTAAGATATTTGGATAAGCGTTTTTGTTGTTTATCTAATAAGGTCACTCCCAAAGTTATCAAAACATTCATGTTTTTAGAAGTGGAACGTAGTGAGCATATTCTTGAAATTGTATGTAATTAGGAACTACCTAATTACATACAATTTATTAGACTTTTATGATTAAACGATAAAATAATTGTCCATTTTAAGGAGTTCTTTGATTGGTTGATGATGATTTCAGTTAGCCTTCATATCCGCGCTCCATTTGGCTTAGAAAAACAAAATGTCTGATGTAGGTATGTTATCATATTGAAAAGATTGTGTTTTCTACAATAGTGTGCGAATTGTCACCGAACTAAAATAGAGCCGGTGAACTAATATATATAATTATACTTTTTTCAATCTGATATATGCGGAAAATAGATTACCTACAAAAACTTTACATCTTTTCTGAATTCAATACAAAAAGTTTACCTTCGGAAAAAATCTGTCCTGTGTGTCTTTAAGGCCCATTTACACATAACGTTCCAGTGCAACAATCGTATGCCACACGTTCAATTATTGCCATTCAAGAATTGCATGCAAGTGTTTAATGATTATAATTCTGTAAAGCCATATTTGTTACGGCTGCGAATCATATTTAGATCAACATACAACCTGTTACTGACCTGTAAATTTCAAGAAATGTAAGAAAATTTAAATTTCGCGGGCTACCCTGACGCTTCCGTGAGTTTCTAAGAAGAGTGTCCGTGGAGTTTCTTGCCCGTTCTTCTCCATAGGAACCTACTATTTGGAATGGGCAACTAGCTTCATATTTGTAACTGACCGACTTCTTGACAATTCAAAGTGCCTGTAAATGGTTTTTTAGAGTTATGAAGAACAGGGTGTAAAGTGCACACATCCTCTATAGAAAAGGGAGGATCCTCCGACCAGACGGGTGTTGTGTCTGGTGGGCAATAATAGGCGTTGTCTATAATATGCTAGTTGCGCGGTAAAATCTGCTTGCGCGATGAAGGATTTTTGCGTGACGTCAGTGTGACGCGTAGTTCGCATGTGGCAATGTTGATGCTACTACAGTTTAATTGAAATAAATTCTGAGTTTGAGTTGAATTTGCTTTTGCCTTAAATGGAGCTTTAGGTTCTTTGTGTATACATAATAACGACATAATTTTGTGATTCCATGAATTTTTCCTTAAGACGCTGACAACATAAACCGCTGTCACTGTCAGACTACATACAAAAGAAAAAGAAGCGCACAACGCTTGTAATTTATTGCAAAATATGAAGCAATTATTTATTTACTCAAAAATTTGTTGAGTAATCGAAAATAAAAAACAGTTAAGTTCTGCATACAAATAAGACGTTCTTGTTATTAATTAAATACCAACCGAACTTTGATATTTAATACAGATATTTTGGATTGAAACTCAAAGTAAAGGGTTATTTTAATTTGTATCGAGTTTTTTTTTCTAAACGTGTGTTAGTTACAACCAAGTTCATGTTCAAGAATAACATATTATATATTTTTCCGCTACCGCAAACTATATAGATTTGGCAATTTTTTTGTTTAAGACAAAGCCTACTTTTATCATTTGCCTTTTGTCAGCGCCTTAACTCTTTTAATAATGCGGTTTATTAACTTTAACATGTCTTTATAGGGCTCTATAATTATATACTAGGCTCTATAATTTATCACATTTCTTCCTTGTTTAAAAAAAATAAACAATCAACTTTGCGAAAGAATGTAGTTAATTGATGTAAGCAGGAAATGTCTTCTTATTTTTAAACCATTGCTGCTTTTGTATGACACAAATTAAAAGCTCTAAAAGAAACCAAGCAATGGATACTCTTGAAAAATTAATGAAATTGTAGAATTTTCTTTGCATCGCGCGATGGAGGTATTAAATAGTTTTTAGTAATTATCGAGTGATGAATACTTACATGAAGATGTGTAAATTTCTGTATCCTTAGCTGATGTACAACTTCTGCTGCGTGTGTAATGTAGGGGAAACAAGGTGTTAATTAATATAATTTGTGAGACTGTAAAGAAAATTTATGATGCCAGTGTTGATAGAACTGCAATTTCAAAATGCTCTTTTAAATGTTCCCAGTTAATGGAAATAAGCGTTAATAATATGTTTATGCGTAGATTCCGTTTCAGAGGATAACGAATTGCAATAGACTACTCGTTAAAAAAAATAAAAATAAAAAGTCCTTTCTATTATAATAATTTAGTTTTTTTTTGTATTGTTACAGATGAATCAACAATGTAAAGTGTGCGGAGAACCCGCAGCTGGCTTCCATTTTGGCGCGTTCACCTGTGAAGGCTGCAAGGTAATTAATACTTAATAAAAAAAAATGTAACACATCAATTTAATTTCATTTAACACATTTTTTAGGAGGATTTGATCAACACTTATACTAAATTACTGTCACTAATGAGAGTGTCAATAATTTGGTATTATTTAACGACATGCGACAGCATTTTTTATTTTTATTTTTTTTTGGGACGCTGTGTATTTTTGCTTAAAACGAATCATCCGCTCTTTTGGGTTAAAATCAAATCTTGATTGTTGAAGACAAAATTGCAATATTCAAATAAAAATTCGAAAATTGCAATTAATTTGTCTTAGACACATTTAGTAGCTACTTGAAGATGTTATTAGTGAATATCTTCATTAACACGTTAATAATAATCATAATCGAACAAAAAATACGGTTTTTGTTCGAATAAGTAAGTGTGTATAAGTAAATGTGTAAAACCAATTGAACTATTAACTATTGAACTTAAAAAAAGAGTAAAAACAACAGTATTTTAAAACTATTGAATTTTTTTTTTACTCTGCTTTTGTTATCTCCAATCCTAGATACCAAGGAATATCGCGATATTATTCACCCGTTTTTAACCGACTTCACAAAAAGGAGGAGGTTCTCAAGTCATGTGTATTTTTTTTTAATGTTTGTTACCTCAGAACTCCGTCGCTTATGAACCGATTTGGAAAATTCTTTTTTGTTTAGAATCACCTAATACCTACTTATTCTTTCACTGATTTTCATGTTATCTTGTAAAGTGAAATAAAAATTAACTTGACAAAGCCACCCTTTTCCTTAGGGGCCTTACACATAATCAGACGTAACGCTCTAAATATTAATAAGATACTATGAGCATTTCTTCGAGTTTCAATTTTGAAATACAAGATTTAAAATAGGGCAAAACTGTGTTTCGTACTACGTGTAAACGCAAAATCAAAACTATGAGCTACACTATAAAGACAAAACATGACTGTTTTTTTACGATATAAGGTTACTATGAATAAACGCAAGCAAGTGCAAGCTCAACGAAACACTTAGTGAACTCTTGTGATACAAAATTCAAGCGCGTTAGTTCATAGATGTGCTCACAGCCTTACTCAAGACCACGGGAACCTAAAATTCGATGTTACAA
The DNA here is from genome assembly GCA_948098905.1 of Tiliacea aurago. Taxonomy (NCBI): domain Eukaryota; kingdom Metazoa; phylum Arthropoda; class Insecta; order Lepidoptera; family Noctuidae; genus Tiliacea; species Tiliacea aurago. The sequence continues at coordinate 25,213,339 of OX402590.1, read as the reverse complement.
TATTATAAAACAGATTGATGTCATATCTAATAATAAATACACGTTGCCAGATTCAACGTAAAGCTCAATAATTATAAGCTCGATTCAAAATTCAAGCGCGTTCGTACGCAGATGTGATCACACCCTAACCCAAGACGACGGGAATCTAAAACGCGATGGTATACGACGTGCGCCATATAGAATGAAACAGATTGACGCGTGAATGGTCGTCAGCAGAGCCGGTGGTCCGTCCTACGGAATAAATCACGCTACAAGCAAAATTGTCTGATTGTTCCAATGTATTGGTTTTATGGAGAGGCTCGGTATTTAGATGGATGGCGGAAGAGATGTGTCTGATGTAGGTACGGCATAGGGCCGGATTAGAATATTGGATTTCTATTTTTTATGGAGTCAAGTAGTTGTTTTTCTATTTTAAATGTCTTGACAAAATAATATTACACAACTGTAACAGTGAGTAGAGTCAGTAAAACCAATTTTTTTTTTAGTTGACAAATGTCTAAGTTCAATACCTCATTCTGAAGCAAAGAGAAAAATAATGGTTTAAAAATAGCATCTTTCAACCCCAGGAACTTCTATCACTCCTACTAAACAAGACCAGTACCTACATACCTACTTAGATCGAAGAGCAGAGGATCTTTCTTAATCGATAGGAAGATACGGTTCATAAAAAAGGATTGTCAAAGCCTAACAATGCGGCTACTTATCTGGTTCTTGCTTGGAACTCTGCCCACCCTACAAGCGCCAAACAGCGTTAAGATAGCCGACTTTAATATCATTGCTATCGGTCACATGTTATGTCAAATGATTAATGACAGGCGGCGCCGGTATTACGTGCCGGCCTCGGATGGCAATAGTGACGCAGTTGCTATTGTACTATCGAGGAATTTCATATCTAACCAGTTTCAAAACAAAATCCCGTGAACACGATGACCACAACTGTTTTGCATCGACCAATGAAACAACAATACATAGTAATATTTTGTCGTTTCTGATTTTTTGTTGTTCATGCGTTTTTTGTAGGCTCTGTTACAATGATCACAGATGTCTGACTACGGATATGGTGACCCTTTCTCGACCACTAGGAATAGAACAAAAGAAACAAAACTGAGAAAGTTTTTAATTTTAATGTTTTTATACTTTACATTTTGTTCTAACGCATTTCATGGGTTCAGTTGCAAATTTGCAGAGCTTTCGGTAACCACTAACGTTTTTACGTAGCATTTCTGAAACATGTCTTCGTACCGTCTCACCACACAACAGAGGCATGAAATCTTGTTTCTTGGATTAAACATCAGTCAAATCCGAGCATACTATACCGAAACGATCCCGCGTTTTGCGCTTTTAAAGTATTATGGAAATTTTCCGCCTCTCACCCAAAAACTGCTAATTGTGAAACTACTCAATTCTAATTTTATATTATACTTTTCTGAGAGCATAGCAAACCCACTCATAAAAAAAAACCCATAAACTAGTCCCAAACGATCTCGAACTACGACCGAACGAGGGTTCCCATTGAAATTGTTTCCATTGAAAAAATATGCACCACCTCAGCTGGTTTTTTATTGTCTTTTTTTTTTTCATTTACAAAAACAAGGGTCTCATCAAAAATCTGATGGTGCGATGCTATTGGTTGATGAGATTACTATAGCGGCCGAGCGCTGCAAGCAAAAATAGTCCTTAAGGTGTATAGATATGAAATTCCTCGATAGTACTTAAATCGTTTTTGAAAGGTCAGGGAAATGATTCCTTTGATCTTTACTTGGAATATTTTAAGCTGTATGACGTCAAAACTGAACTTGCATCTAAAAAAAAAACATTTCCCGAATTTCGTTTTTTTCGGGGTTGCGGTCACAAAACTTTGTGAATTTATTCATTTATTTTTATTGTGTAATATACAAGGTCATTTTTAAAAAGTCAGTAACCCCTTAAGGGGTTACGGGGTACATTATGAACAACTTTTACTATGGACCCAAAACTGAAATTGCGAAAAAAAAAAACCAGCTGTTCCCTACATTTATGTTCGAATAAATCGTTAAAATGTAGGGAACAGCTGATTTTTTTTTCGCGATTTCCGGTTTGGCCCATAGTAAAAGTTGTTCATAATGATGAGTACAATGACCCCTTAAGAGATTATTGACTTTTTAGAAAATGACCCTGTATACCTCCAGTCATGTTTTAAAATAGTTACATTTGATTTACAATGCCTGTATCGACGGGAGAAAATCTATAGAATAAGTTGGGATCTTAGCGTCGCTATTAACTCTTTTAATCAAAAAGCTCAAACTCATAGCATGTATTTCAATTATACCACTTTTGAATTGTAAAGGAGTTGGTCAGCCAGAAAGTTAATGTTAGTATCATAGCATCATCAAAACTCCGTCGGAAGACGTCTGTTATAGAACAAGGCTTTTCATCAACATGCACTGAAAAAAATGCGAGCTAACTAAGATACATTTTCTCTTAGTTGGCATTAAAATGTTTCGAATCATTATTTATTTATTTACTATAAACAAGATAGCATATTTGCCAGAACAAATTCATTTTATTTATATCGATAATGGACATGTACAGAATAATCACCGGTCTTTGTTACATCATACATGCTTTGTTTGATTTTACTTCCTCACTTGTTTAAATAAAATAATATTTTTAGTTGATGATAACAAGCAACTTGTTAGCATTATATCATTTTTAAACTGACCAACATTTGAGTTAAATTAAATAACTACCCGTAATTAAACTAATTAATTACATATAGACGGAACTATGATAATTTAACAAAGTTCTCCTAGCTTCAGAAGTCAAGATCTTGTTAGGCTCCTATGGAGTCAAGATGCGTTATCACAATAAACAAGATTTTTGTTAAAGCAAACACTTTTATTTTTCAGTGTGACCTCTTATCTAGGTATATCACTTACTAACCCACAACAATTTTCCCACAGCAACACGTAATACGCACGAATACGACAGCCAATCACAAATTGTCGCGCCCGTCGTCCGTTGCAATTTGCTACTCCGAATCAATTTGAGACGTTTTTGTCGCTCGTAATGTCGCCCGATTCAATTTTCTGTTAACTGCATCGTTGTTTTGTTGCCACGGCAACTGAATTATGGACGTAAAGAAACTTATTCTGATTTCGTAATTGCATTGCGTATTATGAAGTGAAGGCATTTGAGTTAACGGGTTTTGGATTGAAGTAGAGTGCGCTAGTTTTATTTATTTTCCTTTGAAAGCAAAATGCAGAAAAAAATATATTTGTTGGAGAAATCATTTGTTTTATTCCTTTGCATTGTCAAAGGTTTCGTAATACATACATAAGCGTTTTTTTTTTTTAAGAAATCCGTATGTACTGTTTTATGCTCAGTGCCAAAGTAAGTAAATCTCATTGTCAGATGGTCGCGAAAATGAAGTACCTAATAACATTTTTATTTTTATAACAAAACTCACACATATTATATTAAAATAACCATACTTAACACAACATACCTAATTGATTGTGACAATGACATTAAAAAAAAAAAATAACATCTAACTGCTTATTAAAAAAAATGAGACGAGCAGCACTCATAAGATCACACCTACTCACGTACGATTTTGAATAAGTTTTTAAAATACATAGTAATTTGGCCTCAAAATGAACCCCGCCCATGCTTCGTCGTAGATTTGTTGCGATCAATTAAAGACCACCCGCTATCAAGGCGAACAGAATATGTCACCGAGTTATGAGGTAAAGTCTCACTGGGAATAAAGCGATGATATTTCTTTGGCATAGCATTTTCTCCTGAAGATATCAGTTACAGGGAGGGGACGCCTTTAAAAGACTTATAGTGACCTGGTTGGTGATGTTCTTCAGTAATGTCAGGTGCGTAGTACTCCCAACCGGCGCGGCGCGGCGTGCGTTTATGACTAAGAACCAGATGACCAGATTATGAACGTAAACGAAGCAAAAGGAGTATGGGAGGACCGTAGCAGCTAGCATTCTGTAGGTTCTGCTCGGAGAGAAAGGTGTGAGTTTATTTAAGCTGAATGTGAATATCAAAGACTTTGATATAAATATCAAAGTCTTTGTTATTCACATTTAATCAACTTTCTTTTGTAGATGATAGCGATTTTTTAGCTTAACCAAGTAAGTGTTGGCTGATTCTCACAACGGAAGCAGTAAAAAAGTGAGTTAAATAACAACTAGGAACTGAACTACGGTAAATCAAATAGGCTCAGTCAGTAAATGCCAAATATCATTAAAAAATGATGATAATCATAATCATTACACAAGGCTTCACGAGTTATAATGAGCCTAAGAGTGATGAACAAATTGCTATATTATTTAATCATATTTCATTAATTTAAAGACTCTTTTCACACTATCAAGTCAAGCGACCTAATCCAAAGACCATTTCAACCGCGAAAAAAAAGTTCTGCAAATGAATTTAAAAATTCACACAATACGCGATGACTGACGATGTAACGTATCTTCAGAGGAGGTTGAACCTACACTTAATTATAAATCTCCAGCTGACTTTACGCGACGTATAAGGTAACAAATTGACCAATTTATCAGTGTTTAACAATTGCTTATTGATAAGGAGAAGCCGACGATAGTTCGGCGGTATAGTCAAGGAGATCACGAAGTTCTTTCTTACGACATGTACAAGTGATTTAATTTATTGATGCAATTATTGAGGATAAGGTAATTTATTATTTTATATTTTAAAGGCTAAAAAGGAAGTTTATAAATTGCTTTAATACATTATATAGGTATGTAAAATCAAAACCGGCCATGTGCATGTCGGACCACGCACGATGAAGGGTTCCGTAGCAGGGATGACGATATCTCAAGAACACACTTAACATTGTAATTGAAAAACATGGTCCCCCATACATTCCAACTGCAAATGTAAGTTTATTTATTTTACTTTATTTATTTACTTATGAGGCTCTTTAACAATGAGTACACTATTACTTTAAAATTGTACATGGCAAACTTAAGTCTAAGCGCCTCATTACTTATAGAAAAGCACAGCATGCACTACATTATGCGCAGATAATGACACAATTAAATAATTAAAACAAGTACATTATACATAGTTTAGGTAAAAATAAAATTATTAAAAGCTAAATTGATTACATTATATTAAAGTTTGTACGCACAATATCCAGTATCCTGTAATCTGTAAGTAAAGAACTTTTTTCTGTATTGTTTTGAGAACCTCACAACAAGCCCTTTCATGTGATATGTCACACGGTACCTACAGGTTGCAAAACTTTTTTTTTTAGTTTCTAATTTGGCTTCCAAAAGTGACCCTCATATTCAAAATATATTTATTTACGTTACACGTCCTATAAGGTTTCTGTTCTTTTTGAGGTACGGAACCCTAAATAGTAAACAGTTACTTACAAAATGAGCCCACTCTTGTGTCATTCAAATATGTGCTTATCTATTTTACAAACACTTGTAAGTAAAATAAATATAAAACTGCAACTGAGTAAATTAATTAACTAGGACAAGTGCCATCTAATTAAGAGTAAGAACGCCTTAGATCTTAATTTTTTTATAGGATCGTATTGAGATAAAACGCCTCAAGCGTCTTCATAAATGAAAGTAAGTCTCGCTAAGACATAAGTGCTTTGATTATTTATTTAGCTTATTCATGCCATATTACTAGATTTTAGCATAATATACATCCAGTAAGCAAATACAAAAAATGTTGACTTTCTCTCAAACTTATTAAGATGGCACAGAATAAAGCTGTCAAGCTCCCAGACTACACCAATACGACACAGCCCATTTCTATAAGAACGAACACAATTTGTGAAAGATAATTATAAATTCTATGTTATAAATCAATATATAAATTCATTAATTGTTAGGAAAATAACACAGTCGTAACTTTCGATAAACGGTTACCGAATGTTGTTTTATAATTGGTCCCGAGCTCTATGATTATCTTTTGTGATAGTCTGAATTATATTCATTAGATATATTTTAGAGTCGTGATTTCCATTTCTTCTTGAGATTGTCGTAACATAGATTTTAAATATTATAGAGGGGGCTGTGGAGCTGTTTGTGAAAGATTACAAAGGAGTAAGTAATACAACCATCTTTTCCAGCCCCCTTATATTGCTGAGCTTCGATAGACTTCTTCTTGGTGAAAATGGACATAGAACCGTCCAGAATTGCCTGTTTTACAGTGGCATTAACATTTCTTGTGCCAGTGATCTTTATTTGGGATGTTTGCAATTTGTTTTTGCCCTCGAAATCTTATAAAGCCTATTCACAAGAGTATTTATTTGATGAATAAGATACTTTGTTTATGCCAAAGTATTCCCTTACAATATACCGTTAAAACCGCTAGGACGATGAAAAACAATATTTACGAAGACAATCGCCATGTAAGGGACATTACATAAATAACTTTCTGAACCTTTGGACCAAAAAACGTTACGAAACGGCGATTTGTTTTAATAATTGGTGACTGCACGTATCAGTTATCAATATATTATAATCAAAAACGTATAAACATGATAAATGTCAGCCATCTTTGGTATACCTAATATAACAAATATACTTTTCTCTATATCTCCGATTATACTTAACATAATTAACTGTTTATTCAAATGACAAAATAAAAACAAGGAGTGGGCGCAGAGTAGAATATTTTTTTATGCTAATTACACCCTTTGGTCTCCAGTTTTAAGGGTCATTATTCATTGTTATAGTATGTTGATTTAGTTAATTTTGTATTTATAATTGATCGTAGGTGTTTCATAGTTTTTCCGATCGTTAGTATGCGATTTATTGTTGTTATAAAAACTTCGGTTTGGGAAACCACTGTTTGATTTTCAAATTAACATTCGGTATTAGGAGAAAACAAATTAGTGATGAGTTTGTTTCGTCAGCATCTTAAGTTACATAGGAACTTTTATTGTAACGTTGTAGTTTAACAAACAAATGTATAATTTGGTTAATTAGTTTTATTTTGTTTTACTAAAACAATTACACTACACGGTAACAGCTGTTGAGTTTTTAAACCTTTAAGACCCAGATATATGCCAGTGACCTTGAGTGGTTAGCTTGCGTGTTCTGTACTGAGCTCACGCAACGCGTCGTACGTTCAGCCAGTAATATGACTCGCCCATCAAGGAGCGCTGTCCCCAATTTGTCGCATTATTAATTTATTATACACAAAACAAAAGGTATTTTAATAAAACGCATATACTAAACGATCAATAATTAAATCATCTTTAAATTGGTGAAGATTTTAGAAAAATACGATTGGTAGATTTAGCGCCATTCTCAGTTTTTTATCCGCGTTAGACATAACTTTACAAATTAATTTCACTATGTAATATAAACAAAATCAAAAAATATTCACATATTAAATTATTGAAAAAATGCTCTAATTTAAAATATATTTTTTTCAAATCATTAACACTTCTCGTTTAGACGTGATCTTCAGTATAAAATCATTAAAAGTCGGTTATCGTCGCCTTAGGAAAAGGTCATATAAAATCAACACATCCTTAAACAAGTATTAATTTATTTATTAATGTGACAAATGCACGTTTCATCGGACGTACGTTTCATAAACTCTATCATATAGGTAATGTCTATGGCCTGACGACATATACCATACTACCATAAGGTACATTATCCATTTTATTTCGCCATAACTCCCGTTCAATCTAGCATCAAAGCTAAAAACCTATTTCATAATATACTAAAGGTTTAATACCCAAAGGCATTTGCTTTGACATTTACAATATTAATACGCTTTTTGTAGGAAATATTTACACAAGTCAAATTTAATTTAGCTAATGTCTACTGCTGGCATTAAAACCTCTAAGTAGCTCAGTTAGGCTTTTTATTAAAACCTTGAATGCAGGCAGATGAAAGGGAATTAGGGTTTGGATATTATTGCAGAACATTTATGTGCTGCGACGACACCAAAAGTTATTATGAGGATCTTACCCTTTTGAACTGTGGTACTGCAATATGTGATCGTAAAATTCATAATTAGCTTTCTAGGATGTACCGCTTTATGGCAAAACGAGGTTGTTCGTTATTGTAAGTAGCGATTAAAATTTTATTGATCTCGTGTGATATTAGGACGAGAATAAGAGTAAATCACAATTGTAACATGCAGCATAGTATTTCTATTTCGATCTTTACAGCTAGGAATACAATCAGAATCAAAATCATCATCTAAATTAATAAATCTGCCCAACCTTTTCCCAGGGTCGGCTTCCAGTCTGAACCGGATACCAGAATTTTACATGGAGCGACTGCTTATCTGACGTCTATAACCCAGTTACTGGGTAATACGATATCCCTTGGCAAGACTTGTTTGTAAGACTTTCGGGCTTCTGACTATCCGTCATTATCATAGCGATGAAAAGAATAAAAACGAAATGCCACCAAAGCTCTCCTCACGGCAAAACAAAATAATAACAACCATTTATCTCCTAAAAGAAATCAAATTAATATGATTAAATCATAAATATATCGAAGTACACTTGACGCACGAAATATGTGGGACATTATAAATTATAAAGAGTTTTAAACATGGCGTCGGGGTCAGTAATTCGGGCGGCCATTACCGCCGAATTTTATCGATGACCCTATAATTTGCACACTTTTCAATAATCGACATCGTACTTCATACCGATGGTACAGAGGGAAATTTAATTTCAAAACTGGTTGTTGCAAAATGTTGGATGTTGCAGTTGATTATTGTTTATGAGTTCGGCTAAGTTTTGAGACGGTTGACATGACAGAAAAATGTGGCCAATATTTGTTTCGAGAATTATATTTTTGAAGGTGATTTCTTTCTGTATTTTTTTTTATAGTAACTTTTTACACTCCGTTCCATTTTATTTTCTAAGTGTTTAATTTATTTTCTGTAATTACACTATTATGTGAGATACAACAATATAAAATTCAAGAAATTGGAATCATACACATACTCTGTAACACACACGACATTACATTACATAACAAACACAAAATTATGTTTCATCATCACATTATCAGACATTAAAGAAAACATCTTGAAATATATAAACCTACAAGTACTTACCATTTTTCTGCGGACGGTACTTGTAATGTACCGTAACACGAACACTCCGTATCGTTGGTTACGTATATTTACGATCATTTATGTATAAATTGAATTATTACCAACAGAACATCTTCAATTATTACCAACAGACCATCTTCAATTATTACCTACGGACAATCTTCAATTCGTACCGACACTTTGTAAAAAATTGTTGACCAATTTAAATTGTATCATTTTTTTACTGTACTATATTAATTATAGGTAGTGTTTTTTGTTCAAAGTTCAAGGAACAGTTTTTAAGTGAATAGGTGTTTTCGACTAAATTCTAGTTGAATAAACTATTTGTTTGTCAAAAAAGAAAAATAAAATATCTCGTCTTTCTCGAGGACAGAAAAAAACTTGCCAGATACTTACATCATTTCCTGCCGTAATTACTTCTTTGCAAAAAAATTTAAATTTTGTCACAACTCATGATTTTCATGAAAAAAAATATTTTTTACATTAAAATAATTTTAGATCCATAATAAGGTACATTAACTCGATTTTGCATTAATATTCAGAAAAGGCACTTTTTAAAATCAAAAATCACAAGAAATTGAAATTTAAAGACAGCGGCATCGCTTGCGCAGATATCGTAATGACTTATAATGCGCGTACGCACCATGAATAATTCATGGAGATTTTGGTACATGTATGTATAGTAAGTATATGCAAATATATAAGATAAATATACCAGACTTGTTGGAGAAATTTTAGAGCAAATTGTTTGAATAGTAAATGTAGATGGACAAATAAAGATCATTTAAAAATAAATACTTAAACATGAACTGGTATTTGGACTGAATTCTTTATGAGGTTCACTCTTGTTGTCTTAGACATTATCTAAAATTATGCACCAAGTTATGTTGAAAGCTTTTGTTGAATTTGTTAATTAACCGTACAGGTAAACATCCTCTTTGGTTAAAATTGAAGATTAGAATTATTTTAATACCTTAGGAATTGGCAGCAGTAAATTATAAATTGTGCTGTAGAAATCTTACTTCTTTTCTTATTATTTATAAGGTAGCGTATGTATGTAAATAAATAAATAAATAAAATAAATAATATTCTGTAAATCCATAATATCTGTTATAGTCGCGAATTAGTAGGTATGTCGGCCTAAATTCCATAAAATTAATTGCTCACAAACAGTTCAAATTACTTACCAACATGCATTATGTTCGTTCCCACTTTAATTCATTAAAATTCTAAGACAAATGGTAACAAATTCAACGCGAACGGTCAAGTTCGATCAAAATAAATAACCGTATCAAATCTACGGATCCCTAAAACCTCGTGTTCAATCTTCAGATTAAACTCGTAATGAGCCGGCTGATTGCTCTGATTATGGTGGTGTACTTGTTAAACCGTTGGTCATCGGTTTGCGCCTACAAATTATAGAACCATCCATTTTCCGCTCACCAACCGTTGTCGGCTTAATATACAATTAAGTTTATGTTATACTATTATAATGTATAATAATTATTCTGAGCTTGAAATCGTGGGGTAAGAGAGTTTTTAAAGTTATTAACACTAAATTAATTAATAAATACCTAGCTAATAGTTACACTAATTATAATTTATGATTAATTCGTTTTTACGTTAGTTTTTACGTAGGTACGACACTACTTCAAATGAACAAGGTATTTAACAAATTCACGAACAACTTAATCATGCTTCCTAATGATTTCGAAGCCTTTTGTGACTAATTCCAGACATGAACTAAACAGATTAAAAAAGCTTCCTTTATAAAAAGTAGTGATAAACATTTGTATCATTGTCACTATAGTAAGATCAAATTGCATTGTTCCAATCTGACACTGACAGCTCGACCTGTCAAAACATTCGCGCGAAGAGAAACCAGGACGGTTGACATAAAAAATAATTCGCCACAGAATAACAGTTATTATTGGTAACATCTAACGCATATACCAAATTTATACATCGTTAGCAGACTTAACACTTTCTTTTCTATTGTAAAACCATCTTTGCACTGGACAAGGCGTCACTATGTCGATCATTGTATCGATACTGAATCGAACGTGATTATAATCGATTCTATCGGTTACGAATATTGAATCGGTAACGGTAGTGCGTTTTGAGATTTTTTGACTTGATTGGGTCTATTGTTGAAGTTTTCTGGCATCAAATCGACTGCTCATTAAAAGTTCACTGGACATGTTTTGTGTGAGCAGATGAACGAAATATCAAAGTGAGAACTGACTTAGTTACAACAAGACGTGTTAATAAAGTCTAGTTTGAAAGCAGTAGCCGGTTCAAAAAAACATGACATTTGACCAAACCAGTCAATTAATGTCTGAGAATTTGAGAGCTGTATTTTTAGTTTGATTTCAGCCACTTATTACAGTTAAAGATTTCATAAATAATTTTGTGTTCATTTTTGATTGAAGATTTGACTTATTTCAAAATGTCTCGACATTGATAAGTTAAGTTAATGTTTATTTATAAATCTAAGTTTTTATATTCAACTAGCTTTTATCCGCGGCTTCGTCCACGTGGATGTCGAAAAATATACCACGGCAACGTACTGCCGGGATTTTTTTTTTTACCTACTTAAGCACGAGTTTCTGTGACAAATAAAACTATTTTTCTTTCTTTATTTTTGTCTATTCTATGTCCTAATGAATGTCATGGACTACTCATGTGCCAAATTTGATCCAAATCCGTTTAGCCGTTTTAGCGTGAAAGCGTAACAAACAAACAAACTCACTTTCTCATTTATAATATTAGTTAGGATAGACAGTGATTAAATTTGACTAAAAGGATTAGTTAATCTACTCACTAAAGACATCAACTATTATAAATGCATTCATTAAAAGGCATGAATGACAAATAATCGATTTAAAAAGAAGACAGTCTTCAATCGATACAGTTCTTGCTTCCTCAATCTTTATTGATCTGGTTGACGCTAATTTATCGATGTATACCTCGTAAAAGTCAACAATAAAATGTCAGATATACTTAAATTGATTCTACTGAAGATTTTTGGTCAATTAAGTCCCATTTAAAACGCAAAATAAGCATTCTAAAATGTGATTGACGTTTAATTTTGTTGGAATTGCCCCAGTTTTGCACGGAATTATAAGGAAAATGAATCATATCTATTTTGAACGCGGTGATACAAATGATAACGGCATTTTTAAGCAAAAGAATAAAAAAAAATAAAAAAATGTATTTTCTTGTGAAAAGTAGAAATAACATTCTTATTACTAAAAAAAAACATCATTTAAATACCAAGAATAAAACTGTACATCTTTGCCCTTTAGCTTTTTCCGTTAATTTCACGGCCTTATTATAGGAAACGGCCCCCCCAAGTACGAATTACGCACTTCAGTTTCAATCAGGCAACACTTATGGCAATAATGATTGCCAATAAAATTATTGGCAACCCAGTGAACCGCTCCCGATGCCAATGCACCATAATAAAATCGATTTTCGTAGAAAAGATTCGAATCCAAATGTAATTGCAATCAGGATCAAATTGTGTGCAATCACGTATGGTTTATGTGCCAAAATGTTTGGTTACTCGCATGGTGGTCCGAGTTATCACTCAATATTTGATTCTTACAGTTCATCGGAATCGATTCTGTCACGCCCCCAACATGTAATGAAATCGATTGCTCTCATTCGTTGCACGTTTTAAAACGTACTATTATAGTGTTGTACGTAGAAATATTTATGGTATATTAATACCCGTGTGGGTATAATTAAGATCTATTAAAGGTCAGGTCAAAGCAACAGTTTAGAAGCACATCACTCAAAGCTGTCGGAAGAGGTTTAATAAACTTTTTCTTGGTCCAACCTTTGCGTATTTTTTTACATTCAACTAATATTTTTATGAGTCCAATGTCTTTTTTATAAAAAAGTTAATTCACACTATACTTTTTATTTGCTGAAATTAAGAAACTGCAAGATTTGCTACTGCCTTGGAACAGACCTTGCAATTAAATTACCGATAACAGGGAAACCAAGTGTCTGCACATCACTCAAAGCTGTCGGAAGAGGTTTAATAAACTTTTTCTCAAACATGCATGGAAATATTGTCATTATTTTTGAAAAAAGAACACGCGTAGTATTGAATTTACGGTCAAAGAAAATCAAATCCATTGCAGGAGCGTTTTTTGAATATGGAACATTCAACGCTCCAGCAATGTTGTATGAAACGGCGTGCTGGGGTTATTAAATATTCTTTTACTCCGAAACATGCAACCAAGGTAATAACTTATCAAAGGTTTTATTTAAATTTCAAACAGGCTTGCAAATAGACAGCCGTATATTGAAAAAAGAAATCAAATGAACACATTGGCGCGTGAAAAAATATCGTTGTTCGTCATTGAATCTGGAATTTATAAATAATTTATTTTCCCTGCATTCTTTTGAGAAAAGCATTATATATGCCTCGGCGGAAATGGCAATTGCCTGTCTCGTATTAGTGAAGTCCCCGCCTACGACTCGGCCTTCAAACTCATACTCGACCTGCAATTGCCTATTTCACGGCCTTTGCAATAATGTACTATTTCTTGGTCCAACCTTTGCGTATTTTTTTACATTCAACTAATATTTTTATAGAGTGCAGAAGTCTCATGTCTTTTTCCGGAGGGGTTTTTACCCGTGCCTTTGTTTACAGTGTTGTTTAATCCCCATTGTACCTGTAATAGGCGGTCATCCCAGAATCTTTCGTCTTTACATACAAATAATGGTTGACACTATACTTCTTATTTACCTAAATTAAGGAACTGTAACATTTGCTACCGTCTTGGAACAGACCTTTCAATGAAATTGCTTAGAATAGTCCATCTCACGGGAACAGAATGTCTGCTAAATTACACTATGTAGGAAAATTATACTCACACAATTTATTAAACAGATACTTAAGCATATCATTAATGATCAAATGACTCATGAAGCTTGCCAATTATAACTATGAGTCCAGCGGTGATAGCTGGCCCCAAAAGGTCACTAGCCTAAATTATCATGATCCATCTAATAATAGTGTGTCAAATTTTTTGTTACACTGTTTCTTTTTACATCCCTAATCGGTAAATGACAAAATAGCATTAACACATAATAAATCTTATTTTAATGTAAATTTTGGAATAAATCACCAACTTAACATTATAATATAAATTAAATCAATACCTGATTTTGTGGAAACACAAGATTCTTAATTAAAGCAGTATTAACATGTTTAGTAGTTCAAAAATGTGTTCATAGAACTGATATTTGATGTATAATGACAACTGTATAATTCCCGATGGTGTTTCTAATTAAGAACTGGTTTTATTAATGAGATCAGAAATTAATGCGTCTTAAAAAACGTCGTGCGTGATCGAATTATCAGAGATACACTAAACCTAAATCAGTTTTCGATATTCTGAGATTGAGATACAACAAAAAACACTTTAATTTATTGGGCTGGCTAATGGGTATGCATTAGCACGTGTGGAATAATTAATATGATACAAATAACCGTGATGTTTACTCATAAATACTGATAGGAATATACCAAACCAGATAGAAATTGAAGGACACAGTTTTTCCACCGTCCTTTTCAACCCAGTATCAGACAAAAGCCTTCTTGCAAACAACTGACGGGCGCCATGGCCCACGCACAATGGTCCACGCGAAGGACTAAGTACGGAAATCAAACCTTCTAACATAGAACATAGAAGCCTTCTTGCTTTGGAACTCTTCACGGTTTTGTGCCAAGCTAGTCCATGTCAGTCCAAGCACGTTGATTATTTTACTGACTCATCTTGCTCACGGCCTTTATATTGCTAAGGTCCTTGTAAATTTCGAAAAAGAAGATAGGCAACCTTATCACTATTTCCACAAAAACAACGTCTCAAGTCGCAAGGACACAGAACAAAAATTCAACAAAATACAAATAAATTGGCGAACGTAAAATTTTAACCTAGATCATGCAAATAGATGACACAGCTGTACATGACCTTTTGAACAGCGCAGACGCATGCAAAAAACACTATTAAAATTCTTAACGCACACTCGAGTTCGTTACAAAACTGTGCTTTATGTTAGTAGGATTTGTTGTACTGCGAGCGATGCGAAGCTATGATTATAGTTTTCAAGGAGCAGAGTTTTTATACTGCCGATTTGCATTGTTTTATTGAAACCACCTACCTATTGATCTATTTGTCGTAGATTTTATGAAAATGATTTATTGTTTAGTTTGGTATTTGAACTGCTGCCGTTATCATTTTCTTTTATTTTCATCTGATCCCAACATAGTTGAGAAATGGCTATAATATGTAGTTGATGATTTTATTCGTCTTATCTGCATTCTTATTAGTAACATTCTGAACTATAACATAAAGAGGATCACCTTAACAACCAATTATTATTTATATTTTGATATTTGCATTCATCATTATTGATGACCAATTTTTTATAATGATATCCGTTTTTTATTATCGTTTACTAGTAACAAGCTAACCTTTTTGTGGTATTTTGATCTCTATTGAATGTTCAAAATTCAGGTAATTTGATTTCTTTGAATGTCATTATTTATTTGGCAGCCGCCTATGAAAAGATAAATTAGAATCTAGATTTGGTCTCATAAAAGAGCAAACATAAAATTATGTTTTCATAACGTTTTATTGTAACATGAAGCTTTTTATAAAGTTCAAAACGGATGCAATTACTGTATCATATTAATTTGACGGAAATCATGTAACCAAATCGAAAGATTTCTTGTGTGATAACCATGATAATAAAGCCATTACAGAAAAATATGAATCATTAATAAACAATAAAAAAAACTCTTTAAACCACCTAAGGTACGTTGTGTGTACATGCTTTATAGTTCGCCTATCGCATAGCTCCCACTGGAAACCTAGCTAAAAGTTTTACGGTCGTAATATTCAAATATATACAATTTAACCTCTGAACCGTCGGAACGAGGCGACATGGCGACGTTTTCCGGTTTAAATTGCAATATCTACGTATTTCGATATTTTCATAATTATTCCACTATATCATAGGTTTTATGATCTCGTTTTAAATGGACCGAGGGCTTAAGAAAATGTGGAAGTTTCTTGAAGTGACTCATACTAACGTGAGGAGTTGAGGATGTTATGGTATGGTACTATGTTATACTCGTATATATATTATGTCCTATAAAAACAAAATGAGAGTCCAAATAGTATTTTGTCTTGAAGAGTATCTGAAAAGTAAACCTATCAGTGAAAAATAAAACAACCGACTAAGGCTAACCGACGAAGTGAAAAATAACTTTGATTTCAAGTCTGTCTTTGGTTTTGTATTTTTGTTTTTTGCCAACGACTTCCGAAATTAAAGTATGTTTCACTTTGTAGTTTTATCTTTGGAAGTCAGTTGTTTTTTTGTAAAAAGTTTTTATTTTTCACTTTTTCTTGTGGTACCTATACTAATTCCCCCACACAAATTCAAATACCACTACATGCTATTGAAACAACAGTGACAGGAAGTTATTATAATATCATCCACATAGACTAACAGACACTAATAGACACGGGAAAATACGTACCTATTATTGAATCTAACTCAAAAACTACTAAAAAAAAGTTAATAAAATTTATATGGTACCAATGCGCCAGTTTCTTCTAGAATTTCCAAAATCAGTCAACATTGACGAAAATATCGTCAAACATAGAACCTCCTCCTTTTTAGAAGTCAGTTAAAAATCATAGGTAGCTAATTTCGTTTCCCTGTGTGGGTACATCATTGCCTCCTAGATCTATTGAGAATTGAGATGGAATATTCTCTTGTCATATGATCCTGTTTGAAAGCTCACATAAAACATAATTGCTGCATAAATGCATATACAACACGTCCCGGAATTAACGCACAACCTCTTAAGGGGTCATTGAACTCATCATTATCAACAACTTTTACTATGGGACCAACCCCAAAAAATGGGGAATAACTCGTCAAAATGTAGAGAACAGCTGATTTTTTTTTCACGATTTCGGGTTTGTTCCTATAGTAAAAGTCGTACATTAACACCTTAAGAGGTTGTGCGTTAATTCCGGGACATGTTGTATAATAAATCATTTGTTGATTGGCGAATAAGGTATTTAAAAAAGGTGGATTTATCTTACAGTTAACATTAATGCAAAATCTATTTACTCGCCCACTTTTGAAGTAAGTCTAGAAAAACTAAGGGAGGGTTTATCACAAAACTACATACATACATAAACTCTTCTTCTCCTTCTTCCCATGGAGGTAGGCAGAAACTGCAGAACGCCACCTGCTACGCTTGTTACATTTTCCTTTTGCTTCGTTTACGTTCATTCATCTGGGGGCCTAAAATGGACGCTTTGGCAGAATCATAAGTACAATTCATATCCCGCAATTCATCTATTTGACAGTTATGTATGGAGTTTCGTAAAATGGTCCACAAACTATGAATTGGTACAGTGAAGTCTAATGTCAAATAGCAGCTGTCAAACAAATGAATTGCGGGATGTATGAATTGTACGCAGATCCTAATATGATTCTGCCAAAGTCTCCATTTTAGGCCTACTGGTCATACACGTATCGTTGCGAGTATCACAAAATTTAAAGAATAGCACCATCCCATTTCTTCCCGTGGGTGTCGTAAAAGGCGACTAAGGGACTTACTAGAGAATGGGCAGCAGCGTTCTCTATGCATTTTTTTTAAACTATACTGCGATCGCCAACCCGCCTGCCAAGCGTGGCGATTAAGGTGAATCCCCCCCCCCTTTAGGGGAGGCCTATGTCCAGCAGTGGACGTCTTTCGGCTGAAATGATGATGATGATGATCACAAAACTAGTAATTTTTTAAAGTATTTTCCTATATCACAAAGTCGCATTTTCTTCCCCAATTTAAATTACAGTCGGAAATACATGGAGCGACTTTCTTTTCTATAGAGTGTCGTCACAGCGGGTGTGAATCACGCAGGTGCCCGTCGCGCTTGCATCGTAGGCGTCCATCCGCTTTGGTGATACATTACTGCAAGAGCTCTGTTCTTTATTTAACGCTAGTAGAAAGAAAGCACCAGCACCAGGTGTGCTACCAGCGTAAATGCTGGTGCTTTTTTGTTCAAGTGAAAATTGTGGTCTAAAAGTTATTTTTATTGTTATTTTATTTATTTATTTAAGGAAAAACAAACAGTAGCACAATACGATATTGTAATTATATCTATCTTAATATTACATGTTAAGTAATTATGCTACCCACTACGTTCTCCACGGATTACAATGGAAAGTATTTAAAAACTAGCTAGTAACACATACATTATATTAATATACTAAAAGATCAGATCAGTTGTTTTTAGTTACAATAAAATTTTATATTTATTTATTAACCTAGAAATTATATCTGGATTTTTAAATTGAAAAAAAAGAAGACAATGTAGGTAAATTGTGTGCGTACATTAAACATTACGTCACATACTTTGCTGATCCTTTAGGGTTGCTTGGATTTGCTTCCTAAATGCATTATTACTAAGAAAAAGTATGTCGATTAAATTAAACTCATTGTTATATGTCTCAACGTAACGCAACTCACGTTATAGAATAGAATAGAATGCATTTCTTTGTCAGAATATTGTAAGTTGTTATGTGCGTTATGTATTACAATAATAATATTCTGCCGTTTCCGGCGTAAAAATATTGTTTGCAAAAGTATGGATTACATTAAAATTAAATTATGAATCATTAGAATTAGAATTACAAATAATTTAAATAAATTGAACAATAGTTGTTAAATAGATTAATTATATAAGTCAAAGGCAATAAGGTTAAGAAGATAGAAATGATGATTTAGAGGCAATCATGTCAAATATGTAGGTACATTTTTCATTCAGTTGTAATGATAAGCGTTTTGAGTAAGTCTAGTTAGACTAAGACGGTTCGGGGTACGTACCAACTAAGACGGTTAGTGGTAGGTACCAACTAAAAACAAATTGTTTCATGGACATTGCCTAAAAGTTTAATATTTGAAAGCTATTGAAGAACTTAGTTAAAAAGTATTTATTACAATGCAGTAACAGATTACGTATAAAACCAGGCATACATAATCAGCCTATAATGTTCCCACTGCTGGGACACAGGCCTTCTCTTTATGAGAGGGACTGGGCCGTAATCCACCACGCGGACCCCGATGTCTTCGAATTTTTGGTTCTAAGGAGCCGGTTTTCTCACGAATTTTTCCTATACTGTTTTGAGAGCAGTGGTGATGAAATAATTTACACAAGGGAAAGCGCCTGTCGGGGTCCAAACCTACGACCTTGTCGGGGTCCAAATCAACGACCTACAACTCATTCGCGGCCATATTACCACAGAGCCAGCACTGCTCTCTAAAAAAACCCAGGCATAACGCATGTTTAATTACAACTACCGTAATAAACAAACACACACAACAAACATTCACTTTCAAACAAATTAATCACATAATTACACAGATCCTTATCATAATCTGAGTTACTCTGGCGTGTAAGCGCGTGCGTCACGGATCAGCGCGCACGACACAATGTTGTGGCGCTTGTGACGAGCAAGTTATTTTGTTGAAAGTGATTAGGTTGGTATAGAGAAAGATGGGCAGAAATTAATGAATTTGACTAGGATTAGCTATGTAGTTTCAAAAACTGAAACTGGCCGTTTATAGTTTTTTTTTCAAAAATTTAAACAAACCGTATAAATAGTCACAGATCATTAGAACTTTGCTTGTTATGAGTGAGTAGATTAATTGATTCATCATAATTAATTTTTCAGCTTTTCATCAGTTGAAAAGAACAAGGGGATACTTGCTATTAATTACATCATTTGCTAAACTCGACATAGCCTTTCGCACTACTTACAGTGCTGGATCCAGCAGTATTTTTAAGAAAAATCTCTGCTAAATCATATTTTAATTTCCGATATTCGTTGCAGATAAACACACGCAGACAGAAACCATTTTTTACAACACAGACAATAATTTACCTATTAATTTTCTTAGAAATAAAAACTCTATAACTTTTAATCTACCTGTCGATACTTAGACCTCTAAACGATCGAAACTGATTGACAATCGTAACTAATAATGATTGATAATCTTAACAAATAATTAAAAAAAGATCTTCTTTATTTAAATATTATTTCAAATAACACAAAATGGCGGACATGAAACAACAAAATGATAAATAAGTTCGTGTCGAAACAATTATTTTGTTAGTTACAATTTCACGCTTCAAACCAAGGTCACAATGATTGATTCGAATCAATCAATTTGTCAATTGGAAAAAATTAATGCATGTAATCAAAATAATTTGTACCTTCGGTTTTTAGAATTGATATTTCAAGGGTTTGTAGCAATATTTAATTTATTTGTGGGTTAACCTTTGCATAACATGATTTCCATGATAGAGTAGGTACCTTTGATGGTTTCAAATCATCATATATCTAGCATTTTCCCAACTATGGTTGGGGTCAGCTTCCAGTCTAACCTGATGCAGTTGAATACCAGTATTTTACATGGAGCGACTGCCTAACTGACCTCCACAACCCAGTTACTGGGTAATACGATACCCCTAGGTAAGACTAGTTGTCAGACTTTCGAACTTCTGACGACCCGTAATAACTGTCAAAGATCTACAAATGATAGCTGAGACCAACGGCTTTACGTGCTTTCCGAGGCATGGAGGGATACCGCAACAACGCCTTAAAAGCGTTGTTGTATTGAACACGTAACGCATTGTTTTGTCTGCCTCATTGTTCTAATGGTCGCAATGCTACAGCTAAGAATGAGGTATTGGGTTTGATTCCAAAGAATTATTGGGGTTTTCCCTCAAGAATTTTACATCAGCAGCTCGGAGTCTGCGTTAGTGCCCGGTTGATGGCAATAGGCTTGCCCCCTATTACATGGAACTTAAACACGAGTAACCAGCGAATATGGGTGTAGTCAGAGAACACCTCTGCCTAACTCTTCAGGGATTACAGGCGTGATATTATGTTAAGTATGTCATATTTTAAGTACCATGATATCTAAAGATGGTCTATCAACCCATCCACGGAACAACCGCGACGCGAGGTTCCCTATGATTCCTAGCAAAAACGAAGCCAATTCTTCTTCCTTCTTTTAGGTGTAGCAAAAAAAATACTTAAATAAGCAGCAGTATCCTCTGGTTCTGCTTGAAATCCATGGTGGTGTCAAATTCTCTCATTCGTCCTCCCATCCCGTCAAATGTGAAAATTCATTTTCATATTTGACGGGTAGTTTGAACTATATCACTCGGAGTTTACGGACTGAAATCATAATGAGAGAACACGTTATTGAACATGTTATTCTGAATGTAGGTATTATGTCTAAATGTATGATATATTATACACAAATCACGTTAAGCTTTGACCGATGAAATACCTCTAACGAGCTGAACTTAACACCGATTCCAATTTTTTTTAACATTCTTCGATGAACAACACACGAACACACTCGATCATTTTGAAATTTTATAAGAAACATTATATTAACCATATCGAAATAATGAAAGATTTAGGTAACCCTATCAGCTACATTCATAACTGAACAATAAACATCGAAAAACGAATTCAAACAAATCATGAAACATAAGCTCAGATTCACACGGGTGGTCCCATTAAAATGAGCCGACTGCCACACTTGTCCATGCCTCGTTTACATATCCCACTGGACTCGCGCATAAATTGTCATTACGGTAATCATTCGATACATTCTATCGATAACTTCGCTCGCCTAAATCGTTTAGTCGATTCCAATCCTCGGGTGGACGCCTTCAAACGACTGACCAAGAAATCTATTTGTAATGTACCCTTTTTTCACAGTTCAAAGTGTATGTGACGTTGTATGCCTATTTTATCTTTAACTTTATTGAGCTTTATCGGTTTATAGTCGTAAATAAGGTTGGAATGATATGGAGTGCGTTCTAGCGCAATGCTCACTCAAAATGAACACGCAACCGTCGATTATTTTGGTATCTTTGATGACAATTTATTATTTAACGCCAGTGACGTTTCGTATTAATCTAATATTGAAATGAGGATAGTAAATTGTGGTTAATGTTTTTTAATTTTCTCCTAATGTTTCGAATAGTTAAGGTTTGAACAGTGTACCTTTTTATGATCACCTAGCTTCTGACGTTTAATAAGTGCCGCATGTGTGAAATAAAATATTTTGATTTTGATTTGTTATGATGAGCAAGACAAAATAAGAGCTTGAATAATTAGAATTGTGTAATTAGATGCAAATCACGAACTTATATGACGTACTGTCAAACTTGAAAAACATGATTACGTCACATCATCAGCTGTAGTTTTTTTTAACTTATTTGAAAACGTAGACAGATTTAGTACTTTTGTACTCAATCTTTTTATTCTTGATTCCTCTCTGTCTGTTTTGTGTACATAAATAGTTAATAAATAAATAAGTAAATTCGAACAAAAAGTCTTAATATATTCAAAGCCTACTCGCATTAAGATCTTTAGGACACAGCCATCTCATAATCACAGTTGCAAAACAAACATCAAAATCCAAAACTAGACAAAATCCAATCACCAAAACAGGAAACCTTATAAAACGATAACAATATATCGTATATAATATATAACCATACATCGGACCGATCAAATATTTGATTCAGTGTACGCTTCGTGCCAACTCGATTTCAGAATCGATTCTACCGACTAGCTTCGAGAAACACTCCCCGTTTATGGAAACATTACTGTGGACATCATCGTTAGTATCCACAACAAATATCCTTACTCAGACGCAAACAGTATCGGTTCGAACACGAGTATCGATATGCAAAACGACTCGATTATAATCGCTAACGCCTCGTTCAGACCGGGCGAGTAAAGACTGGTATGTAAACAAATTAGCGAGTATGCTTAAGCGAAATAGGTGTATAGGAAACTTATTTTATTTTAATGTTCTATTGGTATTCTGAAGTCAATTAAAAATGGGACGTGTTTATTAAAATATAGTGTCGAAACGTTTAATATTTTAGCATCTTGAGAGTGTGTTACCGTGACTAGAAAATAGGATTGGTGACAAAATGGAGCTCTAATTAAAAACAGTTCCGATTCTCGTTTAATTTGGTTCGAACGCATTCTATCCACGTTCAAGAGTATGTTTGACTTCTTCATAAAACTGTATATTCAGCAGCGGCGAGGTGTCAATTTTTGTATGAGAGAAGCCGAAGCAAAGCCGATTTTAACTTACTTTCTTTACAGTAAAGTAAAATTAATTAAACTACTTAAAAATAAATCTTTCCTTTACTGAATTTAACACCATCTATCGTCAAGTAGCAGAACCAAAAAGACGCATCACCACACAGACAATACTTTCTTGTTTGTTATTTCAATTCAAAGCTAATAAAAGGCGTTTTTGATGTTTGAATGTTATGGTGAATTAAATACCCCTATTGACTGTGCCATTTTTCAATAGCGGTAGAATTGTTGATGCGAATTTCCGAAGGGAAGCCGGTAGGAATCGTGTTCTATGGTGCTTTCGCCACTGATATTCAGCATTAGTTTCGTTGAGTAATTGTAATAAATTCCTTCAGTTTATCTTGTTTTAATGCTGGACAAGCAACTGGACATACAAGCAGTAGTTTCTTTCCCATATTCCACCTAACAGCTATTAAGTATTTAAATACTTATCATCAAATCTAAGTACTTACTTCTCTGCATTTCTGCAGTTACCAGTGAACCGTATATTTATGGTCGTTTTAGATCTTAGATCTGCTCGTCTCATAAAAAAAGCGTGAAGAATTTAACAACCTCGCAGTAAACCGCCAATACATTCCATATACTTCTTTCTCAAACATCAGCATAGAAACTTGTCCAGCATTCTTACAAAGATAACAGGTACATTCTTAAAGATTATCAAACGTACTAGTAAATAAAAGACATTACAACGTATCCAGTAATCGAGAACTTGAAAACAAACCTGTTTACAAGCAACTCAAAATACGGCCGTCAATAGAAAAACACTGTCTGTGTCATGTATATAAATGATCAAATGATCTCGAGAAATACCGAAGTTTGTTTACAAAAAATAAAACCTTATTCTACATTCGTGTTGCTAAACATTAACATTTAGATCTGTTCGGCTCGACTTAATACTCGGCGTACGTTCGAGTGAACGCATTGATGATTCAACTGGCAAATCCGTATAAACGCCACCATTTAAATGTATATTTCGAACGCGATACTGAAACAACTTAACATGTATGTGTTTTATGCAAAAATAAACTTACTCGTCAACGTCATACAGTTGGAGTTGCATTGGTAGATGATAAAGGTGTGATAATTAAAGAAGTCGATGATGGCAGACTGCGCGCTTCAAATAAATAAATTGACACTTATTATTCCTCATGCGACTATGTTATGTAAGTAGTTTAACTAGATTAATGGGTCAATACACTTGGTGTTCGGTTTATAATGCCGGGTACAGACTCATCGAGTACTATTGCCCAAACACATTACTTCTGACCAAAACATTATACTCGTAGTCTTAGTTTTACGTCAATCATTCTTGTTTGAAATATTCTTTATTATAGATGCGTATTTTGTTGTTACCTAATACAAGTACTTGACCAATCGTTAACATTTGTAGTTTAAAGTGGAATATAAAGGTGGCACTTGACTCTAAATGGTTAGTGCGTATAAAAGTGCTTATGGTTCTTATGTAATTGTAATGTTTGTAGTCTGTGGCATCCGCTACTGAAGAATTTTATGTTTTTTTTTTTTTGGGTGGGAAATTATCAAATAGCTTCTCGTCGTGCTGCGGAGGGCGTGTCAGACTTTTACTGACTAAAACCCACCCGTGTCCCTTCTGTTTCCTGTGTGCCAGGGCCACGATATCCCTTTCGGACAAACTCGCAACCCTGGCAGGAAGAATTTTATGACCTGTTCCTTCTGGCCAAGTTAAACTCTCAATATCTAAAGACATCAAGTAAGCAAAATACATTTAAAATATGCAAACTTCATTGGCATTGATCTCAATAACTCAATATTCACAAAGGAAAGTTCCAGTCGCCAGCGCATATCGATACATCCCGCTACGATTTCGTATGTATCGATTTGCAATCGGTATGGATCGATTACGAATCTGATCACACTCGCTATTGTTTCGATAGCTTTTATTGACGATAAATATTAGATGGGTAGTGTTATTAAACGGTGTGCGCATTGTGAAAGGACTGACAGTGTTTTTGCTTTCATCAAAATTGGCTAGTGATAGCCTAGCTTTTATTTGTGCCCTGTTAAGGCTGTAGTAAAGTGAATGAAAATATAAAAAAACAGTAGCAAAATTACAATCTTTCTGTATTTTTTTCTTGTATTTACTTTAGGTATGCAAATTAAAGACCCAACCCGGTTTTATTAATATAAATATTGGTTCATCACGCCAGCGTTTCCTAGATTTCCCTCAGCTGCGATGCTAGTCTTCTGATAGAGATTGGCCGGACAAAGGCAACACACGAAGAACAGTGGAAAGTTATGGGGAAATCTTTGCCCAACAGTGGGAAAATACTGACTGATAAAAAAAAATACTTAAGTAAATATCATTGCTCAGTCGTCAAACTCGAGCAGAGCCTGCATGTAAACTGAAAATATTCATAAATATTTTTTACTAGCTGCGCCCCGCGGTTTCACCCGCATACGTCTCGATCCCGTGGGAATATCGGAATAAAAAGTATGCTTTGTTCTAAGTCAGATTGTGGTCTACCCATGTGCCAAATTTCATCACCATCCGTTTAGCCGTTTTAGCGTGAAAGTGCAACAAACAAACAAACTCACTTTCGCATTGATAATATTATTTTAGTTATCAAGAGTTTTTAATTTCAATTTACTAGAGAATGGGCAGCAGCGTTCTCTATGAATTTTTAAAACCATACTGCGATCGCCAATCCGCCTGCCAAGCGTGGCGATTATGGCAAATCCCCCCCCCCCTTTTGGGGGAGGCCTATGTCCAGCAGTGGACGTCTTTCGGCTGAAATTATGATGATGAATATTAGTTAGGATTACATTTACAATTGAAAATGTATTTTTTCAAGCCATATGGTTGAATAGTTTCATAATAAACTTTTCATAACGTATTTTGATCCTGTATTCGTAGATATTAGCATGTCTAGCATGCGTTTAGCGTTAGTGTGATAATATAATATATTTGTAAATAATATTCAGGTCTATAGACTGGTTTTCTGAAAACGCGCTTCAGGCTATATCTTTATATATATTATATAATTCTTCTGTACGTGTGATAAATTCGATCCATCCTATCCCTTGCTGTCCTCCCCGAGCGACGCCCTAAGCCGAGGTCCGTACCCCACAGGGGGTGCCCTTAACGTACAGTCGCTTAGTTTGTAAGTTTATGCCCAGCCTGGAAGCCTTAATTTGTTGAGGCACGCACCCACAGGAAAGGCCAGTTAAGCAGACAACAATCTCCTAGGCTGACCTGCGAGATGCCATTAAAAATAAAAACATGTGTTTGTCACTGAACTCCTCCTAAACGGTTGAACCGATTTTGATGAAAGTTTTTGTGTGTTTGAGTGG
The DNA here is from genome assembly GCA_948098905.1 of Tiliacea aurago. Lineage (NCBI taxonomy): Eukaryota > Metazoa > Arthropoda > Insecta > Lepidoptera > Noctuidae > Tiliacea > Tiliacea aurago. The sequence goes on along the minus strand of OX402590.1, from coordinate 25,186,681 downwards.
GTCTCTGAATAGTTAAGATTTACAATTGGACCCGGTAGGTGGCGTTGTTCGGCCAGGACAACATCTGTCATACAGGCCCGCTAGTCCATACTAATATTATAAAGAGGGCGAATTTTGTGAGTTTGTGTACATTATTCCAGATGGACATAGGCTATGTTATTTAAATATACCTATACAAAAAGTACTTTGTAATACTAATTAAATAATATCTTGAATTCATGCAAGCCTAGAACGTTTTGTGAGGTTAGTGCTCAGAACTTGTGCACAACGTGTCGTGAACAGAATACCGTCTTCACATGTAAATTGTACACGTGCGATGCCGGGGCGGGTCACTAGTTTTATATAAAATTGTTTCCAAAATTCTACCATTAAAATAATCGAGTCCTTTAGGGTTGAAACGCTCGAGGTCGTGGAGTCCCCCGGACCCCACGCTCATTTTTTCTTCAAAGAAATCTCTAAACGATTAGTTGACACTTCATATAAATCACATAACGCATAGCGCTTCATATAATTTTTATATAAATTGCATGTACCTATATTCAACACGATGTAAATTGTTCACGAACAAATGAAATGAAATGATCCAAGGTATGGGTTTTTACCTTGATCAGAAAAATTACTGAATAATGTAACTTCGACAAATACGTTTAGTGGATAAGTTATCGATTTACTTAGCCAGCTCTTTTTTGGCCAAAACCCCGCCAGCAGAACAAGAAGGCGATCGTGAATAGGGAGTAGCGGTTTATGCCGTAACTTGGATCATTGCAGCGCTTCTTGTTCGTGACCTGTCTTTGCAGTGCTCCTCCGGAATTTCTTTCTTTTTTTTTTTTTTTTAAAACGTTGCCCTACACTAGGAATTTCTCCTGTATTGTGGGTGCGTTTACAGACATTTAAATTCACATACACAAACAGCCAGACCCGAAACAACTACTTGTAGGTCATACAAATATTTGTTCCGTGCGGGAATCGAACCCGCGACACGCAGCGCAGCAGTCAATCGCTTAACTAACTGCGCCAACCGTGCCGTCAAATCGGAATCCTTCTAATCACAACACAACATCGTCATATTGGGTCATTGTGATTCACCATAACAACTCAAATAAAAACGCTCCTGCTCATACCACACACGTCATAAATACTAGGCTCACATAGACGCGTAGGGCCACAATAGCCAATAGGCGATACACATCGATATCGAGTAGATTGATCCTCTTTGGCTCGCATCGGGAAAGCTGCGCGGACGCCGCTTACAAATTGCCGCGTGCTAGGGCTGACGCTCGGATATTATATTGATAAATATATTTAAAAAAAAATATATATATTCCATGGATACTAACGTGATAAGTAGGTAACACGGTGTTCAAGTGTATTCCCGTTGTCCCCGTTTGCCATATCCCCGTCTCGGGGACAGCGGGACGTGATTAAATTTATTTCCCGTTGTCCCCTTATCGTACGAAGTAAACCTTTTTTAAATCGAAACAGCTAGGTTAGGTTAGGTTAAAACTGTGACCACACAACGCACGAGCCGAGCGAGTGAAGCGAGCGGTGCCGCGGCAGCGGCCGGCGAGTGCCAGAAACATATTTTTGAATGTAAAACCAAACCACGGGGACAACGGGAAGTATTTTTAAATATTTAATTGAAGTACCGCTGTCCCCGTAGCACGGGGACACGGTGTATGGGGACAACGGGAATACACGAGTGTTCATACGAGGTAATTATAAAATTATGCAGCTATCTCTTAGATAGATTTGTGTTATATTAGTGGTTCTGATATATACGTCACCGGATGATTATGAACATTGGAGTTTCTTGCCGGCTCTTCTTCATAACAAACGCTTCTGACGTTTCACAAGTGCCCATGTATGTTTATGTGAAATAAAATATTGTGTGATTATTATGAACATCGTTAGTTTATAATCTATATAGCGGGATTATAAACTATCGAAAATGTGAACTGCAACAAACCATTTACAATTTGATGCATTCTTTTTAAATAGTTTATCATCTATCCATGGCAAACCGACAAATTGTGAACTGGTATCAAACTTGCATGTAACTTACGCACCTTGCGCTTAAAATACTAAATAGCCAAGTAACTGCGATCAACTTGAAAGAAGCCCTAACTCGGCTCGCACGCGGTTGGTCACAGTTATAACCTAACCTAAACGATTTGGTCGGGGTGCCTTAGGGCTAAAGGCTTCTACAGACCGGCGCGACACGCGACGCGACACAAAGGCCCCGTGAGTCGCGCGACGAGCGGTGCCTTTGTGTCGCGTCGCGAGTCGCGCCGGTCTGTAGAAGCCTTAATTCGGCTACCGCCAATACCTACCAATTAGGGACGGTTCTCAATTTTACGGGTGATAAAATCGGACATATTTTGAACCCTGTCGATAAGTGCACGTTCGTTCACAACAAATCGCTAGATTGATTATAAACTAACGGTGCTCACAATCTCATGCTGACATATATGGTAATGTTTTTTTTTTTTTAATAACTTAATAATGCAACTATTGTGCACACTAACAAAAGTTCACACTGTTTCCCTTGGGGGTCGACAGGCACTATCTACAATCTGTCATTTTGTCTTTCGTATCTTCCGTTTCTACGATGATATGCTATGCATGCAAAAGCCACGATAATAAAAAAAATACGAAATCCATCGCGCAAGTAACATCAAAACAATATACTAGCTGCAACACATTATTTTTTTTATTTTTTTTTTTAAACGTTGCCCCACACTAGGAATTTTTCCTGTATTGTGGGTGCGTTTGCAAACATTTAAATTTACATACACAAACAGCCAGGCCCGGAACAACTACTTGTAGGTCATACAAATATTTGTTCCGTGCGGGAATCGAACCCGCGACACGCAGCGCAGCAGTCTATCGCTTAACGAACTGCGCCAACCGTGCGTAATTACAGGTATGTGCCTTACGGAAACCTACTTTTACCGTTTAGTAGCACATAACACATAAATCTCACTGATAACCTTACATTCTTATGTAGAATCTAACAAATAATATGCGCAAATCTAATAAATAATTATGCGCGAACGTTATATTCATGGAGAATAAACCACTTGCCGTTATCTGATGGTATAAATTTGAACGATGGTCTTGTTTTATGTCGTAGAGAACATTAGTAGGTACTTAGATAAGTACTTGGTACTTAGTGTAGCATGGTATATGGTTATAGGTAATACTTTAGTTTGAACTGGTAGCTGCTTTTAAGACTCAGATATATGCCAGTGACCTTGAGTGGTTAGCTTGCGTGTTCTGTACTGAGCTCACGCAACGCGTCGTACGTTCAGCCAGTAATAGGACTCGCCCATCAAAGATAATAATGCGTCAAATTGGGGACAGCGGTCCCCAATTTGACGCATTATTAGTTTATTATACACAAAAAAAAGGTATTTTAATAAAACACGTATACTAAAAGATCAATAATTAAATTATCTTCAAAATTGGTGAAGGTTTCAGAAAAATACGCTTGGTAGATTTTGCGCCATTTTCAGTTTTTTATCCGCGTTAGACATAACTTTACAAATTAATTTCACTATGTAATATAAACATAATCTAAAATATTAACATATCAAATTATTGAGAAAATGCTTTTATTTAACATAATATTTTTTTCAAATCATTAACACTACTCATTTAGACGTGATCTTCAGTATAAAATCATTAAAAATCGGTTATCGTCGTAAGTTTGCGCTGGTCTGAACTAAAGGTGATTTTGTTCAGGAAAATTATACTGTGGTAAAAATATAATAATTATGCAAGAAATCGTCTCTCATTGAAAATAATTCTTCGCATGCTGACTTCACTTCGGGATTCGGTCATGTAGTAGGTGGCAGGTTTTATATTTTATTAACAGAGTAGTGCTCGGAGTTTCTCTGAAGGATAAGATCAGAAATGAAGTTATCCGGAAGAGAACCGGAGTTACCGACATAGCCTGCAGACGAAGCAAGCTGAAGTGAGAGACCGCGTATCGGCAAGCGTAGTGTGGAACGCCCCCCAGCTAGATGGACCGACGACCTTAAAAAGGTGGCTGGAACAGACTGGATGGCGGAGGACAGGGTGTTGTGGCGCAGCCTGGGATAGGCCTATGTCCGGCAGTAGACTGCTATAGGCTGAGTTGATTGAAAAAGCAGCTACACAGATACACAGATGGCCTATTCCCAATACAGACTACACATGTAATAACTTGCACAACCACAACCACTACACGTTTTCCGCATACGCCATAAAAGAAAACGACCTTCATTCTCATTACTTAAGCCACATAATTAAGCCAATCAACATAATTGAGACCCAACTGTTACATTTTTATTTAAATTTGGTTCCCAATACAAGCAATAAACTTTCACTGTTCTATGACGCCTACAACACATATACCAATAATTTACTCTAAACACGCAATTTAGGACTATTTGAAGACACACAGAATTAATTTTATTCGAGTACTTTGACTAATGGTCTACTAAGTACCTAAGCAAGGATGCATCGTCTTCCTGAACTAAATACTTATCAATCGTCTTCAGATCTCTAATAGTTTTAACATAATTACTATACATTTTCTGGGAACATATTCCGTTTACTGCGGACCAAAACACTTGTCACCGTAAGACTGGCTTCGTCTATAAGATTGTTTAAAAACAAGAAAAACTCTTGTTTTTCTTGATTGGCAAGCTTCAAATTTCATTGCTTTTTTCATTAAACTCAACAATTTGATGTTAGAGAGACAAGAGCTATGTTACAATGTTGACTATCATCATTATAGTAGGAAACTAAACTAAACTGAGGATCAGACGGTACTGAATATTGTAGAGTGTGAAAACTATATGAAAAAAAAGAAGCTGAATACAAAAAGTGGACAGCTAAGTGTTATAATATATATTACATTTTGTTAATTACTTATGTAATGAACTAATAAATTTTAATATTGCGTTAGCAGAACGCGTTAAATTATTAACTTATTGTAGAATTTGGGTCACCACGATACAGGCTGTGTCTAGTTTGGGACCCCTGTTAAATCTGTCAAAAGTCTTGTGTTAGTTACTATTTTATTTTGGTACTTGTTTGGTTAAGAACTGTGTATCAGTTAAAATAAATGAATTTAAATTTATAACAACTTAAGGAGTTACAATTGAATGAAGGAAAGAATTGGAATTGTTAATTTTCATAGACTGATATAATTATAAACCGCAAACGCTACACAATAATATAATAATACTAGATTGTGCAAAAGTTAAAACTAATTTCAATGATCCAAACACAATTGGAATTAATTCAATACGGTCGACCTTTACGTGATGAGTTTTGCACCGAAATGAATTTTAATAAGTGTTCATTATGTTGAAGGTATTGATTCCGTGGTGTGGGTAGAATTTCAAGTGGTTCACGAGGCCAATGACGTTATTAGAAAAATAATTATAATTAGGTGTGCCAAAGTACACAAAAAAAAACTGGGTAAGTAGCCGAAAACCACATAATAACATGTTAACCTGCGAGATGTCATATAATCAGCCTATAATGTTCCCACTGCTGGGACACAGGCCTCCTCTTGGTAGATGTCACATGTCTTTGAATTTTTGGTTCTAGGACATGCCGGTTTCCTCACGATGTTTTACTTCACCGTTTTGAGAGCAGTGGTGATGAAATAATATAAACTAACCTAATAGAATTATCAAATCTAAGCTGAGTTCGAACCCACGACCTAAAATTCGTAAGTTGGGGCCGTTAAGACTTGGCCACCACGCACCAACTCCACAATAAAATTAAACTTAAGATTATTTATATGTAAAACAAAAGTGTTGCAGGTACGATAAGTAAAATAGTATTTTCGTACGAAGCACAGACAATTACTAATTGAAAAAAATTACAGGAGTATTGTATAAAAATAATGACGAAAATTTTGCCAACCCTAATCCCTACGTTGAAGGATATATCGCCGTCCACCGGCTTTCAACTTCGCCGACGTCACACATTCAACTATACGAAGGCAGCATTGTATTTTAATTTCTGCCGTGCTAAGAATTTTCAAATAAGCACTTCTTTTACAACAGTTACACAATTCTGAACTCTAACCCCTTTACATAAAGGTGATAAATTTCAAGGTAACACGTACGAAGAGTTATAGCTAGGGATGGTCGTGAATTACCATTGCGACATTTAGTATAAATTTAGACGAATCGTATGTTTAAATCGAGTGATTTAAAGTTTTATGGCGTATTAATATCGAATGAATGCATTAAAGATAATAAAGATGACGTTGAGGAACAAAAAAAATCCCGTAATCAATTCAGTGCCATTGATGAATCTTCGTGGCTTGATTGAAGAATATCGAAGGCAATTCTTGAATTTCCAGTTTATTATCAACAAGTTACTGGAGAGACGTTAGACTGGAGGAGACGCAAGGCAGAGTGAATTTGAAATGGATGAGTCCAAGTTAGAAAACGAATAACTGATAAGAAAAAAGTTGTTAATGAAATTGCATCGTATCATAAAATTTCTACATTTATATCTGTATTTTTTACGTTTTTTTTATGATGGGTTTGCTCTTGACCTTAGTCTAGGTCAGAGATGACAGATACAAAGTCGACGATGGAAAAGAGTATTCTATTCTATTCTAATAATTTCGGTACCGGCTTGAGTGTATTTTGGCAGGCCGTTTACCTCCGAAAATATAGAAAAAGCGACTACGAACAGATTAATGAATGTAAAACAAGATCTTTGCACATGACGGTGCGTACGAGTAAAGTAGTAATTACTGGAAAAAGACGTTGTAAAACGTAGTACTGTGTATTATAGGATCAGCACTATAAAAATAACGGCCATTTATCCAAAACTTACACAGGGATCCTGTCACCAACCCTTTAAAAATGTCTAACAAAAAACCCTGTTTCCTGTGACAATTGTAGCCCGCAGGCCTCCCGCAGACTCTCGACGCTTTTCTTTCAAGCGTCCGCGTAACAACGCAGACAACGAATTACACAGACTGCGATCAATGAAATTGCTGTGCTTCCGAACATTTTCTTCAACGTCTGGCTGCGGGGGTCGTTTTATGTATCTATTCGTATTGTGCTCCCCGGGGGTGATGGGAAACATAGATTTTCATTTGTACTTACATTGTCTTTTGACTGCTGAGTAGAAGATTTTTCTTGTAGTTCCCAAGATTTTGTCTGTTATTCAACTGGCCAAGTCTTCCGTCTACCTTTTTGTAGTGATGGTGATTTGGTACATATAACATAACATGTTGCCTGTATCCCCAAAGAGATAAGCAGAGGTGTACTTATGGTAGACTCAAATTTTTCAAGTTATGTTGAAGTCCCATGTAAAAGAGGGCGAGGCTCTGAGCGGCAGTACAGTATCATAAACTTTCAGATCGGATCAATATCAAGACCTCTTGCAAACGCCATTCAATACGCAAGAAAATAGGCTGAAATTTTCAGTCTTGATTAGCTTAATTTTTGAAATCTATCTTTCTACAATTGTATTTCTAAAAAAGTAAATTTCCACACGAATTAGTTTTTTTTTTGTCTTTTTTTTTTTAAATACGTTGCCCCACACTAGGAATTTCTCCTGTATTGTGGGTGCGTTTACAAACATTTAAACTCACATACACAAACAGCCAGACCCGGAACAACTACTTGTAGGTCATACAAATATTTGTTCCGTGCGGGAATTGAACCCGCGACACGCAGCGCAGCAGTCAATCGCTTAATCACTGCGCCAACCGTGTCATCAAATAGGCTGAGGTTTTCAATCTTGATTAGCTTAATTTTTGAAATCTATCTTTCTACAATTGTATTTCTAAAAAAGTAAATTTCCATACGAATTAGAAAATAATTTCGGTAGCACCTCTGCCGTTTGTAACCACAAATCCCTTCTAAAGTACATCTATCAACAAAATCTCCTAGTCTGAACTGCGCAACACTTGTATACAGTCACAGTAAAAAGTGCACACGAACGAGTACAGTCGAGCAAAAAGCTGTAACTATCTGATTTCGCATTTCACGAGCGTCACCCGAGTATCGCAACTTCGCTACGAATTGTCTAGAGTTGTTAAATGGTTGTGTTTATTTAAATAAATATTGTGTCACTTAGTTCTTCTTCTTAAAGGTTTTCTGACTTTTGCTGTTGGGCACAGAATTGGTAAAAGAAAAGTTTTTCTAGATGTATCCAAAGTGTGGTTATTCATCAAAATTCCGAAATGAAATAAAATGGAAGCTTGCAGGTCGTCTTGGCTCTTTTTTTGATCATCATTTCAGCCAAAAGACGTCCACTGCTGGACATAGGCCACCCCAAAAAAGGGGGGAATTCGCCATAATCGCCACGCTTGGCAGGCGGGTTGGCGATCGCAGTATGGTTTTAAAAATGCATAGAGACCGCTGCTGCCTATTCTCTAGTAAATCCCTTAGTCGCCTTTTACGACACCCACGGGAAGAAATGGGATGGTGCTATTCTTTACGTCCGGCACCAAACGGAACTTGTGGTTTTTTTGATGGTGAGATAAAAATATGGCATGGCATAAAAGAAGAGGAAAAAAATATCTTTCTTTATGTATGTTTTTTTGATATTTGGGAAGTTTCATAGCTACTAAACTGATTTTCGTAAAATATCTAAGTGGTACTAGAAATGTTCCTTTTACATCCTTCAAAAAGTAAATCAACTTTAGCAGCGGTATTACCAACTCTATACAAACCAATACATCGATCAGTAATCAAATCACTCGGTGCTCGAATTGCCGGCAACTTAACATTAAATTTGTCAAGACCAATAACTATATAATTTAGACAATCTAATATAAACTTTGGCTCCATAATACCAAAGTTCATTTCACTTAACCAAGGGAATATTATTAAGTTTTTACTCAAATGGGTTGAATTTGCAAGGTGATAAATGAGTGGTTATTAATTTAGTTCTTAGTGAAGGCCGAGCATTAAATTCTTCATCAGGCCTAAAGATTTTGAAATATTTTATAAGTGAGCTGACATTCGAAGGTAATTGCCTCAAAGGCGTTATTTCCCGTGTGAGTCCTATTAGTATCAATATTGACAGTAATCTTTTTGATATTGAGTAATACTATAATCAACATAAGAAATAACTGACATAAAATTAATTTTGGATTAGTATTGGTTAGGCAGATCGAAGTTTTAAGATTAGGTAATACCGTAAGGGCCGGTCCACATGATGCGGCACCGCAACGATTTCGCCGTATGGGTACATTCACGGGCACTAATATTATGTATATACTAAGCAACTTTTCAGCAGCTCGCAGAACTGATGGCCGATGGGGCCGAAAGGTTCTGGAGTGGCGAACGCGTACCGGAAGACGTAGCGTTGGAAGGCCTCCTACAAGGTGGACCGATGACCTTGTGAACGCTGCAGGATCCCCTGGATGCGGGAAGCACAGAACCGGTCGACGGATACGGATATTCCTACGGGATCGAGACTTAGGCGGATAAAACCACGGGGCGCAGCTAGTATATTATAAAGGCGAAAGTTTGTGAGTGTGTGTTGTGTGTGTGTTTGTTACTTCTTCAGGCTCAAACGGATGCACCAATTTTGATAAAATTGTGTATGGAAGTAGCTGACACCCTGGATTAACATATAAGCTAGACTTAGGCGGATAAAACTCCGGGGCGCAGCTAGTTACCAATAAAAGTAAGCATTCTATCTCTCTCCTCTAGATATCGTCAATCTTCAGCCTATGGGCCAGGCCACAACACTGCGATGTGACGACGCGTCGCAAAAACGACGACACTACTTACAATACGATTAGACGTAGATTGACGACGTAGATTTCTACGGTGCGTCGTCGCATCGCAGTGTTGTGGCCTGGCCCTATATCAATTACCCACCAGCAGATCACCAACGCCTCGTCAGCACGTACACAGTAGCAACCTCATACGATCCCACTAACAACATAAATAGATCTCTAACAACCGGCCAAGTCATTAGCTAAGTAAACAAACGAACAGAAATGTTTACTATTCGATAAATATACTGCATGTTTGCACCTAAGCAGTACAGCACTTAAGCACCGTTATAGTGTTACTTACGGACGGTGGTAAATGATTTTGAATCGGGGCGGGTTGTGTGATTAGATGCACCGTGTAAATTTTGGATTATTTATTTTTATTTATTTATTTTTCATGGTACATTGAGATCTTACATTTAACATTGTTTCACACACACTACTATTGTTGGTGTATAAAATTATTAAATAATAAGCTAGGTACATGTAAATCAGAATTAGTACATTATAAAAATATTGTATGAAGTTATGAAATTTTGTATTAAGTTTAAGAATTTATAATTTTAATGACAAATTAAAAGACTAGTTAAGATTAATCAAAAATGTATTAATTATTTATAATGTCAAAATTAACAGTTAAATCAAAAATATAAATCTTAATGTCGAAAATATAAATAATAATGTCAAAGAATAAATCACAAAGTCAAAATATAAATTCGTCAAAATAAAAATTACCATGTCCAAGAATTCATAATAATGTTAAAATCCTAATTAAATATTATGTCATTTATAAGATCTTAATAAAAATGTCAACATTTATTTACAAATTATCTTTTAGAAGGGGCAACTAGAATCAATTCTATTTTTTTGTAAGTTTTGACGTTCAAAAGTGCCTATTGGAAATAAATAATTTGACTTTGATTTTGACTTTGTGATTTAAAATTTCATTGATGGAATAAAAACTCATGTATATGAGCCAACAATTTAACATTTTAATTTAAATGGGCTTTAAGTTAGCTAAATCGAATAAAAAAATCGTAGCGGGTTCGGGTCTCATTAATGCGTTTATATCTTTTGTACGACGCCTAATGCGTAGAACAAAAGACATAAATGCTATAGCTACGTCAGTTTTATTTTTGTAACATTAGTTTCTAATTACGAGTATCAAAAGTATGGAAAGTATTGTAGCGTTATACAATTTAGCAAATACTACTATTAACAAAATAAATTAATGTGTTCCGTTTGGTGCCGGACGTAAAGAATAGCACCATCCTATTTCTTCCCGTGGGTGTCGTAAAAGGCGACTAGGGGACTTACTAGAGAATTGGCAGCAGCGTTCTCTATGCATTTTAACACCATACTGCGATCGCCAACTCGCCTGCCAAGCGTGGCGATTATGCCAACCCCCCCCCCCTCCCCATCCTTTTTGGGGGAGGCCTATGTCCAGCAGTGGACGTCTTTCGGCTGAAATGATGATCATGATGATGACTATTAAAAAACAAAATTCTGTGTGTTTCTAAATTTTCTGCCTATAATTAAACATTCATATCCAATCACTAAGTTTATTTGATTTAGAGTATGTTAATTTTGCAATCATAGTTAGACTGTTCGTACAAGGTTTTCACGTAATTATTAATTGCTGATAATTACTGCGGCTGCGAATATTTATAATTGCAAAGTGTTAATTACGTATCAAAACTAGGCAAAACAGTTGTATCACTATTTTTTTTATTGCAATATTTTGATTTCGAAGGTAAAAGACATAAATCACAAAGCCCAAAAAACTACACTTCATAATAAAATAATTTGCAACTATTAAGTATAAAAAAATGCAGATCAAAAACATAATTTTGTAGTAGATAAGGATATAATTATCTAGGCAATCAGGAACCTATGACCTTACATTGCGAATATTTGACGATACACAAATAACCGCTGATCTCAATAGTTTTATCAATGATGTCAAATGTCAGAGCTATCACACATTCGTCACGGTTATTTTCAACATTTCGTTTAATTTGACGTTTAATTTTGACATTTTGACGCACTGATTCTAAATGATGGATGATCTTTTTTATATAAATTAAAACAATTGAAACCATAACACGTCGAGCCTCGCAAATAACTTGACAGTGAACAAATAATCGATCTTCTTCATCTACAGAAATTGCCAAAATTAAAATCAAAATATTTTAATTCACATAAGCCTACATGGGCACTTATGAAACGTCAGAAGCTAGGTGCACGGTTCCAATTGGTGGTTTCTTAAGGAGAAGAGCTGGCACGGGTAAAAATAATTGGCTTTTACAATGTTTTCAAAATACAGTGTTAATAGGTATGGGAGGACAGTGTAGGCCCGTCATCAAGTACCAGGTACTTAACAAAATAGAAAACGTTCTACAAATATTCAAACTATTAAGCCTACAATGTTCTCACATTAACATAATATAAACATAACATTAAAAAAAACGATATAAATTATTATTAAAATAATAATTCCAATGTACATAACATAACATCACGCCTGTAATTCACGGAGGGTAAGGCAGAGGTGTACCTGTATAACACCAACATTTTGCCAGTTTTGTTTAAGTCCCACGTAATAGGGGGCGAGCCTATTGCCAACAACCGGGCAGAAATCTAGCCCCCTCGGGGCTGCTACTGAAAAATTCCTAATGGAAAAGTCTTTGCCTGATCTGGGAATCGAAACCAGGACCTCATGATTAGCTGTAAAGTTGCGCCATTAGACCAATGAGGCAGGCCTTAATTAGCAGCATTCATAAACAAAAAAACTGAATAACTCTTTGCCTGACCTGGGAATTGAAACCAGGACCTCATGCTTAGCTGTAGCGTTGACTATTAGACCAATGAGACAGTAATTAATTAGCAGCACTCATTTAAAAAAAAATGCTCAATTTAAGTTCGACTTTCTCTAAATTGCAAATTTCTTTCCCAGGCTCAAATTGTACCAATAAAATAATCATTCCACAAACCCCACTGTCAACAATCATATACCACGAATAAAATAACTGGTTTTATAATAACATAGTATAACCCTATTAACTATTCAGTAACTGTATAACATACAAGTAATGACCACTAACTATCTTTAATGAATAGATGGCAAACACACCCAACGTCGTTTAAAATTAAAATCGTAAAAAACTAAAACTTAAAACATAAAAAAACTGCATTTAATACCAAAAATGTTTCGGGTGTGCCGTATGCTCGTTTACAATCAATTAAAATAAAAAAAAAGCTAATACAACATCCGTTTAAATTAAAACTAAAAAGTTTAAAAACTTTCATGATACCGCGACTCCCCATACAACACTAACAACTTAATAAAAATATAATTATGATACAATTAAAGTAATTATTTCGCGTAGTCAATTATGATTTATAACGTTAATTAATATTTTTATATTATTAATCAATATAATATATAAAAGTATATCTATTACGTAGTTAATTTTTAAGTATGATTAGGCGAAAGTTTGCGGTGAGATCAAAAGTTGAAACTAGATTGATTTAATTTGGTGTAGAAGACATTATATCGATTAGTATAATTGTTTACTACTGGACTTGGTGAGTCAACGATCTGAACAAGATAATGATGTTATCATTCGCTTACCAAACATCGCTATTTTTGGAACCATATTTTTTTCAAATTATTTAACAGACAACAAGATCCAATTACAATACATAAATACTTACAATAATTCTAGATGTTAGTAAACAATTTAACTTATTTTACTATACCACAATAGGTAATAAAAAGAGTTAAGAATGAAGCAATGACAAAAAAATTCTAAATTATGTGATAGATACATGGTGCTCACATTTATAAAACATGTAAAAAAAAAAACGTTTTCCTATAAAATAACAATATCAGTGTGAGTTAAGGTAATCCTAATCACAGAATTTTAAATAAATATCATACAATTAAAATAGCAACCTGTTTGATTTTGTCTATACTCTAGATTGTCCTATGGAGCTGGACCAGCATGTTTCCAAGCATTCTCATCTTGGATATAATCCTCTAATTTGTATTATGCTTGTTTACAAAGTGATTTTTTAATATGAGTTTCAATTTATTTTTTTATTTAGTTGCAATATATCACAATTTCAGGTATTTTGTTGTAATATTTAACACAGTATAAAAGGACTTTTAGGAGGATGTTGCTACTATCCCACAATCTGGTGAGAAGATGCATTCTTTTTCCATAAAACGTCTGAGAAGCTATCTACTCCAGCACGAGCAAACATTGCAGATGCACTGCAATAACATGGCAGCCGCAACAACGCCCTAAAAGCGTTGTTGTATTGAATACGTAACGCATTGTTTTGCCTGCCTCATTGGTCTAATGGTCGCCATGACAGCTAATAATGAGGTCTTGAGTTCGATACCAAAGAATTATTGGATTTTTTCATTAGCAGTCCAGTCTGGATTTCTGCCCGGTTGATGGCAATAGGCTCACCCCCTATTACATGGGACTTAAACAGGAGTAACCGAATATGGGTGTAGATAGATTGTAGTTAGACCTCTGCCTAACTCTTCAGGGATTACAGGCGTGATATTATGTTAAGTATGTCATATTTTAAGTAGCATACGTTTGTTATCTGATAGATTATTTGTTATTTGATATTATGGATAGTGCTGATCATGCATTTGACTGTTATTTTTTCTTAGTCATCTCTTTTATAAGAGAGGAAACTTGTCTGTTAAAAATTGGGAGCAAATCCATAACCCAATGTCGTTAAAGATTTAATAACTTTCCACTTTTCCGCTTTGCGCCACCAAGTTAGTGTAGCAAACCAAAAGCGGGAAATGTTAATATAATCTGTAATAAATATTTTAAATGCATCACCTGAATTCTGATCTTGAGCAATATCAAACATTCACTTTCTTAGCAATTTTTTTCCTAATTTATGAAGAAATTATAATTTACGATTTTTTAATTTAGATCTCTTCGTTATATTAAAATTAATCTAGACTTAATATTATATTTTTGATCTAAAATGTGCAGAAATTTATTATAAATCAATATCGCTAATTTATTTGGTAAGTAAGTAGGTACCAATCTAAATCTGTGAAATAAAATGGAATCATTAAACGGGACTAAAAGCTTTCTAACGACGATAACCCATACATTGGTTCTAAGTAAAATAAAACAAAAATACAACATAATGTCTTTATTTTCACTTTTTTAGTTTAACAGTCATTAAAAATAATGCCAATTTTTAATATAAAAAATAATATCTGCAACCGCTTAAATAAAAATAAAGCATCAAAAACCGAGCATCAAGAACGCTTTTTTCGATTTTTTCGCCATTACTACGCGAAATTAATAACAATGGCTGTCATAAACAATAATATATACGTCAAATATATTGTACCCGAATATGTTATCAAAAATTTCATACCGTTACATCTTCGAAAATAATATAACTAACCGAATCGCCGGTCGGGCGAGCTCCCACGACCTCAGAGCTACATTTCGCTGTGCTCTATCCAATATTACTTCCTAGTACGAACTAATACGAACCCTAATTTCAGCTAAATAGAGCTCAAAACTATTCCAGCAATAACTGTATCCATTCAAAAGCGATGTCTCGTGCACACATGCGCAGCCAACACCTTTGGTTTGAA
Organism: Tiliacea aurago; assembly: GCA_948098905.1. Lineage (NCBI taxonomy): Eukaryota > Metazoa > Arthropoda > Insecta > Lepidoptera > Noctuidae > Tiliacea > Tiliacea aurago. Next base: position 25,171,265 of record OX402590.1, on the reverse strand, counting down.
TGTGTGCGTGTAGAATCGTATTGAATGAAAATTCGTTGCGTTTGAATTTGAATTCTGTGTTTCGATTGATACGGTTGGTTTTGTGAAAAGTTGTGTGTGCTAGTGTGAGTGTATTGACCAATATTAATAACGTACTGGCTGGTTGGGAGGTCGCGGTCGACTCGACAGGTGATGTGTTGCGATACTCGCTCGATCGTATGCGTGTGTGAGTGGAATGTCAGAGTTTAGCTTAGAGTGTTGCTACACTGGGTTTATTGTTTTTATTGCTTTGCATTTAATTAGTGTTCGGTAAAATCAGATGTTTCATTAGCTTAGGTATCGTGTCGGAAAATTGGCGTTTTTATTGCATGTAAATTGACAGGTAAGATTTATCTGGATCAGTCTAAAATTATGATCATGCGACTCATTATTATTGTGCCGACTTTATTATAGTTATAAAACAAAATGTTAAAAACAATTTATATTCGTTCAAGTTTTTGGGCCAGCGAATCTTAAATTAACGCCGCCATAAGAATTCCAAGACCATATTTTGCAGAAAAACTTTAAAGGAACATGTCCTGCCCAGTGTACCCACGTCCTAACATGTGACAGTGAACACGAGTGGATCGCGGCAGGTGAACGTGTCTATGTGTGCGTGAGGTCAACTCGTCACTACACTATAACTCCAAGTATGTGTGCAGTCTAAGGGAAGACGATCTCTTCTAAAGCTAGATTCTGACTGATACTAATTATTAGAAATCATTTGAAATGCAATACGCAGATAAACATTTAAATAATAATAAACACCAAATCTGGTGATGTAATTAGTACCAAGTTACTAGGATTTCTATACGTCCATTGACTTCTTGTGTAAGCATAAAATTAAAATTATCACCGTATCTGATATTCTGATTATTGATAATGTTTCTCGTTTGTGGAAATCCTAATTTGATGTCATTTTATTATGTCAAAGAGCCGGAGCTAGCGATTATTGCTTTGCGGTACTTTTTGCATTTAACCTTTGCTTGCGATGTTTTAATTTAAATAATTAAACATTATTTTTAATAAAATTTAATATTATTATTTTATTTTAAAAACTTAAGTAGGTATTTTTTAAACATAATAATGCTAGCGAATTAATTAGTTGCAGTCATAATAATGTACAACACTTTACACCTTCCAGTATACTAATACATACGTAATACTACATTTAAAGTACATAATTATGATAATTTAAATGTGGATTATATCGAAACAAGTCGCGTTAATTAATATTAATTATCACGTTTAAATTAATTAGACTATTACTTATGTATCAGTTATCATCACGTTTCTTCCTTAACGGGTAACTGAAGCTGTACAGATTATTTCAAGAATATTTATAGTAGTTTATTTCCACAAAGCGGCACGGGAGTGCATACTTCGAAGACACAAACATCGGAGGCGTCGGGTGCGCCATCTTCGACGTAGACACCACATAATATTTATCCAAAGTTAACACACCTACTTTTTGGTTATATAATAATAAATAAACATTTTAATTCCCTTCCACAAAGGCGCCTTAAAATATGATTAATATATCCTCCAATAATTCCTTTGTTGGGAGACTGGTATCTGCACTAGGAAACCCTGTCACACAGGTTACCAGCCCCCCAAAACAGCGTTTGAGTATTATAACTTAAAGATAATAATAACAAAATATTTTAACCTGTAGTAGAAGAATTAAAAATAAAGGAAAAAAAAATATTTAGTTAACTGTTATAAAACTGGAACAACTACTACTATTAAGATTTAATTTTCATTTAATCTTATTGGGACATATGTTCGAGCCGTTTGGGGTTGATACACTAGGGCCAAGGTCCGAGTGCCCACTTAGTTTTTCGAGACATCGCCAAGCGGTTGGTCGACTCCCCACGTGACCAGAGGGCTGGCCTTTTTTTGCCAAAGAATCAGCATTGCCATACAACGTGGCAATGCTGCCACCGTTTTGGGCACTTTTTCTGTAGTCCAGCGATGCGAAAGAACTTTTTGATGCCTTATGATTATTTCCCTTCCTTTTTATATTCTTGTACACATTATTATTTTATGTCTGTTGGTTTAAATGATGTAAATATTTTCGAAATAAACACCCTATCAACTTCTTACGAAATAAAGTAAAATTTTCAAGAATATGAAAAAATAACCCCCGTTTAAATAATAAACCCAAATAAAAATATTTGAATAACCGTGTAAAGACGAATCACATAAAAAATGTTAAAACTGGTGCCCTTTACCCACGTGATACACGATTACTTTACGCAACGCGTTACATTGTTCTGTCCTCACCTTTACAAAGCGACTGGTTGTCTGATTACTGCTCATGATCTGTGATTGCTTACGGATATTATATTATTATTACGTGCCGAGTAGTTTTTGGAGATCTTTATAAATATGTTGCAGATTTTTATAATTTTTTTTTTACATTTCTTTTATATTTATAATTGGGAAATTGTAACTTATTTTCATAAGCAGACTATAAATAGGTCAGGAAAATGGAGGGTTAGTTATTTAAATTTTATATATCTATTGCAGTGACAATAAAAAATAGGTAAATGTCAGACAAACTAAATACTTAGCATAATATTTGCCTCTGCGCATAATATATAAATATTATTTTTACTAATGAGTAAAATACGTGTCGATCTAATAATGAGTCAATAATCAGATCCGCTGCAAAAAGGTAGACTACTGGTTTTACGGGGCGATCGATGCTTGCCTGACCTCTTCTAGAGAAATTATATTACTAGGAATTATCTTCCTCTTACTAGCATTCTTTATTACAACAACATAATTACTTTACCATGCCATGCCTGCATGCCATGCTAGTACAAGTAAACAATGCTGAGGCGACGATACGACAATAATTTAAACTATGTATATCTAATGAAGTTCCTAGTCTGCATAGATAAATGTTATTAAATATATCCCATAAAACTATTGGATAATATTTGATAACATTTTTGTCACTTTTATCCCTATAGCCAGTTGGTTAAAAGACAAAACTCAAAGTCTGCCCATCAATAGGTACTATTTATTTCGAAAAAAATATTTTTCAAATTCAATGTTTAGATTTATTTCATAGTTTCAAAATTCTATGCACTAGTATTGTCAGTATTTAAATTTACTGTCGTATTGTGGTCTTCACATTGTATATTTACGACCACTTTAGAGTTCGTAGTCGCCTCAAAAGTGGAGCATAAAAATAACAATAAAATTTTATCTACGGAACCCGATACTTCCAATATGGCACCAGTTTTTATTGTTACACACATCGGCAACCGTAATCGTAATACTAAAATAGTTAGCACTTTCACTTCAACGTTCTCACGATCCAAATCATTATCTCGTTTTTTGTATGCACATTATTAATTTGCATTAGAATTTATATTTATTTTGTTTACTATTAAATTATATGTCGGTGTGTGTGTGATCGTGATATGAATGTCTTATGTGAAGTGATAGGTCAGCAGTTTAGTGTTGGTACCTAATTATATTTGTCGGTGAGGCAGTTAAACTTACTATAGTTAGCTTAAGGCTTTTCTTGAGGTTAATTGAGCGTTGTAATAAGCGGTAGAGCGATTATATTGAATAAAGCAACATCATTTACTTTAGTTCTCATTAAGGCGCGATTCCAACAACATTGTGTTCCGTATATTTGTTCTCAAACATTATTATATAGGTACACAGTAAAATAGACGACTTATATACGACATATACGTATTGTGTACAAAAATACTGTTTATTTCTTTAAAAAATTCTTCCAGCAGACCTGCGAAAGGAGAAATTAAAAAGAAATATAGACAATATTAATACTTTTAAATTTCTTCCAGAATTACGTTAACAAGACCTGACTTGAACAAAAAAATAAGCTTTTGACAAAGTCAGCTTGAAAATAGTAAGACATCCATAACGATGAGAAACGATTGCATTTAGACTAAAAGCACTATTACCAAATAACTAGAGCAACAAAAAAAAACAAGTATTTAATTAAACCAAACAGTGTATGTTTAATAAAAGTGATCGGTTCTCATGTCGATCAAAGCTTCAAGTAACGATAGCTCAATTAGTCTCCTATTAAACTAAATTATAGTAACACATTAATGAACGTGTCGTAATTATACACTATTATATGCCTTACAACCGACAATTATATGCCCGATATAATATACTCGGTTAAATTTATATTATACTGTTATTTTAATGGAATAATGTGCCCGTGCGCTTTTTAGGGTTAAATTTTTTTGATCGGCTCATAAATAATTTTAATGTTTTATTATTAGTTTACTTATGGATAACTAGCAATTTCCCGCGTATCTATCCCTTGGGAACAGTATTTATTTCTGGATGAAATGCAGGTACCCTTTGCCCTGTTCTGTACCCCTGACAACGTGTATGCAAAATTTTGTGATGATCGTGGTACTTAGTTAAGACGTAAAAGCGTAACAAACAAACCCTCTTTTATTTTTTTAGGATTATGGCTTAAAATATTATGTAGATGCTTGTAGATGTTAATAAATCTACGTATATCATCGAAGACTTAGAATTTTAAATCATGCATGTTTGTGGGGTGAAAAGTTGTGGCGACAAGAGATAGATAAACTCAAACTCAAAGGGCCTTATCACAAAACAATATATCTTCAGACCCAAGTTTAAACCATGTAGCCATTATTGAATTTCGAACTTTATTCCGTCTACGGTAAAGTTCCTAATACAAAACTGACAACTTAGTACCGAACTAAGTATTCAGTTTTGTATAAAGAACGGTATTTCAATCAGAGTTACGTTCTCATTACAAGAACTAGCTCCATGGTTTAAGCCATGTCAAAATATAAATCTTGTTTGGTAATAAGATGAAAAGTATTTATTTCAATTAAAACATTTACGGGGCACTTTTGAATTGTCAAATGAGTTGGCAATTCAGAAAGATTTTTTTTTTCGTTATTAATAAGAACTTAAGTTCTTAATAATTTATTACAATCTAGCCTAATAGACTAATAAGCAATTTTACTCTAACTTATTATTTTCATAATCATAATCATTTATTAATTTGCGAATATGGGTACAAAAAGAAGGTCTTAAACAAACAATAGTGTCCATTAGCCATATCCTACCGTAAAGCATGCAAATTTACACACATTATATAATATTTGTTTCCTGTAAATATTCAGTGACAGAGTAATACGCTTTTTTACGTGACAGTTTACGTTATAACTAAAAATAGTGTCAATTTGCACTTTTACACAATTACGTAGCACTTTCTTAGGGTCTGATAATTAATAAAAACACTTTGTTCACGTGTTACATGTATAGCACAGCATTGTTACTATTATTCATTCACTAGTTAACACTACACTAACTCAAATGGTTTAGTTCTCTTTAGCCTACGCACTATGTCCGTGTTGTCTAGCAGCTGAATTGCCTCAACATTCACATGTCGGTGAAGTCTGTGTTCGTGGGCTTCAGCAATTTTTTAATTCAGAAAGATGAAGCTAGTTGCACATTCCAAAAATCGTAGTAGGTTCCTATGGAGAAGAACGGGTAAGAAATTTCATGGACACTCCTTTAAAATATCATCATCTGCATAACCTTTTCCAACTATGTTGGGGTCAGTTTCCAGTATAACTGTATGCAGTTAAATACCAGTATTTTACAAAGAGCGACAGCCTATCTGAGCTCCACAAACCACTAACTGGTTAATACGACGTCCCTTGGTAAGACTGGTTGTCAGACATTTGCGCATCTGACGACCCATAACGACTGTCAAAGATCCACGAATGACAGCCGGGACCAACTTTAAAAAAAATGTATTGTTGTAGGTACCTACTTGTAGTTATGAAATGAAATCGTTTATTCTGTAAATAGGATATTAGAATCATTTTTACACGTCATCTAAAAAAATAATCTAGATGTAGCCGACATTTACTATCTGACTACCCCTGAGAAGAAATGGCGAAACAAACTCAGGGGTCAAAGTCTCTTTTAAAGTCCAGACATAATCTTGGTCAGGTCATGTGAGGACCATGTAGATCCGTGACTGAAATGGTTTTTTGAGGAAAGAACCACACAAATTTGAGTGGACCTGTCCAATCAGTGCAAGCATTTGTCAGTAATCGTGCAGCTCAACTCAAGACTTAAGGAGCTCAACGACTCGACGAACAATACCAAAGAAAGGACATTTGGGTAGGCCGCATAAAGCGCTCAAAAGTAAAGTTAATATAGTACGACTAATAGTTCACCAGTTTTATTTACTGTTAGTTAGTTAGTTTAGTTACTGTTATAATAAGATACTCCTAAAGGAAAAAAAACCATAGATATAATATTACAGCTTCTATTTCAATTGCCAAAGAACTACCTAAATACAGAACAGGTTGAAGACATCCAACATAACTAGGTACCTATTAATCCCATCATACATCAATTCAATCAAATAATACGAATCAAAAAACCTTTCTATTCGATACAGAGAAAAAAATAATAACACATCATCATAGAAATGATTAACACTGCGATCGATAATTATCATTAAGTTGGAATGAGATGCCTATCAATATAATGAATAAGTGATATGATTTCGCGATGTTAGGCTCCTGGTAGACGAAACAGAGAAAGAAAGAAAGAAATGGTTCTGTAGTGATGGTCATTGTGATTTTTAGGCAGATTACTGTGATGAATATGGGCAAGACGATGGATGGACTGTGGCAAAGATGATATGGCTCGATAGGGGTCACCCCCTCCCCGAGATGACGACGACTACAAAGAAAATTATGGAAGAAAAATACATGCTGCGCCGATCCCAAACGAATTGGGATAAGAGGAGGAGAATAGGAAACAGCAATTGCAGCTCAGACCAATTTGCAACAAAAATTGGCATTGACACTAATAACTAATTCATATTACCCCCTAAAGTTCTTTTCCCTAAAGAAGTAAGTTGAAAAGAAGAAAAGGCCTGTGTCTGGAAAAGGGACAATCACTGGTAGAATACAGATGCCCAATCGTGTATCACAAAATTGATGGTGACAAGACTCTTCCTAAGCGTACGAAAGATTATTAAGCAAAACGAATATATATCTGAGAACACGCTTAAAGCAGTTTAGATAAAGAAAATCTAATAGAAATACAAACCTAGAATTTATAACCCCCACAGAAAATGAACGTAAATACAAAACAAATTCCATTCTCACATCGTAAGTATCGATGCAAAAACTATCTCGTGGTCCCGACACTAACTGTCGATACTTAACAATTTATCATTCTTGTATCTCTGTGTGATTACGATCTAAGTATTTTAATAACGAATAGAAGCCGCTACTGGTTAGCGCCTGAAGCCATCGCTCCTCGTTTTTTTCTCTCTATAGACCATCGGCTTTTATTGTTATTGATTGGTAGTCGATAACTTGACGTCATCTCTCTTTATCGATCGCTGGATAGTGGGAATGGGGTCTTTAATATAGATCTGAGCTAGGTTTGGGAGTGCGAGGTTAATTTTAGAATTGTTAGCTGTTTTTAAATGGGTTTGGGGCATTTTTGTTGCTAGCCTAGGATCAAGATTTCTTTGTTATGTTCTTTTCGAGTGAAGAAGGACATACCACACTAAATACAAATTCATTATTTTGTCTTGTGATCATAATTTATTTAATAAGAAATATTGTGAACGGAAATATGCTTGGAGTCTCTGAGGGAGCCAATCCACAAAGAGGTGATCTGACAGAGAACCAAAGTCGTCGACATAGCTCACAAAATAAGCAAGCTGAAGTGGCAATAGTCCTGCCCTATTAGCCGTAGAACCGATGACCATTGTGAAAGACGTGTTCTTGAGTGGAGACCGCGAATAGGCAAACGTAAGAAAGGACGCCGTCAGGCTTGGTGGACCGACGATGTTGGCAGAATCGCTGGAAGCAGCTGGAAGAGGTGACCAAAATCGAGTTGAATGGTTAAGAGAGGCCTCTGTCCAGCAGTGGACTGCTATAGATTGATAATGACGATGAAGATGATTGGGATGCGAAAAAAAAATTCAACATACCTACTTGCAGCTCTAAAGTCAGAACCATATAATTAAAAAACTCTTAGATTATATCTAAACGATACAGTTCTTCTGAGTATAGCTTTCATATTAAGACATAAACCATAGCCTTTGGCGGTACGTAATCATTGCTATTACTTATCTCCTCTCCGTCGAGGTTTACGACTAAAACAGCTGACACTTTACGGGTTTTCTTTAGTAGATTAGCTAGAAAAACCTTTAGCTGTAAAAGCATTTGCATTTATTTTTACTGATTACATGCATCCTTGAAAGGAATTTTCCTGGTAATTGAATTGGTGTTTGACCTGTGAATCGGCCATTGGAGTAGGAACATCATCATTTTTGACCGCTCTTTATTTCGTAAGGTCTATTGCTGATATAATTGTTTCAGGGTTCATCTCAAAACCAATCTTATTCATTCTTGATTTTATTGATGGTCAGTTAAAATTATTTTATCATTGTACTGATTTTAAATATTGTTTAATGTGGTTCTGTGTTTACATAACATCACGTCTGTATTCCGCGAAGGGTTAGACAGAGATGAAACTATAGTTCACCTACATTGCGTCTGTTTATTATTTTGTGTTTTTTAAGTAATTAAACAAATTAAGTTATAATATACTTATAAGAACACCAAAATGCATATAATACGTATCCATAACTGCGGGGCTATTCTCGTATTTTTAAGAACGGTCGTATTCTTATCCGTGTCAATCTGACAAAAGCACTTCTAGTTTACCTACATTTTTGACATTTGACATTGATTGTCGCCGAGAGATTGTGCCTAGAAAATGAACGATATTACGTAAATATGAGAATTGGCCTTCAGATTTCTGCTCTTCATACTTACGTCTTTTCATTATCATGATTCCCTTCACTCATTGGTAACTTATTAATGAACAAACTATCCGTTTCTTTATCTATAATACAGCCACCGTATCTCTCATCCACATCATTAAAAAATAATAACACTCATCAAAAATAGATGAAACCATATATCACTTGTTACAAATTCAATATCCATACTTACATAAAAAAAGTTAATTTATATGCATATGTTCATCATTGTGTTCTAGGACGGGTGTGATATTATCCAATTAAAGATGAGACACGCTCGCATTTCAATAGACAGACTGACAAGCCGAAAATTATAATAAATGTTATATTTTTAATACGTGGTGGAAACAATTACTTTGGAGCTAATGTATGGCGCAAGAACAGAGCGAAGAGCGGGAAAAATACCGTTACCAATGCAGATTAAAATAGGACATGAAAAATTGTATTTTCTAAATAGCTTTAGGTAAATATGAGTACTTATTTTACTAATCATTTCTTGAAACTAAATCATTTTTAAACAAGTTGATATCATTCAAGTTGAGGGAGAAATTATCAATTAGTCTATATTATATTAAGTAAATGGCGTCAACCTATATTCTAAAATTGTGACAACTCGTTCATGCTATATTTCATACAAACGTAGCTTGAAAGTACGTCATTATACTAAGCTGACAAGTGGATTGTAACAATACTCTATACAGCATTGACTTGGTCGTTTAATCATCATCATCATCATTTCAGCCGAAAGACGTCCACTGCTGGACATAGGCCGCCCCCAAAGGAGGCGGGTTGCCATAATCGCCACGCTTGGCAGGCGGGTTGGCGATCGCAGTACCTATGGTGTTTTAAAATGTATAGAGAACGCTGCTGCCCATTCTCTAGTAAGTCCCTTAGTCGCCTTTTACGACAACCACGGGAAGAAATAGGATCGTGCTATTCTTTACGCCCGGCACCACACGGAATGGACTTGGTCGTTTACAAAGTGTGAAAGAAGTGAATAATATCCCAATTGTAAAACTCGCTACTGCTTATGGCAAACACCATAAAATTATAGACAGTGGCTCATTTTGTCTATCAGTACGTATGATTGATAATGAAATCGTAACGAATCGAAAAGTGATTTTGACGTCTAATATTTATTGCTACTAGTATGAAATGTAGCATTCGGACAATTTCAGAACATCCTTTAGCAGGAAATAAAATTTGATCGTTCTTTAATCGATCTAGATGCTAGTTTTACGCGTGTGAATAACTTTTATATACAAAATGTTGTTCTTGTTAATTATTTTTATTTCTGGTACAGTTTGAATTCTTTGTAAGATATTTAAAACTTGAACGTTGCAATTTTTATTCGTTTGTATTCATTTCAAAAGATTATGATAGAATTTATTTTATTTTAAAATAGCAATGTCGGTACCTAGCCCGAAGAATTGCCAAGCTTAAGGGGACGATAACCGACTTTTAATGATTGTATACCTACTGAAGATTTTCTTTACGAGTAGTGTTAATGATTAACAAAATATATATGAAAATTAGAGCATTTACTCAATATCTTAATATGTGAATATTTTAGATTATGTTTATATTACATAGTGAAATTAATTTGTAAAGTTATGTCTAATGCGGATAAAAAACTGAGAATGGCGCAAAACCAAGCGACCAATACCAAGCGTATTTTTCTGAAACCTTCACCAATTTAAAGATAATTTCATTATTGATCTTTTAGTATACGCGTTTTATTAAAATACCTTTTGTTTTATGTATAATAAATTAGTAATGCGTCAAATTGGGGACAGCGCTCCTTGATGGGCAAGTCCTATTACTGGCTGAACGTACGACGCGTTGCGTGAGCTCAGTAAAGAACACACAAGCTAAACACTCAAAGTCACTGGCATATGTCTGCGTCTTAAGTGGCAGTGGGCAGAGCACATTGCTCGCAGAACTGATGGCCGATGGGGACGAAAGATTCTGCAGTGGCGACCGCGTACCGGAAGACGTAGCGTTGGAAGGCCTCCTACAAGGTGGACCGATGACCTTGTGAAGGCCGCAGGTATCCGCTGGATGCGGGAAGCACAGAACCGGTCGAAGTGGCGGTGCTTTGGGGGAGGCCTATGTCGAGCAGTGGACGTCTTTCGGCTGAAATGATGATTATGATGATGAAGTGAAGGTTGATCGTTATTGGGTGTTGCAAAAGATAGTATTTTATTTTAGTTATATCTTGGTTTCGTAGATGTAATTAATTAATACACTCGTTATTGTCTGATCCACACAGATTTTATATCTTTATTTAAGAACCAGAATACAACCCACTGACGTTAATTCACCACCGAACACCTCCGGGCAGTCAGTGTTGCCCACTCACTAAATGTATTGTTACAACAATTTTGTCTGGAAAATGCATTGAATCAGAGTTAACATATTATACATAATCACAAAGATAATGTAAGTATGATCTACTTCTGATCGGGTTTTCATCATTTTAAGGATGCATTTTCAGATATAATGATACAAATCAGAAATGTTAAGGATTCTGATCATTCATCATCATTATTTCAACCGAAGGCGTCGACTACTGGACATAGGCCTCCCCTAGAGGGGGGGTGCCATAATTGCCCCGCTTGGCAGGCGGGTTGGCGATCGCAGCATGCTGTTAAAAATGCATAGAGAACGCTGCTGCCCATTCTCTAGTAAGTCCCTTAGTCGCCTTTTACGACACCCACGGGAAGAAACAGGGCAGTGCTATTCTTTACGTCCGGCACCACACAGACACCTACTTACTATATACGTAATTGACTTTTATAGCAAAACTAATTCCAACCAGACACATACGATGTCGCCGCCTTTCTCCTACAAAACTCCACGTCCCATAATCACCTAATCTTCCCAGGCAAACTAAAGCAGAATCAGCTAAAAATACACAAGAGAAAACGCTAAGAAGAGCTTAACTTATCTAATTAAACATCTGGTCGGAAACAGCCGATGGCCGTTATCTGGGCGAATATCGGACATTAACTTGTGAGACGGCGCACTGCAACGGTCAAAGGTAACGAGTGTGTGCTGTGACGGGAGGAGCGATAAGCGGAAGCGGGTAGAGGAAAATTCTTATTCTGTGTTGGCTTGGTATGGTTTGGAGTTCAACGTTAAGGGATCTGGATAACATTATGTGAACCAGGCCGATGAATAATAGTAACACTATTAGTACTTCTTTTTCGGTATTCACTGGATGCTGTCACAAATCACAAAAATACCTCGATTTTTTCTACATTTTTAACAAGTCTTTAACATTTCTGCTGGGGAGTTTGTTGCGCCACTTGTTCTTCCCAGCTAAAGCACTAGGAAGTGGTGAAAGGTGGGCGTTTTGGGGGACTGTCTCATGTAATTTTTGACGTTTGAAAACTGCTGATTCTCAGCCTAGTTTGAATAAATGACTTTTGATTTTGATTGATTAATTGCCACTGAAATGATAATGCGTTAAGATTTTGAAGGTTTTCTATAACGAGAAATAGCCTCCTGGCTTTAATGGTACACATGGTTACATATCAAGCTATTCATTTCCAGTATACGCTGACCTCTCATTGTACGGAAATTCTATACAATGCGAGATCAGCTTATACTGGAAATGTATAGCTTGATATATAGCCGTGTGTACTACGGTTTAAATTGGTGATCTTTCTCATTCTACGTTTAATAACAACGTCTTTTCCGGGCCTCGAGGTCCTCACAGAAATCGCTTCCGCTCCTGTTCCCACCAAATCCCAATCCCACTCACGCCCGCCAAGCTTAACATTAAGATAACACCTTACTTATGGTATGCTTATGGCTGTGATTACCCATCGCTGGGCGCCCGCGCATGTTTATGGCCATAATGCCTAGTTGGCTTTTTGTGTTCACCTTGTAACGATTGTACGGGAAAAGAATGGTATTTTGATGGGGTTGGGGTTAGCTAAAATGTTAGTATGTAAAGTGTTGTAACTGTCGTTAGTGCTATACTATTTATATTGCCTTTACAATATGTGTAGATAAAGGTAATTAAGTCGATAATTACTTATGTAAATGTTCAGTTTAAGATATAGGATTCTGTCAGTTCATTGTTCAACAATGCTTTTGATTTTCTATCAAAATTAAAAAAGCATCTATGGTTCATCCATAAAGCATCTATGGTATAAAAAAAGAATTTAAGAACAACAATTGACGGATAAATTGGTGAACATACATAAAAAAAACAGACGAACGTATAACCTCCTCCTTGGAAGTCGGTCAAAAAGACATCGACGCGCAAACTATTAACAAAAATAATTCAGCACATGATTATAGACCCTAATCAGTAAATCCATACATTTTGAATGAGGAGGTTATGTATTGCACTTTTTTATGAAACAGCTGTTTTTACCTTTTACAGGGTTATTTTAAATTGACTAGCTAAACCCCGCAGACGTGATGGCTATCGATATCTAAACATGATAAAACAAAAAATATATTAATTTGATGAATTTTTGTGGGGTCATCGACCGCAGTTACTGTAGTCACTTGAAACATCAGTTTAAAAATCTGTATTTTTTTGAGTAAACTTCACAGACGTGATGGAAATTGATATCTTAACACGATAAAACATAAGAAAAACAGTTTTTCTCAACTCATACTTTAGGAATCAGATATATGCCAGTGACCTTGAGTGGTAAGCTTGCGTGTTCTGTACTGAGCTCACGCAACGCGTCGTACGTTAAACCACGTACGTCGTACGTGAAAACGTTCAGCCAGTAATAGGACTCGCCCATCAAGGAGAGCTCACCCCAATTCGACGCATTATTAATTTATTATATACACAAAAAATATATTTTAATAAAACGCGTATACTAAAAGATCAGTAGTTAAATTATCTTTAAATTGGTGAAGGTTTCAGAAAAACAGTCTTTGTACATTTTGCGCCATTTTCAGTTTTTTATCCGCGTTAGACATAATTACTTTACAAATTAATTTCAATATGTAATAGAAACATAATCTAAAATATTCACATATTAAGTTATTGAGAAAATGCTCTAATTTATCATATATTTTTTTCCAATCATTAACACTACTCGTTCAGACGTGATCTTCAGTATAAAATAATTAAAAGTCGGTTATCGTTGCCTTAAGTAACAACACTAAAAGAGGTCGTTGACTTCCAAAAAAAAATTCAAATAATTTTATCTTTTATTTTCGTGGTGTTCAGGCCCTGCAGTCCCGGCAAACATAACGATCGGGAGTCGCAAAGTCCTAATGGAGTCCCTAGACGATCAGAAATGCTTGACAAGATTGTGATTTTTCGTGCTTATCAAACAATTTTGACCGTCTAGAGATTACATTAGGACTTTGCGATCGAACTCGGTCGTAAAGCGATCGCTATCTATGTCGAGACTGCAGGGCCTGATATCGATAACTATCGCATCTGCGGAGTTTAGCGATCCAATTTAAAATAACTCTGTATAATGAATAGGTTATTTTACAATCAGTCATCAAGCCTTTTTTTGTACTCGTACGTAATTGAACTTGTCACCAATGCCTTATCGACATGACTTGCATCACCAAATTTTTTTCTAGAATTTCCTTTCACTTATCTCCTTAACGAAGCCAAAAGTTCGTTCATCGTGTTTAAATATCATCATCGTCGTTATTTTGGAGCGACTGCTATCTGACCTCTAATGAGCTCAGGTAAACTAAATTTTCGCAGCATGGTGTTAAATTCTCAACAGGTGGGTGTCCATTCAAACGTCTTGCCTTCATTCATTAGAGCAAAAACGGGTTTTATTAATATGTTTGACGAAATCTATCGTTTTATGAGTGACATGTCGGATAGAATAAACAGCTATAAATATAATGAATGTCAGTTAGTAGGTACCAATGTGTCCGTGTGTGGGCGGGGACCGCTTTATGTTACAGGTGTCAAGTGTCATTAATATTAAAAGTGCTACTTGTAAATAGACGAAAATTGTTAAATTAGTTGTCACAGGAACAAACACGTAGCTTCGAGCCTAATTGGGTAAATTGATAATTGATTTTATTTCTGTAAGTAGGTTTTTACAAACACTTTTACACGTCATTCATATTTAAAAAACTAGATGAGGTCGGTATTTCCTATCTAAGAAAGGCCGAAACAAACTCGGAGGTCACAGTCTCTTTTATAGGCCAGACATAATCTTGGTCAGATCATGTGAAGACCATGTAGATTGGTGACTGAAATGGTCTTTTGAGAAAGGAACCACACGGATTGAGTGGACCTGTCCAGTCAGTGTACGCATTTGTCGCAACTCAGTGCTCAACTCAGAGAAAGGGCATTTGGGATAGGTCGCATAAATTACTCAAACTGACAGACCAAGATTTAAGCTAACTGAGAGACAAAAATAATGAAAACAATGACCCACATAGATTTCACATTCACAATAATTAAAATATAATACTACTTTAAATATTCATGTCATTGTATATACAACGTGTTTTTTTTGATATCCCATAACTCTAGGGTATGATTGAGGCCATATCAAAGAATCAATTGGCATATGAGTTATGTTCCAATCCTTCGTTATTTTTTTTTTTCATTTTTCATACAAAATAATTCGGCAAAGTCACGATTATTAATGTACAACACCCTTACGTGAAATATGACAACGTCGACAAGGTAGCTTTCCCTTCACTAGCTGCCGCCGGGAAGCCCGATACCAACATACCTACATATTTTATTTTACTATTTATTTTACTACACTACTGCGAAGTTTGGCAACCTTGCAAAAGTAAATATTCGTCATACTGGTGACAATTTTTGACCTAATTTAATTATGATTGATGATATCTCCGAAACGATGCATTTTTGGACCACCTATTCTAGGAGTTTTAGTATTATTTTTACCTACAGAATATAACCCTAGAGTTATGGGATATCAAAAAAAACAGGTTGTATAAGAATTCATCAATGAGTATACAAAAATCCAGATCAATTTTGGGCAGATAATTTGGTTCTATTTTTTTACTGCAAGAAGTTATATTTTTGTACAGATTTTGAAATAGGAGTTTATTTATCCATCGAATGTAAGTTGTTGTTTCCTAACCATTATCATAGCTCGTGACAAGTGAAAAATAATTTCCTTAGTTTCATCTTCTTTTCTTGTCAATTTGGCTCAAATGTCCGACCAGAATGTAGCCACCTGGACAGCTCCATCATTTTCTTTGTTAAAATCTTGGAAAGATGTTTTACCTTTGCTGAATAAAACAGCAAACCCAAAATTGAAACCATAATCGATCCAAAATCGATCTAAAATCGATCCAAAATCGAAATAAGTATCCAAAATTGGATATTGGATACTTATTTTAGATTCTGTCTCTTTGTTTACAATCAAACACTGTCAAATATGCATGAAATTAAATCAAACCAAAAGTCGTTAATTCAAGCTAAGCTGAGAATCAGCACTTTTTGTACGTCATAGTTACATAAGACAGCCCCCCCAAGTCGCCCGCCCTGCACCACTTCCTAGTGGTGACTGGTCGTCTTACTGACCAAAATGTTGTTATTGTTATTAATAATTAACTGTTTATTTATTTTACTTCGAAGGTGCTAGTTTATCACTTGTGACTTCGAGTTACAGCTATAAATAGTTCCGCACGCGCGCGCGAAGTGATGAAAGGCGGCCGTTGTGGGGGACTGTTTTATGTAATTCTCAACGTACTCGTAGTTTAAATAAATTACTTTTGATTTTAAGTGCTTCAGCTGGGATGAAGAAGTGGCGCAACAAACTCCCCAGCAGCACATCAGCTTTCTGTTAAGTTAAAAGAACTTGATTCTGTTCGATAGTTATCAAAGTATTATTAACATTACGAAACACAAAAGATTTACTCCGTACTATAATTATCATAATCATACTATAATATTATACAATCCTTATTTCACAGAAAAAACTCGCTGCTTTTCAATTCAATTTGTTAACATCCCACCAAAACATGCTGCATCAATATTTAAAGATGTTACCTCCATCTAGCTTGAATGTTACCTTCATTCAACAACGTCATTCACTCATAAAGAATTTGTCGCACGCCGGTGAAATGTGATGTCACTAACATCAAAATTCTCTTAATTAATTCAGCTCCTTTATACCTCTAGCGTTTATATTTATATGCTTTTTTATCACGTTTGCGCACGAGTCGATAAAATACCTGTTAGTTTGTGGTGTGAGTTATAAGCGGAGCGTTTTTGATATAGACGTTTTCTCTCTCATACTAGCTTACATTGTTTTAGGATGACAAAGTTCATAGAAGTTCTCTTGTTATTAAACCAGAACATTCTCGTAGAAAATATTCTTATTAAAAATACAGTTATTTCTACCTTCCATTCCACTCGGAATTCTAACGCTGTATTCGTAATTTCTGCATAGACTAGGCTTTTTACTATTTTCACAATGCACTAATAATAAATGCCATAAAATAAATGATGACCGTGGAGTTTCTTGCCGGCTCTTCTCCATAGGAAACGAGCACATAGAACCGTGAACCTAGCTTCTGACGCTTCATAAAAGCCCATGTAAGTTTATTTGAAATAAAATATTTTTATTTGATTTGATGTGGGTATAATGAGACATGACATCTTTAAATGTTGTATTATTGCACAAGTGAGAGTTACGATGACAGAAAAAAATATTCTAACATCGCTAAAATCTCCTAACTTAATCCCTCTTTCAGATTTCGTAACCATCACTTTTGGTGGTCATTTTTTATTGTTAGATACGTTTTGTGCCGTATTGTGGAGATTTAGTGGCGGGGTGAAGCTTGGTGATATATTTATTGGGCCTTATCACCGCCTATGGAATGCCATGTGCACTAAAACTTAATAGGTGTGGCTGGGTCGGTGACACTTTGACGTTTCGGAGATTTCTTAACGAATTTGAAGCTGGTTGATTTGATATTTGAGTATAATTAAGGTTTCTTTTGAGGCAGTGGTGGCCCAGTGGTACCAGCCCTGACCTACAAAGTTGCAGTTCACTTTACTTTGCTCTCAAAACGGTGATGAATCACCACTGCTTTCAAAACGGTGAAGGAAAACATTGTGAGGAAACCGGCATGTCCTAGAACCAAAACCAACCTGCAGTGAGCCCACGTGGTAGATCACCACGTGGAGCCCATTCCCTCTCGAAGAGAGGAGGCCTGTGTTCCAGAACATTATAGGCTGATTATGCTATGGTTTGTTTTTGGTGTTTTCGGTGTATCGGGAAAAAAATTTGGATTTTGTGTTACCCAGATTTTTCGTCACATAATGAGACTTTCTCTTATATCTTTAACCCTCAAAATCCATTGATCGCCATTTTCATTGATACAGAGATAGGAATAGGGCCTATAGTACGACAAAAGGTAATTCCTTAAAGTATACTGCCCATTGATATGGTTATCGAAAGCAGATGACAGTAAATACTCTATGCGAATTACTGTCCTCTATCATATTCTTATCTTCATGGTTAGATAGATCATTTTCTATTTTGTTAAGTACCTGGTACTTTTGACGGGCCTACGCTGTTTTCTTATACATAATACCACTGTAATTTGAAAACATTGTAGAAGTCAATCTTTTTTAAAAAGAGTAACCGTGGAGTTTCTTGCCGGCTCTTCTCCATAGGAAACGACCAATTGAAACCGTGCACCTAGCTTCTGACGTTTCATAAGTGCCCATGTAGGCTTAGGTGAAATAAAATATTTTTGATTTTGACTGATTTTTGATTTTGATCTCAAATCAGTTGGAAAATAGGTAGCTGGGCAGGTCAGACTTTTTCTAATAAATTCTAAAGTCTGAGAAAAATAGAGGATCTTTCACATTTCGTTCAACTGCTATTTAGTGATGCTGAGACATATTCAAATCATAATATCAGAAATCAATTTATAATATTCTGAAATACATACTTTAAACAAGAAGAAAGCATGATTGATTACCGAAATCCGCATACTAATAATAAGAAAGTCTAGACTAAATGAACTAAAAATCTAAGAAATTAATTATAAACAGTTATGATCGAATTTTATTGGCTCTGCATTAGATTCAGAATCGAGTTCTATCATTTATAATAATATAAATATGTCAACGTTTCTGTCGGTTCGTTGAATTTAATTAAATCTAATTTCTGTCCAGTATTTGCTATGAGAACTGCGTTATATTAGAATTGTGAACTCAGGGTCAAGAGTTCGATTTCCATGTACGGCAAATTCTTGTATGGTTTACAGATGCTGGTGGTAATAAATTAATCATGTTTATAAATCGTAATACTAACGAATGATTTGTGTTTAGGTTTAATTCGAGAAGAATATGAATTCTATGCTACATGTTGTCTTTGTTGCATATATCAGTATTATATTTCTGCAATTCAGGCTACTTATATTAAAAAAAAATGCACTATTCAAAAAAAATATGTATAATTTATAATTATTTATGGCTTTATCTAATACATTTCAAATCCAGTTTTTAATTTATATACTAAAAATAAATATTTATTATTTACGTAAAAAAAAAAATTGTAGCTTGCTTCGGAACAGTTGTTTTTTATTGTACAAATAAAATAATAAGTCTCAATTTTATAGTAACCTATACCTACTGTCTTTTATAATATTAAAATCTTAATCTCGAAGCCAGTTCATGTCATAAATCTTTAAATGTCATTTAAATGACTCATCGGGCTATTATTATTAGTCTTAATTTTTTTACAGTTTTTTTTATAGCAGAATTTTAAAGGTAAAAAGTTGA
The DNA here is from genome assembly GCA_948098905.1 of Tiliacea aurago. Classification (NCBI taxonomy): domain Eukaryota; kingdom Metazoa; phylum Arthropoda; class Insecta; order Lepidoptera; family Noctuidae; genus Tiliacea; species Tiliacea aurago. Next base: position 25,151,646 of record OX402590.1, on the reverse strand, counting down.
TCACTTATGTGGATCAACGTTTGAGTATTTCACACTGATCCCATCGATCACTAGTTCTTTATTAGTGATCGATGACTGATCCCGAAAATGATTCTTCCAAGTATTGCAAAATTAGACAAATTGACAAGGATGTCTGCCAGGCTGTTGATACATTGTAGGTTGCAGGTTGTTGCATTGTATTGTTACCTACTCATCTCAGATGTAAACTATTCCTAAGTTGTCATCCTAATTTGTAACAGACTGTACCTCTTTTATGAAATAAATTACTATTACTATAACACAACAGTCATAAAATAAAGCACCAAAAATTTAATCATAATAAGAAGTATTAGTTCACATACCTATGCCCGTATTTATAGAACGTTACTCAGTACCCAAGCATTACTTAAGACTAGATTCAAGCCATTGGATTGGTTGAATTTAGTCTTAAGTAATGCTTGAGTACTGAGTAAAGTTCTATAAATATGGGCCCTAGTTACTTAAAGAAAATAACATGATATCTAAAACCTGCATAAGCATAAGCATAATCAGCCTATAATGTTCCCACTGCTGGGACACAGACCTCCTCTCTTCGAGAGGGAGTGGGCTGTAATCTACCACGCGGGCCCAGTGCGGGTTGGTAGATGTCACATGTCTTCGAATGTTTTGGTTCTAGGACATGCCGGTTTCCTCACGATGTTTTCCTTCACCGTTATGAGAGCAGTGGTGATTAAATAATTTACACAAAGTAAAGCGCCTGCCTGGGTTTTAACCCATGACCTACAACTCGTAAGTCGGGGCCGTTACCACTGGGCCACCACTGCTCTACAACCTGGCTCCATGAAAATGTATAGTTTTAATATAACATGTAAAGCCACCTTTCAAAATATTAAAATGATTATACGAGAGTGTTAATAACAACCATAAACTTGAAAATCAAAGCAGCAATAAAAATACATCACATCTTTCCTTCACTTTACCTACATTCCGATCACAAAACCACAAATTAGCACTTTATAATAACCCACTTAGGATTACTCACCGACAATTAATAGAAACACATCATTTCAAGGAAAGACTTCTCTAAATCTCAAAATAAATCTCATCTGATCACATCACGAAATGGTGATGTGTTGAGGAAAACCGTTGATAAAACCGACACTTTGCATACAGAGGTTTTTACTAATGTAGATCATGTTATTCTAAGTGAAATGAGTCAGGTTTTATAAATATATTTTAACTTTTAAGAATCATTTTTCCTTGACTGATGATGCAATGGTGTATCACGATTCTCAGTTTATGCGTTTTTCTGAACTGATTTTGCAGTCATTAAGTGTTTGCTGGTTAATGTTTGTGTACTTGAATGTGGATAGCTTATGGCGCAGATATATGAAGTGACTTTTAAATATATATGTTATTACGCCTTCATAATTGTAATGCAAGTAAGTTATGCAAAAAATGTATGTTAAACTAGAACGCATACACATAAATTCTATATGTGAATATTTAAGTATGGCGGCGCAGCGTGAGCGCGACGTGCATTTGTATGGCCAAGGTCAACGGCGATTATCCGACCCTTAAAAAAGTATCCTAGTCCAGCTAGTTTTGATTCTAATAATTCAACATGTCAGGAATATTCATTGCAATTAACGCTTCTGCATCCTTAATGCATGTCTTTAATTCCTCATCTGAGTATTTTCGATAGGTTAAATTTAATTTTATAATTGAAACCTTAATTAAAATATACATGGTAACACTAAAATATGTATAGTATGTACAAGTTTAAAATAAAACAAAACAAAAAGAAAGGGTGGGGGGAAGAGTTCATTGGGCATCATCGCATTTTCGATTGAGTTTTTTTTTGCATTCAATTGTCCTTGATATTAAGATTAATTTCTTTCCAAAGCCTGAAACAAATTCGCCGAATATTATTAACAAGAACGTTACCGTTTATAATACGATCTTCGAGTATCTCATCATAGACACAGTTTTAGTTCACAATAATGTGTTAGGACCTACCATAGATAACGCATTTTGATAGACTTGAGTTATAAAAACTTAAAAGAGTTTGCCAAAAGTGCTAAAGAGCAGCTCTTTAGCACTTTTGGCAAACTCTTTTAACTCTCGTTGGTATAGTGGTCTCAAATGCCACTGCTGAGCATGGGGTCTTGGGTTCGATTCCCAGGTCGGGCAAAGTGTTATTGGGTTTTAAATCTGGATTTTTTCAGTAGCAGCACGGAGTCTGTAGATGGCAATAGGCTCGCTCCCTATTACTTGAGACTTAAACATAACTGGCGATTTTTTCTTTTTTTTTGTGTATGGCATCTCGTAGGTGGCCGTGACTACTTAACCGGACTTTCCTGTGATTGCCTTAAGGTGTGAGCTTAAAGCCTCCAGCCAGGGCGTAAAATATATATTATAACTAAACGACTGTGCACTAAGGGCACCCCCTGTGGGGCACGGACCTCGGCTTAGGGCGTCGTTGGGGGATCACAAATTGGGGACGGGCTGGATCAAAGTTTAGATCATGATTATTAACAGGGGTTACTATTAATGCTACGGCGCACTCAGCCTCGGCGCGGGCGGGTGGTGATTCAACGTGGAAAGGACGGGGGGGAATAACTGGCTAAATGTGGATGAACTATAGGTAGGTACACCTGTGCCCAACCCTTCGCGGAATCAAGTCGTTATGTTATGTAAAAGAGATTGAGCAGGATTTACGACGAATGTCAAGTATCTATGACGCATTCTGTCATACCTACATTCTTTTTAAGATTTCATCAATGATTTTCAAATCTCTGTCGTTACGAAATAATGCGTTATATTTGAACTAGTTTCTATATTTTCTCGGAAATGGAAAGTGTATCGTGCGTGAGAAGGTTGGGTGACGAATTTCATAAGAATATTGAGCATGTTTTTATAAGAAAAAATAAACAAGTTTTGTATGAATTGATTAAACAGATCGTTATACAAAACGACGCATTTGTTTTTGTGTTATTATGCGACATTCATAATGTATAATAAGTATAAGCTCCGTGTGGTGCCGGACGTAAAGAATAGCACAATCTCATTTCTTCCCGTGGGTGTCGTAAAAGGCGACTAAGGGACTTACTAGAGAATGGGCAGCAGCGTTCTCTATGCATTTTAACACCAAACTGCGATCGCCAACCCGCCCGCCAAGCGTGGCGATTATGGCAACCCCCCTTCTTTTGGGAATGCCTATGTCCAGCAGTGGACGTCTTTCGGTTGAATGAAATGAAATGATGATGATGATGAATAAGTATGAGCACAAATCAAGATTGGTTTGTCCCTTTAGGTAATAAATTGAGAGATAAGGGGGGGAACGGTATTTTTTTTACATTTTTCATCAAATGTCGGAAACTATGCTGCCTAAAAAATAAAAAATAAATGTTTGAGAATGTGCAAACAGCGCTCTTTCATATGATACTCCACATGCCCTAGTAGCGATAAAATACGATACCAACACAAATGATGCACATCTTATCATCATTTCTTTATCACCTAAAGCCAAAGCATTACTTACGGGCCAAAAATACCGCACACACCTAATTTGCATAGATGCAGGTCGTCTGCGTAGGCGCAGGTCACAGAAAAACTATTTCCAAAGTCCCCGATACACATTTCGTTGCGCGTGGGCAACAAAACCTTTCAAATTGTTTATAGATCAATATATTATTCAGAATGTGTGAATATTTCTTTCCGATCACTATTTTATTTAAGCGATTGAATTATGTTCGAACTTGTGTTAAGCGAATCAATTTGTGTGATGGGGAAAGAGGACGTTAAATTAGAATAATGCAAGTTTATTGTTATCTTTATAGGGCGATTATGCCTTTATAATTTATATGCCGATGTGGGAATGGCTGATGATGTACTTGGTAGCCAGATGTTTGGGTAGGTTGGGGACGTAGAATTACTTGATGTCCGTAGTAGCGCACGGCAGCTCTTTGCAGTTCTCTTCGCAGTTTCGCATTCTAACTAACACACGAACGAACGAACACCCTTGGTTCGCGCGCTCGCAATGCTGATTGCTCTACTGGCATCGACACAGGAGTGAGATTTGTTTGCCGCGAGAAGGATACACCTAAATGTCATACATGTTCGAGATTCTGTGAGATGATGGACGAATGATTAGGTGCCAATATTATTTGATTGTTATTTGTTAGTTTTACTTGTTTTTTTAGTTATTATTGTATTATTTCTTATTGTTATTCCTTCCATATTGTAGATTTATCTGTTTTTATTGAAATTTAACTGTGCATTAACTTAGATCTGAGTCTCAAATGTTGTGCATGTGTTTTTACAACAACAAAAAATGATGATGCTGATATATATTTTTTAACTAGATAGAAAGAAAATACATTTATTTAGCACAGACTAAAAGGCACACAACACAACATATTATATAAAGTACAAGAAAAAAAAAAGTGTAAAAAATTTAAGAAATTTGCAGGAATGTGTGCCTCACGGCTGCGCCAAAAAGGCTGGGCCTTTCAGCAATAATGCCAGACGACTAGTGCCTGACGCTGGTTTATATCTGGACCTGATGAGGTTGTTGTTTCCTCTCTGACTACTCCGAGAAATATCATTGAAACAAACTCAGAGGTTACAGTATCTTTTTAAGAGAAGAAAGACATTATCTCGGTCATATATGAATTTGAAATCCTTTTGACATTGTATGTACCTACTATATTTGACATAGTGATTATTTTACTATTTTTTATTTTATATTATTGTTAACTTTAATTTTCTTTTTTGTGTTAATAATGTAAGAAGACCAAAATTTGATTTAATTTTATTAATAAGCTTCGGCTATTGTAACTAAAAAATTGCACGACTGGAAAGTCGAAAATAGTGAAACCTTTTATCAAATTTTACCATATACAATTTACCTATATTCTGGCAAATAATGAATTCATTGATTGATTGATGGATTCATTCATACATTAAACTAAAATAACTACTACGTACTTGGTCTAAGAAGTATCCTCCGTGAAAAGAGTTAAATCTGTACCTTCTCTCTTCACTTTTTTCTTGTCCCTTCAATCCCTAACTGTAGTCCAATATCTACACCAAGTTTCATGTCATAGACGTTCCCAATTATAAATTATCACACATTATAACAGAATCAAGTTACAGAATATAACTTAAAAATATATAAATTCCATATCTTTATGCGTATCTTTAAGTTATGTAAGTGTGTAATAAGTTTTACTGGTAATCGGGGACAGAAATCGCGGGCTATACGTCAGGACGCTCCTTGGTTGCGCAACCCGACACTCTGAGGTCGCTGTGAATCGCCCTGGGGTTTATATTACTTTGTTTGATATATGGTATGTTAGTTTATATTATTTGGGGTGATTTCGCTGCTACCCATTCTCTAGTAAGTCCCTTAGTCGTCTTTTACGACACCCACGGGAAGAAATAGGGCGGTGCTATTCTTTACGTCCGGCACCACACGGAACTATATATAATATATAATATTTTTTTTATTGAGTAAAAATATATATATTTTCACATAATGATAAAGAAATTATTAATGATTTGATCTTTTCTAGTGTCCAAGTATAATAAACAGAACACCATCACGCCTGTAATGCCCGAATTTTGCCAGTTATGTCCAAGTCCCATGTAATAGGGGGCGAGCCTATTGCCATCAACCGGGCACAACAAATCCAGACTCCGGGCTGCTGCTGAGAAATTCCTAATGGAAACTTTGCCCGACCTGGGAATCGAACCCAGGACCTCATTCTCGCGGTAGCGCTTGCGACCACTAGACCAACGGGGCAGGCAGGAAGTGTATTATATCATCGGAATTACTTCTTGTGTTATTCTCACCGTAATAATAAAGGGTTACAATGCTTTAAGGAGGTTCCAAACACTAAACCCTTTTTTGTAAACTGAAGCATAAATAAATATATTTAAATAAAAAAAATACAGACCTACCTTTCAACGTTAACCAACAATTTACTGAAATTCCTACCAACCTCACAATTATGGCAATTATAAACATATTATTGTAGTTTCATTACCAAATATTCAGGCATTGAATATAAAATCGTGTATTTCTGCACTACTATTGATGGTGGCATGAGGTTTATAATGGACAATGCGTGATATCTAATTCATGGATCTAAAGGCTTCTACATACCGGGGCGACTTGTCACGCGACGCGACACGACACAAAGGCACCGCTCGTCCCGCGACACGCGGGGCCTTTGTGCCGTGTCGCGTCGCGTGACAAGTCGCGCTGGTATGTAGAAGCCTTAAAACAGCAGCTCGCTGAAACCCGGTATTTTATAACCCAAAATAAAACATCAATTCTAATAACCAAAACCTCGTACCAATTTCAATACAAAGTAGAGACAATAATTACATAATCCATGTAATTTGTGCTGTATATAGGTCGCGGCGATCAGTGATGCGCCGTCGCTACCAAATGCACGCACCGCCCGCGGCTTGGATCGCTCTTTTTTTGAGCTTTGGTGTTAGTGATAAGCGATAGCGGGAGCGGGCTTTGTTTTTACGGAGTTTTAAATATAATAGACCGTGGGCACGTAATCCGGTATTTCGGATTCAAAAACTCTCAATGAGTGGTCAAATCTGTGCATTAAAGATCCTTACGGTCTACACGTCCCTGTGCAATCTTATCATCATTCCAGCCGAATAACGTCCACTGCTGGACATAGGCCTGCCCCAAAAGGGGGATGGGGGGTTGCCATAATCGCCACGCTTGGCAGGCGGGTTAGCGATCGCAGTATGGTGTTAAAATGCATAGAGCACGCTGCTACCCATTCTCTAGTAAGTCCTCCTTTAGACGCCTTTTACGACACCTACGGGAAGAAAGGTGGTGGTGTTATTCTTTACGTCCGGCACCACACGGTTATGCAATCTTATTTAACTAATCAATTATATAACTATAATATATCTTAATATATCTTAATATTTCATGATAAACGATTTTTAAAGAAGAAGCATTATTTTCACGAAGTCACGTAGAAATAATTTGTAAGACGTCAATTAATTCTCTACCTACGTACCTATCGTTCAATTGTTGTGCCCGACAGGGTCCACAATTGTTCTAAAGCAAATGTTTACCACTGCAATAAAGTATTTAGTATTGACTAATTATGAAATTACACCATGTACATTAATTATACCTACTGCCATAAAAACATTGGACATGCAAACTCCAAAAATAACCGATTTACTACTCGCTTTCCGCTCAACCTGTCACCGTGGCCCCCGGTCCCACCGACCGCCATTATGCCGTGAGAATACAACTGACCATGGCACTTGCCACCGATCAGCCATTATCGATTGTGAACTATTGTTTGCGACCATTCAAACGCCCGAGATACCACCACTCAAAATATACACCCTAGATTAATATGACTAACACCATTTTTGTACCGTAAATAAAGTTCAATCGAATTTCTTTTTCGATTTTCGGCAGTGACCGAAACAATAAGTTCCGATAAATCAATAATAACATTTCATTTCTTTAGAGAAAAGCCATCGTTAAAACAACTAAAAAAGAGTACTCAGGAACTGCTGAAAAATCTGATAATTTGATTATGCCCTTGTGAAAATTTAATTTCCGTGCGAATCTATTAGTCGTTGAATTAATCAACATAAAGTTGATTAATTCACCGACTAATAGATTTGACCTGTGTTTATTTTACTTTTTCCAAACAAAAACCTAGCCACAAAGAATAAAACAAGGTTATTCCGTTTTCGGAATCCAAATCAGGCCGAATTTAGTTTTCGTTTTCGGCCGAAAAATAAAATCTGTTTTCGGTCAGACTCCAACCGTAAATTGATAAGAAAGATTTCTAGGTCAAACTGTGTGTTGAAATTTTAAGCTAGATGTTTCTTGTCATTAATAATGTCAGATAAAAAAATAAGGTGAGTCCGGGTTTGGGTTGTAACTGATTTTGGAGACAATGGTTTGTGCTGGTGCACAATGGTCTCGAATGTTCTAGATATCGATGCAGTCTAGACTAGTGTTTGAAATTGTTTCATGACAGATCTTTATACATTTTTAGTTTTGCTGACCAACTTGATTTTTTCTTTTGCAGTGTCCATTTTGGTCCTTTCGTTCTTGTTTACGCAATCAATTTATTATATTTATAATTCGATTTGAATATGTCAGTTTTTTTAGCCTATACTTTTCTGTGGGTATTCACTTTGTCCTTAACACCTTTTCTTTTTTTTTTTTTATTTACTGGCGTGGCTGTACTATATGCGGCTGCCCAATCCTTCCGAAGAACAGGCGTGAAGTTATGTTTTGTGTTATTTTTTTTATTTTATCACGGGGAAATGTCACGTTAAACACGTATTACCTACCGCATCCTTAAAATCAAGATGGCACTATTCTTCCGCCGCACCCAAGTCACAATTGCAATAACATCTACCGAAATCCCCAATTTGTCAGTAACAAATATGTTAACATTATTACATTTACCGAGAACCGCTAGGGCAAAATACATGAATCACATTTAAAACCACAGGGTTACACAATTTTTAGGTCAAAACTTGTCATTTTGTAACACAATACCCACTGAGACCGCATACGCTTTGTAGGGTTAAGTGTATAACATATGTTCGTTGAACGCTATATTGTGGTATATGTTATGGACATTTGGAACATGTCTTGTGTTTACAAGATGCGCAGAAGTTTATGATTGGAAAGCGCTTTAAATCCTGAGAGAGGTCTTCTCTTTCGTCACAATTATGACGTATTTGGCTGCAAAACAATCATACAAAATAGTGACATTTATTCTTCTACTAGCTTTTGCTTGTGGCCTCACCCGCGTGGTGATTCGAAATTATCTCAGGGGAACTTACTACGTACAGAGATAAAAAAGTATCCTATGTCCTCTGGGTTAGGACGTGGTCTACCCATACCCGGGGATCGCACATGATCCCATGATCCCCGGTGCAAGTGTGGGAAGGGAAAATCAGGGTGGTTTTTAGTCAGTAAGAGTCTGACAGACCCTTCCGCCCGCCCCAGGGCGGAGGACATCCATGAGGATATTCCACCCAGGAAATGAAAAAAAATGGTATACACATTATGCCAAATTTCATCTCAATCCGTTCAGCGATTTCAGCGTGAAAGCATAACAACAAACAAATTCACTTTAACATTTATAATATTAGTTAGGTTATTACTACGACTGTGTCACAAATTGTTTAAGTTTTAATATTCAACCTAATACAATTTATTTTAGAAGGTTTGATGTTTTGAACTTGTTCACTGGAGAGCTGTGGATGTTTTGGCTTATACCATGATTATGATATCATCTTCTAAGACACAGTTTCTCGTAAAATCTAAAATAAACTTAATAACAAAACACCTGTCTACCTACCAACAAAAAGGTAGGCATATAAAAAAAACTTCAAATATCAAACACCAATTTCCATGATTAACGGCACTCCGTAACGGCGGCGGTAGATACCAGAATAAATCTTAAAAAATATTATAATTCTTCCATCTATAAATCTAATGTAATCTTAATAAAATGGCTGCGACTCAACGAAACATTGTCGTCGTATGAAAGTGGTTGTATATATTCATAGGCCGTGGGAACCTGGGAACCCACCCACGCAAGAATCAAAATTCTTCATACATTTGTCATTCTAAGATTTGCATGGTGATATATTATTAGACTTTTTGTTGTATTCCGTTCATGGGTACTTTTATTTTACTGGTACGCTACTGCCCGTTATGGGTTTGAACTGTTACGGGTTATGTGGCGGAAATTAGGTGAGGGTTTTGACCAGCTGTGGATTGTGATAGGAGCTGTGTTGATTTAACCCTGTACCTTGATACTATAACCAACTAGCTTTTGCCCGCACCTTCTTTTGTGCTCCAGAATAAAAAGTATCCTATGTCCTTCTCCACTTCGACTTGGCATGTGCCACATGTCATCCAAATCAGTTCAGCCACTTTGGCTTGAAAGCGTAACAGAAAAGCAAACTCACTTCTGCATTTATAATATTTATTATACCACATTATTTTTAGTATATTTATGCGAAACCTCCATATATAGTTTGTTCAGAATAATGAACTGAATCGATTTCAATATTTTTTACACCATGTTATATTTAGTCCCAAAAATATTTAAGTGTGATGGAAAATGTTATCACCATTTAATTACTTGCAATACAATTGCCGTATGGTTAGGTACCTACTGCCAAATTATTATCAATGAGCGCAAGACGACCCTGGAGGCGCGCATGTACGGTTACGGTTTTGTACGGACAACCCGGTAACATAACAACCTTATAACTTTGTGATTTTTCATGATACAGTTTTGAAATTTTGTACATAGATTCTTTACATAAAAATACTAGGCACGTGTTTCGGGTTTCACTTATACTAAAACTAATATTGTATATATAATATACTAGCTGTACCTCGCGATTTTACCCACATATGTCTCAATCCCATGGAAATGTCGATATAAAAAGTATATTATGTCCTAACTTAGGTCATGGTCTTCCCATGTGCCAAATTTCATCCAAATACATTTAGCCGTTTTAGCGTGAAAGCGAAACAATCAAACTCGTAATAAATCTACTAACCAATAAACACAAAATACGCGCTTGGACGTGGAGTTCCGGACACCAGCCAGCGGGGCGAGCACTGCCTACTGTGACATGACTTGAGTCACACATTTTATCACAGTTTGAGCGATGAAACCGTTTTGTCTTAAAATGCTAGTACAAATCGACAAGACATAATTTATCATGTCTTGTCACAAACGTCTTGTCACGCCCGTGCTCGGCCCGCAGCCCGTTATACTATACTAGATCTATTAATCGTAAAAACCATAAAAATACTCTTTTTAGGATCACTAGCGTGTCTGTCTGTCTGTCACGGCCAACTTGCTTTGAATCTAGAGGCAAATAAGAAAATAAAAATAAAAAGTTTTGCAAACTGTACCGTGTGACATATCAAATGAAAGGCCTTACTGTAAGGTTCTTAAATGTTGTTGCGTTTTCTATAATTTTAAAATAAATCGTTTAAATTTATTCAAGAAAATGTATGAAAATTGACCATTTCCCCTACCTTATCTCCGAAACGACTAAGCCAAAAATTTTGAAAAAAAAACTTACAGAATATAGTTCCTTAAACGGAAAACTTATAAGAAGTCTATGGTCTTAAAATAACATGGTAAATGGTAAATCTCAATATTGTGCGCACAAACTTACATTTGCAGTTGGGATGTATGGGATAACAGGTTTTTCAACTACAACGTTAAGTTTGTTCTTGGAATAAATTCATGCTAACTATGGAACTCTTCTTGTGCTTGGTTCGGCACGCGGTTGGCTGGTTTTTAGATTCATTCAGTTTCCAGATACGAATTATTCGAATTTATCCAAAAATGGAACAGAATTTGAATAAACCTAAATACATTTATGTGCAAGTTCTGTTCCATTTTTGACTCCGCCAAGTAACTTAAACAAGCCTCATTTGAAAGTGGTGAAACAGGTTGTCTACATTATTTTAGCTGTTGCCCGCGAATTTGCGTGTATTTTGTATTTCGTAATTTTTATGCAAATATCCAGGTTGACTATGTCTCCAGGTCCAAAGCTCCAAGGCTACATATTTTTCCAACATCATAATAGGCTCCGAGTTACCGACATAGCTTGCAGAGTAAGCAAACTGAAGTGGCAGTGGGCTGGCCATGTTTGTCGAAGGACCGATGGCCGGTGGAGCAGACGAGTCCTGGACTGGTGACCGTGTATCGGCAAGCGTAGTGTGGGACGCCTAAAATATAAAGACTGGATGCGGAAGGTGGAGGACAGGGTGTTGTAGCGCAACCTGTGAGAGGCCTATGTCCAGGAGTGGTCTGCGATATGCTGAGATGATTGATGATATGCTCAGAGGTTTAGGCCTGAAAAAGTAGCAGACAAGCAGACAGAGTTATTTTCGCATTTGCAATATTTTTATGGAATTTTACTAAGACTTTTTGAATATACTCATAACCTTCCCAATTAGTACTACTCCGCAGTCCCGCTAAGGCTAATTATCGTAAAAATACATTAAGATTTCCATCTCATCTCATTAATGTGAAAGCATTGGTCCTATAAACAATATTATACTCGTTGAACGAACAATTTGTTAGAGTCATACACCTCATCGATTAAACCAGATATGGTTCAAATAGACTATCGTAAATAAGGAGCTAACTAGGATCTTATAAAATGTTACATGACAGAGAATTCAGAAGTCCCACCTCATAAATGCGAGTATCTACATACATTTTCTTCACTAATTGTATACCGCATTATAAATTCACCAGCGCGGGGTAATTGTGTAACACACATAAAATGACAATTGATCGCAATCCGTCTTATTACAAAACAAGGTTTATCTTCAGACCCAGGCTTAAACCATGGAGCCATGAATTTCGAACTATATGCCTTCTATGTTAAAGTTCTTAATACAAAACTGACAACTTAGTACCGAACTAAGTTTTCAGTTTTGTATAAAGAAATATAACTCTTGTTTTGTAATAAGACGGAATGTTGGTGTGGGGCCGTTTGCCATAATCGCCACGCTTGGCAGACGGGTTGGCGATCGCAGCATGGTGTTAATATGCATAGAGAATACTGCTGCCCGTTCTCTAGTAAGTCCCTTAGTCGCCATTTACGACGCCCACGGGAAGAAATAGAATGGTGCTATTTTTTACGTCTGGCACCACACGGAACAAGCACATGGGTAAGCAATGGATTAACCATATCCTTCAAAACTCTCGGATTGTAATTCAAACTGTGTTACTCAATAAAAAATAAAAAGCATATCTATTTACCCCAGCTAGGGTGCTGGTGTAAATAGATATGCTTATCAATTCGCTGGTCGATGAGGGGTGGTAACTCGTTGTAAGCGCCTAGTTTCTTCCGAAATTAAATATTCCTGATAGGCTTGTTTGAGATAGACATTGTTGAACCAGAGCATTTTTGGAACTTACAGCAATACCAAGTTAACAATAAAGCAAGTGAGATGTGTTAGCAGTAAACAGTCCTCAAAACAGAATGTGCAATATAAATTTATTCATTTATCGTATCAAGTGGTAATTCTGTTATTTGTGTTTAGCCCATTTAATCTATTCAGGCTTGTCTATTGAAGAGTATTTTTAATTAGACATGCACAAGTGTTTATCGGTCAACATCCGATACGTTTTATGGTATCCATACGGTTCTTTTTTATAATAACGGTAACAATTTAAGGTATTTATAGCCCACTCTGCATTCACCAAAGGAACTTAATCCTCTTCTTCTTCTCTATTATTTTTAATTTAAAGTAATGGGTGAAATTGTAAATAACTGAAGCAAACATATTATAAGTTTGAAAAAACACTAAAGATTGTTAATTGAGTATTAATTCGTATAGGTCCTTATGGCCCCGTTGGTCTCGTGGTTGCAAGCGCAAGTGCTGAGCGTGGGGTCCTGCGTTCGATTCCCGGGTCGGGCAAAGTCTTATTGGGTTTTACCATTAGGAATTTCTTAGTAACAGCCCGGAGTTTGGAAGTTGCTAGTGTGATACCCCCGTGCCTCGGAAAGCACGTTAAGCCGTTGGCCCTGCGCCTGATTCGGTCCGGTAGTGTCGAATTGCCGTCCCATCGGACTATGAGATTGAGGGAAGCACTCTCTCTTCCCCATCTGCGTCTGCGCACATACTTGTGCACTATAATATCTCCCGCGCCGAAGGCTGGTCTCGGCTGAGATTGGTTGTCATGGCCGAAATTTGGTCTATAGGACTATTATTATTGGCGCTGATGTTGAGGAATCTATCTCAACATTGGGCTTTCTTTGACTGTTGATTTCTTTTAAAAAATCTGATCCTAAAGGATCAAAATCACTTAAAAACCGTTCCATTAACACAAGCAGCAAACAAAACCGAGCACATTTTATTAAACACTGCCCAATACAAATTTTAAACTGCTGGTAATCGCACATAAATCACTAAGATTACTCAATTTGGTGATTTTACAACCTATTTGCATACTGGATGGTTAATCTGTGCATTTTGACGAGTGTGTGGCCGGCCGTAAATTATGCGCGGGCGACTTTAATGTCAATGTTATTGTTGTTTGATATCGAATTCTTGGAATTATCAGAGTTGACTCGTGGGTGCATAGCTTAATGCATCTCGTTCACATTGTGATTTTGTGTAACTCTAGAATGTCTGGTTTTTGAAACGATTAAGTAAGTCTGGATAAGGTGCATTTTGAACAAAATTCGGGTGTGCAAGAATCATAGGATTGATTTTGTTTGGTTCAGGTTTTATTGAGAAGCTGCAGAAATATTATACTCTTAATTTCTGGTCTCATAAGCATCACGATCATCGTCATTCTAATCAACGTCTTATATAGAATCAATGGATAAAATAAAAACTGGCCCAATGAGAATCGGGCTCGCGCACGAAGGGTTCCGTACCATCTATAAAAACAGCAAACAAATCATGTTTGTTGTATGGGAGTCCCCCCTTAAATATTTGTTTTATTTTGTTTTTTAGTATTTTTTGTTATAGCGGCAACAGAAATACATCATCTGTGAAAATGTCAACTGTCTAACTATCACGGTTCATGCGATAGCCTGGTGACAGACGGACATACTGACAGTCAGACAGACAGCGGAGCCTTAGTAATAGGGTTCCCGTTTTACCCTTTGGGTACGGAGCCCTAAAACTGCTACAATAGCACTATTATAAAAACAAAAACAAAACAAAATCCGTTCAGCCGTTTGGGAGCTACGATGCCACAGACAGACTCACAGATACACAAATTAATAATACCCCTCTCTTTGCAGAGGTTAAAAAGACCCGGGCCAGTGTTACACACTTTTATTACTTTCTCACCCTTGCAAATAATTAACTCGCCTGCCAAGCGTGGCGATTATGGCAAACCCCCCCTTTGGGGGAGGCCTATGTCCAGCAGTGGACGTCTTTGGGCTGAAATGATGATGATGATGTTGCCGTGCCCTAACCGGGTTTCATGTTGGAACTTACTTAAATTGTAACAACTAAATGTACACATGAATGCAATAAAGAATTTGAATTTTAAAAGACATACAAATAAATATTAACACTCATATTTCCTTAGGGGCACAGCAGACCTCCAAGTGGTACAAATCGATTACGAATCGATGACATTGCTTTACGATATTATGTAAATCGCTCTAGTAGCTCATGACTAATGTGACAGATGGCGCCACTGGGAAACTTACCTACGATCTTTTGTAATTTATAAGCAGTGTGTGGGTTCTGAGATGTTTTCTAGCGCCATTTCGA